>CM062819.1:1018031501-1019231501 GCA_031772625.1 Pinus tabuliformis | reverse complement strand
GGTATCCACCAATAGGGTCAAATGGAAACCAAGGTACTGCATGAATCCCAAGGTGTGATAATGTATGATGATGTCGAACACAAGGGAAACCACTCAGTCAAAGACCCATGATACTGATCGATGCTGAGCACAAGGTGACCTATCAATAATGAAAATAGGGCCAGGGTGCGGTCTCTAGGTCTGCCCTCAGAGCAATGTGTCGTCCTCGATAAGGACAAGACCCGCCAGCAAGAAGTCAATGGGGACCTTCTCAAACCGGCACGAGTGAACGACCAATATAACTGATGTGATGATAGACATGACACTGACAACCAGGGATGGCCGACTGAAAAATGAGTCAAGAGACACCGCAGAAAGGCCGACTCAGGCTAACTTCCCTTGAACAAAAGCACGACTCAATGTGACTATGTGGCAGCATATAATGAATCTGTATAAGTTCGTCATGCAGGAGGCACGAACGAACCCTCCATATGATTGGAAGAGATAACCAATCGGGGGAGAACTGACTCGATAACAAGGTTATGGCGTACCTAAGTCAAACTAAATCCCACCCATGCGGAGGAGACTTTGTTTTGAGTGCTTTGTTCAAGGGCGACACGACTGACTCTAGCTGCCAACAATAAATGGAAATAATGTCCCTGTTCCCGCTCTTTTTGGAATATTTAATTTTTTTGTCTTTTTCTGATAAGCCGGAAAAAGAATAAAAGAATGCTATGGTACAGTGGAAAGAACGAGTGTCAGTGAAACAGATGATCTAGTTCCCAGGAAAGGAATGTTCCTATGCTCAATGCAGGGAGGTGAAAAACTGGTCAGTGACACTCAGAGGTATGTTCCTTCCACGGATCTGGGTATGTCAAGCTGCAGAAGTCAAGGGTATGCAAGGCTTATTTTGGAGACGTCATGGTCAAAAGTTGGCTTAAACACGAGTCCAAGTGAAGCCAGCTATAGGCCAAAAGGTGCAAATGGTCAACATGCAATGCAGAAGTACAACTCGACACACATAGGAGCCTCTAGGGTATACGGCCAGAACGAAGCGAAGAAGCAAAGAGGAATGAGTCTTGATCGCATAAGTCATGGCGGGACTACAGAGGACTCCCGAGCCTAGGGACAAAAAATCAGCATGAGTGCCAAGTGACAAAAAGGTACTAACTAGGGCACTCATGATAAGGTAGGCTCTACCACACAAGTCATGATACTTCTAAATAATGAGAAGGTTCCACACCATAACTTGGTGGGGTCGATCCTAAGGCAAAAATGGGAAAGGAAACTGATAAATGCACAATGCAGGCGGAAAAACCTAACCTATATGCCAGTTTCGAGAACCAATACCTGTCAGAACGGACCAACCATAAACTTCCAAAGGAGAAATCTCCCAAGTTCTGTAAACATAAATAGGAACACTAGACAAGAAGTTAATACATCCCACATATAAACTTCATATAAAATCTTTGTGCTATAGAATACAAAAATTGAAAATGCATACCTCATATATACAATATGGTACAGGGAACCACGCAGCCTTGCGGCTTACGCATAATAGTTCTTCTCAGCAAACCCCTTGCAGGGCTCAGGCCAAGGGCTCCTTTGGTAGTCATAACTCATGGCTTCAAAGAGTTCCTCCTGTGAAGGCAAAACAAGTTCTAAGAAATCATGAGAACTACAAGGATCAAAAGAGGGAATTAAAGGGTCCCATGTCCCTATAGGAAGAATCTCTCGGTCAACTGCCGGGACCAAGTCCCAAGAAGGAAAATAATAAGTCAAAGGATCCTTCTTAGAAGCGATTGAACATTGAGGACTCAATGCCACATAATTGACCCGTGGCGGGGTAGAGTCTACTTGAACACTTGGAACAAACCAAGGGGCATTCTGCAGTAAAGTCGAATTAGGGTGATGATTATCAGATGCAAGCTGATCAATAGTGACACTATTCCCGTTATGAGGAAAGCACATTACTCGAAAGAGTGAAGACACCACAGCATTCATAGCATAGACATAATCACGCCCAAGTAGCATATTAAAGTCTAAAGGGCTATCAACCACCATCATATCGATTAAGATAGTCTTCCCACCTAAAGTGATAGGCAATTGAGGAAGAACACCCATAGATTCACCAGGTCTTCTATCATAGGCTAACAACTGACTCTGAGCTGTCAACAACTTTGGGGAACCCAAAGCTTTCCAAGTCAAAGAGGATATAATACTCGTAGAGGATCCTTCATCCACCATACATCGATAGACATTTGTGGAATTAACTCTGACCTTTATTTGGAAAGGTACAGTGGAAGGAAGACGAGGCTCAAAAAGACTATCCCAATCAAAGGAAACACTCTTAGCACTTGGAGGGGGAACATTCGAAGAAACCGGAATGTCCCCTATACCAGAAGACTCTGTACTAGAGATCAAATAGACTCTTTTGTTAGGCACTTCACCCCCCAAAAGAGGAGTGTAATCGGCCAGCGATTGCACTGATTCTACCACATTTTCAACCGATGGTTGATGGGATTGATGAGAAACCATATCAGGTCTAGGAGTAGAAGTACTTTCAGACTCGGACCATATCCTTTGAACCTCTGGAATACCAGGGCATAAATGAGTAAGATGGTCTCCCTTGCATATCTTGCAAGGGAACTTAGGTTTAAAACTTCTACGTCCAGGTTTCTTATCAACCTCCATTCCACCAACATAACTAGCAGTGGTTTGCGGAGAGTCCTGAACATGACTTGCAGAGGTCAGTGACTCATTGCTAATATGACTCGTAGTGACTAGACTCGTGCCCCCAGCATGACTCGCAGCGGCTGAAGACTCATCTCCAACATGACTCGCAGAGGTTGAAGATGAAGTGCCAGTATGACTTGCAGTGACTAGACTTGTGCCCCCAGCATGACTTGCAGCGGCTGAAGACTTATCTCCAACATGACTCGCAGAGGTTGAAGATGAAGGGATAGAATTATTCTTCTTCTTTGACTTCCTTTTTCTCCTCTTTTTAGATCTCTTATTACAAGAAGGAGAAGAAGAAGGAATCCCAGATTTCTCTTTGAAAGAAGATGAACAATTAGCACCCATATGATGCCCTTGAAATAAAGCATTCATCTGAGAAGCTTCAAGAGCATTCGGAATATTCGGAGTGGACCACAGCCAAATGGGTAGTCCAACATTCAACCCAGGAATATTCAAAGTGGCCATCAAGGGAGTACCAACGTTTCCAAAGAAAGGAAAAGCACAAGGATCCCCTTTTGGAAAGGTACCTTGGTTGGTTTCCACAGGAATATTAGCCATATCTAACTGATCCAAAGACCCTTTCCCTTGCGGGAACATAGAAATAACTCTTCAAAGAATATGGATAAGCAATCAAAACCTTTGCCCTTGAGGAGGCAACTCCACAACTTCCGAAAGAACGACCAAAAGCCTTTCAAGATCGGTAGAGCGGTAAGCCAGTCACTCAGACCACAAAGTCCAAATGTGACTAGACAAAAATACCTAAAGCCAACTATATACAAGGAGCAAAGAGCACTCACTATAAAGTCCCTAAAGATACAGCCAGTCAAACAACTTTCAAGTATTTCCGCTCCGGGTGATTAGGACCGGACACCAAAATACGAGAAAGTGGAGTCAGGGGCCTTCCGAAGATAGTCTGGGATAATGACGGCCCAATCCTATCAGCGAAGGTAACAGAGGAAGTTACGCTGACCTCCTAACAACAGCCTGCGCCGGTGCAAGCCCCCAAGCTTCGCAAGGGTGCCCTCCAGTAGTACTGTCGAGAGTGATACAACGTCGACCTCAGGTGCCACGGGATTCCCCTCCGCAGCCACCTGTGTAGATCCCTAGGAGAGGCAACTATGGGTACCAACTCGTCGCAGAAGCCAGGCGGAACAGTCGTGAGGTAAGTTCGGACAAGTAGGAGAGGGGGTATCTCTCTTTCCTGTCTTCACAGACCCTCGTGCTTAACTCCCAGATCCGGAGCTTTCCTGGTCTTCCTAACGTTATTGGATTTACTCTCGTTAATCAGACCCTTATGTTTGACGTTTTATGTGGCCTTGGAGAGTTAACTCTCCACTCGCCTAATCCAAGGCCCTAAAATCCTAAACTTGTTGGTGTAATAACTAAAACAAAAAGTTCTAGTGGATTTTAATTAAGCGCTTGATTTTATTAGGCTGTTCTTTAAGTCACAGGGTTATGGAGATGAAACTTGTGGTGTTTTTATGGACGCAAAAGAAATTAATGAAACTTAGCTACATGCACATGCACTTTTTCGTTCGATGAAAAGTAATCTCTAGAGGGTTCAGAGGAACTTCAAATTAAACAAAATTTTTGCTTTCTTTTCAAACTCCACACTCACAAAAGCTAACAAAGCTATGTATGCATAAAAAGGGATGCAAATCTTAGCCTAATGCAAGAACTAAATGTGGATGCACGATTCAAAGACTACTCTAAAAACAAAGAAGGAAAGTTGCTGCTTTACCAAATTTTGTCTTGCCACTGAAATGCTTAGATAGAAGATGATTTGTTACTAATCATTTCGTCCAAACAATAAAAACAAGTTTTAAGATAAAAAACAAAGCACTTTCACTTCGCAAAAAAGGAAATCAAATGAGAAGCAAGTTTAAGAAAGCGAAACTCAAAAACTTTCAAAAGATTTTCTTTCAATCAAACCAAAAAGTCTTTTTCAAAAGGAAAACTCTCAAAAATACTGACACTAATGATTGATAAACAAGCCACCAAACACTTTTGTGAATTGACACCTTTCAAATGATGAAAACTCAACAAAAATAAAATGTGTTCGAAAACGCTTTTGACAATCAAAAGCAGCAATGAAAGTCCAAAATATCAAAAGACAAGTTTCAAGAAACTGGTAACAAACAAATTTCCCGAAACAAAGGAGTAAATGGTCATAAAAATGATTTCGTTAAGCAAACAAAAATGTCATGAAAACAAAATGGACACAAAGATTGAACACAATCTTCCCACTCTGCCGAAACAGAGCAATCAAGATTCTTAAACAGAAATCTTGTGTGTCAAAAATCAATGACGCTTGCAATCAACGAAAAACAAGACTAGTACTCCTTATAACTAGAGAGAGTTCGAAACAAGATGCCCCCTGTTAAACAAAGAACTGTCACTGGGAATTGACTGTTTTAAACTGACCCAAACCACCAGACAGACATTCAGCAAAAGAAAAATTATAAATCTTGAAAATTATGTGATATACGCGCCTGCAATTATTTGCAGAATGCGTGTATATGCGACTGTAACTAAGGAAACCTGCGTATACGCGGGTTTACTTAGTGCAACTTGCGTATATACGCTTCTGTAATCCAGAAAAAGTGCGTATCTGAAGTCTTTCAAGAAAAATAAAAAAACACAAACTGAAAAACTGGAAAAGCTTGGAGTTCAAGAAAATATCAGACAGTCAGAACCAACAAACAGAGGGACTAAGCCTTGATTGGCTTGAGGACTACCCAAACTAGGAACAACAAGAGTGTTGTCCCCAGTGGAGTCGCCAATTCTGATTGAAGGGAAAATACCCCTAGGGTCCTTTGGGCTAAGACTCTACCAGACTGAAAATTGCTTATTCAAAGAAACACACACACACAGCCATCTTTTTTTACTTTTAAGCAAATTCTAATGTTTAGGGTACATACCTAAGGTCCTACGTTCGAGAAGACCGTTAGGGTGCAAACCCTTCTTGGAGTTCCCTTCTTCTTTCTTTGACCTGCAAGACAACCAAATCAAAGAACACAACAGTAAATGTGCAAATACTTATATATAAATCATCTTCATGCGATAAAGTTAGTTATAAAAAATCTTTAAGTAACCTCTTTCATAAGAATTCAACACAAGAATTCCATAAGCATAAAGAAAGATTATTCGGGAACAAAGACGTGTTTCTTTATATATAAAGGCAAATAAAGTACATATATCGGAAAGATATCACCTGAACACCTTCAGCAGGCTCCAAGCAAGCTTCCTCCCGGATTTGTTCCAGCCTCAAGCCTCCGACAAGAGCTCCTTCCAAGTCTTACTCAATGATGATATCAAGGATGAATGATCACCAATACACATGGAAACAAGGGTTTCCTATGCAAGATGGGGGAAGTGCAGAAAACACCAAGGACTTCAGACCTCGTCAAAGGGGAAAAATCTCAGCATAATAATCTTGCTCTCCTTTCTCTCTCCCCTTGGCCTTCCCTTTGATGTCTTTTTATACCCTCTCCAAAGTAGTTTTTTAGTTAGGAGTTGGTTGGGAACAGTTGGGCCACGGGCACTAACAGGTGATCCAGCAGGTAAACCCGCGATCACCGCTCGAAAAAGAGGAATTTATTATTTTTTTAAGTGTTTTAATAGATACACGCGGGTTGGGTATGACAGACCCGCGTGTACACGCGTTTAACACAGGGCAAAGTCGCGTATAGGGAATAAAACACTGTTTTTTAAATTTTTGGACCAGGTCCGGAAGAAGGGGTTGCCCTAGGCCATAAGTGCAGCATCACAAACCATAAGAGTGAGATTTGGAGCTATAACACACTCAAAGGTGGGCTACCTTCTCATACACTTCGATGTTTCCTCGTGATTAACTCCTCTGTGAGAGGAGTTATCCCAGCCAATGAGAGTGTAACAATATTTTCACTCATTAATGAATCTAGTTTGTTTTTGCATCCTTGAGGAGTTGACTTACACAACCTAAGCTAAGACCCTATCCTAAACTAATATGTGTTTTTCCTGTGAAAAGAGTTTTCGATCACTTTTATTACATGATTTCATTTAAGGTACTTCTTTAATGTCTTTAGAAGGGGTTTTGATGCATGAATTTTTTTGAGACTCTTAATCAAGCTATGCAGATCATGCTCTTAAATTTTGTTTTAATGAAGAATAAGTTCTACAAGGAGAGAAGAATACGTAATTTTCCAAAATAAACAAGAAAAATGCAAGTTCCACTGAACCCAAGAAATGTAGATAGTCATACTCAAGTTATATGCATAGTAATGAACTGAACAATCAAGCAAGGAAGCAGATAAAATGATTTTTTTTCCTTTTTTTTTTAGTGATGCAAGTAAGTGAATATTCAAAAGAAAACATGAATGCAACAAAATCAATCAAATTCCAAGATAGTAGAGACCTTAGGACAAAAACAAACAAAAAGTTGGCATTGTAAATCATAGAAAAGGTGAAAAATCGGAGTTTTAAGGGAAATAACGTGGGTACTAAGGAAATATAGTGCATTGTAGGAAGGGGTAACACACTAAACAAAAGGGATTACCAGTATTATAATGCTTTGAGGTCCACTGCAGACAAAATATTAGGCATTTTCTCATAAAAAGATGGCATGGTTCTAAGGCAAGAGCTCAAATCAATATGGTTACTTTTCATGCAAACTATGGACAGGAATTCAAGCACTAAACATGATTAGAGGTATGGAATCTAAGAGAGAAAAAAATTTTGGAAGTATAATTCTTCCCAATAGAGTTGCCAATTCTGTTAAAGGGAATTGTGCTTGGTTAGAATAACAACAACCGTCTCAAGTTTTCCTGGAAACCTGAGATAGCCAGGGTAAGGGATGGATTTTTTTAAGGATTGATACTTTCAATAATGCATGAAGCAAAGAAGAGATTGATAGAGAAATTCTAGAGAAGCATTGATTTGTTTCTCTATGTAAATAAGTTGGAATGGTTAGTGTAGTTAAGAAGCACTCTTAACTAACTCCAAAGGCTAATCTTGCACACAAAGGAAAACAAATAAACCTTTACAACATAATAATCTTGTCAATTGGAAGCCATAGTAACTAGACAAGCATATACTAATGAATGAATCAATGTAAGATAAACTTCCAAGAAATCATTAGTTAAACACAAGAAATAACCATTAGGGAACAATTTGGAAGAAAGAATAATCAATCTATATTATTAGTAAATAAGAGGAATATTACAACCAAATGTAGTTGCAACATGACGTACTCTAGCTCCTAGCTCCAAAAACCCTCTCTCTCAATGAAGATCTCGACAACATAACAATGTAATAAATTTTGATCCCTTTCTCAATAGTCAAGCCTTCAATTTATAGGAAATGTTTAGGCTATGAAGATTATTATTTTCTCTCCAGTGCCATTTTTGCAAATTTTATAGGGTGGTTGATGTTTCATCATGCTTCAAGGATTTTATATGCTTTATAGTGATTTATTTGTTTAGGAAAATTTTATAGATAAAGGCGATCAGGCTCCACCTTTTAGGAGTTTCTTTAAGTGAATAAGAGTGTCATAGTCAGTTAATTCAGAATTCATTCCTTGTGACTAAGTGATAATTTAGTAGCGCAAGTTAAATGAAGAGACAAAGCATTATACACAAGGGAAATTTTGTTCTCATAGTACATAACTTGTGTTATAACACATTTATTAAGTATAAACAGTGTGTTATAGTCTCAAATAGGCGAAAAAAAGGTGTGTATTTCAACCAAAAACATAGTGATCTCCTCTTAGTTGATGAAGAGGTATTTTCATGGAATTTTTATGGATAACGTGAAGTTTAGACATTGTTGTGGATCTAAGCATGGTGCATAGTAATTTGTATAGAGGGAACCACTTATGCAAAGTGATTGGTTCAGAGCAAGGGGAGCAATTAGCCACTAGTGTGACATGTAGCCATTGATGTAGAGCTTGGAAATTCGCTACAAAAGAAATTGATGTAGAGAGTGGAAATTGGTTGCAAAATTGAAAAAGGGAAAATTGAAATTGGTGTTGTTCCATGAAGGGAAATTGGTGTAAAGAGATTGGTAATTGGTTTGTGAAAAAAAATTGGCGGGTTGGAAAACGTGCTCAAGTGATCAAGGACGACAGGGGTTTCCAATGTTCTAATGTCAAGGGTTGACATTAATGACAAAGGGGGATATTGTTGAATGTGTTTTCGTTAATGCCAAGGTCAAGGGTTATTCCTAGTGGATACTGTTACACAAAAATATCATCACCATGATTATTTGCAGTCAGTATGGGTCTATCATCACTTGTACTGTGCTCCTAAGCAAGTCTCAGACCTCAGCTCTTCAAATCAAGCTTTGGAAATGGGAGAAAGACATTAAAAATCAATGTAACTCTGGTTCCACACTTTCTCTCACTGTCACCTGCGGTCCTGCACCTTCTGTGTACAAAAACTTCGGACCTGCCCGCTCTGTCCCTAACGGTGTAGGTGCGAACCCCTGTGAAAGTCAAAAGGCGCAAGTTTTATCTTAAAAAACTCACTTTGGGTTAATTCTAGAGGTTTCTAGAAGGAATTTTGACATGGATTGTTCGCTCTGAGGTGGTTCATGCATCCCAAAAGAGAAGGAGCTAATCCCTTGATGAGAGGAGCTATCCCTTTGAAGGAGGGCTCTATCCCTTTGAAGGAGGACCTAGTAACCTCCCTCCATTGCACTATAAATACAGGCATTGGGCTGGTTGCTAGGGAGGTTAGAAGCTGAACATTTTTTAGGGTAAATGCTGGTGAAATCAAGACTTCCTAGTTGAGCTTAAGAGGAGAAATCACATACCTTTTTGGCTTCATTGGGGAGTGAGTGAAACTTGTCAAAGTAGAGGAGACTTCTTGCTGGACTCTGGGAGGAGCTTGTATAGTGTCAAGGCAAAGGTTGTAAAGTTCTTCTTCTTTTGAATTAATACAATCAAACTCATTTTTCTCAACAAGTATCTCATGTTATTTGTTTCATGGACTCCTTGACTTTCATGTTAAATGTGTTTTATGCAATTGGCTTTTCAGGTGCTATTTAATTTGTTTGCCTTGTTTGTGTTTGAAGATTCGCGAAAAGGGGCTCATTTGGATCGAAGGAGCGAGGGAATCCACAAGCTTGCGTTGGACCTAAGGTAGGCCCTAAAAGCACTTACTTGCCATTGTTTATAAAAGCATATTTAGAGAAAGATAGTGTCTGGTTGGTTTGCTTGTCATTAGGTCTTCTTTAGATTCTAGGAAGGTTTATCTTGTCCGCAAGATCGACTTATTCTGTGTGACAAAATGGCGACTCCGCTGGGGACTTGATTGTTTTCCTTGTTTTTACTTTGACCTGAGAAACTGTGTTTTTGTTTCTGTTTTTGGCTTGTTGTGTGTAAAATTGGGTAGAGTTTGTAGATCCAGGGTTATTTTTTTTGTTTTTCATAGCTTTGGGAGAGGACCGCACCCTAGCCGTTTGACACAGTGCGTACCTACCCGTAGATTGGCTTTTAGCATAGAGCGGGACCACACCTGTGTCAACTTGTGGGCCTGCGGAACCTGTCAAGTTTTGAAAAACCCTAAGATTTCCTCTGTTAGTCAGCTTAGTGTTTGTTTAGAAATTGTTATCCACTGCCCAGACCTGCATATAACTTGTCAGAAGCTTTCCTTAGATTGATTTCATTAGTGTTAGGGTTTTAAGTGAAATTCCTAGGAGTTTTGCTTGTTGGGTTTGTTTTTTCATTTTGGTTGTGTAGTGGCTCTGAGCTTAGAAGCTGAAGGGACTTCAGATCACCTTAGTGTCTACCAGCCTTCTTATGAGTCTGACCATTTATGAAATCTCCCCTTGTTTAAGGAATCCGCTTTGAGTTTTCTCTTTACAAAACTTCGAAAAGCCTGTGTTTGAGAGTTTGGATTTTGATTTTCAAAAAGAAAACAAAATTGGTTGTTCTTGACTTATTTGTGATTCTGCATAAATTGGTCCTTAGCTTACATCTAGCTAAGTAAAACATCCTTAAAAAAAACTTTTAGTAGGCTTTGACTTCAAATAGGTTTTTATAAATTGTAGATCTTAAAGTTAGTCATTTTCATAGTTTTGAGTGTTTTATTTAAAAAATATAAAAATCTCTTTTGGAAAAAAGTTTGTTTTGTAGTGATTGAATGCTTGAAATGAAAAGGGGAAATTTTTGTGAAATAAATAGTTGTCTCGTTTTGAGTGCTTTGGAAAGGAAAAAACTCTTCTTTTAATTTGTTGAATTGAGAAAGATTTGTGTTTACAAAGTATTTTCATTCTCAAACTCTTTCTTAGTTAGAAGTTCATCGAAGAGAAAAAGCTTGTTTAGATCATCTTAGGTGCATTTTTAGTGATTTTGAGTCGAGTCTTCATACCATGAGTTTCATCTCTGCACCTTTGGACTTAAACAAAAACCACTAAAATTAACGCTTAAAGTAAAATTCACCTAGTAACATTTTTATTTCTAGGGCTCTGATACAACAACTTAGCTTAGGCTAGTGTCTTGGAGTAGGAGAGTAATTAACTCTCCAAGACAGTAAAAACAAACAAGTAGCTGTATCTTGTGGTAGGGAAGAAATCCAATTGTTGCATTTATGCTCTGGGAAAGCTCCTCTTAAAGGAGAAGCACGAGATCGTGTCTGAACCAGTGTGGGAATCAATCCTTCCTCATTGGGAACGACGCCAGATATTCATGTAGTAAAAACGGTAAACCTCGGATTAACCATTGTTGAGGAGCCTGGGGTCACTTGTTGGTAAACCTTAGATTATGTCAAGGAGCCTTCAAGGGGATTGAGCTTGCTACTCTGCCCTTGCATGCGTATTGGATCGTAGACTGTTCCCCCAGGTATATTTGTCTCAGTTGGTAACCTTAGTGGCCATATTCTTTAGGACTCTTCTTGAGGTGACAGTGGTGGGAAGATCCCACTGTACCTGGAGCAGACATCGGCTAGACTCACTTGGATTTTCTGGGGGGTTCACTTCACTCGAGATGGTTAAGTGGAGGAACTTGTGCCAGTCTATTCATTAAGCAGGTTGCCGGGGTAACTGTTCCAACCGCCATTTCTGTATTGAACTCTGCAATGTTGGATTTCATCACCAACTAGTGTTTTCAGTCCTGAAAGTTACTGTTTGTGTGTGTTTGATCTCTTAGATTCTTTAGGCGTGTGATTCAAATTTGTTTGGTTCTTTAGAGAATTTAGGTGCTTTTCATTAAGATTTTACTTTGTTTGTGTGTGAAGTAGTTAAAAGTTTTCAATTATGGCTGAATTACCAAGACAGTCCCGTAGACTTCGGGGACAGCCTCCTGAGTTTGTAAACGTGGTTGAGTTACTGAGGAAGTCCCGTACACTTTGGGGCCAACCTCCTGAGGAAGTACCGAGCCAGCTTGAAGGCTTGAATGTCCTCGTAACTCCTAGAGACAGTAGAGTTGGGTCACCTGAGGAAGGAGAATCTTCTTTGATAGTACATCCTGATTTTCAACCGTTAGTAGCAGATTATAATCCACAGTCAGTGTCTGTTTCTGAAATTTCTGGTAGCTTTTCATCTACTAGTGATATAGGTGAAGAACCCAAAATATCCGAGCCTGAAAGTGAATTTGCTGTTACTCTGACATTGGGGTTTGTTTCTCCAACTTCTAGTGGTCCTGGTTCACCTAGGGTAGAAAGAGTAATCACCCAAGATCTTTCTTCTGGACTTATTGCTATTGAAGAACTTGCTCCGGAAGAAGAAGTAGGAATCCCTATCCCTGAAAATCAGCCTGTTATTGAACTAAGGGAGCGTGAATCAATTTTTTACAGTCCACCTAGGAGTAGTTCTTGGTATCTTTCTTTGACTAATTTTCTAGAAAACTCAAGGTTAAGTTTTTCACCACCTCGTGCTCCTTATCACCCAACACCTAGAGGTTTTTATACTCCCGTAAATATGGCAGGAAAGTCATCCATGTTTACTCAATCGCCCGAATCTTTTTTGTACGGTGGTCCTTCTGTTCCCTCCGGGTATCATTCACTTTCTAGTACTTTTTCGGGAGCATCTCCTCAACCCATTGAGCAAGGGTTATTAACTGGAAACAATGGTACTAAGCCGTTGAGCGTAGAAGACATTCTCATGATGTCAGGTTCTATTCCCAATCCTCAACCTCAAGGTGGTCAGTTACCGCCTGGGGGGCAACCTCAAGGTACACAATTTGCATCTGGGGGGCAACCTCAAGGACAGTACATATCTATGGGACAGTACGTTCCTCAAGGTTAACCCCAGACTCAATATGTACCCCAAGGTCAACCCCAGTATCAATTTATACCTCAAGGTCAACCCCAGTAACAGTATGTGCCTCAAGGGTATCAACCCCAAGGTCAATACTCGAACCAAGGTTTCCAACTACCCTCCGGTCAAATGTATGTTCAAGGAACGGGAAATGTATCTTTCAATTATCAATCCTACCCTCAATCCGGTTATGGTCCTTAGTATTCTCAACCAGTTATGGGTTAGTACCTCGGAATGAATATAGTGTGGGATCCATCGCAAGCTCAACAAGTATTGCAGCCAAGTGTACAATTGTCATCTCAAACTGGACAACCCTTAGTTTCTGGTTCACCCCAGCAACCAGTCCAGTCTAACATTCAAACTTCTGTACCTTCGGTAGTTTCTCAGCCTGGGCCCAGTACACCTCGTACTCCACCTCAAACGACTGCTACAACTGCCGCAACATCTGTTCAATCTACCCCACCTACTTCTAGAGTATCGACAGCTCCGGTTTCTACTGTTCCTGTATCTACTCCTTAGAGATCTTTACCACCGTCTGGATCTACGATTCCAACGTTGGTTTAGATACCTGTAGGAAAACCTGGTTTAAGTACGGTTGTCACAAGTCAACCACAATTCACCTATCAACCGTACTAGGGACAGTACCAATTCGGTCCTGTTGTGCAGCAGCCAGTCTATCAGTATCAACCGTACCCTGGGTACACTTATAAACAACCTCAACTATTAGAAAATTATATATTACGGAGCAATGGAACACATAAAATATTGCAGAAATATAAACACAGAAAACGCACAAAACAAGAGAGACACATATATATATGGTTCACCCAGTTTGGGCTACGTCCACCCCGAACAGCCAGTCCTTCCTTTCTATTATCCAGCAAAATGAAGAGACACAACCTATAGCGAATCCGCTGTAATATCCTCTATTTTCTCTCATAGTCTCACCTCTCTGTTTCTCCCTCATAGAATACACATCTATTTCACAGCCTCAAATATAATACCCTCATACAAAGAGAGGGGTTGCCTTCTAGGGAAAAAAACCTTAAACTAAACATAAGTTCTACCGTCAGATCATCTGCCTAATGAACGACCCAGATTGACTAGAAATTACTATACTTTTACAAGGCAATTTTACATTTGTTTTTAGCTTTGGGGGTGCTACCTCCGAGCCCCCGTCGGGGAACTGCTGGCCCCTCGGACCCCCCAGCCGGGGGGGATCGACCCCCCGGGACCCCCGCGGGGGGGACAAGTCCCCCCCGCACCCCCCTGCGTGGAGGGGTGTACAAACTTCCTGGGGTGTACATCCGGCTGAAACAAAGACCTCTGAACAATCATGCTCCACACACAACATCAACAACCCCAGTACGGTCCGGTTAATCCTGGTTTTCCGGGAGGATACAATATCCCAAATGCGATTCCTATTCCTAGTTATCCTGGATATCCTCCTCCTGGGGCTGGTCTCATGACCCAGAGTTTTAGGGATCCTAATCGGCAGTTACCATTTATCGCAACTTTGGACTTACCTGACTTGTCGCACCTAACAAACGATCCCATTAATTATCTTCCTTTTTGGCTGCCAATGCCGAATAAGTTGCCTAGTGACATTCCCAAGTTCGAAGGTAAATCAGGAGAGGACACGTCGAACCATGTGATGACTTACCACCTCTGGTGTGCGTCTAACTCCATTACAGATGATTCAATCCGTCTTATACTTTTCCAGCGCACTCTAATTGGTCTCATAGCCAAGTGGTACATTGAGTTACCGCGAGGCACTTTTTATAATTTTAGTCAGTTACTACCTCGTTTTTAACTCATTTTCAGTTGCCAGTCTGATATGACAATGGCACGGAATTGTTAACTTCGCTAAAACAATCGACATCCACTTACATTTCAGATCATATTCATGAGTGGAGACGTCGACGACGTTTAGTGAAGGTATTTATTCCGGATCAAATCTTGGCTGAGTGGTTTGTAAAATCTATGTTGCCAAAGATCACTGAAGATGTTGCTAAAGCCAGAGTTGTTACTGAGGAGAAAGTAATTGCTCAAGCACAGTACCTTGACTTGGTCTATACTCAGTTGGGTACGTTACATGAAAAAATCTCCGATCTTCCCAAGCAAAATCAAATCACTATAGCTCCTTCGGGATCTCATGTCGCCGATGGTATGATTGGCACGGTTAACACTGAAAGTAAGAAGAAGTCTTCCAAGAATTCTTCCCCTATCATAACCTTGCCTGATTCCCCAACAGGAGATTCTTCTGCAGAGATCTCCGCTGATATTCACGTTGTAGAGTCATCTACAACCAAATCAAAATCCGGTGGGAAGAAGAAAGGAAAGAAGAAGAATAAAATGGACAAAAGTTCAAAGGAGAAACCTGAAAAGGTGGAATCCAATCATGAAAAGAACAAACCTCGTTATCCTTGTCTCATTTGTGACGATGAACATTTTACAAGAGACTACCCTCATCGTGTAGAGGTTGCGAAGATTGTCAAGGGTTCCCAAACTCCTGCTATTTTGAAGGATCCTTTTCCGGCTCAAGACAGTAAGATGATAGGTTCATCCTCGAATGCCAATGAAGAACCCATACTGATGATGTCCCATGTTAGGATTGCAACTCGATCGCAAGATTATGGTAGTAAAAGTCCTGTTGATGGTAAAGAAGCAGAATCTTCTCATTCTAATCCATCAACCTCAGCTCCCGGTTCCGATCCACTACAGATCGAGAAACCTAATCCAGACTTGGTAATCAAACCGCCCGCCAAGGGTATACTTCGAAAGTCAGCTTTCAATCCACATGCGAGAGCAGCTCAGAATTATAACATTGTTGAGGATTTAGCTGTTTCACCCTCAGCAATGTCGGCTTTGGAAGTGCTACAATCATGTCCAGCACAACGCAAATTACTTTTGTCGGCTATAGGAGCTGTTGACGTTCAGGACCCGAACCCAATAATTTTTGATCTAGAAAATAGTACACCGCGTTTGCCTCATCAAATGGCTTTCCAGATACCAGTGATAGTAAGAAACAGGCCTATTCATCGGACCGTAATTGATGAGGGAGCCTCAACGTGTATTATGTCGATACAATGTTGGAGATCGCTTGGTTCTCCTTCGCTAAATCAATCCCCGATGATTCTAAAGGCCTTTGATGGCCATGGGTTTCATCCTTTTAGCATTCTACAGGATTTGCCTATAGGGGTTGAAGGAAAAACCGTTAGTCTAGATGTGGAGGTGGTTGATGCCCCTCTAGATTACAACCTTCTCTTGGGTCGAAGTTGGTCTTACGCTATGATAGCGGTCGTTTCATCGGTCTTTCGAGTAATAAAGTTTCCACATAATGGAAAGATCATAACAATAGACCAGCTGGCTTACTTTTCATCCGACCCAGCCTCTTCGGAAAGTATTCAGCATGTCGGTAAAACGACTATCCCATATAAGGATGTTGGAGTAGGATTAGTTAAAGATGTCGGTTTACTGGGAACTTTTCCTTTTCCTCCAATCAACGCATCATCTTCATTTGCAACCATTCATATGATTACATTAG
This sequence comes from Pinus tabuliformis, assembly GCA_031772625.1. Lineage (NCBI taxonomy): Eukaryota > Viridiplantae > Streptophyta > Pinopsida > Pinales > Pinaceae > Pinus > Pinus tabuliformis. The sequence continues at coordinate 1,019,215,000 of CM062819.1, read as the reverse complement.
ACACCATTATTTATGATGATCCTTGGATTGTCCCTTCTGAATCTGAGATAGACTCATTTGGTAATGCCATGCCTTTGAGTCCATATGAAATTTCCTATGAAGCCGTGCAGTCGTTTGCCGACCCATGTTCAACCGAAAATGACTTAATGAATGTGGTCCGTGAGGAATCACTTTTCACATCAACCTCGGATTTAACTACGTTTCCTGAACTTGTTCACTTTGATGAGAAAATTCGTGAAATCCTATGTGTAGATGATTTACCATGGGAAGATCTCCATCACAGATCTTCGTTTTTACTTGAGGATGATCGTTTTGAAAATGATTTCTCATCAATTTTTACAACTGAATATGTCAAGGAACCTCAGAATCCAATGAAAGATTCTGATTCAGAGTTAAATTTGGGAAACATCTCTTGAGATATTCCTATTGACATTTTGGTTAAGCCCGGAATTGTTGAGAACATTCATATAGGTGCCTCGTGTACAGATGACGAAATTCAATTATAGAAGGCCCTATTTCAAGAATTCTGTGACATGTTTGCCTGGTCCTATGAAGAAATGCCAGGAATTGATCTCGCGATTGTTTTTCATGAGATCAAGACTTACCCGGATGCTAAACCCATCCGGCAACGTTTGCGTCAGATTCACCCACGAAAATCTGCTGCAATTAAAGCAGAAGTTGAAAAATTATTGAAAGCATGTTTCATTTATCCGATCCCGTTAACGGATTGGATATCGAATATTGTTCCGGTTAACAAAAAGCAGGGAATAATAAGAATATGCATCGACTATAGGGATATTAATCGAGCCTGTCCAAAGGACAATTACCCAACTCCCTATATCGATCAAATCATTGATGATTGTGTCGGCAGCGAAATATTCTCCTTCATGGACGGTTTTTCCGGATACAATCAAATCAATATTCTACCTGCCGATCAACCAAAAACAGCTTTCATTTGTCCATTGGGGACATTTTCTTATTGCAACATACCTTTTGGGCTTAAGAATGCTGGAGAAACTTTTAAAAGGGCGATGTCTTATGCGTTTCATGACATCAAGCACATTGTGCAACCCTATCTCGATGACTTGCCTGCTCATTCATTACATCGAGCTGATCACCTCGTCCATTTACGAGCAATCTTTATGAGGTGTAGGCATTATCGTATTCGGTTGAACCCACACAAATATGTCTTCTGTATAGAAACGGGTCGATTGCTGGGGTTTGTAGTTTCGAAATCCGGCATTCACGTTGATCCCACGAAGGTCGAAGCTATCATCAAATTGCCTCCTCCTTTGAGTCTTTGCCAACTCCAAAGTTTGCAGGGGAAAGCAAACATTTTACGACGATTCATTCCTAACTACGCCGAGGTCACAAAGGGTTTTACCCGGTTGTTGAAGCAAAATACTCCATTCTATTGGGATGAGATAGCTTAGAAATCTTTTGATGCACTCAAACACGCGTTGACCCATGCACCGTTGTTGCATCCTCCCAACTACAACTAGGATTACTTCTTGTATCTCACCGCCTCTCATTCCACCATTGGAATGGTTTTAGTTCAGGAAGATGAATTTGGAACCGAACATGTAATATATTACCTTAGTCGAACTTTAAATCCAACTGAGCTAACATACTCACATGTGGAGAAATTGGCATTGGCAGCTGTTCAAGCTGTCCAACGTTTTCGTCACTACATTCTACTACGTAAAACTACGGTAATTTCGGATTGCAACCCTATGATCTACATTTTGACCAAGCAATTGCTAGGGGGCAAGTACTCTAAATGGATCGTTATCCTGCAGGAGTTCGACTTGGAATTTGAGAAATCTAAGTCTAAGAAATCTTTAGTTTTTGCGGAGTTAATGTGTGACTTCCCGCATGCTGACACGGAAACTGTGGCGGAGGAGCCCATTGCGGACAAATCCTTGTTTCTAATCAGAACTTTAGATTCGCGGTATGGGGATATCATCATTTATCTCGAGACCCAATCCTTTTGGCCATAAATTTCACGGTTAGAACGTCGAAAGATTCGTTTCCAGTCCCAACAATTCAGGATTATTGGAGATACTCTTTATCGCCGTGGGACGGATTCTGTTTTTCGACGTTGCTTAACTCACGAGGAAGCTGAAAGGGTTCTAAATGACTGTCACTCTGGAGCGTGTGGCGGTCATATGTCTGGGTTTGCCACAGCGCAAAAGATATTGCGCGCTGGCTACTTCTGGCCGTCTTTATTTAAAGATTGTATTGCGGCGGTCGGAAAATGCCACAACTGCAGATTTTTGATCGTAAGATGCCCACTCCACCTGCTCCTCTCCACCCTATAGTTTCCGTTGGTCCTTTTTCCAAATGGGGTATCGATTTTGTTACATGTAACCCTCACTCGGTTGGGGGGCATGCGTATATCATCCTTGCGGTAGATTATTTTACTAAGTGGGCCGAGGCGATGCCTACATTTGAGGTAGACGGCAAGACAGCTGCAATTTTCGTGTTCAATCATATAATTGCTAGGTTTGGTGTCCCACAAGCGATAATCACTGATCATGGGTGTCATTTTTGAAACGTTATGATGACCGAACTTACAGGCCAACTTGGTTTACATCACGATAGTTCAACCCCTTATTATCCACAAGCGAATGGTCTGGTTGAATCCATCAACAAAGTTTTAGTCATCATGATCCGACGAATCATTGGGATTCATCGGTCGAATTGGCACAACATGCTATTTTCAGCACTTTGGGCATATCGAACTTCAGTAAAAACATCAACAGGGTTCACTCCTTTCCAACTAGTCTACGGTTTGGAAGCTGTGTTACCCATTGAATGCGAAATCCCGTCACTGAAAATGGCCATCGAGTTACTTCCAGCCACTTCCGAAGAGGAAAAGCATTTGTTATACTTGACTCAATTAGATGAGAATCGACGTGATGCTGCATTGGCAATCGAGACTCACGCAAAATGAATGAAAGCTCAGTATGATCGAAATGTGACGCCTCGAAATTTTTCGAAAGGAGATCTAGTCTTAGTTTATGATCAAGCTAATGATAAATTAGGCGCTGGAAAATTCGTTCCTATGTGGCATGGTCCCTATGTTGTCAAGTGAAAGCTAGCCAAAGGGGCCTATGAATTGGTAGACTTTGACGGGACTCTTTGGGTAAACCCAGAAATGGCCTTTACTTGAAGAGGTATTATGCTTAAAAGAATGGGTATGGAGATTTTTAGTTAGGATAGTTTTTTCTCTCTAGCTAGTGTGTTTTAGTTTAAATAGTGTGCTTAGATTAGAGAGTGTTTTTCGTCATTATTCCTCCTTATCTTGGTTTTACTCTTGATATTGCAGATTTCGATGCCTCTCCAAACATACATTGGTTTCGCTGATGGTGCTTGTCGTAATACACGGAACATCTCTTCCGCAGCTTGGGTTATCTATTCGCCCTCTGACGAGTTAGTATCTATGCATGGGGTAAGCCTCGGTCAAACAACGAACAACATTGCCGAGTATAGTGCAGTGATTGAGTTATTATCTGAATCTATTTCATTTGGGATTCAGAGTTTGATAGTGAGGTTAGATTCTGAACTCGTTGTATTACAGCTTAATAGAGTGTATGCCATTAGAAATCCAGTGTTATTGAGATTATTTTTGAGAGTGCGTCTCTTGGAACGTGAATTTGATTATATTGAATATCAGCATATTCCAAGATCTTTAAATACATTAGCAGATGCAATTTCTTCTCGAATGTTAAATAGACATTTGCAATAATCATACATGTAAATTTAAAACCATTCCATAACATGATTTACAAGATAAGTCGGTAATAGTGATATATATATATATATATATATATATATATATATAGGAGTGTGTCAAAAAATACATCGTCCTCGATCATAGGTTGAAAAACACCTTATGATCGGCAAAAATGATAAGTACAAAAAACAAAAATGTCACATGTGCCCACAATAGGCGATCATCCTATCACTCGTGATGATCTCTATAAGAAACCACTGCACGGGCCACCTTGCAAAGGAACCTCCTAAAAGGTCCTAGGACCCCAATGACATAGCGCTGAAGTTGACGAGGAATGTCGTCTATAGTGGTCTCAGGAATATCTCCTGTCAAGCGCTCAAGATAACCCTCCAACTTGGCCAAAACCTTCGCTGATTCGTCCTGTGGGGCTGGCACGGGTGCAACTGGTTGCTTCCTCTCGTAAGGTCGGAGAGCGGCTGGTCGCTGTGGACCCACATCTGCATTTGAAATTTTTACTATCAGTTTGAGACGATGAAAAAATAACAAAAAATTAAAATAGAAAAAATGTTGAAAAGGATTTTACCTGACTCGTCCCACTGCTCTCCTGGTGGAAGAACCATGTCTGGGTCACCACGAAAATCTATCCCAGCGTAAGGAAAGTCCTGAATGGAAAATACCTGGTTTTCCAGCCATTGGAAATACTCAGGTTTGAATATAGCAACCTCTGTCCTCTCGTCTGGGTGACGGGCCATAACTGCGACCCATCGCATCAGTTTGGGCTCTCGAGGAAGCCCAGCTCCAACAGTAAGGTGCTATGGGATCAACATAGGAACCCTCTCTAGGCCAAAACTCACAACCAAAGCCCCATAACCAAAGGTCTTTAGTTGTCCGTTTTTGGCCCTGGTAAGTTGGCCTTTCATATTGGCCAACACGGCATCGCGCCAGTTGAAGATGGTGCCTCGAAAGCAATCAACTACCATACGCATCTGGGATCCGGTGGCAATATGTAATGCGGCAGCTCCGCAAAGTCTGGTGACAGTGAACGCAATCACCATGAGCTCAGGACGGGATATGGTCTTTATGTCTATCCCTTTGTCTCTAGCCTAGCTGTTGCAGTACTCTAGCTTGAGGCTATCGACAGACTGGCCACCTGGCCTAGCCCCAAACAGAGTCAAGTCTTCACCTCTCTTAGGCAAACCAGTTAAGAAATATATGTCCGCGAGCTCGATTTCGAGCTGGTGGCCACCAATGAAGAAACACTGGTCCTGTATGCTCCATCTGTCAACCAACCACTGTAAGAAATCCACCTGAGCCCTCATGCTAGGAATGGCCCAGTATTTGTACAATCCGCACGCCCTCAAAGCATCAAGTGAAGGCTGATGATTCCATGCGGTAGCATCCACGTCCTCATGCTCTTGTTAACACCAATCTAGCATGATGTACTCTCTGCATCAAGTATAAAGACAAATTAAAATGCTAGAAATTATTTTGTGTGGTCCATTTTTGAGAATTTTTGGGTTAAAAACCCTTGCGATGGGGACCGCACCCTCCGGGTTAGACACAGTGCGTGGGACCGCACTTTGTCTACATGGAAGGTGCGGACCCCGAGCTTTATCCCAATGGAGAAAAAAGTCGGGGTCCGCAGGCCCGCAATGGTAAACTTGCGGGTCCCCGCGCGCGGGTTTTATGCCTATAAACCCTCCCAAAAATGAAATAAATGACTAAAACAAGAAATTAAACGGTTAAAAATGAAGAGTGGGATGATATGGATTACCTGGAGAAGACGGCATTCGATTCTGACGGTTGGATTTTCCGCAATCTTCACGGGAAGTTTTCTAAGAAAAAGCACTATTTTCTCACCCAAACTCAAACGGTAAAAAGGAATTGACAAAGACCCTTTTTATAAGTTTTTTGAGTAAATAAATTGCAAATTTGTTTATGTTTCACTTTGAAAAGGTATTTTTGCGACATTTTTATCTATTTGAAATAGGTATGAGTAATGTTTGTGTTTTTGTGCAGAATAAAGGATTATTCAGGCGAAATCTATCATTTTCGACGAAAAAACATGTCGAGTCATCTTTAAGCTCTTTTCTAACTCCTAAAACATGAAAAGATTGCCGAGTGTTTCTTTTAAACTCGTTAAAATGGAATTAAAAGACGGTCCACTTACAGCTCTTTTCCGATCGTAAAAAACATGAAAAGATTGCCGGATTTTTGTCGTTTCAAATTCGATATCGGTCATAAAACGACGTGTCGTTGATTGCTTTTTTACTTTTTCGGGTCAAAGGCATTAATGACGAAAAGTACTCCTTGGTCGTAAAAGATAAAGCGGTTCTCTCAAGTATTATTTTATACTTTTTTGGGCTTGGGAGACACAAATTTACGAAAAAGGTCAACCCTGGAGTCTTCTTAAGTTTTTCAGACTTTCTAAAGTTGAAAAACACCGAGTTTCTCCTATACTGGACTCGTTAAAATTTCACAGTAAAGGACCTGTTCAATTACAAACAGGAACGAACCACTCCTTCTTAGGGTTCGAATTTAAACTAAGTTGGACTCATCTGAAGGATGAGCTTATAATCAAGAAAATGTTATCCTCCGCAAGCTTGTCAAAAATAAAGAGGTACTTGCCAGAAATGGTGGGGGAAAAGAGAGAAAAATGAGCTTGTTTGTCATACTTTATAACCACGCTTGAACACGACACTTTTGTTCACCTGGGTTGGGAAATCCTTGCCTAACAGTTGATCAAACCACATTGAAAGTCTTCAGCCGGTTTCTGGGTATTAACTTTGGGTCAATTGTCACCAAGCCATCTGTCGTGTCGTTATGTGTTCAAGAGATCACTGCCAATAAGCCATTCATCTGCAAAATATTGGTCATCCATCTTGACCATCCCTGAGTCAGTCCTTGCATCTAAATTTCTTCAACTTGATCTATGATTTCGTGTTGTGGGCTTGCCTACGACAGATCACTTTCTATCGACATCAGCTCATTATCTAGAAAGATGATCTAGGAATCGTCAGTACCTTGGGATCTGCATGCCTCAATGGCAGGTTTCTCGCCTTTGACGACAGTTTACATCATTGACTTTTGATCAAAGGATTCCGTGACATGTTCGAAATCAACACATTTATTCACATCTCATGGATTGTACTGGGTACTTTGAAAGCCATTGACATCACTGGTGGTTTCTCTCACACTTGTTAACAGTTTACATCATTGACTGGTAATCAAGTGGTTTCTACCATGTTCGACATCAACACATTCATTCACATGGATAGAATTGTACTGTTTCGGGAAGTAGAAATGAAGACCCTGGATCTAGTTTCCACAATCCAGGCTGCGAGGAATTTTGTATTCATTATAAAATGGACTATTCATAAACAGATGGTTGCGTCCATACTGTGTCCACATGAGTCTTTACTTGTGATGTTTTACAAGATCATTCCTATATCAGAGCAGTAGTTAGTTTTTCTAGTCAGTTTTGATCTGAGTATGGGAATGCCTACCTCAGCAATGATATGATCTCATATATATATCTTGCATTGAATGTTTTTACAGGTTCCAACCGGGCTCTCCACAAGATGATCCTCGAAATGATAAAGTACTTCACTCTTCCTAAATGATAAGAAATCCTCATCTACTACAGACTTCACACTTTAGGGGGCAATCTGTTACACAAAAATATCGTCACCATGATTATTTGTAGTCAGTATGGGTCTATCATCACTTGTACTGTCCTCCTAAGCAAGTCTCAGACCTCAGCTCTTCAAATCAAGCTTTGGAAATGGGAGAAAGACATTAAAAATCAATGTAACTCTGGTTCCGCACTTTCTCTCACTGTCACCTGCGGTCCCACACCTTCTGTGTACAAAAACTATGGACCTGCCCACTCTGTCCCTAACGGTGTAGGTGCAGACCCCTGTGAAAGTCAAAAGGCGCAATTTTTATCTTAAAAAACTCACTTTGGGTTAATTCTAGAGGTTTCTAGAAGGAATTTTGACGTGGATTGTTCGCTCTGAGGTGGTTCATGCATCCCAAAAGAGAAGGAGCTAATCCCTTGATGAGAGGAGCTATCCCTTTGAAGTAGGGCTTTATCCCTTTGAAGGAGGACCTAGTAACCTCCCTCCATTGCACTATAAATACAGGCATTGGGCTGGTTGCTAGGGAGGTTAGAAGCTGAACATTTTTGAGGGTAAATGCTGGTGAAATCAAGACTTCCTAGTTGAGCTTAAGAGGAGAAATCGCATACCTTTTTGGCTTCATTGGGGAGTGAGTAAAACTTGTCAAAGTAGAGGAGACTTCTTGCTGGACCCTGGGAGGAGCTTGTACAGCGTCAAGGCAAAGGTTGTAAAGTTCTTCTTCTTTTGAATTAATACAATCAAACTCATTTTTCTCAACAAGTATCTCATGTTATTTTTTTCATGGACTCCTTGACTTTCATGTTAAATGTGTTTTATGCAATTGGCTTTTCAGGTGCTATTTAATTTGTTTGCCTTGTTTGTGTTTGCAGATTTGCGAAAAGGGGCTCATTTGGATCGCAGGAGCGAGGGCATCCACAAGCTTGCATTGGACCTAAGGTAGGCCCTAAAAACACTTGTTTGCCATTGTTTATAAAAGAATATTTAGAGAAAGATAGTGTCTGGTTGGTTTGCTTGTCATTAGGTCTTCTTTAGATTCTAGGAAGGTCTATCTTGTCCGCAAGATCGACTTATTCCGTGTGACAGATACATGACTGTTAAATTCAGGGTAATCCTTAGAAAAGGCCATGAATGAAGTGATTCTTCATTGGAACGATATTGGGTGATCCCTTGGAATGGTTGGAACGAAGTTTGGAATTTACTCAACACACCTGCATAAAGTTTGGACTGTTTGGTATGAGCCAAAAGGCACAATCTGGTATAAGCACCAAACGCAGTTTAGTATGGAATGTTGGTGTAGTCTGGTATGATACGTTAGAATGAACCTAATATAAGCACAAAGCAATATCATACATGGTGTTGGTGTGCCCCCACACAGAGCATTGAACGTCAGATGGAATAGAGTAGATGAAAGGTTGGTATAACTTGGAATTGATATGATGTGGTAGAAAAATGATATGAAAGGAAGTGATGTGGACACATACAATGATGACATGTGGTAGGTTGATTTGGAATTTTTGGCCAGGTAACTAGATAATGGTAGATGACATGTGGTTGGTATAGATCAGCCGCTAGACATGTGGTAGGCTATGAATGGTTAAAGTAGATGGCTTAACTAGTGACTTGGAAGAAGAATCATGTGGAAGGCAATGATTGGTCCACCATGGAGTGATGCGGCAAACCCTAATGTCTGAAGCTTTGTGTTATGTTCATGCTTTATCAATGTTCTCTTGTATATTTTGGATCAGCCAAAATAGCTAAGAAATAATGTTTTTTCTCAAAAAAGTAGTTGTGAAGGTTTGCCCCTAATGGGGCCCTTACCATAATATTGGGGTACCAAAAGGAATGCTTTTTGAAGTGATATGGTATAGCATAGAATGGTGTGATGGGGAAACAACTATTAGTTTCCCCCTCTTCTCCCTAAGGTCAAGTCTCTCTTCCCTATATTAAAGGGACCACTGACCTCATTTCTAAAATATTATCAAAAAGGAATATAAAAACCACCTTTAAACCTCAAAAAACTCTGAGGTGGATGTTTTAGTCAGCCAAAGATAAGTCTAACCCCATGTTATGTTCAGGGGTTTATGAAATTCCCTGCTCATATGGGAAATCTTATATTGGTCAGACTGGATGTCCCTTCAAAGCTCGCTTGAAGGAACATATAGTTGATACCAACCATCTCTGTTTATCTAAGTCAACCATTGTTGAGCATTCATTTAATTCAAAACACCTTGTTTTCTTTGATCAATCCAAAATCTTAGCCCTAGTTCATTTTCACAACACTCGCATAATCAGGGAAGCTCTTGAAATCGAGAAGCACCCCAATAATTTCAATAGAGAAGATGGATTCAAATTAAGCCAATCTTGGAAGCCTGTTATTCATCACCTTTCTTGATCTTGATTGATTTATCTAATTTATTTTTGTTGGTTTATTATCCCCTTTTAATCTAGTCTAATCCATTTTATGTTTTGATTTTCATTCAGTTCCAAAAGATCTTTTAATATTTTTATTATTATTTTAAATTTTATTAGTTTATTTTTTATTAATTTATTTTATTTATGTCCAAAATTTTATTATTGGGTTGTTAAAAATTTTATATCAATATTTTTCCTCCTTTGATTTTTTCTCTCCTTATAATTCTTTAATTATATAAACAATTAAAAGTATTTTCATAATTATTTTAAAATTTTATTAGTTTAATTTTTATTTATTTTATTGTAACTTCTCTATATCAAAATTTTATTATTTTGTTAGTTTTTAAATCAATATTTTTCTTTATCCCTTTGGCTTGGTCCTTTACCAACTTCATTGAATTGAATTTGATTATTTAGATAAAAAAATATATTAATGGTTAAATATTTAAATTAAAATTTATTCATCCCATTTGAATTTACACTTAACGGCTTCATTCAATTTTCTTTTTTTAATGGCTACTTAGTTTCTTATCTATTTAAGGCTTACTAGCACTCGCATGTTATCATTCAATATTCTTTGGTCCATGATGATGGGTGGAGGGTCCACCTGAAATGTTGGACATATATTAATCCTATACAAAGTTCCATCTATAAATCTTGTACGAATATGAATAACTCTGGAAATTTTCATTCCATTAAATGGCAAGGTTTGTTTTCAGTCAAAATTATATTTACTAGGTTCAGAGTATATCAATATCAACATAATGCAACAAATGTATAGGGTGTCTACGGTATGAAGTAAAGGAAGCTCTTCAAGGTGTCAAGCTTCTAAGACTCGGTTACACATATGAGGACATAATGTATTAAAAGGCTAGAAGCCTACGGTTAATGGTTGAATGGAAGGGAGCTAAAACACGTGGTTAAGTGCTCAAATGAAAAAGGCTCCAAAAAGAACCAAATCAAATTAAAGGGTGACACCATATATAAATATGAAGACTCTATTAAAGGAGTGGGAATGACAAAACATATGTATGATTTGAAAGCACAATGAAATTAGAGAGCTCATGTAAGATCTAAGGGAGAGCACATGTGTGAAATGAGCTAAGTGTGTAAATTATGTGTAAGATGAGGAAACAAAGGATGAGATTTGGGCCAATTTTAGACATAACACAAATCACATAGAGTGTACAGGGCCAATGTGAGAGCACTTGCGAGATCTATAAGAGCACAATGCATGTGCAAATGAGAAGTGTGAGATCTGGTCTAGTGAGAAGCATGTAATGTCATGTAATGTGTTTGAAGACACTAATACAAAATGTATAATTAGTTACTAAAAAAGGGACTAAATTTACATATAAATGACTATTTTTCAGTCAGTGACCAATAGTAGCTAATTTATAGTATCTTGTAACGCGACCAAATTTTAGTCATATTTATCTTAGTCATTAATTAGTTGTCTCAATTTTATCGTGTAGTAGTATATATAATCATAAATTTTGTCATTAATTTAGTCATTGATTTAGTCATTAATTGTCACAATTAATGACCAAATACATTATAACAAAATTTACTACTACATGATCACCTGAGAAAACTAATTAATGACAAAATGAATTTGACCAAAATGTTGGTCGCATTATAAGATATTGTAAATTAGCTACTTATAGTCATATATATGCAAATTTTAGTCATTGTTTGAAACCAATTAATGATGAAATAAGTATGACTAAATTTTGGTCATGTTATAAGTTATTGTAAATTAGCTACTAGCAGTCGTATTTATGAAAAATTTAGTCATCATTTGTAATAAAAAAATTGTCATTTATACTAGTCAATTATCTTTTTTTTTGGTAGTTTTATATTCATTATATAAACAATTGATTTAGTCATTTATATTCATTTCACTTTTATTAATAATCATTTATAAATTGCTAATTTAGTCATTGTCTATTCATTTTATATGTTCATCATTAATCAATATAAACTATTAATTTAGTAGTTTTAGCTTGGTTTTTTGTGTTCACTATTAATCAACATAAACTAATTAGTATGATTTTGTGACTAAATTAAAAAAATGTCATACAATGTGCATGCTCATATAATATGGATTCCCATGTATTTATGATGGGTCATTCCCGATTCATGTAATATGGTGCTTACGAGCTTTAAAGCTCGGGTGGTGGCTTCCGATGGGTGATTAAGAGCGCCGATAAAAAGGTGGCTTTGATTCCTCATACGTCCATGGTCATAAAAGGCTTAAAGCCTTAAGCGCTTCCGATAAAGCTTGTAGGTTGTTACCACAGGTCAAGGGCCGATTTTTATTAAGAAAAGGGGATTTTGGGTAATATCCAAGACTACATTTTCATCAATTTTTGGTATCAGAGCAGAAGAGATAGTGTTTACAGTAAAGATGCCGTCAAGGAGAGGAATTGGTCGAGGGAGACCAGAACCAAATGCAGTTTTGATAGAAGAAGTGCGGAGTTTACGTGCACGAATGGAGGTAATGGAGACAGCCCAAAGAAGAGCGCCTGACGAGGGAGCTGAGAGTCCTGCAGAAGAATCTGATACAAATGTGGAAGCAGAAGAAGAGAATGAAAATATCAAAATCCTGAAGGGTTCCGATGGGTGATTAAGTGCGCCAATAAAGCTCGGGTGGTGGCTTCCGATGGGTGATTAAGTGCGCCAATAAAAAGGTGGCTTTGATTCCTCATATGTCCATGGTCATAAAAGGCTTAAAGCCTTAAGCGCTTCCAATAAAGCCTGTAGGTTGTTACCACAGGTCAAGGGTCGATTTTTATTAAGAAAAGGGGATTTTGGGTAATATCCAAGACTACCTTTTCATCATCTCCCCCTTGAGATAACTTACAATCACTCATCATCAAGGACTTATGATCCAAGAAATTCTCTACAGTCACGACTACCAAGCATAATCCTAAGTGAATAAGTCTCATTTCAGCTACCAGAAAAATCACTAGAAAGGTAAAAATGGCTAATATATCTAACCATTTTAACATTGTAATCCAAGCCTGTGAGAACATGATGACTATTGATCATAAGAAAGCAATGCAGATGCCCCATACTATACAATGCCAAGGAAGGCAATGGAAGGCAAAATAAATGAAATTCTTCTGCTAAGTGAGGATGGCCAACAACTAGAAAGAAGGAATTTTGTTAGTGACTTGTTTCTTGCAGTGGTAGAGGAGGAAAGTGTAAATCAAGCTGCAAATTGAATAGAAATACACAAGAAATATTCAAGATCTTAAAGTAACTAGAAAAATACTTGGTCTTATAGGTAAAACCAACTACAATGTAGTCTGTCTTGATTGGCCAACAACTAAATGGAACTAATTTAGCGCGGATAGGCAATAAACTTTTCCAACAATTTAAGTATTTTTTGCGGGCCAATTTTGATGACAAAAAAAGGCTCCATAGTGTGCAAAAGGAGGCTTGATGCATTCCCACAGACTTTGGGGATATTGGTGTCTTTGGAAGTTTGATGTAAGCTTTAGAGAGAAACACTATGGCCAATGATAAGCTTCAGAGAGAAACACTACACCTAATGATTTCGCAAGCTTATTCCCTAATGCAATTATAGCACTGGTCCAATAATAGTATTCCAGAGATTTTTTTGCAACCATTCTCAGTTCATGAACATGAAACCATGTATGTGGAACTTGACCCACAATTCACACAACAATTGTACTACAATTGACTGCTAAACTATTCATCTATTCTACTAGTCTACTAACTCTAGTCCTAACCTTATAGTAAGCCTCATAAATCAGTCCACTTATGAGCTTCCTGTTGTTACTTATTGTTGACTGACTATTGGTCCAGACTGAATGAAATGATTTTTGTTATCCCATTATGATTCGTTGCCTTTTAAATGACCAAAGAGGGTTGTCACTACTTTAGAGAATGATTAGTTGTTGGACCACTTCCCTAAACATCCTTAGGATAGGATTAAGGTGGTGTTGCTACCCTAAGTAGCCTTAGGAAGGAAAAACCAACCTTAGACCTTGTCCTAGTGTGCCTTCGGTAAGCCACAAGAAATTTGGTAGGGTTTCCATAGTGAGTCTATTTTCTCATCTGTCCAAAGCTAGGAATTTGTGCATCAGAGAGGACCTTCACTGCCTTGATCCCCTTAGCTAGCATGTCAGTGACCAAGTAGCTCTCAGATATAGTCTTTGTTGCTTCAAGATATCTATAGAACTAGCGCTTGTTTCCCTAAACCAAAATTTCGGTGAGTAGGTGAGCCTTAATAAATCCAATCCTTTCTTTCCAAGCCAAATCAAAGGTATCTCAAGAGCTATCTCGCTACAGAGAAAGCCTCAGTACCTTAGGATATCCTCAGAATTAACCCTTACTTCCCTAAATCAGAACTTTGATGACCAGATAAGCTTCAAGAAAGACCTCTACTACTCTTGAAATAGAATTTAGTGATCAAGAAAATAACCATAGAGAAATTGCTTCCTTTCTTACCAAACCAAACTAGAGATGCTCCAAAATATTGTGTTGGAATAGGACAAAGAGAGGAAGAATAAGTGGTTAAATGAGATTTCAAAAATTTACTAAAACTAATACAAATAACTGCTTTTAATCTCTCCACTAGTACTAAAACTTTCATTACCATTTTCCTCACAGAAGAATGATGTTCTATTTCCCTCTAAGACTTTCAATAATAACCTAATGATTCTAACAATAAAAAGGTAAGTTTCAAGTGAGCATATAAAATAAATATTGATTATATGGGTCATTTAAGCCATTTTTTAATTGGCACATATAAAAATGAATATAGATACAATTAATAAAAAATACCCAAAATGAAAAAAGTATTTCTACATCCAAACAACCATGCTAACAATAGGTATGACACAAACACCAAAAATATAATTTTTGATACTCAAATCTCGTGGTTGTTCTCTAATGACACAAACATAAGTTAAATAAGGTTACATGTGATATATTTCTATGCATATAGTCTGGATGTGGTATTTTCAAGAAAAAAGTATCATTAAAAGAGGAAAAAATATACCTAACCAATATATCCAACCCATAGTGGGCACATGAACACTTATCATTCATTTCTTCCTTGAATAAATGAAATGCAAATATATTCTTATTTCAGCTTCCTTTCATCAGACTATTCTGAAATTTCAAAGCTTGTTTATAGCCCTTATTTGGACGACCTTGAAGAATTTTATCTTCAAAGGCCTTCAATAGATATAGAGGAACATAAGACTCTCCCAACCAGTATTTGTTTCCACTACCTTCTATTGTAGAAACTTTGAATAATTTAACACATATTCAATGGAGATTATCCTGATCATGTACTATTGCGGAAAACATACACAATACATAAGCTCCTCTACGTTGATCAACAATATAGCAGCATCAATAACAATAAAACATCAAGAGCATTCACACATTAACACAGTATGTATCCCGGGGAAAGCATCTCGCTAAAAACCCCAACTATCTGTATATTAATGATTGAGTCATGTAACATTACATAGCATAATACTTCTCACAAATATCTCCACCTCTGTTACACACAATACAGGTCAGATCTGATCTCCAAATCTCTTCCACTGCTTGCCTGCCTCCACTGCTCAATACCTGCTCAAGAACTGATGAGAATGGCTCACCAAACTCGTTTTTCACCTGCAAAATAGTCACTCACTCTTTGTTGGACGTGAGCACAAGCTATAATGTGGGCAAATACGTGAGCAAACTCATTGGCATACTCAATCCCTTTATTGTGCAAGATCTGGTGCACAACTATAGTCACAACTGATAGCAATCTGATTCTCTACCACCTGTCCCTGTTGAACTGAACATGCACTGACATGCAACTGAGTTAACTGATGTATTCATTAGTTGTATTATGAGTTAATAACTTGTGAATTAATTAATAACTAATTCACCCAACTCATCTCTAGTCTATTTTTCAGTTAGACTAAATACAACTAGTTTAACAAAGCTAAGCTGAACACAACTCCATCAACTCCACAATCAACTCCACCAAACTCAACTGATTGAGTTCTAACTGAAGTCATGCATGCAATAACTCAACTGACTCATAAGAAAAGCGTATTTCCTTCTGACAGCTGCATGTGCCACCTCTGTAGCTCAAACTGAAGTGCTCCAAGAGAATAAGATTAAGTTTATAGTCCAAATATTATTGTGAGATAATAATATTTGACTTTTCTATTTTTTGACAGCCAGTCTAAAAATAGACTTTGATGACTCACACTGTGATCACTCACACTTTCAAAAAAATAGAAGTCCATCTATTTTTTTCCAACTTGATCAATCATCCATAAACAACAACCTGCAATCCATAGACATGATCCATATGTCTAAAAATAGACATAGTCTAAAAAATAGACTTGCGCCAAAAATAGCTTGCGGGCCCACTTAGTGAAGGTGACTCTTTTCACTAAGCTCCATCATCTTGTTGCAATCTCAACACTCCCTCTCAACAAGATATGGATTATCAACAATCCCTATCCTGCCTCGGTGGTACTCGAATTTGCTCCTGGTGAGAGCCTTCGTCAGAATATCAGCATCCTGATCCTCCGTTGGAATGTATGAAAGTAACATGATCCTCTGCTGCACACAATCTCTGATATGATGGTACCTGATGTCAATATGTTTAGATCTATCATGAAATACAGGATTAGCCGAGAGTTTAATGCAACTCTGGTTATCACAGTAAATCAGAGTAGGATCCAAATGAGAACCGAACAAACCAACTAGGATCTTCCTCATCCATATAGCCTCGCATGCAGCCAAACTTGCTGCCATATACTCGGCCTCCGCTGAACTGAGTGCCACGGATCTCTATTTCCTGCTGTACCAAGAAACTGTTGTCGATCCAATACTGAAGACCCCTCCTGATGTGTTCTTTCTGTCCGTTGGGCTCCCTGCCCAATCTGCATCCGTGAAGCCACATAGCTTCACCTCATCCTCCTGTCTATACCACAAACCATATCCTGATGTGCCTCTCAAGTAGCGCAATACATGCTTGCCCGCCTTCCAGAAGAGCTTGGTAGGCTTAACCATAGCTTGTGAAAGCTGGTTAACTGCATAGCATATATCAGGTCGTGTATTGACCAAATACATCAGTGACCCCACCAACTGTCGATAAACAGTGGCATCCACTTCTTCTCCCGAAGTTGCATCCTCCTTCCTCCAACCTCCAGGAAGAGGAGTATCAATAGGCTTGCAGCCATGCATGTTGAACTTCTCCAATATCTCCCGAGCATACTTGCCCTGAGAAACATACAGTCCACCACTGCGCTGCAATATTTCCAATCTCAGGAAATAGTTAAGGAGGCCCAAATCCTTCATCTCAAACTCTGTAGCAAGATCCTTCTTGCATGACAGTATCAACAGCTCATCACCCGTTAGAATCAAATCATCAACATACAGTACAATGATAAGCAACTTACCCTCCACCACAATCTGGTATAGGTTCGGATCTGCCTCGCTCTTGGAGAATTCAAGTCCTGTGAAATAGCTGTCTATCCATGTGTACCAAGCACGTGGTGCTTGCTTCAACCCATACAGCGCTCTCTTGAGCCTGCACACATGCAACTCGCTGCTGAAGACTTCAAAGCCTTCGGGTTGCTCAATGTACACCTCCTCCTCAATGACTCCGTTGAGGAACATAGTCTTCACATCCATCTGATGAATGTGCCATCCCATCTGCGCTGAGAGAGCAAGAATCTTCCGTATGGAAGAATACCTTGCGACAGGTGCAAAGGTCTCCTCATAATCGATCCCCTCAATCTGTGAAAAGCCTCGGGCAACAAATCTTGCCTTGTACTTCTCCACACTCCCATGAGCTGCCTACTTAACTTTGTAGATCCATCTCGAACCCACCACTGATTTCCCTTCCGGTCTAGGAACAATCTCCCATGCACTGTTTCTGACAATAGAATCATACTCTTCCACCATGGCGTCTACCCATGCGGGATCCTCCACAACTTCCTCGAAAGAGGATGGCTCAGTCACAACACACTTTCTCATAAGAGCCATGTATCCAGTGTACCAATCAGGTGACTGTCTCTGCCTGCGTTGGGCTGTAGGTGGTCCTACAACTTTCTCTGCATCTTGAGCCAGTCGCTCAACTTCTGTCAAGCGCTTTCGCCCTCTGATGGTTGGCGCTGCATGAGTGGTCTCTTCCACTCCATGAACCTCGTCTTGTGGCTGATCCACGCCCTGAAGCTCATCCTTAGGAACTAATAGCTCCTCATCTGCATGCAAGTGTAGCTCCCTCTCAAGCGAACACTTCATGGCTTTCTCCTCCTGAAATTTTATATCCCGTCGCACAACAGTTTTACCACTGTCTGGAAAATACTCAAGATAGTTGTGGGGCGTACCAGTGTACCCCACAAATATCCCAACCTCTGCGGTCGGCTCCAACTTTTTCCTGGCATCCTTCGTCACATGCATGTAAATGTTAGCACCAAAAATCCTCAAATGAGAAAGATCAGGCTTCTTACCAGAATAAGCCTCCTCGGGTGTACTCATGCCAAGTATCCTATGAGGACAACGGTTCTGCACATAAACTGTTGTATTGCATGCTTCCGCCCACAAGTGAAGGGGTAGGTCCTGATCATGCAACATTGCCCGTGCAGCACCCACAATCGTTCTGTTCTTCCGCTCAGCTACCCCGTTCTGCTGTGGGTTATGGGGAGCTATGAGCTCTCTACGAATCCGTTCTGTCTTGCAGAAATCCTTGAACTCGTCCAAGATGTATTCACCACCATTATCGCTCCTAAGAGCCTTCACCTTCTTCCCCTACTCCTTCTCGACCAGTGCTTTGAATTCACAGAACTTTGAATATGTCTCGCTCTTCTTCTGCATGAAGAAGATCCAGCACTTACGAGAGAAATCATCAACAAAAATCACATAATACCTGTGTTTTGCTGTCGAAGCAACTGAGAAAGGTCCACACACATCTGTGTGAATTCTCTCAAGGATCGTCGTGGCGCGACTATCCTTCTCGTGAAAGGTGGCTTTCACAAACTTCCCCAAAGTACACCCCTTGCACTGATCTGACTGCGCAAGTGTGCCTTTAGGAAGCCCTGTAGTGATCTGCTGCAGTATCTTCAAGGCTCCATGGTGAAGGTGACCCAATCTCCTGTGCCACAACTCGCCATCATCCCGGCTCACCAATCCTTCTGCCTTTCCTGCCATTGCTGCACATCCATCTACATGCAACTGATAAAGGTTCCTCACTCGAACCCCTATCTTCCGGGTCTAACCAGTTGTCTTGCTGCACAGGAAGGCCTTTCCCTCGCTGAAAACAACATCATACCCCTTGTCTTCTAACATCGCCACTGAGATGAGATTCTTCTTCAATCTTGGAACATGCATGACTTCCTTCAATACAAAGGGTTTACCAGACTCCCTCTCAAAGGAAATGGTATCGATATTGGTCACACTGTATCTACCATCATCGCCCATCTTGATGTGCACTCCAAGATCCTTGTCCTCCAGATCAGAGAACAAATCTCTATCTCTCGTCATGTGAAAAGACGCACCACTGTCCAAGAACCACATTGATCCCATCACACTTGAAACCAAGCATGCGATCAATGAAAAATCAAGCTCAAACTGAGAAGCTAAGGCCTCTCCCCCTGCAGATCTAGCAGCTTGCTTGTTCTTCTTCTTCTGCGGACAATTTGTGGCATAGTGTCCGTGTTGGTGACAGTGAAAACACTTCACCTTGGACATGTCCTGCTTCTTGCCTTTCGCACCAGACTGAGAAGCTTTCTCATTCTTCCCTTTCTTTGCTTTGGCAGCCAAAGCGCAATTCTCTTCATCAGATACCTTTGATGAAGATCCATTCTCACCTTTATTGTTACTGAGTTTATCCTTGAGCGTCAGGTCGCTCTTGCTTTGGAATAACATTTGCAATCCGTTGAAAGACATTTTCAACAACACTGTTGCAAAATTTGAATTCCACCAGCACCAACTCAACCACCTTGGATCTAAGATTCGTGAGAACACAATATTTCTCGTACAGAGATTAACTGTATGGGCATTCACCGGATATCTCACCTTCCAAAGGAAGGATGAATCTAGAGGCTACTGTTTAGTCAATTTAGTGTTATCTAAATTGCTAGTATTTATTGTCAACCCGGGGCTCGTAAGCTGATGAAGTGAGGGTGTACTATATGTACTTAAGTAACCTCTTAGAGTTTTTCTTATCGTTGGGGGTGTTGTTGTGGTTAATTATGTTCCTAGATGGAATGAGAATTTATAAACAAGTGAGTGATAGTGTGTGTGTAGAGTGAATTCTAAATGAGTGGAAGTGTGTGTGGAGTGATCTCTAACTAATTGCTTGAAAGGAAATGCTTGGAAAGAATAAGTGAAATTGAAATGACTTGAAATAAACTTGAAAGCAAATAACCACTACCAATGGCACTAGACACCGTTCAAGTTGCTGCTAATGAAAGAAAAGAGAATCACTTTTAAAACCCAAGAATAAAGATTATCTCTCTCTAACTCGATGCCTCAAAGCACATGTACTGTGTAAAGCACAGAAAGAAAGTAGCTTAAGTGGAATTATAAAAGTGAGAAAAATATGCTTGAAAGACTAATGATAATAATTTGCTATTTCTAATTCTCTACTTCAGCCATATGTACTATGGAAAGCATGATTAGAAAGTAGTGAGGAAATAGTCTAGGAAGCACTTTAAAATCAAAACTTCTACTTTAAAGACTAGTGGTAATGATTTACTCTTTCTAACTCGATACTTCAAAGCACATGTACTGTGTAAAGTACGGAAAGAAAGTAGCTTAAGAACAGTCCAAAAAGCACCCAAACAAGCTGCAAGTTAGTGATATTTTGATCTTAAAAGATAACAGTTTATGATGAAGATCATTCATGTATATTAACAGCTCTTTGAGAAATAAGATTAAAAACTAACTATAAAGACAAAATGGCAGCACTTGAATTGTCAACTTCAAATACCATTAGCTGTAAAGCAAACACAACACATATAAAAATAAATCCCGGGCTAAAAGAAACCTGCAAAGAAAGAACACTGATCAGCTGAAAATAAAGGAAAACAAGTAAATGAAACTATACATGCTTAAGGAAACAAATAAGAAAATAATGAAATGCTGCACATGAAATACTTTACAAAGGCTGAGATGAGCAGGGGCCCTCTGTTCATTCAGCCACAAGAGAACTCAAAGATCTGGAAACTTCAAAACAGTGCTATATTGATTCCTCCATTTGCAAAAAGTTTACAAAACAGAGTGCTGGAATAGCACTAGAAAACAGAGTTCACAAACGCTTCTAAATTCAACACAAGTGCAGCAAATTACAACTAATCAAAAGTTCTTTGAGCGTACGCAGACGCATCAATTTATAGGAGCTTCTAAGATAGCCTACGTGTACAGCTAGTTAACAGAAAAACAATAAAACAGTATGCGTATTAAAGGTCCTTTGACACATCACGGCTGCGTGGACGAGTTTAGTGGTTCTGTCGACATGGATAATAAATCCTATGTTAGATTGCGTCCTCTGCCATCTGTAGAACATAGACAGATCACCATTTAAGGTGACGTGACCAAACAGCTCTCAAACACCGTTTAAACCACCTTGAGTTGACCGTGGCTAAACCAGCTTTGACCATGGGTGAAAGTGACGTGGATGGCTGGAACAATGGGACAGGAACCTCGAGCACACTGATACCTGAGTGCCCATGTGGCCCGTCTAGCAAACCGACACGTGGATCATAGTGTTTAACAAAAAGGCTGCAGGATCTTCAGATAGCTGCGGGATCATCAGATAGCTGCGGGATTCCTGCAAGTGAGTCAAAAACTAAACAAATAGTCATCCATTAGCAAAACTTGCTTGATCATGCTTATTGACACTGAATGTAATGATCTGAGAGGTTTTATGGTGAGAATGAGGCAAAAGTGAAGAAAAGATAAGGAAAAGTGGAGGAAAATGGTAGACAAATAGGTGTAAAATAGAGGTTCTACATACCCCCACTCCGAGGGTATTGCATGTCCTCATGCAATGAAAACACAATTCAGTCCATCTGCTGGGATGCCTCAGCTAGGACATCCAACCTCCTTCTCTTCCTTTGTGTAGAAACATTAACCTTTGGCCTCTTGAACATGCATCTGAATTTCAAGTTAATTAAGGCTCTGTTCAGCCTTCTGCATCTCTTCTTGAGTCTGCTGTGTTTCTTCTGCCACATGCTCATGTGAAGATAGGTGTTATCTTGGATTGCCTTGGCAATATCAGCTTGCTGCTTCATTTCTTCATTTCTCTGTTTAATGTGACGGTTCAACACTTCAAGCTCATAGATTTCTTGTTTAAGTAAATCTATTTGCTGCTCATGAGGTATGACATTACTTGGGCCAGCAGTGTTTTGCTCCAATGTCTCATAATAGTTGTACACCTCTTGTTGAATTGGGTCAACAATTGGTGACTTCCTTGGACTTATATTCATGTTCAATTTCAGTTTCAAACTCCGGCTGAAATGGACTGTCTTCTCTTGGAGGAGTAGCTGCCTCACGTGATGATGGACTATCCTCAAGGTCTGCTTGTGTAGCACCCTTCTCAGGTGTGCTAAGATCAACGAAGAGTGTCCTCGTGGCTTTCCTTTTATTCTGCAGTCTACTACTCCTTCTTACAGTGGCAGCACTCTGTGTTTCTTTTTGTGCCTTTTCCTTTGGTTTTTGAACTTTTACTTCCTTAGAGAGGGCAGTTTTCTCATGGAGTTTAGCTACCCTTTGTGCTAAAGGCTGGTTATCTCTTTCTTCACCATTAGAATGCTCTGGGGTCTGGTCAGTTTCTCGGATTATGGATTTCCCCTTATCTTGTTTTTGTTTCTTTTTGTCCTCTCTTTTCTTTTTGGCAGCTTCCTGGGCAAGTTCAGCGAGGGTTTCTGAGATGACCTCTTGAGCATTGTCTTCAGTGGGTTCAATCTCAGGTTCAGGATGATGGACTTCTATTTCTTCTACAGTTTGTCCTTCTAAGACATCAGTCTCAGAGATACTTTCCTTTCTCTTCCTTCTACTTTTTCTAGGTATAGAAGACTCTTCAGGCTCTGCAAAATGATTCCTTACAAGGAATTTTTCCCATGTGTCTTGTTTTTCTTTTAACTGTTCTTCTATCAATAATTTTACAAGACCATGGTGACAGAGGTAAGCTTCTACATTTCGTGGATTTCGTTGAGCCATGGAACACATTTTCCTAAGGCTTTGAAATAAGAAATAAGGAAGATTTATATCATGTTCTCCTTGAAACTGCAGCATAATTTTACCATGATAGACATACAACACTCCAAATCTCCCTTCACAGGTGAAAAACTTTTGTACTAATAACAATAGAATTTTCCATTCTTCTTTAACATGGGAAATTGGAATTCCTTTGGTGAAAACACTTGTGTCCATACCTGGGTTTTTAAAAATCCGCTTCCATTGTTGATCCTGGACTGCCCGGTTTTTGAACCAACGTTCACCGGTTTGTGGAAGAGAGGTAGCCCTTGCTATGCTTCCTTCGCTGACTGTAATTGTTAAATCACCCACAATTGCCTGACTGTCTTTATCCTCAAATGATCTTGCAAAGGCTTTGGTTACTTCTTTATGGTAGCCCTTAAACTTTCTGATACATTGTAACCAATTGGCCCTTTGTAGTGCCTCCTCAACCTGAGGATATGCCTCCAAGAATTTCGAACCTTCGGGTTCAGCCCTCAAAAGCTTTCCCATCGACTCCTCAGCTCTGTTTAAACACAAATTTGATGGTGACCTTACACAGTAACTCCGTAATTTCACACAGTAACTTCTCGGTCTCTGTTCAGACTCTGTGGAACAGAGGGTATACGGTGCATAAACAGCCTCAGACACCGGGAATTCACGGCTTGAATTTAGAGTTAAGCGGTGGAATTAGCGTGGACACGGTAAAAACGGTGACTAACAGTCATAATACGACTGTATCACAGGTTTACGGGCTATACGGCAGAGGGAAAACAGAGGATGGTTTATGAAGGTAATCGTAGTGAGTGAAAATGAAACAAGGGAGATAATGGCGAGGAATAGGGTGTTATGAGCATAGAGGGTTTTAAAATGATGAACGAAACGGCTACATTCTCCAATTTCGGCTGTGGAATGACACATGGCTGCGGAACGAGAACTGAGAGACGTAATGCGGTAGGTTACGTCATTAGGGTACAGGACTTTAATGACCGAAACAGCCATATGTAATTTCAAAAATCGTGGTTATTATGAGCTGGTAGACGTGGAGGATTCGGAGATTTGTAGTCGCATGGGAAAAAGAAAATGGGTAATCATTACGTTTAGTGGCCAACAAGACATAACCCAGAAAGTTCGCATAATGAAATAACCATAGGTTTAGAGTTTTGAACATACCTCGGATCACATTTGATTTGGCTTCTGATGATTTACTAACCTTTTGTTAACTTTATTGCTAGCACATGATCTTTTCTCCTGGTCTTTGATGATTTTGAACTGTAAATATTTTCTTCAGACAAACTGTGTTTCTTGTGCAGGTACAGAAGGCTGCAGGAAAGCTAATTGGCTGCAGGATTGTCAAATGGCTGCAGAAACTGTAATGAAGTCTTCCAGCTGCATAAAATACTTTAGTTGCCTAAAAAAAACTTTATTAATGAAGTGAAATGGAATGAAGGAATGAATGAACGAATGAGTGAAAAGCGGTGAGGTGAAGTGAAGATGGTAAGATGGAAGAAAATGGTGAGATGAAATAAATGAAATGGAAATGAAAGAGAGAGATTTGTTTTGGAAAACATTAGGTGTCAGGTGACCCTAATTTTCACCTTATGTTTTCTGCATGAGACTGCCAATCAGAGATTGGTTTTCAGGCTCATACATTTATTCATTTTTTTTTCTCCCTTTTTTTTTTCTTTTTTTTTTCTTTTTTTTTTTCTTTATTTTTTTCTTTTCTTCTTTTTTTTTTATTGAAATTGAAAGAAACAGAGATTAGGCTGATGGAGGAGAAGAATTCTTCTCCACCAGCCTCATTTCAGAATTGCCTTGGAATAACTTAACAAACTCCTCTTTTGAGAGTGGCTTGTGGTAGACTTTTAACCGGTGGCCATTCACAATAAAGGGAGTTTGAAGTTCATCAATAGTCTTCACTCTAACTGCTCCATTATTAAAGACTTCATCAATCTCATATGGCCCAAGCCAATGAGTTTGAAATTTTCCTTTGAAGTCCTTAAATTTTGAATCAAACAAGAGTGTCCAATCACCCTTTTGAAACTTCTTCTCTTTGATATGTCGATCATGCCATTTGCTTCTTTGGTGCTGAACTAGATCGGTTCTTAGAATTGCATCTTGTCTCATTTCATCTAGTTCATTTGATTGGTCCAATCTGTGCTTCTGGGCTTCTGTTAAGCTCATCCCCAATTGAACTGCTGTCTTGAAGGTCTTGATTTGGAACTCAATGGGGAACATGACTTCCTTCCCATAAACAAGTTCATAGGGAGAATGTCCTGTAGTGTTCCTCCATGTAGTTCTATAGGCCCATAAGGCTTCAGGAAGCCTTTCTGCCCAATCTCTTCTATGAAGATGAACAGTCTTTGTGATGATGCTTTCAAGAACTTTATTTGTAGATTCTACTTGACCATTCGCTTGCGGATGGTATGGAGTAGATGTTCTATGCTTAATTTTATATTCCTCCATCAGCTTTTCTACCATCCTTGATGTAAACTGGCTTCCCTGATCTGTTACAATTTCTCTTGGGACACCAAAACGAGTGAAAATATCCTTGAAAAGAAATTGAACAACTAAATTTTCAGTAGCAGAAGTTAATGCTATAGCTTCTACCCACTTGGTAACATAATCAGTACAAACCAGTATATATCTATTTTGCTTGGATGGCGGATTAATTGGTCCAACAAAATCTAGAGCCCATTTCTCGAAAGGTTCGATGCATACCTGTGGCTGTAGTGGCATTTCATTTGAAAGAGTTGGTCTCCCAGTTCTCTGACAACTGTCACACCTTTTAACATATTGCTTTGCATCCTTAAAGAGAGAAGGCCAATAATATCCTGATGAAAGGATTTTATAGGCAGTCCTCTTATCAGAAAAATGTCCGCCACAAGGTTCGTCATGACATGTCTTAAGGATGTCAGGCATCTCATCCTCTCGTACACATCTTCTGATCATCAAATCTGGCCCTGTTCTGAACAATTCATTAGAAATCCAAGAATAAAGTGAACTATCCTGAATGATTTTCCTTTTCTCATTAGGAAATAAATGTAAAGGTAATTTTCCAGTAACTAAATAATTAGCAATATCAGCATACCAAGGGGTTTTGGTAGTTACTGCAAACAAATACTCATCTGGAAATTTATCCTCTACCGGAGAGTCCTCATTAGTGTTTTGGATTCTAGACAAGAAGTCAGCTACTGTGTTCTGTTTACCTGGTCGATCTAACACAGTTATGTTGAATTCTTGTAAAAGCAAAAGCCATCTTGTAACTCTACCATTAGTGACGGGTTTGTTCATGAGGTATCTAATGGCAGAGTGATCAGTGTGGACAAAGGTTTCATAGCCGGTTATATAGTGTCTAAACTTGTTTATAGCATGAACAACGGCTAGAAACTCCTTTTCAGTAACAGTATAATTTAACTCAGTAGGAGTCAAATTCTTACTCGTGTAATAAATGGCATAAGGGATCAAATCCTTTTGTCCCAAAACAGCTCCTAAAGCTGTATCTGAAGCATCAGTAGAAATGTGGAAAGGGAGTTTCCAATTTGGACCCCTTAAAATGGGTGCTTCAGATATTCTAGTCTTTAAAGCTTCAAAGGCAGATTGACATTCAGGATCCCATTTAAATTCACAATCTTTAGTAAGCAATTTGAAAAGAGGGGATGCTATCTTAGTGAAGTTTTCAATAAATCTTCTGTAATAACCAGTAAACCCAAGAAAACTTCTAACATCTCTTTGGCAATTTGGAACAGGTAACTTAGAGATGACTTCTACTTTAGATCTATCAACTTTGATTCCATCTCCTGAAATATGATGTCCTAAAACAATCCCTTCAGTAAACATCATAAAACACTTTTCATGACTTAAAGAAAGATTTGTTTCCTTGCATCTTACCAGTACTTTTTCCAAATTTGCCAAGGCTTCTTCAAATGTATTACCATAGACTGTGAAATCGTCCATGTATACCTCTACACAATCATGAATCAGATCTGAGAAAATTCCTAGTACAGCCCTTTGAAATGTAGCTGGTGCATTGCACAAACCAAAAGGGAGTACTCGATAGGCAAAGGTCCCCCAAGGACAAGTAAAGGTGGTTTTGTCTTGATCTTCAGGTGCTACCTGAATCTGATTGTAACCACTAAAACCATCCAAGAATGAGAAATACTTTTTACCTGCTAAAGTGTCTAATACCTGATCAATAAAAGGTAGAGGAAAATGATCCTTTAAGGTTGCCTTGTTCAATTCTCGATAGTCAATGCAAACTCTCCATTTACCATTCTTTTTGGGCACTATAACCAAGGGAGAAACCCATTGGCTATCTGAAATGGGGTAAATGAAGTTTACCTTGAGCAATTTCTGAAGTTCTTCTTTCACAATTTCCCTAAGATTTGGATTCATCCGTCTTTGTGGCTGCCTAATAGGTCTGCTGTTTTCTTCAATGTAAATATGATGAATACAAGTCTTAGGGTCGATTCCTTTCATGTCAGTATATTCCCATGCAAAGGCAGTGGAATGTTTTTGCAACAGTTTAGTTAATTCTTCTTGTTGTAGTCTTTCCAAGTTCTTGTTAATATTTAATGTTTTTCCTGGAAAGACTTCAACTGTAGAACTACCAAACTCTTCCATTGAGAAGAGAGACATCTGTCTAGAGGAAAGATATTCAATATCTGCATCTAACTGGAATTGTGAAGAGTCATATTCTAAAGGTGCCTCAAAATTTTCTAATGTATTTAGAATTTGACTGTCCTCACTGATTTCAGAGATGGTTAGAACAGGTTGAAGAGTATCCTCATCATCAATCCACTCATCTTCTCCTATTTCTGTTATTGCTTTTGCGGGAGGATACAAGTTGAATTTCTTGGTAGAATTACCATCTGATATATACATGTCTCCCGACCTACAACTTATGAAAGCATCAGCTGTGGCCAGCCAAGGTCTTCCTAGAATAAGAGGATGTCCTCCTAGATTGTTCTTGGGAGTTAAAATCATAAAATCAACTGGATATTCCCAAGAGTCTAGTGAGACTGGAATGTCTTCCAATACACCATCAGGTTTAATGATTGATCTGTCTGCAAGTTGCAGCAAAGTAGGTGTAAAGAGAAGGTTAGGAAGTTTTAACTGATCCATGGTCTGTCTACTCATAATGTTGATAGCGGCTCCTAAGTCAATCAAGGTATTTGGGATTTCAACCCCATTAATGTGAGTTTTAACAATAGGGCTACCGGGATCTACATATTTTTGCATGGTAATTTTACCCATCATAATGTCTGCAATTTTTCCAACTAGATGTATCCTTTTTGTGTCTCTGGTTCTTTTTATTGTTTTTTTCAAACTCATCTCCTTTATTGTCTTTGCTAGAATGGGAATCTCCTTAATGGCTCTTAACAAGGGAATCTTGATACAGACATTTTTCAATTCATCTAGAAAGCTATAGTCAGGCAACCAAATCTGCTTCTCTACTCCCTTATCAATTTGAAATCTTTCAGGAAAAGGAGGAATAGCTGAAGATGTGGGTTGCTCTACTAAGGGAGTTGATTCTTTTTCTTTTTCTTTAATGCTTGGGTTTTGAAGGGATACTTCAGAACCCTTATTGGCTTTGAGAGATTCTTCCTCAGAAATGCTTGGTTGTTGAGCACTTGTAGAAGGTTGGTCTAGGATTCTACCTGATCTGAGTTGGACCTCATTGAGAGGGACAACCATATAGGTAGGGAATGGTTGACCTTCCATAAGTGGTTGACCTTCCATCACATAAGCATTTTGAGGATTCCTATTATTGGGGTTTGGTTGAGGTTGAGAGGGAAGTTGATTTGGCCTCTGCTGAGATTGTAACAAGAGTTGAGAATTTTGATTTTGTGGAGGAGTTTGTTTTTGTTGAGGGAATGGTAATGACAGTTGTTGACCTTGATTTGGAAGTTGGGGAGCTTGCTGATTCTGAAAGGATTGAGGATATTGATAGAATTGGGCAAATCTCCCATAAGGATTTTGCATTTGCATGCTTTGCAACCATGCTTGGAAAGGATTTTGTGGTTGTGACCAAGGTTGTTGCCAAGGATTCCAATTTGGTGGGGGCTGGAAATTCATAGAGTTGTTAAACCCTTGATTTTGCTGCCTCTGCCAAGGTCTTCTTGCAACAAAACAAAGAGATTCAAGTGTACTTGGATCTTCTTGAAAGACTGCTTTGAGGCCAGGGATTGAAGGACATTCCTTGGTCTCATGAGTTTCTGAGCAAATTACACAGGTTTCCACAACTTGTGCTTCCAAGGGACATTCCCTTAAAGCATGCTTCTTTCTACACTTCGGGCAAAAGATGGTCATAGCCTCGGCTTCTGCTTTTTGTTTATTCTGAATCTTAAGGGTATCAATTTATTCACTAAGACTCCCTAAGATGTCAGTTTTAAATTCATCTAGCATATTACCGATTTCAGCCCTACTCACTGATCCTGTTGCAGATTTATTTGCCCTAAGGAGAGAAGGATCTCTAGGCCCTTTTTGAGTTTTTGATTTGCCTCTTGAGAGATGGGTACATAGTTCTGCTATATCACTGAGAGGAAGTTGAGAAATATCCCCTTTCCCCATCATGTTTAAGATATCTATCCATTCATCCCTAATGGCTTTTAATAAGAGGGCTTTTAAGGTCTCTTCATCCAAGGTGCTCATTTTTGCTCTTTTTAAATTATATTGAAATCTCTCAAGTAAATCTTCTAAGCTCTCATCTTCTTTTTGCATCATTTTAAAAACCTCATCCTTATGATTAGTAGGCATACAATAGTCCAAATACCTATCCAAAAAGGTTTGTTTCATTTCATCCCAGGTCCTAATGGACTGAGTAAGTAACCCCATGAACCATTTCAAAGCTTGATCTTTTAATGTTGATGGGAACAGTTTGAGTTTCTGAGTATCATCCAGATAGTCATAAGTTCGACACACAACTTCAAATTCAAACAAGAATGTTTCAGGGTCCTCAGTTCTTAATCCATGAAAATTTGGGAGAACGGATGGTGATATGTTTTTCA
Source organism: Pinus tabuliformis (assembly GCA_031772625.1). Classification (NCBI taxonomy): domain Eukaryota; kingdom Viridiplantae; phylum Streptophyta; class Pinopsida; order Pinales; family Pinaceae; genus Pinus; species Pinus tabuliformis. The sequence goes on along the minus strand of CM062819.1, from coordinate 1,019,184,959 downwards.
TGGTGGCTCGGGAGTCCTCATCAACAATGGGAAACCCAAATGTGTTATCCCCATCTCTATTTCCTCCAATGGGACCTCTACCTCCTCCATTATTATTGTTATTTCCTCCTCCTCCTCTACCTCTACCTCCTCCTTCTTCTTCTGCCATGATGATTCTCCTAGGGATTTCAAAATCTTCTGGTTCTTCTACAAAGGGTGAATGAGAAGAGATTTCTCCTTCCTCTTCAGGTGAGTCTATTTCTTCAATTACAATTGGTTGTCTGGTAGGAGAAAGAGAAGAGTCTCTTCCTAGTTCAAACTCAATAGAAGGTATAGGAGAGTCAACTCTTGGCTCTTGAATTTCAGGACTAGGAGTTTCGGTTGGAGATAAGGGAGGTATCTCTTGTCTATCTCTTGAAGCAGATGGACTTGTAAAAATTGAACTTCGAGCTCTAGCTAAAAACCTTCCCCTAGAATCTCTAGCTCTATGCATGTCATTTTTATTTTATCTTCAAGTCAAGTTAAATAGTTCTTTTTCTGATCTTCCAGTTCACTCTAGGTGCAAGAAGAGAGCATACTTAAGAAACTATTAGATTAATAACTTTCTCCTTTCTGATCCTCCAGATCACTTCAAAGTGCAAGAGGAGAGCATACTTAGATAGGTTATTAACTTCTTTTCTTGAAGTTGTTTTTTTTTTTTTTTTTCTTCTAAGAATATGGCTACTTAATTTCACTTCCCCGGCAACGGCGCCAAAATGTTTAGTCAATTTAGTGTTATCTAAATTGCTAGTATTTATTGTCAACCCGGGGCTCGTAAGCTGATGAAGTGAGGGTGTACTATATGTACTTAAGTAACCTCTTAGAGTTTTTCTTATCGTTGGGGGTGTTGTTGTGGTTAATTATGTTCCTAGATGGAATGAGAATTTATAAACAAGTGAGTGATAGTGTGTGTGTAGAGTGAATTCTAAATGAGTGGAAGTGTGTGTGGAGTGATCTCTAACTAATTGCTTGAAAGGAAATGCTTGGAAAGAATAAGTGAAATTGAAATGACTTGAAATAAACTTGAAAGCAAATGACCACTACCAATGGCACTAGACACCGTTCAAGTTGCTGCTAATGAAAGAAAAGAGAATCACTTTTAAAACCCAAGAATAAAGATTATCTCTCTCTAACTCGATGCCTCAAAGCACATGTACTGTGTAAAGCACGGAAAGAAAGTAGCTTAAGTGGAATTATAAAAGTGAGAAAAATATGCTTGAAAGACTAATGATAATAATTTGCTATTTCTAATTCTCTACTTCAGCCATATGTACTATGGAAAGCATGATTAGAAAGTAGTGAGGAAATAGTCTAGGAAGCACTTTAAAATCAAAACTTCTACTTTAAAGACTAGTGGTAATGATTTACTCTTTCTAACTCGATACTTCAAAGCACATGTACTGTGTAAAGTACGGAAAGAAAGTAGCTTAAGAACAGTCCAAAAAGCACCCAAACAAGCTGCAAGTTAGTGATATTTTGATCTTAAAAGATAACAGTTTATGATGAAGATCATTCATGTATATTAACAGCTCTTTGAGAAATAAGATTAAAAACTAACTATAAAGACAAAATGGCAGCACTTGAACTGTCAACTTCAAATACCATTAGCTGTAAAGCAAACACAACACATATAAAAATAAATCCCGGGCTAAAAGAAACCTGCAAAGAAAGAACACTGATCAGCTGAAAATAAAGGAAAACAAGTAAATGAAACTATACATGCTTAAGGAAACAAATAAGAAAATAATGAAATGCTGCACATGAAATACTTTACAAAGGCTGAGATGAGCAGGGGCCCTCTGTTCATTCAGCCACAAGAGAACTCAAAGATCTGGAAACTTCAAAACAGTGCTATATTGATTCCTCCATTTGCAAAAAGTTTACAAAACAGAGTGCTGGAATAGCACTAGAAAACAGAGTTCACAAACGCTTCTAAATTCAACACAAGTGCAGCAAATTACAACTAATCAAAAGTTCTTTGAGCGTACGCAGACGCATCAATTTATAGGAGCTTCTAAGATAGCCTACGCGTACAGCTAGTTAACAGAAAAACAATAAAACAGTATGCGTATTAAAGGTCCTTTGACACATCACGGTTGCGTGGACGAGTTTAGTGGTTCTGTCGACATGGATAATAAATCCTATGTTAGATTGCATCCTCTGCCATCTGTAGAACATAGACAGATCACCATTTAAGGTGACGTGACCAAACAGCTCTCAAACACCGTTTAAACCACCTTGAGTTGACCGTGGCTAAACCAGCTTTGACCATGGGTGAAAGTGACGTGGATGGCTGGAACAATGGGACAGGAACCTCGAGCACACTGATACCTGAGTGCCCATGTGGCCCGTCTAGCAAACCGACACGTGGATCATAGTGTTTAACAAAAAGGCTGCAGGATCTTCAGATAGCTGCGGGATCATCAGATAGCTGCGGGATTCCTGCAAGTGAGTCAAAAACTAAACAAATAGTCATCCATTAGCAAAACTTGCTTGATCATGCTTATTGACACTGAATGTAATGATCTGAGAGGTTTTATGGTGAGAATGAGGCAAAAGTGAAGAAAAGATAAGGAAAAGTGGAGGAAAATGGTAGACAAATAGGTGTAAAATAGAGGTTCTACAGCTACCTGGCCCGATTACAGACTCTGCCTGAAGAAATAGAATGTAGACACTTCCTGAATAGTAGATCTGATGATCAACAGCTCTGATACCATGTAGAAACTTTTTCTACAATTATCTAGCTCGCTCTGATACCATGTAGAAACTTTGAATAATTTAACACATATTCAATGGAGATTATCCTGATCATGTACTATTGCGGAAAACATACACAATACATAAGCTCCTCTACATTGATCAACAATATAGCAACATCAATAGCAATAAAACATCAAGAGCATTCACACATTAACACAGTATGTATCCCGGGGAAAGCATCTTGCTAAAAACCCCAACTATCTGTATATTAATGATTGAGTCATGTAACATTACACAGCATAATACTTCTCACAAGTATCTCCACCTCTGTTACACACAATATAGCTCAAATCTGATCTCCAAATCTCTTCCACTGCTTTCCTGCCTCCACTACTCAATACCTGCTCAAGAATTGATGAGAATGGCTCACCAAACTCGTTTTTCACCTGCAAAATAGTCACTCACTCTTTGTTGGACGTGAGCACAAGCTATAATGTGGGCAAATACGTGAGCAAACTCATTGGCATACTCAATCCCTTTATTGTGCAAGATCTGGTGCACAACTATAGTCACAACTGATAGCAATCTGATTCTCTACCACCTGTCCCTGTTGAACTGAACATGCACTGACATGCAACTGAGTTAACTGATGTATTCATTAGTTGTATTATGAGTTAATAACTTGTGAATTAATTAATAACTAATTCACCCAACTCATCTCTAGTCTATTTTCCAGTTAGACTAAATACAACTAGTTTAACAAAGCTAAACTGAACACAACTCCATCAACTCCACAATCAACTCCACCAAACTCAACTGATTGAGTTCTAACTGAAGTCATGCATGCAACAACTCAACTGACTCATAAGAAAAGCGTATTTCCTTCTGACAGCTGCATGTTCCACCTCTGTAGCTCAAACTGAAGTGCTCCAAGAGAATAAGATTAAGTTTATAGTCCAAATATTATTGTGAGATAATAATATTTGACTTTTCTATTTTTTGACAGCCAGTCTAAAAATAGACTTTGATGACTCACACTGTGATCACTCACACTTTCAAAAAAATAGAAGTCCATCTATTTTTTTCCAACTTGATCAATCATCCATAAACAGCAACCTGCAATCCATAGACATGATCCATATGTCTAAAAATAGACATAGTCTAAAAAATAGACTTGCGCCAAAAATAGCCTGCGGGCCCACTTAGTGAAGGCGACTCTTTTCACTAAGCTCCATCATCTTGTTGCAATCTCAACATCTATCTCTTCAATTTTTATGCCATGTTTGACAATAGAGATAGGAATGTCCTTGAAGTTCCCAAAGTCCAATAAATGCTTAGCCTCACTAGCTTCATATCTGTTCCCACAAAAGGTATCATTCCTAAAATAAACATCATATTTTTCCACAACCTTAGAATCAAGACAATGATCTTGTGGATATAAAAGATATTTCCATTTCATATAAGCATCAAGATACACAAACTATAAATGTGTTCAATAGGTTACAAATGAAATAATTTCATATCTTAAATGCCTTAAGAAGTTTACATGTACATGTTAGATTTTTGAGAGAAACTAAATAGAAAAAAAATATAAAGAATCTTGAAGTGAAATTAGTGACATAGTCTTAGACCTTCCAACAACTTCCCTCCAAGTATAGTGTCTACTTCTTCTAGGGATATCACAACCTTTTGCATAAGAATTCTAAGTATTCTCCTTAATTCACCCAGAATGAAACAAATTATGGTAACATTAGAGTGAGATAAGATGAGATAATATTATTAGTTTCAATTAGAATGTATTAATCAATGTACAGAAAAACACACACCTTGTCATCCAACTTGCTTTTCTATTGCACATGGCAACTGAAGTACGTGGTGGAGAGGCTTCCACCTTTACACTAGGCTCTCTCATTCTTTGGAGACACTATCATTATGGGGGCACTGTTTTTCTGAGGTCACTTTCCATTATCTCCACATTTTATAGCTGAGATAGTAGAACTTGTGCCTATATGACCAACAGAAAATTGAGGGGACCAATCATCTACATGTTTAGTTCAACCTATTTCTAGTATAATGAGTCAAATTCTCTTCTCAAGCTACAAAACAAAAGTCAAACACCCATAATGTTCATACTCTTCCTTTACGTTGATAATTATAAGATATAAAGTTCCCACATTCAAGCAAAATGCTACGAAATAATGTTGGCATTATGGCACAGGTTTGGAGCTATGGCATAGGGTGTTGGCATTGATGGCAACTCTCTTTGGTAACAGATCTCAGTTCAGGCTTTCAGAATGAAGGAAAAGACATATACACAGGTTCATCTAGACTAAGATGCGTATACAAGAGGGTTAGACGTTTCAAATGCGCGTATGCGTATACACACACTTTCATGCAAGGAAAAGCATGTATATGTTGGAAAACTTACTTTTGGTCTGTGGTAGTTAGTCCTTGGTATTTGAACCTATGGTTTTGGACCATGGTACCTTGTCAAAAGTGTTGACCCCAAGTATTGGGTCCATGGTATTGGTTTATTATGGTTTTGGACCATGGTATTGTGGAAGGCCTAAAACTATAAAAGAGGAAGGAGGTCATGTGGCAAAGAACCATCTGAATTATTGTTGAATATCTGATAAAGTGCTAGATCTGGAATACCGGTAATTGGGTTATGGTGCAGATCTAGATCTGAATGAAGGAGGAACCTTAGCGCAAAGAGATGGATAAGTTCTATTGATGGATCATAATCCTTAAGCTTGAATGATAGTATTTTTGTATGACTTTGATCTGTTATATGTGGCACTTGCTTGATCTATAAAACTGATGATCTGGGTGAATTAGTGTTTGAATATCAGAAAGAGTGTATTATCCTTTATAGATCTGTACGCAGGTTCAGTGAAGCGAAGGCGTGTATACACGCTGGCTCAGTGAAGTAAAACAGCGTATACACAGGTTGTTCCGTACACAGAAGCATATGCACGCAGGTTTCAGGGTATTAAAGTAGCGTATATATTTTGAGTTGTGATTTTGCTGCTTCTGTTTATTGCTGCAGTGTTCTGGGTTCAAATTTGGTGTGTGGTTACTGTTACTGTGATCTGGGTACAGTCGTCAGAAAAGTGGTTATTTTGATTTAGTTTTGATTGGTGAAAAGGTGATTGGTTGATGCAGAAATTCTTGATGTTTGATTGATGCTATTTGTGGATCCAGTCTGAAAATTCATGAAACGTGGTCCCTGAAAGAAAGAGAAGGTTGTAGCCTTCTGTAGGCCAGCACCTACGTACTAGTATCTTGGCTAGTACAAGAGCTAAGGGGGTTGTAGCTCCCTTCCAGAAGAAGCTGGAAAATGAGAGAGGGTTGCAGCTCTTTGCAGGTTGCAGCCTGCGTACTGGTAAAGGACTGAACCCGTACATTTTTAAAAAGAAGTTTCTAATTAAAGAGAAGATAGAGACGAATTGCAGCAGCTGGTTTTCACCAACATTGGGTTTCCACCTTATATCTTGTGTTCTTGTGTGTGATTGTCTTTCTGCTCTGTTTTACTATTTCTAGGTACTGATTATTTGATTCTCAAACACAAATTAATAATCAATATCAGGAAGATAAAGTCATTTAAAAGTTTGCATTGTATACGCGGGTTTCCTTCTGCATATTTGCGTATATACGCGGGTTTAATTAACTAAAGTAGCATATATCATTTGATTTTGAAAAAGGAATATTTGACTTGATAATACTAATTCACCCCCCTCTCAGTATTATTTCCAACAATTGGTATCAGAGCCAGGTTCTTCAGAAGAAGCTTGATTGCTTGAAGAAATATCTTTCATCATGAGCAACTACGAGAGGGAAGCATCAATCAGGCCACCAATTTTTGATGGGACAAACTTCGTTTATTGGAAGGTAAGAGTTACTTCCTATCTTCGATCTCTTGGTACAGAAGTCTGGGATAACATAGAAACAGGGTATACTTTTCCATCAGCAACTCCTACAGATCCGACTGAGAAAAAGAAATATGAAACAAATGCAAAGGCGGTCAATACCCTATTAGGATGCCTATCTCAATCAGAATTTGTCAAGGTAATGCAGTTTAAATCTGCAAAAGAGATATGGGACAAGATTGTTCTGAGCTATGAAGGTGATGATCAGGTAAAACGAGCAAAACTTCAAACCCTCAGGATTCAGTATGAAAATCTCAGGATGTATAATGATGAAAGTGTGGCTAACTATTTTCTTCGTGTAGATGAGATTGTTAATTGTATGAAAAATTTGGGTGAAGAAATAAAAGAGGTTGTTGTCGTTGAAAAAGTTCTAAGATCTTTGTCCCCTAGGTTTGAATCTAAAGTTTCTGCAATAGAAGAAAAATATAATCTACAAAACCTTAAAATGTCACAGCTGCACGAAATTCTAACTGCTTATGAAATGAGGAAAGGAGGTCCATCAGACAAGAGAGAAGCTGCCTTCAAGGCTTCAGGAAAAGGAGAGTACTATGAGTCAGGACACGTGTCAGAAGAAGAAGAAGAATCAAATCTTGTCAGAAATCTTCAATGGGGTACTGGACGGTTCTGAGGTAAGTTACCTTTCAAATGCTTTGCTTGTGGAAGAGTTGGTCACTATGCTGCCAAATGTCCTCATAAGGATAAGGTTGACAAAGGAAAGGAACCTGTTAGATGGAACAAGAAATAGAATGCAACTAAGAAAAGTTACTACACTCATGAAGACAGTGATGGCCTATCAAATAGTGACGAAGATGAACGAGGTAATGATTATAAACTTTTAATGGCTTTTGAAGATGATGATTATATGGATGCTATAGATGTAGATGGTTTTTATGAAGAGATTTCTAGACTCAAAACATGTTTAGAAGAAAAGAATATGATCATTGATACTCTGCAATTCCAACTTGATGAAAAAGAAAAATTTCTTGAGAAGTTAGAATGTGAAATTGTTGGCCTTAGAAAAGAAATTGAGAAAACAAAGGCTCTAAATCTTAAATTTGTTAAAGGATCTGAAACTCTAGATGAGATTATCAAAGTACAATGTTCTCCACTAATCAAGACAGGTCTGGGGTATAATGGAGAAGCATCTCAAGCATCCACCTCAAAGAGTTATCTTGATGCAACAAGGAGGAATGAGCAAAAACCCAATGGAGATCACCAGGTAAAACAGGGACGAACTACATCAAGAATAAACAAAGACCACCAGGTAAATCAGGGGCAATCCATCTTAAGGGTGAACAAAAGCTGGTAGATTTGATAATTGCAGAAGTTTCTTCAATGGCCAATGTTTCTCTTGCCATAACTTTGGTCACAAAGCAGCTCAATGTGTTGCCTATAAGACAATCATGATTAGAGAAGCTCAAAAACAAAGAAGTATGTCTGGAATCACAAAAAGGACTTATAACAACTTTTCCACCCTTGAAAATGAAATTGAATGTTCTATTTGTAATAACTTTGGTCATGAAGATTCTAAATGCAGGAGCAGGTTTTGGAAGACAACTCAGAAGGAACAAACCTCAAGTTCCAGAACATGGAGAATAAAGGAACCGCAACCAGAAAGATGTGGGATAGCTTTTTATGCAGAAGGACAGGAAAATCTATGGTACATTGACAGTGGATGTTCGAAGCATATGACAGGTGATAAAGAAAAACTTGAATCATATACTGCTTTAGAAAAGGGAAAGAAAGTTTCTTTTGGAAATGATACTCCTGCAGCCATAAAAGGAAAAGGCACTGCTTAGTTGAAATAAAAGGTCAAAGCTGGAAATTTTTTGTATGTTGATGGCTTGAAGCATAATCTACTGAGTGTCAGTCAGATGTGCGATCAAGGAACCGAGGTAATATTTTGATCAAATGGATGTAGTGTTCGTGATCTTGATACAGGAAAAATAGTGATCAAAGGCAGAAGAACTCTAAATAATCTATACATATTTGAGGAAGGACAACAACAATGATATTTAAGCAAGGATGATGAACACTGGTTATGGCACCGGAGGTTGGGGCATCTAAGCTTTTCACAAATAAGGAAAGCATGCAAATACCAGGGAATTCGTGGTCTTCCAGATATCAAAATTCCAGACAACACAATATGAAAATCATGTCAGTTTGGTAAGCAAACCAGAACTAACGTCCTTGAGAAGGAATGATCATTTAGCAGGCCTCTGGAGCTAGTCCATACAGATGTATGTGGTCCGTTTAGGACAAGGTCACCTCGAGGAGAAGAATACTTTATATTATTCATTGATGACTTCTCCAGGATGGTTTGGTTAGGACTTATGAAGCACAAGGACGAAGCTTTCGAAAAATTCAAATCCTTCAAGGCCTTGGCTGAAAATGAATCAGATCACAAAATTAAGTGCCTCAGGTTTGACAGAGGTGGGGAATTTACCTCAAATGAATTTTTCGATTTCTGTGAAGAACATGGAATAAGAAGGGAATTCTCTAGAACTAGGACTCCTCAGCAAAATGGAGTGGTGGATAGGATGAACAACGATCCAACAAATGGCTCGTGCTATGCTTGATGAATCTGGAACTCCCGCAACCTTTTGGGGTGAAGCTGCATTTGCTGCCATTGTTATTCTTAACAAAACAAATGTCCGAGTGAACAGCACTCAAACTCCTCATGAGCTCTGGTATGGTGAGACTCCTTAGGTAAAGCATTTCAAAATTTTTGGAAGAAAATGCTATATTAAGAACAATGATGAGCAGCATGGCAAACTTGAACCTAGAGCAGATGAAGGCATTCTCCTTGGTTATTCTCCCCACAACAAGGCATATAAGTGTTACAATAAAAGACTTGGAAGAATTGTTGATAGCATTGATGTAGTGGTTGATGAAAAAGGATACATTCCTAGGCAAGTAAATTATGAAAATATCGAAGAGGATGAAGACTACTCTCCAAATCAGACTGATGATGAAGAAGAACCCTAAGAAGCACCAGAGGAACAGATAAGGATAGAAGAGAAGACTCCATCCAGGTACGTTTAGAAGAATCATCCAGAATCTCAGATTTTGAGGCAGAAAGAAGCAGGTGTACAAACAATAAGAACAATTGCAGAAGCCTCAAGCTATTTGGCATTGATCTCCTCCACTGAGCTACAAAATGTAAAAAGGCATGCAAAGATGAATGTTGGGTCAAGGCAATGAATGAAGAAATTGAGTAGATCAAAAGAACAACACTTGGGAGTTGCTTCCTAGACCAAAAGATAATAATGTCATAGGGACAAAATGGATCTTTAAAAATAAGTTGAATGAAAATGGAGAAGTAATCATAAACAAGGCCAGACTTGTGTGTAAAGGGTATGCTCAACAAGAAGGAATAGACTTTGAAGAAACTTTAGCTCCCGTTGCTAGACTTGTGGCCATCCGAATATTCCTTGCTCTCTCAAGCTTTCAAAAGTTAAAAGTATTTCAAATGGACGTGAAATCAACCTTTCTGAATGGAGACTTAGAAGAAGTGTACATTGAACAACCAGATGGTTTCATTCTTGGGAATGATCCAAATCTTGTATGCAGACTCAAAAAGGCTCTCTATGGTCTTAAACAGGCTCCGAGGGCTTGGTACTACCGCTTGGACAAATATCTTCATCAACAAGGTTTTCAAAAGGATCAACCGATAGCAATCTCTATATAAAAATTGAAAATGACAAATTGCTAATACTTGTTGTGTATGTAGATGATATTATCTTTGGAAGCAATGAAGAAGCTATGAGTCAAAGCTTTGCCTTGGTGATGCAGAAAGAATTTGAAATGTCCTTGCTTGTAGAACTGACATACTTTCTTGGATTGCAAATCCAACAAAATGAAGGCAGTATCTTCTTGTCTCAAACCAAGTACCTCAAGCAGATTCTGAAGAAGTATGGCATGGAAGATTCGAAACCAATATGTACCCCCATGGTTACAGGATGCAGCCTCAATGCAAATGATGAATCAACAACAGTGCATCAACCAACCTATAGATCTATGATTGGAAGTTTACTTTATTTGACAGGTACTTGACCAGACATCATGCATGCAGTGGGAATAGTTGGAAGATTTCAGGAAAATCCAATGGAAACTCATCTTCAGGCAGTGGAGAGAATTTTCAAGTATCTTCAAGGAACTCAAAACTATGGCTTATGGTATCCTAGAGATACAGATCTCACTCTTCATGCTTATACAGATGCAGATTGGGCTGGAAGCATGGATGACAGGAAGAGCACAAGTGGTGGTGCATTCTTTATGGGTTCCAGATTAGTACCTTGGTTCAGCAAGAAACAGAGTTCAATTGCTTTATCTACAGCTGAAGCGGAATATGTGGCTGCTGCATCTTGTTGCACTCAACTTCTTTGGATGATGCAAACCTTGCAAGACTTTCAAATCACTTGTACACAACCCATCTCCATTTTATGTGATAATACAAGTGCAATCAGCATTTCAAAGAACCCAGTCATGCATTCAAAGACCAAGCACATATCGATCAAGTATCACTTTCTCCGGGAACAAGTGTTGGAACAAAAGGTCAAATTGGAGTATGTTCCTTCTAAGGAACAAGTTGTTGACATTCTCACCAAGCCACTGCCCAGGGAAACATTTGAATACCTCAGACAGAAGCTGGGAGTAGTTGATGTATCATATTGCTATTAAAACTCGTCTATTTCAGAGAAAAATGGGTGTACACGAGTTGCCTGAGGAGGATCCGCGTACATACACCGGTTTGTGCAGAGACAGTCGCGTATATGGAGGTTTGATGGATAGTAGTAGGGATGGGCTCTGGTTGAAGATATTCCGATATGGGTCTGAAAAATACCATCCGGCACTGGTTCAGGGGGAGCAGATAATCTTCTAATAATGCATTGTTGGCATTATCTTAGAAGCTTTTGGTTCTAGTTCACAGTTGTTGTTTGTTTCAGGTAGAACAGAGGCAGAAGGAGCACATAAGGAAATCTTGGTTGCTGATCTGAATGGTAATTGACAGATGTTTCTGCTATCAATTATTGGTGACTTTCATAAGTCTTGTTCTAGATATTTCGTCTCTATGTCATGTATCTCTTTTATGGTGTCAAGGTCATGTAACGGCCTATTTTGGTTTCCCCACTATGCCTGGGATGAACATATAATGAACTTGGTTGATGATGGATGTATGTATTGAGTCTTTTGGTGATAGGAAGGTCTTTTATGATGTATAAGTCATGGTTCTTCTTGAAGAACACCTTTTGCAGATCTTGCCTACAGTCAGGGGGAGCATGGTCAGCACAGCAGGGCAGAGATTTCAGCATGTACTCAGGGGGAGCACAACCCTTTGCCCTTGATGACAAAGGGGGAGAATGACGTTGAGGATTTTGGGTTGCCATCGAGTCCAAAGGGGGAGATTGTTGGCATTATGGCACACGTTTGGAGCTATGGCACAGGTGTTGTCCTTGATGGCAACTCTCTTTGGTAACAAATCTCAGTTCAGGCTTTCAGAATGAAGGAAAAGACATATACGCAGGTTCATCTAGACTAAGACGCGTATACACGCGGGTTAGACGTTTCAAATGCGTGTATGCATATACACGCACTTTCATGCAAGGAAAAGCGTGTATATGTTGGAAAACTTACTTTTGGTCTATGGTAGTTAGTCCTTGTTATTTGAACCTATGGTTTTGGACCATGGTACCTCGTCAAAAGTGTTGACCCCAAGTATTGGGTCCGTGGTATTGGTTTATTATGGTTTTGGACCATGGTATTGTGGAAGGCCCAAAACTATAAAAGAGGAAGGAGATCATGTGGAAAAGCACCATCTGTATTATTGTTGAATATCTGATAAAGTGCTAGATCTGGAATACTGGTAATTGGGTTATGGTGCAGATTTGGATCTGAATGAAGGAGGAACCTTAGCGCAAAGAGATGGATAAGTTCTATTGATGGATCATAATCCTTAACCGTGAATGATAGTATTTTTGTATGATTTTGATCTGTTATATGTGGCGCTTGCTTGATCTATAAAACTGATGATATGGGTGAATTAGTGTTTGAATATCAGAAAGAGAATATTATCCTTTATAGATCTGTACACAGGTTTAGTGAAGCAAAGGCACATATACACACTGGTTCAGTGAAGTAAAATAGCGTATACGCAGGTTTTTCCGTACACAGAAGCGTATGCATGCAGGTTTCAGGCTATTAAAGTAGCGTATATATTTTGAGTTGTGATTTTGCTGCTTCTGTTTATTGCTGCAGTGTTCTTGGTTTAGATTTGCTGTGTGGTTACTATTACTGTGATCTGGGTACATTCATCAGAAAAGTGGTTATTTTGATTCAGTTTTGATTGGTGAAAAGGTGATTGGTTGATGCAGAAATTCTTGATGTTTGATTGATGATTTTTGTGGATCCAGTCTGAAAATTCATGAAACGTGGTCCCTGAAAGAAAGAGAAGGTTGTAGCCTTCAGTAGGCCAGCACCTACATACTAGTATCTTGGCTAGTACAAGAGCTAAGGGGGTTGTAGCTCCCTTCCAGAAGAAGCTGGAAAACGAGAGAGGGTTGTAGCTCTCTGCAGGTTGCAGCGTGCGTACTGGTAAAGGACTGCACCAGTACATTTGTAAAAAGAAGTTTCTAATTAAAGAGAAGATAGAGACGAATTGCAGCAGGTGGTTTTCACCCATATCGGGTTTCCACCTTATATCTTGTGTTCTTGTGTGCGATTGTCTTTCTACTCTGTTTTACTATTTCTGGGTACTGGTTATTTGATTCTCAAACACAGATTAATAATCAACATCAGGAAGATAAAGTCATTTAAAAGTTTGCATTGTATACGCGGGTTTCCTTCTGCATAGTTGCGTATATACGCGGGTTTAATTAACTGAAGTAGCGTATATCATTTGATTTTGAAAAAGGAATATTTGACTTGATAATACTGATTCACCCCCCCTCTCAGTATTATTTCCAACAAATAAAACATAATATGCAAGAATATTAACAAAAGAAGCACATTTTTTCCTAAATAAAAAGAATGCAAGAAAATTTGACTTATTAAGAAGATATCAACGTAGCAAATGCTTTTGTTTCAGGACACTTTCTACACTAAGAGTGAAAATTCTTATTTGTACTACAAATGGTGCACATACTTAGTCTAAGGGGTCAGCTCAACCAGTTATTGCATGTTTTATGTGCTCCATCCTTTGTCCTAGGGTGAAGTTTGGAAATCTTGCCTTAGATAATTCCCTAGGGCCCTATCATTTTGGGCCACTCTCTTATGGACATTATCCAATAGGCACTATGTATAGGGATCCACATTATTTCATTTGATGAGTAGGTCATACTCCCTCCTCTCTTCATTGAAGCCACACTTATGTCTAGATGTTGTTTCTTCACTAGCTTACTTCCACTTCCTAGGGTTCTCCCCCTCAAGATAACCTACTTGTACACCCAAATTATATTGTTTCATTTTATATTGGTGTACTTGTCTTAAATTCCATTTCTTCTCATCATATGGGAGTTTTGTACTGACTATTTTTGTATGGGATTCTCATGAATGGCTCATAATTTCTAGTCGCTTATATATAGTTTGGTCTTCCATGGACATTAATATAAATTAATTTCATTTTATTGTGTCTTTCTTGTAAGGTTAGTGGACAAAGTTGCATGGGCCTCATATGGCTTAATTTAGCTTTTGTGGGCCTTATTACAATAGGCATTACCATGGCATGCAAAATTTTTTCTTTGAATTTACTAATCTTCTAGAGAAATCACCTCTCTTCCACAACAGTATGTAAAGAACATAAAACTATGGTTTCAAAGAAAATTTTAGAAAGAAATACTATTTATACACCCTATAATATTCTCACATATTATTCATTGTTCAAATGCCTACAATGGATTGTTAAGATACAAGCATATTACATAGCTCATAAAAGTTATGAAGCATAAATCATTATTTCCCTTCACATCCTTAGATTATTTGAGATCTTTTTCTAAATTCTAGCATACTTCATTTTTTCTTGTACCTTATCCAACTTTCCATTCCACGGATTTTTTTATGGCCATTTAGCAAGCCTCTTACTAAATAAGCTTCATTTGGATCCCTAATGATGGGTGCAGAAGGTTCAATTGGATCCCCTAATGATGGGAATAATTTCCACTTGAAATGTTGGTACATTTCTACATCCTAACAGTTCATGTGCAGAAAGTATGACACAATTATGGCTAGCAGTGAAAATCTACATACTAAAAGCATACTAATTTGTCACTAGATTTGACAGCTGTTCCATTTTTCATTTTCATGTTCTACTGTTCTCTAAATGAATTTTATTATTCAACACAAATTTAAAGAAAAGCATAAGCCATATATATGCTTGAAACATATGGAAAAAATTAGATAGTGAAAATGGGAGAAATTAAGCTCCAAAATGTCATATGCACATCCTTGAATGTCTCATACCTTCCTTTGCAAGACTTAAGCCTAGTAATCCATAAAGTACATAAAGAAAAATTGAAAAATATGATAGAAAGTCAATATAACATCACAACAATAGCTTGTTAGATAATCCAAATTCTCAAAAGTCACAGGTCAGATTCATCTGAATGCTCAACAAAAGAGATTAATCAATTATTTGGGAAGGTGACTTAGCATCCTTTAAAAAAAAATCAATAGTAAACATGATTCATGCTTGAATGCTCCATGCAAAAACAATGATTATAAAAAATATATATCTAAAATAAAAGTTGGCTATTTACTCATCCAACTATATGAGTGGAAAACTAAATGTTTCATCTTTTCCCCCTCTTCTAATGTTCATAGATATAAAGATACTCATTGTATTTTTCCATTTCCACAACAAAAAGATAATCAATGCATTACCTTCATTACAAGGATTTTTCAACTCAGTTTTACCTAACTATTCATGTACTTATCCTTTTCTTTCTTGAACTATTTTCCTAGTTGTTACAGGTTGTTCTCAGATATTAGATATTTTCTTATTGACGAAAACTTAGATATTGGCACTATTTATGTACTCCCACTTTGTACTGAATATATTATATATCTTAGTCCCCACTAGATTAATTATTTTGGTCTTCTAATGGAATTAATTAAATCACCTTATCTTATTTTATTGTTGGAAATTTACTTATTAACGAACATTCCCTTATTTCTATTGTTGTTAAAGCTTGCTCAAGGCACTTAAGAAAATATTTTCTATAATGCAGATTCTCCCATAGGCCAACCATGAAATGACACAAACAATATTCAGTGTATAGCATATATGCAACAATTAGAGGAAATGACCCTCTCCATTCTTTGTTGGACTAGACCACCAGGTACATTTGCAGCACCTTCCATAACATTACATGCAGCCAAATTCAGTAAGTAGGATCTATGCCATCTTGCAGTTGATTTGCATGAAGCACACCACCCACATCCTTCCTTTGGTGGTTCCATTGATTTCTTCTTATAACTTGGCCAACAAAATTAAACAACTCCCTTTGAAAATATTTTTACTTATTCTGAGATTGTTGTTGAAAGAGTCTTTTTAAAAGATCCCCACCTATTCACTAATCTATTGGCTTACACTAAGATGGACACTAGATTAGAAGTTTCATAGGAAACGATGTCACCTAGAACATAATAAATGATGTATGCATTTGGTTTGAAGCTTGCTTTACAAATTAACCTATTATTACCCAAATCCATCTTCACAGCTATTATGCCAATATCACTAGTTCCCATATGGAAAAAAGGCAGGTTCATTATACTACGATGCACTTGAAAACCTATACTACTATCCTCTTTGGATTTTTTTTGCCTAGGTATGGGACCTCTCTTAAGAAAATCTATTTGCATAGTGGTCCTATCGGTGTCAAAATCAAACAATTGTTTTAAATAATTCCCACATTCTTCTGAATTCCCACCCATTGAGGTCTTTGGAACAATTTTTGTAGCCTCTTGAAAAGTTTTGATTCCAGTTTCTTTGAAATTAATGGGACCCATTGGCAATAATCCATTTTCTCTATCATAATGTGTCTTGTTCTGAAACATGTAAACCCTCATGACCATGAACACTACAATCCTTTTTTGATTTTATTTTAGATCTCACACTTAGAAGACCTGATGCACTAACATCTTCAACCAGATGTTTAGAGATAAACAGACATGACAAGCCTATTGAGCTATTTCCTGAAGTCATATATGTCTTTTGAAGGAAAGTTGAATCTTGTTTTCCTTCTACAACACCCCAATACTGTAGTATTGAGTTTTTAATGTCATCATCAAAAGGACCCAATATCTTTGATTTCCCTAAGACCTTTTTCAAATCCATTTTTTTCAGATACCTATAAGCATTAGTTGGATGTGATGCAGAGTCAGACCCATGACAACATTTTCTTTCAAATCCCTTTTGTTGTGATACCTATAAGTGGTAGTTGGATTTGATGTAGAGTCATACCTGTGACAACATGTTCAAAGAAGAGATTGAATTATAAGAAAATTTGAAAAAACAAACCACATGAATAAAGAAATATTTTTGTGCAAACTAACCAAGGGTTAAATGTGAAAACAAGCTCAAATGAACCCCAAGGGAAGTTAACCCATGTAGGTTATAGGAAGAATTGAAACATAATTTTGAAATTAATGAATATCATTAAGCCTAAAATATACAATTAACATAGTGCTACTCCAAACACTTCATTAACAAGTTTGACTTACACCAGTAGGTAGCCACAAGTGCCAAAGAAGACATGCCCATATGGATCAATATCGAATATCCTAGCTACATTCAATGACTTTGATGATGAACCACAATAAGTGGTTCAAAAAGCATATAATTTAGCTTTCATGTGATTTATCTAGAAGAGACTTTGTATATGATGATGAATCACAAATCCTTCATTTAGAGACTCTAATGCTCTTGATCCCTGGGCATCAATTTTCTCCACAACACACTCAGGACAATACCATGCCCCTTCTGGTAAATGAGCTTTGGAAAGACCAACACATCGAAAATGATATGCAGAAGGGAAACCATCACAACAAATCAAATTCCCATCCATTCCATAGGAAACATTCATCACTATTGAAATCCTCTACATCATCCATCCCAAGACTCATAAACTCGGCATGTCCATTCTTAGAGTAACTATGCTTGTTCTATGAGATTGAACCATTTGAATGAAAATTTGTCTTCTCGAGTGTCAGTTGACACAAATTTGACCTCCTCTGCCCATTTGCTTTGGTACAAGAAACCCTCTTTCTTTTGGAATGGTAGGGATTTCTTCCAATCAATCTAGTTTCACCAGAAGAAAAGTTCATTTTTGTATCTACATCTGCATCTTGTTCAAATTTTGTCACCATGTTGATCTTTGTTCAAAATTCCTCAGCCTTCATGATATCATCGAAAATAAATGAAAAAATTTTAGCTTTGTGGAAAGCAATATGGTATAATTCCCACAATTCAAAAGTTTCAAATCCAAAACGTTATGTCCCAACCAACTACTGAGACCCTAAGACGAGATATTCTACCAAATAAACTGGCCATGTTACTACCTATAGGAAATTCCAATCAAGTTACCTGCAAAAATATATTGAAAACAACTTTTTTCATCAGAGATTAGTTACCAAGTATAGGCCCTCAACAGTCACTTATGGCATGTGTATAAAGGAAACAACACTTTCATATAACCATGATTTAATGACAACCTACATAAAATGTTACTAAAAGTAGAAAATTCAAAAAAATGTTCAACAAAGAAAAGTTGTATATCTCAAACATGGAGGAAATTTGGAAAGGAAAATAAATATCGAAATCCCAATTTCAAGAAATAACTTAAATGGATCCCAAGACAATTGATGATGGAATTGAAGTTTAAGGTATGTTTATGTGGTTCACGGTCCTTAGAGATCAATAATTACTACATCAAAGGAATATTCATACCATCAGATCAGCCTAAAGGAATCTTCCTGTTGGCTCAACCACAGAGCCTGACCCCAAGAGTATTATTAGAATTGAACCTGTGACCTCTCAATAGCAGAGGAGCTTTACCAATGGGGACCCTTAGTTTAGTGTATGCTTATTTTCTATATTTTCTTTTGATTTTGGTTTTTCCTTGGGGTGGGAATGGGTGGTGTGGTCAAAATGAGTTACAAAATCATAAACAACCATTAAACATGGGTTAACCATAGTCAAGTTCCATTGCCTGCGTTTTGTTTAATATATTGAACATTTAGTTGAATATCTAGTTTAGGAATGATATTTAGTAACTGGGGTAATTGGAAAGATAATGAAGTAAAAAGATTAAAAGCCAAAAATAAAATATACCTAAATCTCATTTCCCTCAGCTGAAAATGTTTCTACATTTACATAGGTTGGGGTTGACCATTGCGAGACCTACGAGTACATGCTAATGTTGAAAACTTAGCTTCCTGGAGTGACACTGCCAGATCGAATACACAAGTGCCTATGAAGACGCCTTGCTAAATATTATTATTGATTTCCAGAAACAACCACCTAGAACTCTTCCTCCCTCTAATTCCTCCTCTTCGCCCTCCTCCTGCCTTCCCTCCAATTCCTCCTCTTCACCCTCCCCCTGCGTTCCCTCCAAAACTATAAATCATTAACCCACCTACAAAATAAATGAATCTCTTATTTTTTCCACCTATCAACACAATTCAAACCCTGTACTATCATATGACTTCATTCATCTTCATTAATTAATAGGCATATCTCTTAATTTCAAGCATAAATTTTATTGCACACCTTCCCCCCTTACTCTCTTTGGAACAATGGTCTCTTTTCACAACTTCCAAATAAAATGGTAAGAATTTGGAATGTGAGCCACCATTAAATGTGGTTTTTGGATAATGGATGAGGGGGTTTTTATTTTCTAATAAAATGAAATTATTTAAAAATAAAATGGAAATTTCCCTCTATAATATTAAGTTTATTTTGAAATATTAAAAGGGGAAGATGTTATTCTCCTCACTTATATTAGTTCTTCAAGTATGTTTTGTTGATTACAATTTTTAGTAAATCAACTATTGACTAAGGTTGGAAAGTTACCAACGATCTATTTCTCACCTTTGGATTAAAGGGTGATATAAATAGTTAAATTTAGATAATGAAGATTGGTAATAGAGGGTGATGCAAATAGTTACATGATTAATAACGAATATGAAAAGAGACACTCATCTCCCTCTCAACGTAATGTCACCTCCCTCAAAGCCTTTTAGGGTTCCACCCATAGATTGCACAAGGATTCGCGATTGTGAAGCAAAGTGAGGAAGTCATTGAGTTCAAGGGAGTAGAGCCACAACACTAAATATCACTTGGATTCTTGTTGTGTGTCAATATCAAAGGATTTTTCCCATCTTCTATGCACATTTCACAATAATTCAACCTAGTAGACCTACTTCAAAGGCAAATTATCCAAAATAACATAAGAACCTTCGATTGATGGCAATGGGCATGCATATTTTGATGATGGTGGTGTCCATGTGTTTTTTTATGGAAATAGAGTTTTGTGCCCTATTGAGTGTGATGGGAATGTGTCTTGTGTTGATGGCAACATGCATGTGTATTATGTTGATGGTAGAGACCTTATGTCTTTTATTGATGTTACATTGAGTTATATGTTGATGGTGCTGGGCTCTTCCTAAGGGCTTGGATATTTTGCTTGTCGTGCTTCCTAGTGGCTTTACTTTCATTTAAATGCACCTTGTTGTACACAATTAAAATGAATAAAATACATGATTGATTCATATTATTGTATTACTTGTTAGGTAGTCGTATTTTTGTTCCTAGACTAAATTAGTCAGTAATGTTAGTTATTTATAGTTGTATTACCTATTAACTAGTAATATATTTTAACTTGAGACTAAATAAGCTATTTATGTCAGTCGTTTTTAGTTAAGTCACTTTATATTGCTCATTTCATGTAGTATTTCACTTGGAAAAGTTCTCGTGACTAACATTTTTAGTCACATAGTCACTAATTTCATCATTTTCTAATGCTGAGACTTCTAGTTAACCAAGAAAGAGGAGATCGTTGTTGAAGTGGAAAAGAAATAAGGATATTTGAATTCAAGAAGTCTAAATGTGTAAAAATTAAAGAAAGTGCCTCTAGATCTACTCTGAAAATGTGATGAAATAGATATCTAGTAGGTAATTGAGATTGGATCAATAGATTCAAAGGGGATTGGTGCTTCTTCCAAGTTGGTGCTTACATTTCTAAGGAGATTAATTCCTTCTACAAGTTGGTGCTTACAAATCTAAGGGGACTAGTGTCTCGAGCAAGTTGACGCTTGAAAATCTAAGGGGACTAGTATTTCCTACAAGTTGGTACTATAGGTTTGGTGCCTACAAATATTTTAATATTAGGTTGGTTCCTACAAAGATTGTAAGAGTATGTTGGTTCCTACTTCAATCAAATAATTAAAAGAAGTTTTTTGGTTTTCTACCTAATTGGTTTCAAGGTGTATCCTGTGTTCAATATTCTCTTGTGACTAATGTATTATATTGTGATTGAATGTTTTAAATAGTGTAGAATTGTATTATATTGATTCACCCCGCACCTATCAATATAATTGTTAATTAAACAAAGGTTCGAGTTCATGGAACCTTGTGACATAGTGTATATAAATATATCTATATGTATATAAATACCTACATATAAGAACTTTATTACATGAATAAGTTAAATAGTTTGGGCTTATGATTTTATTCATCATTGTGATCTAATGAGATTAATGCATAACGTACGATTTTCATAGTTTTAAATAATTTTATTCAATGGAGTTAATCTTTCCTAAAGCTCATTACAAATTTCTCCCAGATTTCTTTCAATGCTAGCTAAATCTTCTCCATCCTCAGTCAAGAGAATTTATGAATCTTTTACCAAGTAAAAATTTTAAATTCTATCAATAGTCTACAATTTGGATAAAGTTTCCAAACGTAAAATCTTAAATCTCATCGTAAAAGTTTGGATTTTTATCGTTTAGACTGTTACCTAATCAATGAAATGTTTGAAGTGTTTCCTCATCTAAGAAATGTTTGGATTCATACCTCATTTGGAAAAAAAATGGATTTTTACCCATTGGTTATGGAAATGTTCTAAGTCATACAGTATATTTTGGAATTCATCATTGGTAGATGGAACCTAGTTATTTAACATGTGGGTATTGCTCCCCATTTTAATGGAACATGTGCTACTTTATAATATAATAATGGCATGTGATATATGTGTGTGTGATTAATTAAAGTTGAATTTTAAAACCTAATTATATAATTAGACATAAGGTAATGAAGTTAGAGCTAATGGATGATGCATAAAGTATAGGTGGCCTTTATGTTGAAAGAGGTTTGAGTTGACTAAGAAACATGAAAAATTTACAACCCCAAACTTCTTAAATTCATCTAAGATATAAAGTGTGGGTGTGGTTTATTGTAGTGTGATATTAGAACTAATTGTTGAGCATAAAAGATCAAAATTTACTATCAACTATCATTAATTTGGATTTAAGGGGATTGGGTATGTTACATAGTGGTATTAGAGTGATTGGTTATTGTTGGAATTATGATTCTGGTTTGGATCTATGGTATAGGTGTTGTACTTGATGGCAACTCTCTCAAGTGGAAAAATTCTGTTCAGGCTCTCAAAATGATGGAAAATAAGAGGATCGCAGGTGCCTCGTTCAAAAGGTGTGGACCCGTAGGTTCGCCATCCAGGAAGTGCGGACATACCTGCAGGTTATCAGTTCATAAGGTGCAGTCCCCTAGTTCACTCACTCCAATGTAGAGAAGCGTGCTCACGTGGGGTTTCTTATGTTTGGCCCTTGGTATTTAGCCCGTCGTTCATGATCCTATGGTTTTGGCCCATGGTTTAGGATCTAAATTACTTGAACCCCTGTTTGGATCCCTTGTATTGGTTTTCGATGGTTTTGTCCCATGGTTTGAGTAAGGGCTTGCCTATAAAAAGGAAAAGAGATCACTTGGCTAGACAATTGTGAAATTTAAATATCTTAAGATCTGAAAGTTTGGGTGATTGGTTTTAGAAGCTAGATCTAAATCAAGGAGAAAATTTAAGGCGAATCTATTGATAAGTTGTGATCTCTCGGGCGCATGATCAGATCTGTGGATCTGACTAATTGTGGCACATTGGCGGACTGTTAATTTGGCCCTAATCAGAGGTTCGCAGGCGATCCACGACATAAGTGCGGGGGTACGCAGTGCCAGAGAAGACACAATGCGGGGGTACGCAACGCAACCGAAGGCGCACTGCGAGGTACGCAGCACAAAAGAAAGCACGGTGTAGAGATACACAGAGGCACAGAAGGAACAGTGCAGTGCGTATTTGAGTTGAGGTACGCAGTTCAGCAAAAGGAGAAAGTGCGGTGGTACACAGAGCAGCAGAAGGATACGGTGCGGATCTGCGCAGTTCAGGCACAGAAAGACTGCGGATATCCGCAGGTTTATATCGGTGAAGTTGTGGACCTGTCTTGAAACATTTGTTGGCTGTCTTTTATCTATTGCTACAGAGTTCTGGGTTTAGATTTCTGGTATTACTTTTCTGTTTACAACATTCTGAGAAGTTGGGTGATTCATTGGTTGATTGTATAAGGAGATTGGGTGATTTGCATGTACTTGATGATTATTTGATCTTCTTGGATCCAGTCTGAAAATTAATGAAACGTTGTCCTTAAAGAAGTAGAAGAGCAAGGGGGGTTGTAGCTCCCTTCTAGGAGAGACTGGAAAACGAGAGAGAGTTGTAGCTCTCTGCAGGTTGCAGGCTACGTACTGGTAAAGGACTGCACCAGTACAAAATCCTTGTAAAAGAAGTTTCTAATTGAAAGAAGATAGAGACATATTGCAGCAGGTTGTTTTCACCCACATTGGGTTTCCACCTTATATCTGGTGTTCTTTGGAGTGCTTATCTATTTTTCTTGTTCTTGTTCATTATTATATGGCACTGACATACAAACTAATGATCAATATCTGAAGAATAAATTAAAGTATGAATTTGGAAGGCATATTGAAAAGAATTTAATAATACTGATTCACCCCCCCTCTCAATATTATTTCCAACAATTGGTATCAGAGCAGGTTCTTCAGAAGAAGCTTGATCGCTTGAAGAAAGATCTTGCATCATGAGCAACTATGAGAGGGAAGCATCAATCAGGCCACCGATTTTTGATGGGACAAACTTCGTTTATTGGAAGGTAAGAGTTACTACCTATCTTCAATCTCTTGGTACAGAAGTCTGGGATATCATAGATACAGGGTATACTTTTCCATCAGCAACTCCTACAGATCCGGCTGAGAAGAAGAAATATGAAACAAATGCAAAGGCGGTCAATACCCTATTAGGATGCCTATCTCAATCAGAATTTGTCAAGGTAATGCAGTTTAAATCTGCAAAAGAGATATGGGACAAGATTGTTCTGAGCTATGAAGGAGATGATCAGGTAAAACGAGCAAAACATCAAACCATCAGCATTCAGTATGAAAATCTCAGGATGTATAATGATGAAAGTGTGGCTAACTATTTTCTTTGTGTAGATGAGATTGTTAATTGTATGAAAATTTTGGGTAAAGAAATAAAAGAGGCTGTTGTGGTTGAAAAAGTTCTAAGATCTTTGTCCCCTAGGTTTGAATCTAAAGTTTCTGCTATAGAAGAAAAAGAGAATCTACAAAGCCTTAAAATGTCAGAGCTGCACGGAATTCTAACTGCTTATGAAATGAGGAAAGGAGGTCCATCAGACAGGAGAGAAGCTTCCTTCAAGGCTTCAGGCAAAGGTGAGTACTATGAGTCAGGACACGTGTTAGAAGAAGAAGAAGAATCAAATTTTGTCAGAAATCTTCAATGGGGTACTGGACGGTTCCGAGGTAAGTTACCTTTCAAATGCTTTGCTTGTGGAAGAGTCGGTCACTATGCTACCAAATGTCCTCACAAGGATAAGATTGACAAAGGGAAGGAACCTGTTAGATGGAACAAGAAACATAATGCAACTAAGAAAAGTTACTACACTCATGAAGACAGTGATGGCCTATCAAATAGTGACGAAGATGAACGAGGTAATGATTATAAAATTTTAGTGGCTTTTGAAGATGATGATTACATGGATGCTATAGATGTGGATGACTTTTATGAAGAGATTTCTAGACTCAAGACATGTTTAAAGAAAAGAATGTGATCATTGATACTCTGCAATTTCAACTTGATGAAAAAGAAAAATCTGTTGAGAAGTTAGAATGTGAAATTGTTGGCCTTAGAAAAGAAATTGAGAAAACAAAGGTTCTTAATCTTAAGTTTGTTAAAGGATCTGAAACTTTGGATGAGATTATCAATGTACAACGTTCTCCTCTAATTAAGATAGGTCTGGGTTATAATGGAGAAACATCTCAAGCATCCACCTCAAAGAGTTATCTTGATGCAGCAAGGAGGAATGAGGAAAAGCCCAATGGAGATCATCAGGTAAAGCAGGGACGAATTACATCAAGAACAAACAGAGACTACCAGGTAAACCAGGGGCAATCTATCTTAAGGGTGAACAAAAGCTACAACCAGCCACAGGTAAAAACTTCTCAATTTGATTCAAGAATGGATGACAATAGAAATTACAATCATTTGGCTGGTAGATTTGATAATCACAAAAGTTTCTTCAACGGCCAATGTTTCTCTTGCCATCACTTTGGTCACAAAGCAGCTCAATGTGTTGCCGATAAGACAATCATGACTAGAGAAGCTCAAAAACAAAGAAGTATGACCAGGATTATGAAAAGGACCTATAACAACTTTTCAGCCCTTAAAAATGAAATTGAATGTTCTATTTGTAATAACTTCGTTCATGAAGATTCTGAATGCAGGAGTAGGTTTCGGCAGACAAAGGAGCAAGCCTCAAGCACCCGAACATGGAGAATAAAGGAACCACAACCAGAAAGATGTGGGATAGCTTTTTATGCAGAAGGATAGGAAAATCTATGGTACATCGACAACGGGTGTTCGAAGCATATGATAGGTGATAAAGAAAAATTTGAATCATATACTGCTTTAGAAAAGGGTAAGAAAGTTTCTTTCAGAAATGATACCCCTGCAGCCATAAAAGGAAAAGAAACTGCTCAGTTGAAAGAAAAGGTCAAAGTTGGAAATGTTTTGTATGTTGATGGCTTGAAGCATAATCTACTGAGTGTCAGTCAGATGTGCAGTCAAGGAACCGAGGTAATATTTCGATCAAATGGATGTAGCGTTTGTGATCTTGATACAGGAAAAACAATGATCAAAAGCAGAAGAACTCCAAATAATCTATACATATTTGAAGAAGGACAACAACAATGCTATTTGAGCAAGGATGATGAACATTGGTTATGGCACTTGAGGTTGGGGCATCTAAGCTTTTCACAAATAAGGAAAGCATGCAAATACCAGGCAGTTCGTGGTCTTCCATATATCAAAATTCCAGACAACACCATATGTAAAGCATGTTAGTTTGGTAAGCAAACCAGAACTAACTTCCCTCAGAAGGAAGGATCAGCCAGCAGGCCTCTTGAACTAGTCCATACAGATGTATGTGGTCCATTTAGGACAAGGTCACCTCGAGGAGAAGAATACTTTATATTATTCATTGACGACTTCTCCAGGATGGTTTGGTTGGGACTTATGAAACACAAGGACGAAGCATTCGAAAAATTCAAATCTTTCAAAGCCTTGGCTGAAAATGAATCAAATCACAAAATTAAGTGCCTCAGGTCCAACAGAGGTGGGGAGTTTACCTCAAATGAATTTTTTGATTTCTGTGAAGAACATGGAATAAGAAGGGAATTCTCTACAGCTAGGACTCCTCAGCAAAATGGAGTAGTGGAAAGGATGAACAGAACGGTCGAACAAATGGCTCGTGCTATGCTTGATGAGTCCGGGACTCCCACAACCTTCTGGGGTGAAGATGCATTTGCTGCGATTGTTATTCTCAACAAAACAAATGTCCGAGTGAACAGCACTCAAGCTCCTCATGAGATCTGGTATGGTGAGACTCCTTCGGTAAAGCATTTCAAAATTTTTGGGAGCAAATGCTATATCAAGAACACTGACGAACAGCTTGGCAAACTTGAACCTAGAGCAGATGAAGGCATTCTCCTTGGTTATTCTCCCCACAGCAAAGCATATAAGTGTTACAATAAAAGACTTGGAAGAATTGTTGACAACATTGATGTAGTGGTTGACGAAAAAGGATACATCCCTAGGCAAGTAAATCATGAAAATATCGAAGAGGATGAAGACTACTCTCCAAATCAGAAAAATGATGTAGAAGAACCTCAAGAGGCACCTGAGGAGCAAATAAGGATAGAAGAGAAGGCTCCATCCAGGTACGTTCAAAAGAATCATCCAGAATCTTAGATTTTGGGGCAGAAAGAAGCAGGTGTACAAACAAGAAGAACAATTGCAGAAGCCTCAAGCTATTTGGAATTGCTCTCCTCCAATGAACCAAAAAATGTAAGAGAGGCATGCAAAGATGAATGTTGGGTCAAGGCAATGGATGAAGAACTTGAGCAGATCGAAAAGAACAACACTTGGGAGTTAGTTCCTAGACAAAAAGATAAGAATGTCATAGGGACAAAATGGATCTTCAAAAATAAGTTGAATGAAAATGGAGAAGTAATTAGAAACAAGGCCAGACTTGTGTGTAAAGGGTATGCTGAACAAGAAGGAATATACTTCGAAAAAACTTTTGCTCCCTTTGCTAGACTTGAGGCCATCTGAATGTTCCTTGCTCTCTCAAGCTTTCAGAAGTTCAAAGTTTTTCAAATGGACGTGAAATCAACCTTTCTGAATGGGGACTTAGAAGAAGAAGTGTACATTGAGCAAGCAGATAGTTTCATCCTTGGGAATGATCCAAATCTTGTATGCAGACTAAAGAAGGCTCTCTATGGTCTTAAATACGCTCCAAGGGCTTGGTAGTACCGTTTGGACAAATATCTTCATCAACAAGGTTTTTCAAAGGGATCAGAAGATAGCAATCTTTACATCAAAATTGAAAATGACAAATTACTAATACTTGTTGTGTATGTAGATGATATTATCTTTGGCAGCAATGAAGAAGCTATGAGTCAAAGCTTTGCCTTAGTGATGCAGAAAGAATTTGAAATGTCTTTGCTTGGAGAACTGACATATTTTCTTGGATTGCAAATCCAACAAAATGAAGACGGGATCTTCTTGTCTTAAACCAAGTATCTCAAGCAGATTTTGAATAAATATGGCATGGAAGATGCAAAACCAGTATGTACCCTCATGGTCACAGGATGTAGCCTCAGTGCAAATGATGAATCAGCAGCAGTGCATCAACCAACATATAGATCTATGATTGGAAGTCTACTTTATTTAACAGGTACCCGACCATACATCATGCATGCAGTGGGAATAGTTGGAAGATTTCAGGCAAATCCAAAGGAAACTCATCTTCAGGCAGTGAAGAGAATTTTCAAGTACCTTCAAGGAACTCAAAATTATGGCTTATGGTATCCTAGAGATACAGATCTCACACTTCATGCTTATACAGATGCAGATTGGGCCGGAAGCATGGATGACAGGAAGAGCACAAGTGGTGGTGCATTCTTTATGGGTTCCAGATTAGTATCTTGGTTCAGCAAGAAACAGAGTTCGATTGCTTTATCTACAGCTGAAGCGGAATATGTGGCTACTGCATCTTGTTGCACTCAGCTCCTTTGGATGATGCAGACCTTGCAGGATTTTCAAATCACTTGTACTCCACCTATCTCCATCTTATGTGATAATACAAGTGCAATTAGCATTTCAAAGAACCCAGTCATGCATTCAAAGACGAAGCACATACCAATCAAGTATCACTTTCTCAGGGAACAAGTGCTTGAAAAAAAGGTCAAGTTGGAGTACGTTCCTTCTAAGGAACAAGTTACTGATATACTCACCAAACCATTGCCCAAGGAGACCTTTGAATGCCTCAGGAAAAAGCTGGGGGTTGTTGATACATCATCCTATTGTTGAATCTCATCTGTTTCAGAGATTGTTGGTTGTACGCAAGTTTCATATGGGGTATACGCGTACATTTTCTGGGTTGCGGATTGGTCAAATATCGAATGGCACAGATTCAGGGGGAGCATATAATGCATTGTTGGCATTATGGTAGAAGATCTTGGAGGAAGTACAAAATGAGATCATGGATGCTGATCTGAATAGTGTTGCAATATGTCTCTATCTCTTTCATGGGAAATTATGGTGTTTGGTGGATTATGGTTCTTCTTGAAGAAATTTCTTTCCTTTTGCAGATCTGGTTTATAGTCAAGGGGAGCATGTTCTTAGGGGGAGCATAACCCTTTGCCCTTGATGTCAAAGGTGGAGAATGACGTTGAGGATCTTGAGGTTGCCATCAAGTCCAAAGGGGGAGATTGTTGGCATTATGATTCTGGTTTGGATCTATGGTACACGTGTTGTACTTGATGGCAACTCTCTCAAGTGGCAAAATTCTGTTCAAGCTCTCAAAATGATGGAAAATAAGAGGTTCGCAGGTGCCTCGTTCAAAAGGTGCGGACCCGCAGGTTCGCCGTCTAGGAAGTGCAGACATACCCGCAGGTTATCTGTTCATAAGGTGCGGTCCCCCAGTTCACTCACTCCAATGCAGAGAAGCGTGCTCACGTGGGGTTTCTTATGTTTGGCCCTTGGTATTTAGCCCGTCGTTCATGATCCTATGGTTTTGGCCCGTGGTTTAGGATCTAAATTACTTGAACCCCTGTTTGGATCCCTTGTATTGGTTTTCGATGGTTTTGTCCTATGGTTTGAGTAAGGGCTTGCCTATAAAAGGGAAAAGAGATCACTTGGCTAGACACTTGTGAAATTTGAATATCTTAAGATCTGAAAGTTTGGGTGATTGGTTTTAAAAGCTAGATCTAAATCAAGGAGAAAATTTAAGGCGAATCTATTGATAAGTCGTGATCTCTCGGGTGCATGATCAAATCTGTGGATCTGACTAACTGTGGCACATTGGACAACTGTTAATTTGGCCCTAATCAGAGGTTCGCAGGCGATCCACGACATAAGTGCGGGGGTATGCAGTGCAGGAGAAGACACAGTGCAGGGGTACGCAGCGCAAAAGAAGGTGCAGTGTGAGGTACGCAGCACAGAAGAAAGCACGGTGTGGAGATACGCAAAGGCACAGAAGGAACAGTGCGGAGGTACGCGGTCTGACAAACAGTGCAGTGCGTATCTGAGTTGAGGTACACAGTTCAGCAGAAGGAGAAAGTGCGGTGGTATGTAGAGCAGCAGAAGGATACGATGCGGATCTGCGCAATTCAGGCATAGAAAGACTGCGGATATCCGCAGGTTTATATCGGTGAAGTTACGGACCTGTCTTGAAACATTTGTTGGCTGTCTTTTATCTATTGCTACAGAGTTCTGGGTTTAGATTTCTGGTATTACTTTTCTGTTTACAATATTCTGAGAAGTTGGGTGATTCATTGGTTGATTGTATAAGGAGATTGGGTGATTTGCATGTACTTGATGATTATTTGATCTTCTTGGATCCAGTCTGAAAATTAATGAAACGTGGTCCTTAAAGAAGTAGAAGAGCAAAGGGGGTTGTAGCTCCCTTCCAGGAGAGACTGGAAAACGAGAGAGAGTTGTAGCTCTCTGCAGGTTGCAGCCTGCGTACTGGTAAAGGACTACACCAGTACAAAATCCTTGTAAAAGAAGTTTCTAATTGAAAGAAGATAGAGACATATTGTAGCAGGTGGTTTTCACCCACATTGGGTTTCCACCTTATATCTGGTGTTCTTTGGTGTGCTTATCTATTTTTCTTGTTCTTGTTCATTATTATATGGCACTGACATACAAATTAATGATCAATATCTGAAGAATAAATTAAAGTATAAATATGGAAGGCATATTGAAAAGAATTTGATAATACTGATTCACCCCCCCTCTCAGTATTATTTCCAACAGTTACAACATTAAATTGTATGGATAAGTAAAGTAAAATTATTATTATTTATTATCTGAGAAGATCAACATAAGTGTTTTCAATGCATAAGAAGGGATTGAAATTTCACTTTTAAAACGTGGTTGTGAAACCTTATCGTGAGGCCTCTAGCTTGTAACTAAGGATTTAATTCCATATAATTACATATGTATACACAAAAAAAATATAAAAATTTAAATAACTACATTATTAATATTCGTTTGTTTGATTCAACAACACAGTTTCTTGAATTCAACAAGATTTAAACAAACATACTAATTATATGAAATACATGGTTGTCATGTCTCTATTGTGGCTCTCCTCCTAGGATCACCCAACTAAATATGCCACCATTAAACCTAGGAACAACATATATATATTTTTCTCCCAAGGAACCTCCACAAGTTGCCTAGCCCTTTTAAGCCCAAGTCTAGAACCACAGTCGAATTGTGTCCAAGTTCTTCATGTCAACACCTTCCCAATGTCAAACACCAAAATTTCTTCCACTTTATAAATTCATTCCACCCTTCTCTCATCATTATAAACTTTTAAAACTCCATTCTCACCCACTCCTCCCCTCCATAAAAAAACCAAATCAAAAATCCCCTCAAGAACCAAAGCCTTTTTGGGATATATGTTTCCCCCACCTTTTCCCACTTACTTTATTAAATTGTCACAAACCCACTCCCACCTTATCTCTCCTACCTACCCCATTATCCCCAAGTTAATGCCTTGAGTGGTTAAGTCATTCACACACTCTTGTGATATAAAATAATATAATATTTTAAAGGTTGGTCAAACCAATGGATTCATAAGAAT
Source organism: Pinus tabuliformis (assembly GCA_031772625.1). Classification (NCBI taxonomy): domain Eukaryota; kingdom Viridiplantae; phylum Streptophyta; class Pinopsida; order Pinales; family Pinaceae; genus Pinus; species Pinus tabuliformis. The sequence goes on along the minus strand of CM062819.1, from coordinate 1,019,153,508 downwards.
CCTAATTAGTTTAAATATTAATGTAATCATAATAAAATCTAAATCATTAATAAATTATTAATCAAGAATAAGGGTTAATAATTTAATTAACGACTAATCAAGTTTAGCCATTAATCAAGCTTAAGAATAATAATAATCTTAATCATTAATCAATAATCTAGCATAATATACCATAGAATACTAGTGTATTCGTGTGAGGTGTGGATACGTAGCTAGCATATGTATACCTCATACCTATACTAATAACAATAATAGTGATATATCACAACAAAAAATCTCATAACATGTAGGCTCACAACCTAGCATAACATAATAGTATCATGGAGTGGGCATTACATACACCCCTACAAAAAATCTTCATCCCAAAGTTGGAGTTAAGAGGATACAAACAATCAAGGATTAATATGAAAATCATACAATATCAAATAAGGAGAAGGATATAGTAAGCCAACTAAAAGAGTATGAAGAAATTACTTCCCATGTGAAGTTCACAACTAATTTATGTCCTCCCATCCTCACTAACCTACTTTTGTTCCTATCCTATTAGTCCTATGCTATAATAAACTATGGCATTAACTATATCAATCTAACCACTGATATAACCAAAATGGAAAATGTATCAACTATATCGACCCAAATTCCCCAATAGGAAATTAAGAGTCTTCATCACATGTATAGGGGAGAATTTCCATCATAGAAATCCCATGACTCCAAGTTTGGAGGTTACAAAGTAGGAAATTTCTCAACCCCTCCTCAAAGAACTAGGGTCAACACCCTAACATGGACTAAACTATGGCACTAGTTTTGAGTTCTTGTCATCAAATTATTTAGGTGAGTAATCATGTTATCTGCAAATATACACCTTACCTGATATCATAAAAATGTATATCAATTAATACAAAATATAATAGAACAATGTACATCATACCATTACACATTTGATGTTCCAACATTGACCAGTTACTGGTATGGATTTCTAGCTATCACATAGCTCCTTTCCAATCCTACAAGGTAGTTCTCATCCAAGCAAATGCATAACATAATATATATTATATATACATGTGATACTAATGATCATACTATCAGATCCAATATCCACATAAATAAATCTCTTAAATAACATCATCGTCTTCGAAGTAAATCATATATTAGATATTTTAATCAACAAAAACATAATTCATTGAGTGTTTTATATAAATAAGTCCATATGTCTAATTTGAAATGAAACAATATTACATAGCCTTCATAAATAGTACACCATGAAAATACAAATAGGGCATTAGCATAAGTAGTTGTCTACGTCAAAATTGGGCATCACATGTGGTCCAAAAGAGAGGGATAGTCTCAGCGTAAAATCTATGCATCCTCTTATATAATATACCCTAGCTATATTTATCCCACTCGACTTTAACCTAATTTACAAAGCGACACCTAAGTTGTTAAACTCTACAGTCCAATATGTGTAGTAGTTTAGCCATAACGGTTCCAACGTATGATACCTATAATTCCCTTCAAATGAGTTTGTGAGACTCATCAGAAACATAGTGTTGTAGAATGGCTACATGAAAAGAATCATGAGTTTTAAGCAAGTGGGATGGAAATTGAAGACGATAGGAAATTGGTCTAATCTTCCCTTTGATCCTAAAAGGTTTTATAAATTAGGGTGATGATTTATACCTTTTCCAAATGGAATGGTGCTATCTTTGGGTCGAATACAAATAAACTTAGTCCCCCACCTCATAATTTTGACCAATCCTATGTGCATCAGAATAACTCTTCTTTCTATCATGTTCATCCTTCAACCTTTTTCAAATATGAATCACCTACTCCTCCATTTATTGTACCAATTTACACGCTACTATTACTCTATCCTCCAACCTTTCCAAACTCAATGGTGTCTTTCATGACCTCCCATATCGAGATTAAGAAGGAGTCATCATGATTGAATTGTGGTAATTGTTATTATAGGTGAACTATAACAATGGTAGGTATTTCTCCCATTGATTTAAGCTATCTATAAAATACATTCTAACCATGTCTTCCATAACTTTATTTACTCTTTTTGTCTACCCATATGTTTTTGAATGATATGAAGTGCTTAAGTTCAACTAAGTCCCTAATCGTGACTACAAACTTGTCCAAATCCTAGGTATAAGAGAATCTTAATAAAAAAATATCTTTGTGAATAGCCCAGGTAGTTGGAAAACTTCACCTATAAATACTCATGCCACATTGATGACATCATAAGTTTCTTTGATCATAATGGCATGGGTACTTCTAGTAAAATTATCAACTATGACCAAGATGGCATCATACCTTTGTGATGTGAGTAACAAATCCATAGTGAAATTCATAGAAATGACCTCCCATTTAGATATGTGGATGTCATATGGTTGTAGGAATCTTGTTTGGTGGTGAACATTAGTGTTCACTTGCTAACATTCAATACACCTAGAAGCAAATTGGACCATGTCATGCTTCATCCCTACCCAAAAGAAAATTTTCTTCATGTCAATAGACATATTATTCATGCGAGGATGTACACAACAAAATTGTATATGAGACTTCGTGAGGGTGGTTCTTTGTAACTCCCTTCCTCAAGGATGTACATTCTTCCTTGAAATCTCAATATCCCATCTAGTTCAAGGGAATATCCCTCAACCTTTGGATTAATTTTCTTCCCAGTCTAGATCATTGATGTAGCCTTTAGATACCAATTATTTCCAAAGAATTGTTCTTTCACAGGCTCCCTCAAATTGACCCACAAGGTTACTAGGGAGAAGATCCATGGTCTTCTACTTAGTGCATCGACCACCACATTCTCCTTTCCCTTAATGTACAAAATCCCAAAATCATACTAACTCAAAAAATTCACTCCATCACCTCTATTTAGCATTCAGGATCTCATGACCAAGTTTTAGCTCAAAACTTCTAGTAAGATAATGCCTCCAACGTTTCAATGTGAGCACCACTAATGCTAATTCTAAGTCACGAGTAGAATACAACTCTTCATGTTTCTTCAAATTCCTTAATGCATAAGTCATTACTCTACCTTCGGGCATTAACATAGCTCCTAATCCTTGCTTTGAAGCATTCGTGCAAACTATGAAGCCCTCATCCATGTTTAACACTTGAAAGATTGGGGCCTTAGCTAGTAATCTCTTCAACTCAATGAATGTGGTTTTTCATTTAGTTTTCCATCCATACCTAAATCCCTTTTATTATAATTTGGTGAGGGGTTTTGTAATATTCAAAAACCCTTCCATGAATCTTCGATAATAACCTACTAACCCCATGAAGCTACAACCCTCATGACCATTTCTTAGAACCGACCAATCCATTATGGCCTTCACCTTTTCTAGGTCCAGCAAAATCCCTTCTCTTGAAATGATGTGGCCAAGATAATGTATCTTATTCTAAAAGAAAGAGAATTTAAAAAAAAATTAATACTAGTTATTTTACATTAAGCATGTCAACAAAATCCTTAAGTGTTATTCATCATATCTCATGAAAATGGAATTCTGGGAAGCCAAATAGTAGAAGAATATGAGATCAATCTCATGGAATTGGTCAAGTATGTCTCCTACATGGACAATGATTAGCACCAAGTGTATCATTTTCGCTATGAGATAGCATGAAAATGTCAATAAAATCCTTGAGGATTATTTTCCATTAAGCATGTCAGCACAAACCTTAAGTGTTAGGTGGTAATGTTAGGAGTGAGATGCAGTTGTCAGTTCAAGTTACCCCACCAGCTCAAGGTGTTATCTCTAACTTGAAATATTTCTATCTTAGCCTTTCAATTGGATGTATACTCTATTAGTGCAAAACATCTCGTCATTCCTTCCAACCAAGCTTCTACATGTTCACTAGCATGACCTCTAATCAACTTTGGGAGCTTAATCATTTGGAGATTTCTAGTAATATCATCGGTCAGAGGTCCTTGATTAGTGTCCCTTGATCCCTTGGGGTTGCATATCCATGATGGAGGGTAGTATTCCTCCATCTCAATTGCTTGGCACCCCTATAGGGTTTCATTTCCTCCAAGGAGTGCAATATGAGGGCTAACTATGTTGTTGACACAACTGGTTCTAGTGGAGGTGGTCCTTGGAATAACCCTCCTTGGCCTCGATTCCCTTATGTCCTCACAATATTGATCTTGTCAAATTTTTGCATGGCATACAAGGCTCATTAATGTAGCTTATGACATTTATAACTCTTATTTGACCCACACATGCATACATAAGGTTAAGTGTAATTTTTCTGTTAACTTTTCTTGTAGAAAAACATGCTTAATACTAAGCATATCCTCATGGTTCTACTAAATCCTCTCCCATCGCTAACTAAGCGAGCACTATAATGCACTATTGGTCACCCTCAGATGTCTTCCTCGCATCCAATTTTCCCATTAACTTTAATTAATATTATAAGAATTATCCTAATGTTAATTAGATTATAATGTTAAAGTAGAAAAATTTATAAAGTTAATTTGATTAATATGATTGTCCATTTAATTAGATTTAATGTTAGTTAATTAGATATTAATCTTAGATTACTATAATAAATTTATTTAATTAACTTCTTTTTAAAATGGTTTTTCCTTTTTTCTAAATCAAAGGCTTTCTATTATGTCAAGTGATTACATTTCAAAATGTCATATCTCAAAATCCTAATGGCCTCACTCTTATTAGATTTATTGGCCAACAGATGCATACCTAGACACATAGCGAACTTCCAGAATAGGCAAGATAACCAAAACATGAAAGGATTATAATACCATAAGGTCTCCAAGATCATAATACAATTGACTACCATCAGAAATCAAAGGAATTTATCAGAGCGAGGTTCTTTAGTCATGATTTTGGTGAAGGGGGTATTGGGGGGGTGGGGGGGTCTAAAGTCACAATGGACGTGCTTCTCCATATGGGCCAACCTGCCATCAAGCCAATCCAGCTTCTCTTTCATGCACCTTTGACCCCTCATCAGGTTGGCCAATTGAATGTGCATCTGCGATTGGCTGTGTTAGAGATTATTCATAAAATTGATAATATCATTACAGTCGTCATGACAAGCCCTATTATTTTTTAAATGTTATTAATAATAATGAAAAATAAAATAAAATATTATATTATATATAAATATCTATCTATATATATATATATATATATATATATATATATACACACACACACACACACACAGATATATATATATATATATATATATATATATATATATATATATATATATATATATATATATATATATATATATATATATATATATATATATATATATATATATATCTGTGTGTGTGTGTGTGTGTGTATATACACACACACACACAGATATATATATATATATATATATATATATATGAAATAAAATATATAAAAACACAAACATGCACATGCACCTGACCACATGCCACCTATGTACCTCTATGGATGGTAAAAAAACTCTTTTGGATGAGCATTCCTATATATTTCATCTATGTTCACCCATGTAATAGACATAGTGAAGCTTCTGAAGTTAGTTAATGAGATTAACACTTATTTTGGGCTCGCCATTATTTCCATAGGCCATGGACACTCAATACACAACTAGGTGAAAGCTCTCAATCGTGTTGTGGTCATATAGATGTGAAATCTTAGAGGCATCCCTATTGATAGAGCCAACACCTATATTGATGTGATAGGGGGAAAACTATGGATTTTCATATTGCCTGCAACCCTCAAGAAAGGACTAGTCTTGAAGTCCTAGATGGAGGTGATTAATCTCTTTAAGAACAACACAACCAATGCAAAGGCACTTCAACAAATATTTTTATTAGAGAAGGATTATGCTGTAAATATGAGTGCTCTATTGGGTTGGGTTTTCTTAGGGTATCCTTCTACCACTATCAAGTGATGGTCAGGACTAGGATTAGATTTGGGGTAGATGGAAATGTCTCCACACTCATTCTAGATAAGTATGGGTTGATTACATGCAAGATCTTTTCTATTGGGAATTTGAGTTCCTTGATTATATTGAATTTGAATGAAAATGGATAACAGGAAAATTTCGAAGAGCTAGAGTGGGTTGTAAAGAAAGAAGCAACTGGAAGCATGTAACAATAATTTGAATGGGCCAGTTCCAAGATTTGGTACATATGTAGAGGTTAATACTTAGAAAAATCAGTTTATTAATTATGTTCTTGTTCTTGCCTTGCCTGGTGGTGACAACGAAAGTGGATTTGGATCTCCTAGTACTGTAAGGACATTTAAAGAAAAATAAAGACATCAATGTTGCTTCTGTAGCTCCTGAATACCAGCATGGGCAAAGGGAAAATCAAATCATTTTCTTTTCACTTCCAGGGTTTTCATTGGCAGTAAAGGACCCTTAATTAAAGGTTAGGTTAGTTGAAACGATAATAACATGCAAATACAAGTAAGAATATATCCCATTGATATTGCACAAGGTTATACTCGCAAAGCAAAAATGGGAATTCTTTTGTTGCTATTTGTGTTTGATTACTACCTACTGAAAACTCGTTTTGTCAATGTGTGATTCTATGATGTTATTAGACCCTGCCCCTTCAAGGCTAGGGCCTATAGTAATCGGTTTTAGTTGTAAGTATTACTTGGATACAAAATTGATGCAAAATTCTAATTTTTAACGAAAGTTTTGTTAGTCCCTCCAAATTCTATCCAATGAACGGATGGGCCCTCCAAATTCTATCCAATGAACTATTTCACCATCTTATTTGGCTTCATATCGAGGCCATACATAGGATAAACTTGTAAAAACCAATGATATATTATATTGTAATAATACAAAATGAATTAATGCCATCTCCAACTTAGCATTAATTTGTAAACACTTAATGTTAACAGTATCTTTCTTGCTTTTTGCTTTGGAGAGGATAAGCGGATAAGCATACAAAAGTCAGGATAAGATTTATGTTTTCAATAATACAATGTTTTCAGGCCATCAAAATAGTTCTATCGTTTCCACATAGCTATAAAACTAATATAGACCTATTTTTCTACCTATATGACACCTATACCTATTTTATCTGACACTTGTCCTCATTTCCTCCTTCAACCTGCCATTTGTTCTCACCATTTATTCTCACCGCCTTCCCCCGCAATTATTTTAGAGCTTCAATCACATGAAAATGGTCTTCCTCTCAACCATTTTTTTCATGCCCCTACACTGGCGGTACTCTTCCAACTGCACTATAGGAGGTGCAGCACCACTGACCCTTTTCTTTTTAACAATACTAACGATGGTGGACTACACCTACTTTCTATACTTAGTTTATTTTTCAACAGCTAAGCATATCTTTCATTATACCATTTATCATATTAACATCATTACCATTCAAGTACACAACGAATTACCATGGGAGGGGCAACTCCCTGAAATTATCAGTCTGCCCGTATCAATAATGTTAATATTCAGAATTACATATAAGCTTACGTCCAAGGGAAACCCAAAATTTCACCTTTACACTTATACAAATTCACTTATTGCACCTGTCATGCAACCTTGCCCAACCACTGGGAAAAGTTTCCTGAACCGTCACTCAGCTCGTTCACCAACCAAACAACATTCACACATCTCGTTCACCCAGCACCTTCACACGCCCTCGGGTAACTTCCACATTTCCATTGAACGCTTGTTTTAACCGAGCACCCTTGTACACCCTATCATTTCACCCGTCGCACATTCTACCCAAACGCCTTTGCTCACCACTGCACGACCTACTCGGCACGAGCTCATGCACGAGTCATTTAGCTCGTCGCCTGAACAACCACCCACACCCTCGCTTGCCTTCGCACTTTGCACACTGGTCGGGTAGCCAACCCGCTGTTCACTTGGATGCCCTGCCTTACCCTCGCCCAACGTTCAACCACCCGTTCAACTGGATGCCCAGCCGTGCTCTCCGTTCGACCCATCATTCGCCAAGATGCCCTATCGCACCCTCGCCCGATGTTCAACCAGATGCCCTACCGCGCCCTCCATTCCACCGAACTCGTTCTACAAAACTCATCCTCCATGTGCATCCACCTGTGTTGTCAGACTCACGCCCTGGCTCGCCTTGCCGCACCCTCATCCTGCACCTTAGCTCCACACTTCAAGGTTTTGGCGTGAGTGTTGCGGCCCGTGTCCACTTGAACCTACACCTTCATTTTAGACTTCAACCTCGTACTCTTTCTCTCCACCCTTGGATTCTTAAATGCCTATTTGTTGGATAATGTAATGACTCCAAACACCATCCCACTTATACACTTATGCTATCATGGAGTGGTGCGTCAACTCGCCTAGCTGACCTCTCGTTCAACCATCATTTCACACCTTCAACCGTCGGCCCGTTGGCTTGGGTGCCCCCACTCGGGACCATCTCAAGCTATAAACCAACCGCTCGTCCAACGCTTAGTCACATTTTCACCTTCGACCCTTGTGTGTTTCTCCTCTATGGTTGCATCGTTTCTCCTAGCTCGTCTGTGCCCTCCATTGTGCAGCCTTACCGAAACGCTTCACAACTCGTGGGCATTACATTCTCCCCCACTTGAAGTCATTGTTGTCCTCGACAATCTCTCATCCCAGCAACCATCTGTCACCAAGATATCCATACCAATGTCATATAAACCACCGGTATGTCCTCCATAAATCGGAAAGTATCCTCAATCCATGATCATCAACCATAGTGTTAATTCCATCATGTGTCGTCGTCGTGTGAACTGCTACCATGATACTCCAACACAATGCTAACACATCTCTGTACACTGCTCGAGCCCCAGGATTTGAGCTAGTCATGTAGCTAATCCAACTGTCACACTCAAACCATGAGAATGCACATTCTCATGCCATCATTAGTCATTTCTCATACTCCTACCACAACACTAACTCGATGAAGAATCCATCTCCATATAAGCCATGTCCGGGTCCATGAAGTAGTCTTCATCTCCTCTGCAACATGTTGTCCATGATGTTTGGTATCAATGTGCTGCATGAAGTCAGTCACATCTATCCCAACATCATCATCCATCTGTGTAAAATCCATCTCCTCAAAATGAAGAGATCCTCTCATCAAACCCAGACTCTCGATGTGCCACATCCAGGTCCATGAAGCCACCTCTATCATATCTGCAATGTGCCATCCCTCAAATCTACCAAGGAAACAAGTATACACTTGTCTCATCTTGCATGTGTAAAAGTGGTTAAGTCTCGGCTCAACCCATGCCCAAGTGTTGCCACCAAGACATCATCATCACTGTAACTCCATCACTCCAAAGTGTCTCATATCGATCTTCCACATCAAGTCACTCTCTCAAGCACACCCATACATGTACTCAAAAGTATGCATCCAATACTGCATCAAAGTCCCTAACCTCAGCGTCTTAATCCATTAGATCCTCCAAGTCCACCATAATATGAAGTCCCTAAAAGTCACAACCTCATGTCATCATGAGCTTCATGAATCATCTCCAATCAACATCCTAGCAAGCATACATGTCTCGGCCCAAAAGGTCTTTGCAAGATGCCTCAGCTCTCCATGTAGTAGGAATGTTACATAGTTTGCTCACAATTCCAACCAAGTCCATGGCCTTGTTGTACTTAACTGCACAACATCCCCATTAGCTCATAAATAAAACATCTCCATGTCACATCAGCAAATCCACCTGCACAACATCCCTGCCTTGGCACTCCTCATTGGATGCCCATAAGTGACACCTCTACAAGTGCTCCTGCATAATGTCCCTACATAAGCCTACCATGCTCCATGTCTCCAACTTGATGTCCATGACTCAAGTTCTCCATGTTGTCGAACTAGGTAGACACATCACAACAATCGGACATCCTCATCCAAGCCTGCAAATTGGTCTAGTGAACTTGGTCACCCAACCCATATCATCATCACATGAGTCTCTTCCACCATGGCTCCCCCACTAAAGGTCCCACCAAGAATTCTTCTTGATCTCGACCGTGAGAAGTCCACCCAAGTATCACCATACTCAAGTGTGTGCCCTTCTCTAATCTTTCCATGAGTCATGCCGAGCACTTAGCCAATTTCTCCATGTGGCTAAAGCATGACCCATTCTTTCGCAATGATCATCACGTTCCTCCATTGTCACGGGCCCTCGTACCTTCTATCATAAGGTCACAAACAACCCGAACAAGCCCTAGAACAACCAATGACCCTTGATTTTCCATACGCAGTCTCTTCATAGACATCCATGGTAAGATCTTCCCTCGCATTGGCAAACTGAATTTTCTCTTCCCTGCATACGATTCATCTTCCAAAAGTCTCACTGAAACCCAAGTATCAATAGTACTTAATTCATCATGAGGCCCCTCAATATGAGTTTCCTCATCCACCAATGTCTGCAAACTGCACGATCCTGGTTCAACCTGAACAATTTCAAGTTCCTCCTCCATCGTTGTCATATCTGCAACATCCTCATCGTACTCTACAGCTTTCTCCTCAAGTGCACCAATCAAGTACCCATTGACTTCTTCTATCGAACTAAGCCTCCAAACATCTGCCTAATTGTTTCGGTAGTAGTCCCCAAGTCTGTCAATGTAGTCAAGCTCATCCTGCTCTATTACAACGACCTTCCTACCAAGAAAGTCCTTCTTCATCGCATCCTCCATTTGTGTATACTTCCATTCTGTATACTCATATTGGTCCTTGAGTTCTTCAAGTTCTTCCTTTATCTTCGCATAGCCTTCCCGAATCTGCATGTTCTCGACTTTCATTGAAGCCCATTTAGAACTCCATTCCTCCATTCGTTCCAATACCTTGTTCAGGAAAGCTTCTCCAACATTGTCGCTCGATTCACCTGTCATAACCTGAGGTTCTTCTGCCATTCCTGCCATCCGCTTTCTTTGCAAACTTGAATCACCCTTCAGATTTCTGAATCACCTCTGATACCACTTGTCACGTTAGTGCAGTGGGATCAGCTCCTTGTCACGATTCTTTGAATCAACTCTGATACCACCTATCACGCCCCTACATTGGCAGTACTCTTCCAACCACAATTTAGGAGGTGTGGCCCACCGACCCTTTTCTTTTAACAATACCAATGATCATGGACTACGCCTACTTTCTATACTTAGTTTATTTTTCAACAACTAAGCATATCTTTCATTATACCATTTATCGTATTAACATCATTACCATTCAAGTACACAATGGATTATCATGGGAGGGGCAACTCCCTGCAATTATGAGTCTGCTCGTATCAATAATGTTAATATTCAGAATTACATATAAGATTACATCCAAGGGAAACCCCAAATTTCACCTTTACACTTATACAAATTCACTTCCTACACCTTTCATGCAGCCTTTCCCAACCACCGGGCAAAGTTGCTTGAACTGTCATTCATCTTGTTCACCAACCAACCGGCATTCACACATCTTGTTCACCTGGCACCTTCACACGCCCTTGGGTAACTTCGACGTTTCCACGATGCTCGTTTTAATTGGGAAACCCTTGCATGCCCTATCGTTTCATCCATCGTATGTTCTGCCTGAACACCTTTGTTCACCTTCGCATGACCTACTCGGCACGAGCTCATACATGATTTGTTCAACTCATTGCCTAAATGACCACCCGCACCCTCGCTTGCCTTTGCACTTCACACACCAGTCAGGCATCCAAACTGCCATTCACTCAAACACCCTATCATGCCCTCGCTTGACGTTCAACCACCCATTCAACCGGATTCCCTACTGCACCCTCCATTTCACCCATCGTTCGCCCAGATGCCCTGCCACACTCTCGCCCGACATTCAACCGGATGCCCAGCCGTGCCCTCCATTCGACCGAAATTGTTTAGCAAAACTCGTCCTCCATGTGCGTCTGCCCATGCTATCTGACTTGCACGCTGGTTCACCCTTCCGTGCCCTCATCCTGCACCTTGGCTCCACACTTCATCGTTTCGGCATGAGTGCTATGGCTCGTGTCCGCCTGCACCTGCGCCTTCATTTTAGACTTCAACCTCGTCCTCTTTCTCTCCACCCTTGGACGCTTGAATGCCTATTTTTTGGATGATGGAATGACTCCAAACGCCATCCCAATTATACACTTACGGTGCCATGAAATGGTGCATCGGCTCGCCCAGCCGACCTCCCATTCAGCCATTTTTTCACACCTTCAACCATCGGCCCATTGGCTTGGGCACCCCCACCCGGCACCGCCTCACGCTATAAACCAACCACGTTTCTCCTTTATGGCTGCCCATGTGCGTCTGCATTTTCAACTTCGACCCACTGCGTCATTTCTCCCAACTCGTCCACGCCCTCCATCGTGCGGCCTTACAGAAGCACTTCGTAACTCGTCGGCGTTACAATTTTAGAGCTTCACTTGCACAAAATTTTTGCACAATCAGCATATGGGATTGCAAGAAAATTTGCAACAATCAGTATATCAAATTTACCAGAGGTAGCATATTCTTTAATAATAGGTTGTAGATAGATAAGATCTCAATTTTTTTGGCTCACTACAATGAAGATGAATGATCGCATGAAGAACTTTATAAAATGCTTTGAGTACGGGTGAAATTTTTTCTTTTTGTTTGTCCTAGTTTAATTTTCCATTTTCCATGTTTTGGTTAATATAGGAAATATTGAAAAAACCTTTTCTTTCAACAATTCAAACTTTTGTTGCCATATATTTCTAGTAGTTTTCATATTTAAGTAAATTGAATTGTGATGTTTGTGTGGTCTATAACTTAGGCTTATAAACCCTCAATAGGCAATCAATCTGTAGCAAGTAGGGAATCAAATGTTTGCCATATTCATAACATCTGTAGAAACCATTTATCTGGAACCTATATATGAGGTGTAGTAAGAATTAAGGTGTTTTAAATTGTATATTTTTTTTAATCAGGTTAGTGGTTAATCCTTTAACGGATCTTGGAAAAGATACTTGGCTTGGATTATTGCATTGAAAACTATTCAAAGATACATCAGAATAGTCCAGTATGCAAACAATATGCTAATACTCATATCTTCCATACAAATGGAGTAACTAAATGTATTATCTTGATCTTTCTGCACAAGTCATGTACTTAGAATTTCATATAGAAGTCCAGTACGTGCAGAATTAATAACCCAAAGGCTTTCAATATTGATTTATATTTCGTCACACTTATTTTTTTTTTCAAGAATTCTGTGGTAAGAAAACTATGTGAAGGGGCACTTGAATTTTCTAAATCAATATTTTGTTCGAATAGTTTTATTTTCACCATACTTCTAGAAATGTTCGATACAAATATCCAACAGGAGTAGTTGGGTGGACGGTTTATATTGAACCAGCTGACCTCTCTAGACATGGTCATCATCGACAACAGGGGAGGTTAAATACACATCCATAAAAGCAAGTATAGAGAGGCAACAACAACACCCAATGTCAACATGAAGAACTATTACCTGGTTTTGAAGGAAAAGGTTGAGACATAGGATGAGCACCAATGCGAACATGGGTTACAAAAATAGAGAGACGAGAGGTAGGAGCCAAAATCGCTAACTATCGTTCCAGCTCAGCCTTTCAACCAAATCCCTTTGACTTTAAGTTCATGCGATAAACCATAATTCATATTCAGAAAAAGTTTATGTAAAACTTACCAAAACTCCGAGGCTTTAGGTTGCTAGAAGGGATTTCTGTTTTCCTATTCCACCATTCCAAATACAGAGTTGTCCACGATTTCAAATACATAGCCCACAACATCTGTGTCATTAATTAAATCAAGTCTCTACCATGCCTAGGGTTGTGACTAGGAGAACCATGAACATTTTTATAACAAAGCCAAACAAACACAATCATGGCTACACCTAGGAGCAAAATAATCATACAGAGGAGGCTACACCTAGGAACAGGTAGGCGAAGTACCTTTTTGGAATCATGGCTAGGAACCAACACTAAGGGAATCTATTAAAGTTTCTTTGTAGCATTTGGAAAAATGATGGCATAGACACGTAGAATGCATGCAACTCAGTTAAGGATTGCAGATATTCTTTTAATATGTATTTTATATAAATTGGTGTATTCTTTATTCATTCAATTAAATAAAAAATATCAGTGTACTATTTACTCATTCAATTAAATAAAAAAAAATCTCATACCCAACACAATAACAATCCAATAAAAAATCAAACAATAAATAAAATGAATTGTTCATTCAATTAAATAAAAAAAATCTCATACCCAATGCAATAAAAATCCAATAAAAAATCAAACAATAAATAGAATAAATAAAATGAATTGTTTGGTCAGCAGGTTGGGAGTGCATGTAGCCCACTTTATAATTGAAGGCAGGGACTTGAGGGTTTCATGTTTCAATATCACATTTGCCCACAGATACATACATACTGGAAATTTTCTCTAGTTTTTATGGCGTATAAGGTTATAACGTTATGTTGGTTTATAATTGAATGCACAAACATGGATGAGGGATTCATGTTTCAGGTTTAATTACAATCATCTTTGATGATAGGTGCATGTGGGAAAAAACTTGGTTGGACTGGACTAAAGAGAGTTAGAGAGCTTGTTTATTCATCGACCTAAGGGTTGGTCGAGAGTTAGAAAGCTTTCTTATTCATTTGCCTGTCAAAGGCACTAAAAAGAAAAGGGTTTCTTGTTATAGAGAGAATAATCACTATGAGATTTAAATCTAGATATAACTTTTATTTCTTATCACTAATGCTCAGGTTCACTTACAGTGATAAGTCTCATTTCTATTGAATTACAATAATGAAAAATCTAGTTAGAAAGAGAATTAGGCAAAAATAATAGCTCTATGCTCTATACTAATAGGAGACAAATTTAAATCTTACCTTTTTCTTTCTATGGACCTGGAAGTCTTAAGTCCATAATAGGCTATGGAACTTACTGCTTATGGTTGGCACACTCTAAGGCTTAAGGAGCTTATGGTTGGCACACTCTAAGGCTTAAGGAACTTACTGCTTATGGCTAGTACACTATAAGGCTTAAGGCAAGCTTGAACTCCATGGAACTAGACTTCAACTAGTGCAAGTAGACCTTACTCCAGGGAACTCACAATACTAAATCTTGTATCGGCTCCTTGACATGGAACCAAGCCTAAGACTGATCGGCTCCATGATATGGAACCAAGCCTAAGACTGAACTAGTAGTTCTTTCTCTACTTCTTAAGACTAAGGCAAGTAAAAAAATATTTACTCACTTTAACTCTACTATTTTTCAAAGAATGGAGGCTTAATTAAGAAATTATTTGTTGGCTGTCCGTTATATTCTTTCCATGGACCACAACTAGTCACACGTGCGTGGGTCACAGGAGGCTTTCGCCCCCTATTTGTTTTTTTTTGTTTTGTCGGGCGCAGCGGGGGGCGCAGTTCAATACCAATTAACGATCTCAAAAATGAACCAACATGCATCGTCTATAGATAAATCTGCATATTTCTCTGCTGAATCGAGAGACTATCGATCTCAAAAATGAACCAAGAGTGTCGTCTATAGATAAATTTGCATATTTCTCTGTTGAATCAAGAGACTCAATGATCAGACAAATCTGCATATTTCTCTGTTGAATCGAGAGACTCAATGATCAATTTGGGTTCTCATCTCAATGCGAAGAATGCATTAGTATATATAAACAATTTGTGTTTTTCTCTGCTGAAAGGTTTGGCACGGTAGGTAAGTTAGTCCAGTAAAGAGAGGTACATGTTGTGAAAGCATGTGACAAAAGCTTGTGAAGAAGAACGTAAAGAGAAGAGCCAAAAATGCAAAGCCTGTGACAAAAATGGAATAGTGTGAAAGCTTCTTTAATTTTTGTAGTCCAACACAAGGATGAAGAACTCTAGCTTAACCTGCGATTTGTTGAAAAGAGGATGGTGGCATCACATGCCTTTCTGTGGCTTCTCATGTTAGAAATGAGTTTTATCTATTAGATAATGGTTTAGCTAATATCGAAGTCATTGCTATCTCAACAACGTATTGTAGTTGTCAACCTTAACTGTTTTTATTTTTTTTCCCTGTGGCTAAAAACCTCCAGGATCTTATAGAGCAGGACTATGACATTTGAAAATGTTCTTTTGCTTTTTATATTCTCATGATGTGTTATGCTTTTGTATATTTCCCTTACAGTTTGCTTTTGATATTCTTATGATGTGTTATGCTTTTGTATATTTCCCTTCAATTATAAGGGATAAAACAATTCACATACTGTATCATGGTTTATGCTTTTTTATATCCCTTTGTAACTAAAAGGGATAAAAAATTCACACACTGTGTCGTGGTTTACAGGAGAGGCTTGCTAGTTGGATGAAAAATACGATGTATCATTTTCTCTTTAGAGTATTTCGCCTCTTTTTCTGCCCAAAGAAAACATACTATTGTGTTGGATGTCCTGCCAACACATACATTATGTATGACACAAAATCATTGCATATTTAAAATATCTTATTCAATCAAGGGTAAATTTCAACATTACCTTTGCTAAGACATAATCATGGGAAAATGCATTGGAACTGATGACGAAGAATGCAAGTGGCAGAATTCGCTAGTTCAACAACCATCACCACAATTTCTACAGCAAAATTTGCAAGTTGGGATTACCACAATTTCTATTGCAAAATTTGTAAGTTCAACAACCATTACCGCTATTTCTGCAATAGAATTTGCAAGTTGGGATCCTGCAAAATTGCTCAAGCGAGCCTAAAATTTTATGCCCAACTCATTTTTTCCCTAGTATATGAGCCTGGAATTTTATGCCCAGCTCATTGGCATCTATGCAAAATCGCTAGTATATAAGCTTGAAATTTTATGCCCATGCCCAGCTCATTGGCAGCTATGCAAAATCGCTCATATATAATCATGGGAAATGCATTGGAACTGATGACGAAGAATGCAAGTGGCAGAATTCGCTAGGTCAACAACCATCACCACAATATCTACACCAAAGTTTGCAAGTTGGGATTACCGTAATTTATATTGCAAATTTTTCAAGTTCAACAACCATTACCGCTATTTCTGTAATAGAATTTGCAAGTTGGGATCTTGCAAAATTGCTCAAGCAAGCCTAAAATTTTATGCCCAAGTAATTTTTGCCCTATTATATGAGCCTAAAATTTTATGCCCAACTCATTGGCATCTATGCAAAATCGCTCGTATATAAGCTTGAAATTTTATGGCCAACTCATTGGCAGGGACTTGCTGCTCCGCAACTATCCTTGATTTTTAGGATTTCATTTTACATATTGTTTGATTGATGCTAATAAACTAATGTCTAAAGATTCTATAATTATATCATTTATGTGCCATTTGAAGGGTTTCTTAAACGGTTCATGTTTCCCAACAATAATGTTGGCGCATTTGGTGCCCGTAAAGGGTAAGCCTTGGCCTTAGACAACTATTTTAATGAAGTTTTTCGAGAAAGAAAAAACACTTTCATTATAGGAATAGAAAGTATATTTGCAATATTTCTCCAATACTACCAGAAAATTCAGGAACAATAGGTTTCTTTGAAGACTACCTGCAGAGCCATGTCCAAACTATCTATTTTGACTTCTATTCAATCAAGAGATGACTAATCAGAAAAGCAGAACTAGATGAGAGCTAAACAAAATACGAATATAAGTAGGTACATACATATTGAATTGTGAATAGAGTCTACCCCATCAAAACATGATTTGTCTAGATTGCAATAAACCACCAATGCCAAAAGCTTGAAAGTGGATCAAACCTAGGGATGCACTACATCCCTCTTTAGACAAACAGTCAACCTCGTTATTTTTCTCACGGAAGATATGAGAAATTGAAATCTTCCTTGAAGGCTAATATAAATGCCTTGATATTATGTTGCCAATTGGAGAGAGTAGGCATCTGTAAATTGCATCTGTCATTTGCCTAGTCAACAACAAACTTTCAGTCAACAATAATAACTATCTTTGCTAGACCAAGCCATTTAGTGCAAAAGAGGATGCCTCATAAAGCCATAAGTTCAACCCTTGTGTTTGAGCTTGTACCACTGTGCCAAAAAAAACCATAAATATTGGACAAGGTCCATATGAATCACCATATCAATTCCACAGGATCCAAAAGAGTTGGCTCCATCGAAGAATCCAACAGGGTATATAGTCCAAAATTTCTTAGGAATACGAGGGGAACTTGAGGACTTATGGACCATTGTATAAAATTCCTTGTAATTTAACACAATGGAAGAGCATCTCTTGTGAACATCTGACAGAATAGAGTCAAAGATATGAGCATTTCAAGCCCTCCAAATGTCCCAAAGGAGAAATAAAGGGAGATATATGTGTTGCTTGTTGTCCAGAAACCACAAATAGAGGCAATTGGCAATGTTCTACCAGTCCAAAAAAACATTGTAGTCGAGAAAGTGAAACACATCAGTCTAGATAAATCTTGAGAAATGGTAATGAAGAAATAGGTGTTAAACAACTTGTCCATTTTCCCAGAAGAGACCACGTCGACCCGAACCTTGAAATCCCCACTTAGTGATATTTTTCCAAGTTAATATGCGGTTGTAAGCCACCAATGATGGGAAGAACTTGAGTTTCTGAGGCACTTGCCAGCTCCACAACCCGAACAGCCAAATGAAATTTGAGTCCAGAGACACAACCTGATTGATGATAGAATAAGCCTCTCTGAAAATCACCTGGCCTTTATGCAGGCCTATAATTATGGTGTGTTGGATTGACCTTTGTAATATGTCATTGAAAACTATGTTTATTCCATTTTCAGTTTCCATGAAATTTGACATGTCACATTCATGCCTCTCATTCTCCTCTAGCTATGGACCTTGGAGAGATACTTGGAAGTTTAAGATTATAATTAATAGCCTCTTTATATCATGCCATTTTATTTTCTTAATCTTTCATTATGACTAGCCAAAATTAGGGTGTGACAAAGATACAACTATAAACTATGTGAGGGGATGCACCCTCAAGATAAGAGAGGTAGTTAAATGTTGAACAATGAATAAATAGTTGGTTTGAATGGAGCTTGCATCTGTCATGAGATAAAAAAAAATCCTTCCATGCAAGGAATGCTACTGTTGAAAAATGAAAACAATATTGCCATTGTTGTCTCCCATGACATTACAATTCTAGGGGATTATCCAGAACTATTCCTTATGATGCTATAGATTTTTTTTTATTTATTTTTTTAATAACTATCTTTGTCACATTTCATATGGCATGCTGCATGAGGGAGTTCCATCTGTTGACTGTTGTATTCTCATGTGAATTGTTGGAATTCCACTTCCTACATATCAAGCCTTGATTTATCTGAATAACACATACATTCAACTAGCTCACAACTTACTATTTGTTCATTCACAATAAACTCAAGATAGATGTTATAAGGTTTCCTTTGTCTGACATCGATTGAAACTATTCATTGTTACTATTATAGATTAATATTGTAGTGACAAGTTTTTCCTTTAGGTCATCCTTTTCATTCAATTAGTTTCCCCTCTTTTATGCCACCAACTAGACTTATAAATTCCATTTAGAAATCTGATTAATCCATTAATTTCTCACATGAAAGATATTATGGGATTGTTATGGTTACACTATGACTTCTAAGTTAACATAATTTTTTCTTCTTTTTCTTTTCATTTTTAAATAAGTCTTGTATCTTTTTCTTTTTTGTAGAGGCAAAACCAAATTGTAAAAGTTTGAATATAAAAAATTAGTTTGACAAGTAAATTCATATTATGCATTTTTTATAGCTTGAATTTCATATTTAAATATTATTTTAGATTATTGGCAATTTCTAATTAATTTGGCTTCACAACTGTAATTATAAATGCCCATGGTTTATTTACATCAGACATTGCTTTTCAAAATTTAGGAAGGTTGGTTAGTTCACAACCCGTAGCCTTTTGGGGTTCAAGTTAGGAGTAAGCAAATAGGATTTTGTTTTAGTTTTTTAGAATATGAAGAAGAAATTGTTTGATATAAATTAAATAATTT
Organism: Pinus tabuliformis; assembly: GCA_031772625.1. Taxonomy (NCBI): domain Eukaryota; kingdom Viridiplantae; phylum Streptophyta; class Pinopsida; order Pinales; family Pinaceae; genus Pinus; species Pinus tabuliformis. The sequence continues at coordinate 1,019,133,536 of CM062819.1, read as the reverse complement.
AGTTATGACATCGGAAAAATATTTCCAACACTGAATCCTAGAACATGCGATTTAATTGTTAATGTGGTTGAAGGTGATACTAGAACAAGGGATTTTATTGTTAACGTAGGTGAAGGTGATGCAAAATATGTGGATAGAGTTGTTCTCATGGGTTTAAGATTCCATATTTTGAATTTGGCTTTGATACCATTTTCATATGCTTGCTAAAAGGATTAGCCTGTGGGCATGGAGTTGCATTTATAATGTAATGACTATGTGTCATGAAATCTTAAGATGCTATAATTATGACTTCCTTGGTTGTATGAAATTCTCTTATGAGGGAGTTGAACTTATGGCTCCTTTCCTCCAAACCACAGTCCTTGCACGTATTGAATCATTGAATTTTATGAGGAATATGAAGTGTTCTGATTCTTCATAGAACATCTGAAGACAATATAATATAATTTTCACTAGTGAATGGTTATTCCTAAAAAGTTAATTTTTTTTAGGCCAGCTTTGGGATTGACACTTCTCTAGCAAGAAATAAATAACTATTGCATACTTATGGAAATCATAATCAAATGGTCTTAAAATACAATTGTAGCTTGAAGGCCTTGCAAGACTAACTCCTTAGATGGATTTAGGACAAGAGGGCCTTGATGTTTGATTTGTAATGGGATTTTGGGAAGCCTTAAGCTGTCTCATTTAAGCTAAAGTAACAATTCTCACATAGAATGTGTTGACCAAGGATCAAATGATCTTATGCCTCAAGTAAATTCATTTTATAAAATCTTGCTATGATGATTATAAAGTGTACAAGTGTGTTACTTATGCCTTCTTTCTCTCCTTCTTTGTGTTGTGAGTTTTGGGTCTAATATGGCCTAAGCTATTGAGCATGCAGGAGGAGTAAAAATTACTTCACATGAATGTAAGCATATCCATATATATGTATTTACATGGTTAGAGTAAAGATATATTAATACATGACCCAAATATGGGTTTATTTGCAAAAGTGATGCATCATGATATGAGGTGAGGTAACTCTACTAAGAACTTAATTATTACGAGGGATGAGTGCATGTTTGCAATATTTCATTTATTGCCTAAATTTATAGAGCTTCTTGGACTAATTTAATGTTCAAAAATAAGAAATTAACTACACATTTACCTCTTTATGCAAATATTTGAGTAAATAATGTGGGTAGTAAGTATGAGAAAATATATGTATTATGAGTGTAAGGATTTTCAGAGTTCCCTTAGACTTGAAGTATATAATTTCATAAGAATAAATTTTAGGGTTTTTGTAAATATTTAAAAATTTTATTTGTATTAATTCATTTTAAAGGTGAACAATATTTTATTCACTATATATATATATATATATATATATATATATATATATATATATATATATATATATATATATATATATAGATATATCTATATACACATAAATTCCTACATATAAATAACTTTTTATATCGAGAAGTTGAGTAATTCTAGGTAAAGATTTTATCTATTACTACAATCTAACGAGCTCGAGATGGATAGGGTATGATTTTGATAAATTTAAATAATTTATTTAAATGAAGTTAATGTTTCTTAAATTTCATTACAAATTTGTCCTAGTTTGTTGCATATCTTGCTAAAACTTCTCCATAAGTGGTTGAGAGAATTTATGAATCCTTTACTAAGTAAAAATGATGGAACCATGAGAAATATGAGCTTTAAATAAAATTTCCAAAATAAAATTAAATTTCATGGATGGTTGATGAGTCCATTATGGTATGTGAAAGGTTTGGAGATTTACCTCATTGGTGGTTGGAAAAAGTTGGGAGTTTTACCTCATTGGTATTTGGAAAAAAGTATCGCCATTAGCAAAGAGCTTGGAGTTTGGAGGTTTAATGGAACATGGATTAGTTTATAATATGAAATGACATGTTTTATGTATAATGATTTATTAAAGTTAAATATAAAACACTTATATGATTAAATGTAAATAAATTTAATTAGAGCTAGTAGATAAGGTGGTAGGATTAGGTGGCTCTAGTGTTAACTTGGGACCACCTATTGAAAATTGTAACTAGGTTCGGTCTTTATTATGATGTAATTGTAATCATGAAATTGTATATTCTTTATAAAGAAAGATAAAATTACAGAAAAATAAATTATATATTATTTTGGAGTGTGGGTTTCATACTCATGTTTGAGTCAAAAGCATGTTCTTTGTGCTTTTAGGTCTTATAGGCCTTTCTATGGCATTCTACGATAAAGGATAATATTGGTCATGTGTCATAGTCCCATTTGGATTCATTGTAATGAGGAAAAATATTTATTTTATCATGTAAAATCCATGGGTAAGCCCAAGACCAAGTCGCCCCAAGACAAGTCGTCCTAAGGGAGGGTTATTCGACCCTCAAGAAAGGCTATAAATAGAAGGGATATCGACGTCATTTGGACTCTCATCTAAAGCAATTTTGATCTACAACAATGAAGGTGAAGAAGAGTAGCTAGAGGACGAAGAAGAGGAGCAGAAGTCAAAAGTTTTTTAAGGGTTATTTCTCTCTCTCTCTTTCTCGCTAGGGTTTGTGAAGTTGTCAACTACAAGAAGACAAAATTCAAAAGAAATTGCATTGGGCTGAAGTCGCAAGGCCAAAATTCTGTAGTTGGGGTTGAAGTTGTAGTAATAGTGTTACAGTATCAAAGTACTGGAAGTTGTCTCAAGGCAGATCTTGTTGGGCATTGAATTGGGTCTTGGAGAGTTTGTTGGCTTGGATCTTCGGGTATTGTAAGTCCCTTTTTGTAAGCATATTCTAAAGAAGAAGAGAATAATTTTCCAAGTTTTCCCCTTGAAGGGCTTTTTCCCTGGCTTGGAGCCTATATCTTGTGTACTATCTCTTTGTGATCTTCTTGTTTTTGATAATTTCTTGATGAACAAAATTAAAGAAGTAAAAACATAACATCTATCATCACAAGTGATTATCAAGCTAAGGAAAATAAGTTATAACATGCAAGTCTCCATATTTTCCAACATGGTATTAGAGTTAAGATGCAAAAAGGAGACTGGAGATCACATTTTTGTTGGTACTATGTCAAGGGTTATAAGGAATGGTTTCAAGATTATTGAATATCTCACTATATCTATCAAGAACAACATATTTAAGATCATCTCCAAACTTGCAAATGAAGTAGTTGATGGAAGCTTGTGCTCCACTTTATCTGGCACATTCAAGGATGAGAATGTATGGGTTATCGACACTGGTGCCTCCAGACATGTGATAGGAGAATGCAGTCAACTCCAAACCCTATCTAAGGGATCATCTCACTATAACAAACTTGGAGACAACAAGTGATATCTAGTGAAAATCATTTGGTCTACATCATTGGGGCTTGAGTTAGGTGGAAAAATTCACCTCAAAAACATCTTATATGTTCTAGATTTGAAGAAAAATCTACTTTGATCTATTTCTTGTCTAGAGGATAAGGGTAATGGAGTTTCTTTTATTGATGACAATTTTTTTTATTTCGGATAAGGGCTCTAGTATTAATGAATCAAGGTCAATTTGGGTTCATGAGGGAACATTGTATAGAATCTATACACCTCTAGCTCAAGCCCTAGTTCACTTAGAAGTGAGTCCTTATGAACTATGGCATAGAAGGTATGGGCACCTTCATTATAATATTTTTCCATCTAAGAGTCGAATGGTCAATGGCATCCCTATAAGGGATGTGCTCTAAGCAAGAATGTAAAGAAAGCACTTGCAAGTTGTGAAACCATATCTAAATAAATTTTGGATCTCATACACTCATATGTGTGAACCTATGGCAATTAAGTCTCCTGGTCGGCATCAGTATTATGTACTCTTCATTGATGATTACTTAAGAAATACTTGGCTATACCTTCTTAAGGACAAGGATGAAGTATTCAATAAGTTTGAAGAGTTCACGAATGAAGTGGAAAAAATAATGAGAGAATGATCAAAATTCTAAGGTCAGAAAATGGTGGAGAATACACCTCTAAAAAATTAATGGTGTTCTGTAAGGAAGCATGAATCAAGAGGGATATCATTATTTCCTATAATCCTGAATAGAATAATGTGGTAGAAAGGAAGAATCATATTATTTAAGAATGTGCCAAAACTATGTTGCACGATCAGGATATTCCTCAATTCCTATGGGGTGAGGCATGTATGACAATTGTTTATGTGTGGAACTGAAGTCCTCACATGATCCTCAACAACATGAATCTGGAAGAAGAATTTATAGGAAAGAAGCCAAGTGTGGATCATCTTTGTATATTTAAGCATCTTGTTTATATTCATGTACCCAAGGATAAAAGGAAGAAGTTAGATCCTACCAATATAAGCGACATCTTTGTTAAAAGCATACAAAATCTATATTAAGGAGGATCGTCATATTAAGGTATGAAAAGATGTCATATTTCATGAAAACATAGCAAGAAATCAAAGGATGTTCTAGTTGAATCTGATGAAGAAGAAGTTCCTATCTTTGAGGAAATATCTAGGGATAATGATGGTTAAGAACCATTACCTACTAAAGAATATGTTGAAGGTACTTGTGAGCTTATATAACAAGTAATTGTTCCAGAAAATAGGAAGAGGCATGTTTGGTTGAAAATTACTCTTTAAGAGGCAGAAGGAGATACAACATCAGGGACATCCGGGGAAAGTAAGAGACCGAAGATGTACTTTGGAATGATGTATACATGATAAGGTTGATTGATGAATAACCTTCCTCCTATGAGCATCCATCTAATCATCAAAAATGGAGGAATGCAATGCAGGAAGAATACAAATCCATAATGAAGAACAATGTATGTGATATTGTCCCTAGGCCAAGTGTCAAATCATTAGACACTTCAAAATTGATTTATAAGATAAAGCGAATTGCAGATGGGAGCATAGACAAATACAAAGCAATGTTTGTAACAAGGGGCTTCTCATAGAAAGAAGGATTGATTATGAGGAAACCTTTTCTCCAACAACTAGGTATGCAACAATAAGATCACTTGTTTCATTGGCTACTTCTATGCGTTGGCACATTCATCAAATGGATTCCAAGAGAACTTTCCTGGGTGGGACCATGGATGAGGAGGTCTCCATTGAGAAACCTCATGGATTTGAAATAAATCAAAGGGAAACTCATGTCTACAGGTTGAACTAGGCTTTATCTGGCTTAAAATAAACACCCAAAGAATGGTATGCAAGAATGGGTGCATACCTCTTGAGACTTGGTTTTACCAAGATTACTATAGATCCCAACCTATATATCAGGGTGGTCCAAGATGAGCCAGTTCTAATAATATTATATGTGGATGATCTACTAGTTACAGGTGTAGAGCATTAGATTCAAAAATGCAAGAAGTAATTAGTAGCAAAATTTGATATGAAGGATCTTGGGATTATGCATTATTATTTGGGGCTAGAAGTATGAAAAAAGTTGGGAGAGATATATATTGTTCAAGGTAATTATGTGATCAAGATGCTTCAGAAATATAGCATGATGGACTGCAAGCCTATGATGACTCCTTTGATTTCAAATTTGAAAAGGTTGAGGAGTTCAGAATTTAGTCTAGTAGATCTGACTTGCTACAAACAATTGATTGGGTCCTTGATGTACTTGGTGAATACTAAGTTGGACATTTGTTTTGTAGTAAATGTCCAAAATATGATCATTTGGTTGTAGCTAAGCATATCCTAAGGTACTTGCGTGGGACTATACATCACTGCCTCAGGTATACTAGGAGTGAATTCCAACTCACAAGATATATAGATTCAGATTGGGGTGGCAGTGAGATAGACAAAAGAAGAACAATATGAGGATGTTTTAGCCTTGGATCTTCCATGATTTCATGGATGAGCTGAAAGTAGGATATAATTTCTTTGAGTAGTGTTAAACTTGAATATGTTGTTGCAAGTGAGGTCTGTTGGGAAGTAGTTTGGCTTAGGAAGTTTCTAGCAGACTTGTTTGAAGGACCTCTTACCCCTACATGGATACATTGTGATAATCAAAGTTTCATAGGATTAACGGAAGACCCAATGTTTCATGCAAAAATGAAACATATAAAAAACAAGTACCACTAAATCAGAAGCTTGGTACGAGATGGAGTCGTAGAGTTGCACTATCTACCTATAGATGAACATGTAGCTGACATTTTGACTAAATTGTTACCAAACAAGAAGCTTGAGTACCTGAGAGGAAAGCTTGGATTGGTGGATATCTCTGCCCTGATTGAGAGGCAGTGATATCATATATTTATTTTCTTTATGCTTCACAAACTAGATTAGGACTAACAGTCATAAGTCCTAGTGAAGGCCATAAAGAAAGAATGGAGTATAGAGGATTGGATAAGCATAAGGATTGGATAAGCATATATTGAAACTTATTATGGATTGGAGAATCTAAGGAAAGAAGTTGGTGACTAGTACTCTTTGAGGATGAGGTAGGCCATCCAAGGTAAAGAGTAGTCGAAGAGGACTGATATTTTTTGAGAATCTAAGTTTGGGAATCCAAGATAAGAATATTACTAAAAGGACATACCTTATGGAAATTCAGATGAGGTATGTGTTATCACCCCAAGAAACTATCCTAGGTTGTATCTCAAAGATGCTCAAGAAAATTACAAACTCAACAAAATGTTGGAAATGGATGAATGGAAGGAATGATGCATATTCAAGCCAGATAACCACTTCTACTATGCTTAACCCCAGACATGGGTGAACACCTCCAGACTACAAGGCTTTAGACCACCAATTACTCATAGTTTAAGGAATAGGTGAAGATGGAGAATACTGACCACACCAGTAGATGCACAGGACCCTGTGATGGCCAGCTGCAACCAGTTAAAAGGTTTGTAAATCTATTTCCTAATGCACAGATAGGATGACAGCTCTCTAGCACTAAAATAACAGGAACCTGCATACACATTCAATGATACATACTACATTCTAACATAGAGGTGGGATGACAGCCCGTCTAATGCTAAAAATCAAGAGCAAATGAAAAATGCATAACAGGCACAGCCTAGAACAGAGTAGAAGTGGAAAAGTGAGCAATTAACAGCAAAAGAAGCTTGTATTAGTTGAAAATGAAGACCAGATGCTGCAGGTATCACAGTAGTTACAGTCTCCAGAAGTTGAACCTTACATAAAAACTACAACCATCAACCTCATTACATTGTCTTTTTGGGTATATATAGAGTTTGATTACAAAATTGCTCTATTTCTCTATGTGTGGAGGGGTCATAATGGACCACCAACCACATTAACTATCTAAAATGGGCCTAGCTATGATCTGCTACTTTAATGAGTGAATTTGACATTCTCTGGTACTTGGTTGTCCTTCCTGAATAGGTGGAGTGTTGTACAGAAGAAGCCCCATCACTAATAAATGCTTTAACTGCCCGAGGCTATCCTTTTCTTCTCTCGGGTACACAATGTTTTGAATGCAGTAGTTGAAGATTAACTCTGCAGAGTCGGGTAGCTAATCACTTCATCCTTCAGGTGTACAGAATGGTTATGGACGCGAAGACTACATGGCGAACAAATGAGCAGGATCGGGAGTAAACGACAGCCGTTGGATTGAGTTAATGGGTGGTAGAGATTAATTAACAGTGGCTATCGGGAGACGTGAGAGCGGGATAGATGAGGGTCGTTGGATATCATATGGGCAGATCCAATGGTGACCGGGGGTCGAAAGTACATAAGGGTTAACAAGTGGGGACGGGCGGGACGGTGGTAAGTGGTTTTCCCCCCACCGCTTATGGGAGGTGGGTGGTAAACATACAAACCCGCACAATCACAATAGGAGGGCGACACGTGGTGGATGTAACGGGTGGAAAACCGCTTTCCCCGCAGGTTATTACCCGTGTAGGTTTTGGTAGTGGGATGAGTGATTACCGTTGGATCGGAAGATGGGTGATCGGGCGGCTGGAAAAAACGCACATGTTTTATGTGACTGATGTGACAGGGAAAGCGTTGGATTGTCGTATAGCTCTTGTTTGCGTAGGCATGGTTATATGGATAAAGCCTTAGCACTGAGGGGCTAGACGGGAGAGGGGCTTACATAGGGTTTAGGGAGAAAAACAGAGATGAAGGGGTTACGAGAGAATAAGGAAAATGAAGGGGAAGTGAGGAAACGAACTGATGCGAGCCTCCTTCAAGCACAAAACACACAGCCAAGCTGCCTTTCAGCCTCAACAGTTGAATTATATAGCAGAGCTAACACTGGCTCCTTCCGGGGATGAGATCCTCCCCGTGAGGTCTCAAGAACCTACAGATTAATGCCTTTCTGATGAAAAAAAAATTAGCAGAATTTCCTAGTGTTCCATTGGGCATGGAGTCTACTTTGCTTACACTAAACTAATAAAACAAAATATTTACAACTTTAAGGCCAAAAGACCTTAAATTGGGCCATCAAAAACTACTTCTCCCCCCATACTTTTTAGTATGAAGGTGTTGTTCCCCTGAATCTGTGAAATAATAAAAGGGCTTGTCCAGAAAGCGTCAAACTTCCCATGGTTGCCTTTCTTTTCTTTAAGTGCATCCCACTTCAGAACCAAGTTTCCAACCTGAAAATTATCTGCTTTTTCCTTCTTGTCAAAGGCTTCCTTGATCTTCCTCTGATGTGCTGCAGCCTTTTTAACCAGTTGTTCTCTGATTTGATGTACCTCTGCCAAATCAGTGATCCTTCATGCCATATCTTCTTCCTCGTTCTGCTCTTCAGGAACACCTTATTCAAATGTTGTAGATGATCTTGATGGCTACTGGAGTATACTGTTATATCATCTAGGTAGATGAAGAAAAATTTATCCTTCTCTCCTACGAATGCTATATCCATAGGTCTCTGAAAGGTTGCTCAGCATTCATCAACCCAAAAGGAATCTTAGCATTCATAAAAGCGCCCCAAGGAGTAGTGAGTGTAGTCTTCTCTTGGTCATCTTGATGTACAACAATCTAATTAAAGCCTGAAAGTCCGTCCAGGAAAGACATTACTTTGGCTCCTAAGACTTTCTGCAAAAAATGCTCCATCTTGGGTAGGGGATAATTATCTTTCTTAGAGCATTTGTTTAAGTTTCTAAAATCAAAACACAGTCTGATTTCTCCACTTTTCTTCCTCTCTACCAACAAATTGGCTACCCACTTGGAATATGTAAGAGAGACTATAATCTTGGCAGCCAACAAATTTTTAATTTCTTTTTCAATCAGAGGAAGAAGCATAGGATTTATTCGTCTCAGCTTCTGCTTGGAAGGGATGGTATATTTCTCCAAAGGGATTTTATGCTAAATAATCTTTTTATCATAGGTTTTCAAGTCACTATACTCCCAGGCAAAGACATCAACAAATTGCTTCATTAAATTGCACTATTTAGAACTTTGGTTAGAAAACAGATCAGTGGATAGATTTACATACCTAGGCTGACCTAGACTCCCTATAGCATGCTTACAGACTACAGATTGATATTCTTTCTGGGCAGCCGTGTAAGGCACATCATTTTGGTCAAACAGTCTTTCTATAGGAATTGAACCCTTAGGAATATGATTGTTGGGAAGCTGGACAATGCTATCTTTGCCACTTTTGTTTCTAAGTTGGGATTGGGGGTCTTCTTCCAAGGCTTCATTTTCTTGGTCAATTTTCATTTCAGAAAACTCATCAATGACTTCCAGAAACCTATTTATTTCATCATCATCTTCAAAAAATTTCCAATGCTGGACATTATCAGGCAAGGATGGTTTGTATTTCATTTGGACTTCATAGACTAGTCTGGGATGCATGGGAGGGATAAACAGAATAGCAGACACAACAAGAGAATCGACAAGATGATTTTTGGCTCTAGGGATATATGAAATATAGAAACAATCAAAAGAATCTCTGATTCTCCATACCTCATCTTTGTATGCTTTCAGCCTTGGGTGCTTTGCCTGAAATGTTTTGCTTGTTGTATGATCAAATCAGCATCTCCAAACAACTTTAGATTCTTGATTCCTCTGTCTTTTGCTGCATTAAGGCCCAATAGCAGAGCCTCATATTCTACTATATTGTTTGTGACATGAAAAGCCAGCTTAAAAGACAGCTGTGTGCTTTCTTGTTCTGGAGATATCAGCACCACCCCTACTCCTGCGGTCTCCCTAGAACATGCTCCATCAAAGAACATCTCCCAAACCTGACTTCCTTGCACTTTCTCGACCTGAACTGTTGGTTTCCTGATCTACAATGAGGCCTTCTGGGATTCTTCTATTTGGAGGATACATGCTCCAAAATCAGTGTCCACAGCATATATGGGATGATTAGTAGGGTTCTTCTCATCACTGATGATGTATGCCAGTTGTGCTTCTCTGTACAATCTCCTGCTTTCTCCTCCAAAAACTAGGACAGTGGCATAAGATAGATCATTCTGTAATGTCCCACCTAGTCTCTTAATCCATCCTCTGGACAACAACATGCCAAACTTGGGAGGGACATTTGCTACCACAATATCCATCATCATACTCTTCATGGGTAGCTGAGTTAAGGTAATGGCCAGGTCTTTGATTAATCCTAGGGATTTCACTTTCCTTGAATCAAAAGAGAATAAATCATGATATGGTCTAGTGATATTAAGGCCTAACTCTTCCATGACAGCTTTAGGCATCAAATTGTGGCTAGCCCCTGTGTCTAGTAGGTAGTTGTGGAGGATTTTGTCATGAATGGTCAAGGAGACATAAAATGATGGAGAATTATTATCAACAGGTTCAATCATAGGGCTAAGCACAATGACAGGCTTGTCATCTTACAAAATAACAGAGTCAGTGGAGGTTTGTGTGGTTTCCAGGTCAAGGGCCTCAAGGATAGGCTTTCTAAATACTTCCCTCTTTACCAACTCTACCAAAGGCACATATATTTTTAACTTTTGGACTTCTGACTCTAAGCTAAAAGAGGAAGGTAGCTTGTCAGAACCTATTACCTCTTGAACTGGAGCTTTGAGGATGTCTGGATCAGATATTCTGTGACTCTGTTTGGACAGCAACTCTTTGGGTAGGATTCTCCTTGACATTTTTTGCATTTGATCTCAGATTATATCTTTGCTCATCACCAGTCTGCAGAACAACTTCTCTATCCCACTCCTGACTGTCCTGTTCCTGCAGCAATGATTCTTCATAAGCGGCCAATGTCAAAAAGGCAGCATTGCCTTTATCTTCCATGTAATGAATTTCATCCTCATCTTCAAACTGTTCCTCCTCCATGACTACATTCTGGAAAGGAGCTTTAACCTTTTGTTCTTTGTTTGTTTCTTTACCCCTCTAAATTATTTGTAACTGTTCATTTGCTCTTCTGAACAGATTTAGGTTTCTTGGAGAAAATGTGTTCTGCTGCCTTGTGTTTCCTGAATTCTGCTTAACCTTCAGCTTAGATATTTCGGCAGCCAATGACTCTATCATCTTATTCATTTTATCTAGTTTAGGCTCTGAGGATGAGGCAGAGGAAGAAGAAGCCTCACCTCTCTACCTCCTTCTATCAGCATGACTCTTTAGTTTTTCTACAGCCATAATATTAGATTCCACCTCTAGTGCTACATCCTACATGTCAGCTAGAGTGGCACATCTTCTTTCCCTCAAGAATAGGTAGAAATCAAAGTCAAAAGCATTGGCATAAGTGAGTTTGGCAGAGGTGGGGGTAGGATTTACCTCAACTGGTATCTTACTATACATACGATTGAATCTTTTATTAAAATCAGGCAATGATTCCCCATTTTCCCTCTTTAGGTTACCAAACTCAGTATGATAATATAGAAAATCTTTTTTATCTCCCCAGTGCTTCAAAAATACATCATCTAAGGCTTCAATATCAACAAAAGATCTAGGGGCTAGTTCTCTGAACCATTTTCTAGCCTCTCCATCAAGGCTCTAGACAAAAACTCATCCACACATCATCCTCACTGATATCTAAGTTATCAGTATAACTATAAAAAGATTCAAGGTGTTCTTCAGTTGTTACCCCCTCTATTCTAGTGAATTTGGGCATATATTTCTGATATTCTCCTGCAGAAATTGCATTCAAAGGAGCAAGCAAGACCAAGGGTCCATACCTAGCAGCAATAATTCTTTCCATCTTCATGGGTGCTAGTTGTCCTGCCATAACTAGGGTATGTGCAAGGATACTGGCAGATTGGGTAGTTGGAAACAATGTAATGGATGACAGAGACAATGAGATGTTTTGGACTATATGAGAAACGTTTTTTGGACTGAGATTCAAAGGGGAACAAAACGGATAAGGAGCTCTATTAATCTATGAAGGAATTTCTTTACTAACAATGCTGGGCTCTAAATCTTCAAACTGTATATTCTCAGCGATAACCTTGTCTTTCAGAGATGCATACGTTTTCTTAGGCTTACCTAATCCTGATGCTTCTTTCTGTGATGTTTTCTTCAACTTAACAATCTTCTTAGGATTAGGCACTAAGTCAGCTAGTGATTTCTAAGGATTTCTTCGAGTATGTCTCACAAACTAAGCCAGAACTTCAATGTGGAGTCACAAAAGGTTGGTCTTCCTCTAGTAGAGTCGCCAGATAGATGATTACAACCATAAATGTGCCCAGACTTTGTCTATCATCAAAATATGGAACTATGTCATCCTCCCAGGGAAGTTGAGCTTCAATCTCCTCTCCCTAGCAACGACGCCAATTTATGTTATCACCCAAAGAAACTCTCCTAGGTTGTATCTCAGAGATGCTCAGGAACATTACAAACTCAACAAAATGTTGGAAATGGATGAATGGAAGGAATGATGCATATTCAAGCTAGATAACCACTTCTACTAAGCTTAACCCCAGACATGGGTGAACACCCCCAGACTACAAGGCTTTAGACCACCAATTACTCACAGTTTAAGGAATAGGTGAAGATGGAGAATACTGACCACACCAGCAAATTCACAGGACCCTGTGATGGCTAGCTGCAACTAGTTAAAAGGTCTGTAAATCTGTTTCCTAATGCACAGACAGGATGACAGCTCTCTGGCACTAAGATAACAAAAACCTGCATACACATTCAATGATACATACTACATTCCAACACAAAGGTGGGATGACAGCCCCTTTAATGCTAAACATCAAGAGCACATGAAAAATGCATAATAGGCACAACCTAGAACAGAGTAGAAGTGGAAAAGTGAGTAATTAATAGCAAAAGAAGCTTGTATTAGCTAAAAATGAAGACTAGACGTTGCAGGTATCATAGTAGTTACAGTCTCTAGAAGTTTAACCTTACATCAAAACTACAACCATCAACCTCATTACATTGTCTTTTTGGGTATATATAGAGTTTGATTACAAATTTGCTCTGCTGCTCTATGCATGGAGGGGTCATAATGGACCACCAACCACATTAACTATCTAAAATGGGCCTTTGCTACGATTTGCTACTTTAATGAGTGAATTTGACATTCTCTAGTACTTGGTTGTCCTTCCTGAACTAGTGGAGTGTTGTACAGAAGAAGCCCCATGACTGATAAATACTTTAACTGCCCAAGGCTATCCTTTTCTTCTCTCGGGTACACAATGTGTTGAATACAGTAGTTGAAGCTTAACTGCACAGAGTCAGGTATCTGATCACTTCATCCTTCGGGTGTACAGAATGGTTATGGATGTGAAGACTGCATGGTGAACAAATGAGTAGGATCGGGAGTAAATGACAGCCATTGGATCGAGTTAATGGGTGACAGAGATTGATTAGCAGTGGCTATTGGGAGACGTGAGAGCGGGATAGACGAGGGTCGTTGGATCTCATATGGGCAGATCCAATAGTGATCGGGGGTAGAAAGTATGCGGGGGTTAATGAGCGGGGACGGGTGGGATGGTGGTAAGTGGTTTTCCCCGCACCGCCTACGGGAGGTGGGTGGTAAATGTACAAACCCGCGCGATCACAATAGGAGGGCAACACGTGGTGGATGTGACGGGTGGAAAACCACTTTCCCCGCGGGTTAATGCGCGTGCAGGTTTCGGCAGTGGGATGAGCGATTACCGTTGGATCGGGAGATGGGCAATCGGACGGCTGGAAAAAATGCACATGTTTTATGTGACTGATGTGACAGGGAAAGCGCCAGATTGTCGTATAGCGCTTGTTTGTGTAGGCATGGTTATATGGGTAAAACCTTAGCGCTGAGGGGCTAGACGGGAGAGGGGCTTACATAGGGTTTAGGGAGAAAAACAGAGATGAAGGGGTTACGGGAGAACAAGGAAAATGAAGGGGAAGTGAGGAAATGAACTGATGCGAGCCTCCTTCAAGCACAAAACACATGACCAAGCTTCCTTTGAGCCTCAACAATTGAGTTATATAGCAGAGCTAACAGTATGTACCATGAGAGGTAGTGTGGTAGCTCACATAAAGCCTCTTAGCATAATGCACATAATGAAAGATGAGATTATCCAGCTATTGGGAGCGGGATCCCCCAAGGGCGGTTTTGGGGCTAAAAGCCCATGTTTGAGCTAAATTTTGTAATAAAATGGTAAAGTCTTTGCATTTTGTGTTCATGGAGTGCGAAGGTGTTACGTGTCATAAAGGTTAGTCCACCGTTATTTTTGTAAAGTAAAGTCGTCTGTAAGAGTTCTACCCATGGTTCGTGGACCATGGGATTGTATAAAAAGATCTAAGCTCTAAGTAGTTAGAGGCATCAAACATGGAATAGAGTCATAGCTTTGAAGCAAGAAGTATAAGTCTTAGGTTGTAGCGTAGGTAGACGCTCTGCAGCTGAGTGCATAGAGGCCTAGGGTAGATTTCCGTAGCTGAGTGTGCAGACCCCTGCTGCTGTGTGTTCAGGGTGGACAGAGTTGTAAACACTTGGAAGATATTAATAAAGAAAGAGATTTCACAATTCTTGTGTCATTATTCTATTATTGCATCTTGATATGATATGTATTGTTATAGCACCATTTACCACCCTTGGTATTTGTGATGCTTGGTTTATGGCCTAGGGCAACCCCTCCTTACAGACTTGGTCCAAATATTTAAAAAACAATGTTTTATCCCCTGTACGCTACTTTTCCCTAAGATAAAAGTGTGTACACGCGGGTTAGTCAATACCCAACCTGTGTACATGTGTTAAAACACTTAAAAATAAATAAATTTCCTTAATTATGGATGGAGTTTACATGTTTTACCTATTGATTACCTCCTAGTGCTTGTGGCCCAGCTGTTTCCAAACTATTTCCCAACTAAAAAACTAATTGGGAGAAGTATAAATAGACTTCTATGGGAAGGCCTTGAGGAGAAGAGATAAAATTATTATACTGAGATTATCCCTGACTGAGTCTGAAGTATCCCTATGCTTCAAGCACTTCCCCAAGTTTCAGGAAACCCTTATTTCCTTGATTGTTGATATTCTCCCTCTTGCTTGAGATATCATGGTATTGGTTATGGAAGGAGGTTGTTGAAGACTGGGACTGGACGGATCTAGAGGACGGTTCCGCTTGGAGCCGGAAGAAGAAGACTCAGGTGAATTCTCTCTATGTTAGTTATAGCTTTCTACAATAAAAAGAAGCAATGTCTTGTTCCTGAGATTAAATTTGTTTATGCATCAGATACTATTGTAATTCATGTATGAATGTTATTTTGATGTATAACTAATCATTTTCTTATATGATTTAAAGTTAGTTTCATTAAAATTCTTTATCTATATGCTTCTATGTATATTCAAATTGGTTGATTTGCAGATTCAAAGATCATGAGGAGTTGTAGAGGGTCTGAACCCTACAGGAACTACACAAATGAAGGACATCCGGGTATGGTCATTATTGCATAGTTTGTTTATAAGCATGTTTCCTGAGTTGTATGAGTGTTTCTTACTGTAGTTTTCTCTTGCTCTGTTGGGGTTCCAACCCAAAGCCCTAGGGTACTTATTCCCGTAACAAAATTGGCGACTCCACTGGGGATAACAATATTGTCATTCCTAGTTTGGATTATTCAGTGTCAATCAGGGCTCAGTTCTTGGTTTGCTTGCTGTGATAGTATTATTTAGTCCAATAGATGATCAGATCTTAAGTCTGATCTTTTTGATCTGGCTTTGTTTTTTATTTTTCTTATAAATCTTTGTATACACACTTTAGTTTGTTTACCGTAGCATACAAATGCTTGTTTCTGTGAAGTGAATCCATGTATACGCAAGTTTCCTTTATCATAAGCGCGTGTACATGCCTCTGTTCTTGAACACAATTGTGTATACCATTTTTTGCATTGTTTTTCAAATCTCTCTACCAGAAAAAATTTCTTTTTGGTCTGTTTAGTCTCTGAGTGGTCAATTTCTATCTTTAGAATTTTGTTATTCTGTGAGCTTACTGTTTTGAAATCTCTTCCGTTTTGAAAATATTTGGCCTAGGTTTGCTTTTGAATGAGTTTTATGATTTGTGTTTTGGCACACAATACTTCTTACAGAGGTTCTTGATTGTTCTGGTCCTCTAGAATAGCAGATTATTTTCAATCTTAGTGTCAAACTCGGTTATTGGTCTACTTGCTTTGCTTTCCGTCATTTTGTGGCCTTATACTTTTTCTTGCTTTTTGAAAGTTTCTTGTTGACGAACTTGAAAGTGTTTCTTTCCTAACCTCTTCGTCGGTTTGTCAAGCTCTTTGCTGCTGTTTGGGTCATTTAGTATAAGTTGAAGCCTTTTTGTTCAAGTTTTCATTCGTTGTCGAATTTATAACTTGCAAAGTTTCCTTGTGCTCTTCTTTTGGTCTTTGAGTCTTAAGTGGCATTTAGAGTGCTTTCAAAAGGTTGTTTTCATTGTTTCTTGAAAAAGAAAAGTTCTTAAAAAACATTTTTTTTTCTTCTTTTGCCAAGTTTGATTTTGGTTTCTTTTGATTTTTTGAAAGTGAATTGTGATCATTTTGGATTTGTCCTTCTTGTTTGGAGAAGATTTTGGATTCAAAATTTGTATTCTTTTCAAACACTTAAGTTGGCTTATTAATAGTTATAAACAATTGCTTTCGTTATTTTTTAGAGTAATCTAGGATCTTGCATCTTCATTTACACATTGCATTAGGGTAGTTTTGCATTATTAAAGCATCAATAGTCTTTTTAGTTTTTGTGAGTGTGAAGTGTGTTTTAAGAAACGAAAAGGAAAAGTTTTTTGCTTTATAGAAGTTTTGTAGAACCCACGTAGAGATATCTTTTCATCGAAGAACAAACGATTGCATTCATATAAGTTAGTTTTTGATTGATTTCTTTTGCATCATACAAACACCATTGGTTTCATTTCCATTTTTCCCTTTGACTTAAAAGAACAACAATTTAAAATCAAGTGCTTAATAAAATAAACTACAACTTTTGTATTGTCATCAGAATATACCAACAAGTTTAGGTTTATTAGGGCCTTGGATTAGGCGAGAGGAGAGTTACCTCTCAAAGGCCGTTCTAAATTGTAAAACATAGAAGTTTGATTAAAGAGAGAAATCCAATAGTGTTAGGGAGACCGGGAAAGCTCCGTGATTGGGAGTAAGGCATGAGGGTTTGTGAAGATAAGGACGAGAGATACCCCCTTTCTTATTTGTTGGATCCTACCTCACGACTATTCTGCCCAGCTTCTGATATGAGTTGGTGACCATAGTTTCCTATCCTAGGGATCCACAAAGGTGGCTGCAGAGGGGTATCTTGTGGCACCTGAGGTTGATGTTGTATCACGTTCAGCAGTACTTCTAGAAGGCACCCTTGCGAAGCTTGGGGGCTTGCACCGACAAAGGCTGTTGTTTAGAGGTCAGTGTAACTACTTCTAATACCTTCGCTAGAAGGCTTGGGGTGTAATTACCCTAGTCTATTTTCGGAAGGCCCATATTATTAACTTTCTTGTATTTTGGTGTCCGGTCCTAATCACCCGGAGCGGAAATACTTGGAAGTAGTTTGATTGCTAATATCTTCAGGGACATTTTAGTGAGTGTTCTGTGCTCCTAGTTGGCCTAGATTTTTAATTTTCTTGAGTCTTTAAGTATATTTTTTAAAATAATTCAAAGTGGTTGACGGACCATTTTGACGGTCTGTTATAGACATTTTTGTGCCTTACAGCTATAAGCATGGAATGTCCATAAACCAAGGGATCCTAAGTCCCTAAAGATGTTGTTCCAGCTCCTAAAGAAACCAGGTCAACAAATTACAGCTTCTCCCAGAAGTTCTCCACCAGAAACTGCTCAAAACTAGTCAAAACAGGATCATTTTAAGTGCTCCACTAGCTGGCTGCGTTGCAAAGCACCCAAATACACTGGCTAGGTGCGTTGCAACGCACTTGAATGCACTACCAGTGTGCGTTGAGCGGGAAATGACAAGTGGCAGAGTCATTCAACGAGGTGGAGAGACAATGGAAGCTTCCAGAATCTTCTCCAATGACACTTGCCTCACTGAATTCGACCAATGATGAGTAAGAGGCTCTCAGTCTCCAAGTGGAAGCAAGAACTGACAGAGAGAAGCCACTAATCAACTCATGGGATGACTCATCCCCTTTACATACATCTATATATGGATCCCTCACCAAGAGATCCGCAGGTTGGAATTTTGTACATTGCAAAGAATTGTTGTTGGTTTTGTGATTGATATCAGAGTATTGGGTGATTTTATGCTTTGTTGGAGGTGAAGAAGGGATTCTATGTTGGGAGGCTGATGTCGGATCAGGACTCATCGGTTGTAACTCCTCCTGGATCTTCTTGTTTTATCAATAAAACTACTTGAGTTTCTCCTACATGCTTGTATATCTGATGTGTGTTATATTTGTGTGTTTAGCTTAAATCTGATCCTAAGCTTTTTATGAACATAAATCTATGTCTTTGTGTAGTTTCTCTCTTTTGTGAACTTGCAGGAACTTGGTGACGCTGGGCAAGTGAGGGAGCAGATCGGTGGAAGCTGGCAAAGAGAGGACAGATTGGATTGAACAACTAGCGCAAGACACAGGTGGGTTCATCTTAATCATCTTCGTTTATAGTTCATAAAGAAGAATACAAGAGTAGTTTTCCTTGTTTGTTTCTGAGGTCTCTATCACAACCCTGTGGGATAGGGTCGTTCTGAATAAACACTTTTCCCGAAAACAAAATGGCGACTCCGCTGGGGATCGTGTCTAGTTAGTTTATTTGTGTTTCTATTATTGTTCATCTCATAAACTTAGGAGTGGCGAATCGAACTGCATTTTCCATTTACAAATGCAAAGTAGACATCTGCTACTTTACTCCATTCACTGGGCCTGTTTATGATCTGAACAGTTGACTCACAAATTATCTGATTACCCTTTGTGATAGCTCTCAAACCTCTTGTAAATCAACCCTCTGATTGTACACATTTGATTGCTTTTATCCGGCCAAAAACCATAGATTAAACTGCAAACCGTGACCCAAAACCCAGAGAAAATTCTCGTTTCTGCTTCAGCGCAGGCTCTGTGAAGAGACTCTGCATTTCAGCGTAGTTCCCGAGAGGGCTACCTGCATTGCAATTCAGTTTCTCTGTGTAGCAGGTGCGTTGATCAGCCTAGCCCTACCTAGCTGAGGTTCTTTGCTCACTTTGTCCAGTTTTGCCTCTGATTTTTGCAGCCTGTGATCAGTGTGTTTGTCTGTCTAAAAGCCCCTTTTTCTTTGCCTTAATTCTGCCTTAGTTGTATAAAAGAAATTGTATTTGTTTTTGTGTATTTGTTACGTCATTTACAGTTTCCCATTGCAAAAGTAAACTGGTCATACTGTCGCCCTTAGATCTAGATCTGTCGTAAGTGTCGTTTTGATCTTAGGAGAAAGTTTATTTGCTGTTGACAGTTGATTACGCTTTTATTTTTGCCTTTGGTTTGAATTTGTGAATTTCTAGTGTCGAAACAAGTGTTTACTTCAAAATCATAAAGTATCGTAATCGTCTTTACTTTTTGATTTCGAAAAGAAGCTTGTTTGTATTTTTCACTTGAAATCGAATTCAAATTTGTACAACAACTTTCTTTTTAGGCATCAATATTAAGAAAGTGAAAAGCAAATACCTGCACAAGTGCATTTGCATATTGACAGTTTGTATGGCTTGATTTAGGAAAAGTGCATTTACAGTGTGCTCTTTGCTCTTTGAGAAAATATTGTGTCTTTCTTTTCCCCTTGTAGCTAGGATTTTCATTGCTGAAAAGAGATAAAAGATTGCTTATCATCTTTAGACTGCATTTTAGGAATTACATCTACATCTCGTGGTGAACCCAAAAGGAAAACTTCATAAGAAAGATCAACCTAAAATAAATTCAATGAACTTAACAACGCTTTGTAACTTAACGCACAACATCTAGAGGTCTAGGCTAGAGACGTATTCCGGCGTCGTAAAGCCTGGTAACTGTTGTCCTCACTGTTGGTTGGGTGATTCCTCCACTTTGAGACGATAAGTGCCAGTACGGACTTGTGCTCCCACGTACCATCGAGTATATATTGGGAGACCCCTATAGGCATAAAACCTTTATCCATAGGAAGTCGTGTCGGCCGCCCTACTGATCGCAATGCACTGAACACAGCATTCGGGAAGATTGACCGCCCGTACCCTAAAAAGTATTCTGCGGTTTTGCGATTGGTTTGGCACTCCTTCTACCTAGACCTCCAGAGCAGTCCCTTTCATTCCTTTTCAGACTCCTTAATGGAAAAGGTCCATCTGAGCACTTGTCACTTCAGGCTCATTAAAAATCGAAGGAGACTAGAGTCATCTTTTGTTTTTTCTCGACTCTTTAAAACTGAAAAAGCAAGTTGTGTCAAAAGCATCTAAAATTCATTTAACACGGAAACATACTTTCCCTTTTATTTTAGTTGATCGAGTAATCTGCAATCGTGGAAGAAAGTCAATTGAAACCCCGTCGTTCGCGGAGGCTTACGAGTCAACCGTCTTTGTCTCCAGAAGCGAAACCAGTACGGACAAAGCGGACTCGTTTAACCGGATCCAAGTCTCCAATCAAAGTTAGAACAAGTGTTCCAACGACATTAGAGACTCCGGTTACTCCAAGCATTTATGGAATCCCTGCCTCAACAGAGGAAGTTCGACAACCACAGAAGGACAATGATACTGATCCTAGTTTGAGAACAAGCACTTGTGTTACTGAACCAGTTCCATCCATAACTGGTTCAGAGAGTCTTACTTTTCAAACATCTGTCGCTGCCTCTTCGGCACTAGAAATATTTTACGGACCTGACGGTATTCCCCTTCCACCTGGTTTGATTGCGATAGAGGAAATTGTAGAAGATCCGCAAGCAAGTACTCCAACACATTTTGGAGTCGGGGTCACTCTATTTCCTTCAACATTAGAAGTTAGTCTACCACCAGCGGAAGTTCCTGTAGAATCGCTAGGTAATCTTTTGGATAGACTACAAATGTCTGAACAACCGTCAACATCTAGGACTGTGTCTTTTGACACAGCGACGACGGAGCTCCCTGCTGTCACCCCGACAATGTTTGTCGGCGTACCATCTGTCCCGACTAGCTCACAACCGCTAGGAGTCCATCCAGGGGCTATTTCGACAGTCTGGTCCGTTCCTGTTTGTTCATCCAGAATTATACCCGGAAACTCTTATGTTGAGTCTCAACAAATTGATCCATTTGGAGGTCAATTTGGGCAGTCCGGTTCCCAAGGGCAAACAATTCCCTTAAGTTCTGGATTACCACCGTATGGGGGACAGTACGCCCTTTCATTACCACCTCCGGGAGGATATCCATACGGGAGTTCACAACAGTATTCAGGTTATACTGGAATTACATCAAGTTGTTGGGTACCTATACTACCCCAACAACTAAGGGTTGTATATTCAATGCAACAATGTGTACCTGTGTCGAACATACCCACTACGCCAGCTATTGTGACTGTGTCGCAAGTTCAAGCATTGCCTGTTGTGTGTCAACCTCAAGTTTCTCAGGTTGTAATGCAACAACCTATTGACCCTGCGACTCAACCACAATCGCCTACTAGTGGGTCGACACAGGCCCAGACGGGTACAATTACCCCTCACCTTGGTCAAACGGTTAGTATCGGGCAACAGCACATGGCTTCACAACCGTGGCTGGTGCAATACCAACAACCACAATTCCAACAAGTATACCAAGGTGCTGAGCAATAGATCTTTGCAAACAATGGGCAGCCGTACATTCAAAACGGTCAAAATCAACCATTTTATAATGGTCAAGTCCACCAACCTTACCAAACATACTAGCATCAAATGCATTATGCCGGTATGCAAAGACCAATTGCTCAGGCGATTCCATCGTATCCTGGGTATGCTTCACCTAACCTGAATCAACAGTTGCCATTCGTGGCAACTTTAGAGTTACCTGATTTAAACCGGCTAACAAACGATCCAATTACTTATGCCCCTTGGTGGCCAGCGATTCCACACAAACTTCCATCAGATATTCCTAAATTTAATGGAAATCCGGGTGAAGATCCATCGAATCACGTGATGACATTTCATCTATGGTGTTCATCAAACACTTTAAATGATGATTCGATAAGGCTTCGCCTTTTTCAGAGGACATTAACAGGTCCAGTGGAAAAATGGTACATTGAATTGCCTAGAGCTTCGTTCGACAACGTCAACACCTTAGCCACAACCTTTTTAACCCATTTTCAATTACCGATAAGGTATGAAATGGGAACAGAACTGCTTACCAACTTTAAACAGACAACAGCCACTCATATATCTGATCATATACATGAGTGGCGGCGTCGTCGTAGGATGGTAAAAACGTACATTCCCGACAAGATATTAGCTGAATGGTTTATCAAGTCATTACTGCCTTCCATCACGGAAGATGTGGCAAAGGGGGGAGTCATAACAGAAGAACAAGTGATCGCTCGTGCACAATATCTGGATTTGATTTACACTCAGTCCGGCACGCTCTATGACAAAATACCTGACGCCCCTAGACCGGAATCCTCGATTCCTCCTCCTCCTAAATCAAACAATGACTCTCATGCCGGCGATGGCGTGATTGGCACGACAGACACGAAATCGACAAAGGCCACATCCAAAAAGGCCCGTAAGGTTTCAGGTCAAAATGCAAAAGATGAACCTCTTGCTTCGGAAGTAAATGTCGTATCGACAGATAAAGGCAAAGAAACCAAACAACCAGGAAGCAAGAAGAAAGGAAAAGGGAAGAAGAAGAAACAGGATGAGCAATCTCCCGAAAAATCTTCTTCAAACCCTCCTGGAAATAGGAAACCCTCTACAGGATGCATGATATGCGACGAGGATCATTGGACAAGAGAATGTCCATACAAAGCTGAGCTTAAGAGATTCTTTAAAAGTTCGAAAACCTCAGCAGTGTTAACCGATCTGTTTCCGAATCCAGGGACAAATATGGTTGAAAGTGGAAATGCTTCCCCGTCTCAAGTGCTAATGTTGTCGATTTCGAAACAACAAAATGATGCTTTGATTTCGACAAGGAACAAAGATTACGGGAATCCTCAGCTGTCGAACAAAAAGGACAAAAATCAACCAAGTAGTTCGACAACAACTTCGACAGAAGTTGTACCACCCACCATCCCTGAATTGACAATAAAACCGCCAAAGGGAGTAGTACACAATTCGACATTCAATCCTCGTGCTAGAGCGGCGCAACATTATAACATAGTGGAAGATTTGGCCCAATCGCCATCTGCTATGTCGACTCTTGAAGTACTGCAAAACTGCCCATCCCAAAGGCAGGCTTTGTTATCAGCCATTGGTGGGATTGATCCGAAGGATTCCAATCTTGTATCCTTTGACCACAAAGGATACGATCCTCAGTTACCAGCTCAATTAGCTTTCCTTGTTCAAGTGAAAGCCCTCAACAAAACTGTTCACCGAACGATTATTGATGAGGGGGCATCTACATGTATCATGTCGATGAGCTGCTGGAAAACTTTAGGATCTCCAACCTTGTCGCGATCTGCGACAACATTAAAAGCATTCGACGGAAGGACATATACCCCGTACGGTATCCTAAATAACTTGAAAGTTGAACTAGGAGGAAAAACAGTAGAAATAGATGTTGAATTCATCGATGGGAATCTTGATTACAACATCCTACTAGGAAGACCGTGGATATATGCCATGGCAGCTGTTGTGTCGACCTATTTTAGGAAGATTGCATTTCCCTTTCAGGGGGGGATTACAATCGTCGACCAACAAAACTTCCTCCCCAATGGTTCACAAGTTACAGGAAGCATTCCCATGATCCATGGAAGCCCCCATTCGCTTCAGAATATCGGAGTAGGCCTACTAAAAGATCCTATACTAATGGGAACTTTCGCTCTTCCACCTCCAATGGATTTGGCGGAAGTAGCGTCGATAGGAACCTGCAATATGATATCTTCCGCAAAGATCTCAGAAAACGATATCCACATGGATCATGCAATGGTTTTGCCCCCGAGCCCAATAGAAATATTATAGCAATCAATGTTTCTGGCATGGGAGGCAAACCCAAATCAACGCTCATCAAGCATTTGGATGGATAGGTCTAGAGAATATGGTACTCCTTCAGATCCTTGGTCGCAAGTGCATAACACCGACGAAGGAATTCTCCAAGCAATGGTAGTTGAAGGAGCGCCATGGAATGATTCCCACCATCGTTCTCTTCTTCCAAATTATGAAGAAGATACTCAAAATGACCTTTACCATCTTTCAGTAATTGATTTTCTATCAAATACTGTAAATACGGTGGATTCCGAGCGAAACTTGTCCAACATTGAAGAGACTATAGCCATAAATATCTCGACCAAAACAGATATTGTAGAGAATATTTATGTCGGCAAATGTTGTTCTCCTTCAGAACTGGAAATATATAACGCTCTTTTTCACGAATTCAGAGATGTCTTTGCCTGGTCACACAGTGAAATGCCAGGCATCGACTCGAGTATCATTGAACACGAAATCAAGATGTATCAAGATGTCAAACCAGTACGGCAACGGCTGAGGCAGGTGCACCCCAAGAAAGCTGCTGCCATCAAGGCAGAAGTCGAAAAACTCCTGCATGCTGGTTTCATCTACCCGGTTCCGCTAACTAATTGGGTATCGAACATTGTCCCAGTTATGAAAAAAAGGGGACAATTAGAGTGTGCGTCGATTATAGGGATGTAAATCAAGCTTGTCCAAAAGACAACTACCCTACACCCTTCATTGACCAGATAATTGATGAATGCGCCGGATGCGAAATCTTTTCATTCATGGATGGATTTTCCGGGTATAATCAAATAAATATCCGCCCACAGGACCAGTCAAAGACTGCATTCATTTGTCCGTGGGGCACATTCGCATATCGAAAATTACCCTTTGGTTTAAAGAACGCAGGGGCGACGTTTCAGAGGGAAATGAACTATGCCTTCCATGACATCAAAAACATCGTTCAACCTTATCTCGACGACCTTCCGGCTCATTCGCGAAAGCGGACTGATCACCCGCAGCATTTAAGAGCGACATTTCTACGTTGCCGACACTACAAGATACGACTCAATCTGCACAAATGTGTATTTTGCGTCAGTTCTGGTCGCTTACTTGGCTTTGTAGTCTCCAAGGATGGGATTTGTCTCGACCCTTGTAAGGTCTAGGCAATCATAAATTTGCCTCCACCTTTGAATTTGCTTCAGATTCAGAAACTCCAAGGGAAAGCAAACTTTCTGAGGAGGTTCATTCCAAATTACGCCGAACTTGCTAAAGGTTATACACGTCTTTTGAAAAAGGGGGTACCCTTTAACTGGGATCAGGTCGCGCAGGCTTCCTTTGATGCTTTAAAAGATTCCCTAATGAAAGCATCATTAATGTATGCCCCTGATTATCAAAGAGACTTTAACCTGTATCTGGCTGCAGCAAATACGACCATCGCAATGGCTTTAGTTCAAGAAGTCGATGGAATAGAACATCCAATTTATTATTTAAGCAAGAACTTAAATGATACAGAAAGCAAACATTCTTATGTTGAAAAACTAGCGCTTGCAGCGGTTCAAGCGATACAAAGATTTCGACACTATGTCCTCTTTCGGAAAACTACCATTATGTCAGATTGAAACCCCATGACTTATATATTGTCGGGACAGTTGCTGGGGGGAAAATATTCAAAATAGATAGCAATTCTTCAAGAGTTTGATCTGGAATTTGTAAAATCCAAGTCAAAGAAAGCTCTAGTTTTCGCAGAATTATTATGCGATCTCCCATCGTCTTCCAACGATGAAACATCCGAAGAATCAATCGTGGATGAAAGTTTGTTTCTGATATCCGCAAGCAATGAGTGGTATGGAGATATAATCATCTATCTCCAGACCCAAAAATTCAGGCCAAATACCTCTCACTCTGAACAAAAACGTATTCGATACCAAGCAAAAGACTACATGATCGTCGGTGACACACTTTACCGTCGTGGTATTGATACAGTTCTGAGGAGGTGCCTCACCCATGAGGAAGCCGAAAAAGCCCTGAATGACTGTCATTCAGGCGCGTGTGGGGGGCACCAATTTGGATATGCTACAGCACAAAAAATCTTACGAGCAGGATACTTCTGGCCAACCATATTCAAGGATTGCATAACCGCAGTCAGAAGTTGCCATGCTTGTCAAATTTTTTATAGCAAAACCAGAAGACCACCCGCACCTTTACAGCCAATAATTGTTGTTGGGCCATTCGCCAAATGGGGCATCGATTTCATGACATGTAACCCCACCTCGACCGGGGGGCATGGGTATATTATAGTCGCCGTGGACTATTTTACCAAATGGGCCGAGGCGATCCCTACATTAGATAATACTGGTGAAACAGCTGCCCTTTTCTTTTTCAATCATGTAGTCGCCAGATTCGGCGTACCACAGGCTATAGTCACAGATCATGGATCGCATTTTCGCAATGACATGATGGTTGAATTAGCTGCCAAACTAGGGCTATCTCATGACAGCTCTACTCCATATTATCCGTAGGCCAACGGACAAGTTGAAGCGATCAACAAGGTCCTGAAACGCATGTTGCAAAGGATGATCGGAGTTCACAAAAGAAGATGGCACCTAATCCTGTACTCAGCTTTGTGGGCTTACCGAACATCGGTAAGGAATGCGACCGGGTTCACACCCTTCCAACTGGTATATGGCCTGGAAGCAGTCTTACCAGTCCAGTGTGAAATCTCGTCTCTCAAACTCGCAATCGATCTCCTCCTCGGAACTTCAGAAGAAGAAGCTCGTTTCTTGGAATTAATCCAATTGGATGAAACCCGTCGTGACGCCGCATTGGCTAATGAAGCCCATAAGAAACGAGTCAAGGTGCAGTTCGACAAAAATGTCAAACTCCGTGTCTTCTCGGAAGGTGACTTGGTCCTGCTTTACGACCAAGAATCTGACAAATTGGGAGCAGGTAAATTTAACTCTTTATGGATGGGCCCCTACATTATTAAACAGGTGTTAGCAAAAGGAGCCTACGAGTTGATGGATTACGACGGAATTCCACTGGCGCAACCTCGTAATGGGTTGTACCTCAAGCGTTACTACGCCTAGTAGTAACCAATATGCTTTTGTTATATTTTTGTTTTCGCTAAGAGTGTTTGTTTTGGTTGAGTAATCCACCTTTTTACATTTATTGCAGATGTCAAACCCATTGGAACCATGTGTTGGATATGCCGACAGAGCGAGTCGTAGTTCGTGGAACCTGTCCTCCGCAGCCTGGGCCATTTTTGATCCAAGCGGCAAGTTAGTAAGTTTAAGAGGTGTATGTATTGGTCAATCAACAAACAATATCGCTGAATATAGTGCGTTGATAGAACTTCTCTCTGATGCCATCACTCATGGTATACGCCGGCTAATCGTCAGACTAGACTCACAGCTCGTAATACTACAATTCAATGGTATATATTCTGTCTGAAACCCAGCTATTTATCGCATGTTCCTAAGGGTTAAGATTTTGGAAAGACAATTTGATCTTATTCAATACCAGCATATTTCCAGAAACTTAAACACATTAACTGACTCATTAGCAAACTATGTGTTAGATAGACATTTGCAACATTTATAAAAAGAAACACATCATCAATGTTCTACATGTGGATCACATAACTCAATCAGAATAAAACTCCGAAAATCAAAAATACATATATAGCTGTTTATGGTTTACACATAATGTTCTGTAACCAAGACAAAAATCGGTCACAGGACCAAAAACTCAAAATGCTAGGGGGCACCCTAGTCTAATGATGCTCGTGATAGCAAGTCACAGCCTGTGCGATCATGCGTAAGAGACGAGTCCATCGTCGAGGCACACCAGTAGTATGCCGCTGTAACTGCAAAGGTAGCTCATCAATCCTCACATCCGGGATACCGAGAGTAAGGCTCTCCACCTGCTCCTGCACAACTGTAAGAGTCTCGGCCACATCAAGGTCACGAAGAATAACCCTTCCGGCGGCCTCTCTTCCTGGGACAACAGCTGGTACTCTCACGCGAGCTACTGGACGAACAGGACCGACATCTGCATGTACACATGAGTTTGATTAGAGTCTTGATAGAACAAAGCACAAGGACATTATAGACAAAAACAGTAAACAGCAATATGGTCAGAGATTTTACCAATAGCATCCCACTGCTCGCCATCCGGCAGTACCAAATCTGGATCACCCCGGAAGTCCATACCGGCATATGGATACTCGGTGTAGACCATCTCCTGACGATCAAACCACCTGAAGAAGGTATCAGAAAACGAAATCTGAGATTGACTAGCATGCCTAGACATATGGTCGACCCATCTCTGCATGCGTGGTTCAGTAGGAGAAGGTAAGTCGAGTGCAATGTACTGCGACTGCATCAGTGGTATCTTCTCCAAGGCAAAGGTGGTCAAAATGGAACCGAACCCAAAGTTCTTCAACTTCCCATTCTTTATCTTGGTCAACTGCTCTTTCATAACAAGAAGTACTGCGTCGCACCAGTTGAACACCTTCGGTTGAAGGCATTCCAAGGCATGCTGCATATAGGATCTGTTGGCTACATGAAGAGAAGCGCTACCGGCCATCCTACCAAAAGTAAATAGGATAGTCCTAAGGGACCTATCAGTGACATCACGGATGATGATCTTGCCGTCTTTACTCGGCTGAGACCCTTCCCTGCAATATTGACGGACATAATCTCTCACAGAATCGCCTCCTCGGACCGAACCTGACAAAGAGATAGGGGCACCCCGCCTCAACAAGCCAGTCAAGAAATAGATGTCTACTACAGTCAAGGGGATAGATTTGCCCCTAATCTGGAAAACCTGGTTGACAGGGTCCCAAGAGTCAAGCAAATACTTCAACAAGTTAATCTACTGTCTCATGCTAGAGATACGGAAGAACTTCAACAAGCCACAGTTCCGCAACGCGTTCACTGTAACAGGATCATGTAGGGCAATCATGTCCTCTTCTTCATGTTCTCGTTCTCGCCATGTAAGGGTCATTTTGCTCCAATATCTCTACAAAAACAAACAAGAGAGGAGATTAGATCCTGATTTTGATGAGAAATAGGGAAAAATTCCATTAAAAAACTGTGCAACAACTTTCCTTTCTGCGCCCAACGCACTTGCACATGTGTTACAGGTGCGTTGAATGTCAAGTTACCTTCATGAGGACCCACTTTCAGTGCAGGTTTCGATGTACCCAGGGTGCGTTGATGGCAGAACAAGCCCATCAAACCCCAGGGGCTCAGAAAAGCAGGGAACAGAGCACAGAACGCAAAATGGAAACCATGAAATGAAAGGGCTCGGGTTTAGCTCCTACTTGGTCCAGACGGCGCCGAGAATCGTCCACAGAATCTCCCGAAATCATCTGATGAAAATAGAGGGGGAAAACACCTCCAAAGCTCCAACAAACCAAGTTCAAATGAAATGGTAAAATGAGAGGTAAAAAAAACACTTTTTAATTGCTTTCACGTAGTTCAGAGTAAGGTATTAGTGTTTTAATCTCATTTTCAAAGCAAATGTTTCTAACTAGTTTGATGAAGCAGTTGAGAAATACAGTACTATCTTTGGAAAGACAGAGCTATCTATGGTAAAAATCAAAATAAGACCACTTAATCGATCAGTTTTAGCGCATAGTTCAAGCTCGTTAAAAAATAAACATAAGATCGAGCAAATGTTTCAACCCGTGTTTAAGCTCGTTAAAAAATGAAATATCCTCCGGTAAATAACCACCGTGAATGAAGCATTTTCAACCATTAAAGCCTTGGTCGTGTTTGCACCGTCACCTCCACTTTTCCATTGGCCGATCATTCACCTCCATTTGATTGTTTACCCATTTTGAGTAACAACTACGAAGAGTGATTTCACTAGCCATCCTTGTGACACTGCCGTGATTGGAGAATTCCAAACCTTACCTAGAATCAGCTGCTACCTGTCTTGTCACTCATTCCTCAAAAGATGAGTCTTCTTTAAGCTCTTTTCATCTGACTCGTAAAATATGAAAAGATAGCCGATTTTTGGCCTTCCAGCTCGTTAAAGCGACAGGAAGTGCTATCCCTCTAGATTTTAATCTTTTTGGACCTGAGGGATTATTGCACAAAAAGATCGAGCGCTTGTTTTGTTCGGCTCATTAAAACTATCGAAAATTCATCCCTTCTGTATTGTTTTATACTTTTTCGGACTTAAGGGATTAGATGACGAAAAAGGAATTCCAGAATTATCTTTACGTACCTTTTCAGACTCCCTAAAAAGGAAAAGGATCGAGTTATCTTTGTCGTTAGGCTCGTTAAAAAGATTAATAGCGACAAACTTGTCTTTAGACGAGAATGAGTTTCACTATCGCTAGGCTCGTTAAAAACATAGCGATGGGTTTGCCCGAAGGGTAAATTATAGAACAAGCATATGTTATCCTCCTCAAGATTGAAAAAAATAAAGAGGTACTGGTCAGAAATGATTGGGGAAAAATTGGGAAGAAAACTCAAAGAAACTTTATTGGTAGCAAGTCGCTCTTGAACATGACACTTCCACTCCGTGCTAGAGTCGGGTTGGGTTGTTTCATTCACCGGTCACATCACTATGGTCACGCCATACCATCCACAATTGGGGTAAATGCTACCGATCCATCACATAAGTGTCGACGACATGTTCAAGAGAAGTCATCCAGAGAAGTCACCCGTGTCCCATCCACTACCATACATTATACCTCACTCTTTCATGATCGCCACCCTGAACCGTATGTCACCAGATCGTTTTCACCTCCATCAAAATCATTTTCTCCGTTCCGTGTCATTGATGTGGGATTCATTAAGGCCCTCCTTTGATGGATCGCTTCTTGTCGACATCAGCTCATTATCCAAGAAGTTGATCTAGGAACACCCCTTCAGTACTTTGAAGCTTGCATGCCTAAATGGCAAGTTTCTCACTTCCGGCGACAGGTATACATCAATGACCTTCGACCGAAAGATTTTGCGTGGTGTTCGATGCCAAGTCCTTTATTCACACCACGTGAATTGTACTGCAATACCTTGAGGGTCATTATCATTATCAGTGATTCCTCTCGCGCTTGTTAACAGTTTACATCATTGACTGGTAATCAAGCGATGTATTTCCATGTTCGACTTCAAAACATTTCTCACATGGATCGACTTGTACTTAGAGTGAAGATCGGACGAGATTGAAGACCCCGGATCTAGTTTCATCCATCCAGGCTGCGATATATATTCAGGAAAAATAAAGACATTGAAATGTACAGCATTGCAGCATAGATAATCATCCTACCAAAAGGATGATGACTTCACCAGAATCATCAGTCTACCATCAGACGATTGTCTGTCCTATGTACATGAAAATGAATTTATAAAGCTGAGCATGGGAATTCCCGCCTCAGCTAGATCATGAAAATAGTATGAAAATAATGTATTGTATTGTATCTCATTACAGGTCTCCTCTCCAGCATTAGAAGAACTTCGGATCCTCCTAATAAAGCATTTCACCCGATAAACGGCCTCATACTTTAGGGGGCAACTGTTATAGACATTTTTGTGCCTTACAGCTATAAGCATGGAATGTCCATAAACCAAGGGATCCTAAGTCCCTAAAGATGTTGTTCCAGCTCCTAAAGAAACCAGGTCAACAAATTACAGCTTCTCCCAGAAGTTCTCCACCAGAAACTGCTCAAAACTAGTCAAAACAGGATCATTTCAAGTGCTCCACTAGCTGGCTGCGTTGCAAAGCACCCAAATACACTGGCTAGGTGCGTTGCAATGCACTTGAATGCACTACCAGGGTGCATTGAGCGGGAAATTACAAGTGGCAGAGTCATTCAACGAGGTGGAGAGACAATGGAAGCTTCCAGAATCTTCTCCAATGACACTTGCCTCACTAAATTCGACCAGTGATGAGTAAGAGGCTCTCAGTCTCCAAGTGGAAGCAAGAACTGACAGAGAGAAGCCACTAATCAACTCATGGGATGACTCATCCCCTTTGCATACATCTATATATGGATCCCTCACCAAGAGATCCGAAGGCCAGAATTTTGTACATTGCAGAGAATTGTTGTTGGTTTTGTGATTGATATCAGAGTATTGGGTGATTTATGCTTTGTTGGAGGTGAAGAAGGGATTCTATGCTGGGAGGTTGATGCTGGATCAGGACTCATCAGTTGTAACTCCTCCTGGATCTTCTTGTTTTATCAATAAAACTACTTGAGTTTCTCCTACATGCTTGTATATCTGATGTGTGTTATATTTGTGTGTTTAGCTTAAATTTGATCCTAAGCTTTTTATGAACATAAATCTATGTCTTTGTGTAGTTTCTCTCTTCTGTGAACTTGCAGGAACTTGGTGACGCTGGGCAAGTGAGGGAGTAGATCGGTGGAAGCTGGTAAAGAGAGGACAGATTGGATTGAACAACTAGCGCAAGACACATGTCAGTTCATCTTAATCATCTTCGTTTATAGTTCATAAAGAAGAATACAAGAGTAGTTTTCCTTGTTTGTTTCCGAGGTCTCTGTCACAACCCTGTGGGATAGGGTCGTTCTGAATAGACACTTTTCCCGAAAACACGGTCTCGGAGACTTCGTGGGCTTTCACCTATGAGTCCAGAGCCTTTTCCTAGAAGGCGTAGGAGCGATTCTACTAGTGGTTTCCAACCATTGGAATTAGGTGCATCGAAGATTGATCCTCCGCTTAGGGGCATTGGTTCACAAGATAGACCTGGTCCTAGCACAGAGTTAGAGAGGAACACACTAGTTCTTTCTTGAGTACTCTTCCAGTCAAAAGATAGTATTGAAGAAGAAGAGCTTTCAGAGTTAGTTGCAACTCTGAATTCTCCTCTCCCTCCTGAACATCCAGACATTTTGTTATATGTTGGAACTCTAACTTACAGGCATTCGAGTCCAGGGCCACATGCATCTATCCCTTTGATGACCACTGCTGGAAGCATGACATCCACGGCGAGTGTTGCGAGCATGCAGACTCCCATATCTATGCAAGGGGGAGGAACTATTTCCATCCCTTCTAACACTCCCAGCACATCTATATTTGGGTCTACTTCCATTCTGTCGATGAGTGGAAGTTCTTAAGCTAATGCATCTAGTTTTGGATTTTTCCCTTTTGGAATGCCCTCTCAAGAAATTCCTTCAATTCCTTTGAATATACCATCAACCACCTCTACATCCATGATGAGTGGATCATCTTATTTTAAAGGTTTCCCATTTGGAAGTGGTCATATACCACATTCCAATCCCACAGTAGGGTCTATACCTTTTCCTTTTACAAGTCAAGGTAGTAACCCCTTTCAGAGTTGGACAAACCCTGCGGTTAGTGAGATAGGAGGTGGGAATCAATTTTTCAGCCATCAAGGGAATGTGTCGTATTCTTCAATTAATTCATTTCAAAGTTTTTCACCCTTTGCTAATGCATGGAAACCTTATTAGGGGTTGTTAGCTCTTTTCAATACTTCGTTAGGGAGTAACTTCTTTGGTTATGAAGGATTTTCAGCAGGAGTTGGTCGAACTTCGAATTTTTTTGGACCACAAGGATCACCCTTTGGTTCTGTAGGCTCTACGAGTTACTTCAGGTAACCTAGTGCCTTTCAAAATCCAGGTCATTCTTTCAGACCTACGGGAACCCCGCCCATTTTGGATGGAATTCCCAAGGTCCTCCACGACTTCCTTTTCTGTACATGCTTAATTTGCCAGACTTGACTAAATTGGTGAATGATCCAATTAGGTACAATCCAGCTTGGCCTCTAGTCCCAACTAAACTTCCATCGGATATTCCAAAATTTGAATGGAAGAATGGTGAAGACCCAGGAGACCATGTGACCACATTCCACTTATGGTGCTCATCCAACTCCCTGATAGATAATTCGATCAGGTTGAGGTTATTTCAGTGCACCCTAATAGGGAATGCGGCCAAATGGTATATAGAGTTTCCAGGGGGCACCTTTACTTCTTTCCCTGATTTGGCTAATATTTTCTTGAACCATTTTCAATTTCCTGTCCACTATGAAGCTAGAACTGAGCTTCTGGTCAATTTTCATCGAGACACAGTAACTCACATTTCAGATCATATCCAGGAATGGATATGGAGAAAGAGGCTTATCAAAGCCGAAATTCCACCAGAGTTTCATCTCGAATGGTTTCTTAAATCATTACAACCGGAGATCTCAAAGGATGTTTCTCTTTACGGTGTTTATTCGGATGAGCAAGCTATTTCTTGAGCCCAACAATTAGAATTGATATATTCTCAGTCTAGGACTCTTCAGAAAATCCTACCTGATGCTCCCAGATCCAAGGTTGATTTAGCCAAACCGAAGCCAAGCCCTCACGCCGATGGTATAGTTAGATCAATTGATGCAAATACGGTGAACCTTTTGAACCAATTGCAACAGTTGTCTCTACAAATTGCTTCTTCTAACCAAGCAGCAACATACACACCTTTGTCCTCCCAACCTACCTCCACAAACATCGTGACTTCTAACCCCAAAGGAGATCAACAATCTAATGGCAAGAAGAAGGGATGAGGTAAGAAGAAGAACTAGAAAGGGAAGGGTAATGCGAACAAACCCGGTAATGGTGCCGGTGAGGGTAGAAAAGGGTCCAAGAAAAAGGTTAAGTTTCCATGCAAGTTATGCAATGGATATCATTATACTCACCTCTACCCCAAGATTCAAGATGCTCAATGCTTGTTAGTGCAACAAGGGTCCTCTAGCTCCCAAGTTGTCCTGACTAACCATTTTTCCTAAGGGCAGCAATACTTGCTGGCACGAACTCGAACACTGGTACCTCTGCAAGGGGCAACCAGGAGGGGTAAAATTCCTCAAATGTTTATATGATGAACTCTCATGTCGATGTTACCACACGAGCACGCAATTATGGTGAAACAGAAACATCTAAGGGTAAATATGTTCCCGAAATCGTAGACCCACTTCATATTGAGCGACCCTCTATTGAGTCTATACCTCGGATACCGAAAGGTTCCACAAAGCACTCGACTATTAACCCTAATGCTAGGGCAGCCCAAAACTACTTGATTGTAGAAGATCTAGCTTAAAGTCCTTGTGCTATGTCTGCATTGGAGGTACTCCACTTGTGTCCTACTCAGAGAAGTGCTTTTCTTTCGGTGATGGGGGCACTAGATCCAAAAAATTCTTTAGTGCTCACTTTTGATATGTTGAATGTCAAAAAGAGACTTCCTCACCATATGGCTTTCCAGATAAAGTCCACTTACCAAACAACCAATATTTTTCGGATAGTTACAGATGAGGGAGCTTCCACATGCATAATGTCTATGTCATGTTGGAAGGCCATTGGATCACCTTCAGCTGTTCCTTCACCGACTCTCTTAACAGCATTTGATGGTCATTCTCATAGGCCACACGGAATTATCCCAGCTTTTCCTATATGTGTTGGAGGAAAGGTCATTAATATTGAGGTAGAAATCATTGATGCCAACCTAGATTACAACCTCCTCTTAGGAAGGAATTGGATTTATGAGATGGATGCCATAGTTTCATCTCTATTCTGCATCCTCTGTTTTCCTCATGAGGGGAGAATTGTTAAAATTGATTAGTTAGATTATTCTCTGAGTGACTCTCGAGCAACTTCGGATTCTACCATTCCATTGGTGGATAATCCCCGTCAACCTATAGAGAATTTAAGAGTTGGGATGTACTCTTCCTTGATGGGTATATTTGAACTTGCCCCTCCTACAGCTAGAATCAATGTAATTTCATCCTCCAAGGGGCCTTCATGGAAAGAGTTCTTTCGAACTCATTATTTTTCAGACCCTTGGACCTTACCTTCATCTACGACCACATTAGATGGAGGGCAGGTTGGTGGAATGGAATTTCTCATGTCTGCAAAAGAACTTAGCTATAAATCTACCTATAACTCTATGGACAACCATCCCACTCCTTTCTTAGAGGAGGAGTTAGATGGTGATGTGGTTTTAGCTTGGATCCTTGACTCTACTTCTACTCTAGATTGCTTAGATACAATTTTACCATCCGACGAAGCAATTTTCGAAGTAATGACGGCTGTAGATCGATCAGGGGAAGATTTACATCATCGTTCATATTTTCGTCCCCCTGTGCATGAAGTGGAATATAGGTTTTCCAATCTACTTACTAGCGAGGTTTGTACAATTTCAAACCCTTTGGCTCCAGCACAATTATCTGCCAAAGGTGATATGTCAGTTATCTCAATAAATGTACCTATAAACATCTCTAGGAACAAGCTGGTGGAGCCCCCAAATGGGTTCTACCTTAAGAAGTATTTTTCTTAGGTTCCGGTCGAGCAATTGCTTGTTTGTATATATTATATTTTTGTACATATTTGTTGGGAATTTTGTGATATCTACATTTTTTATTTGCTTTCGCAGGTGTTGATGGATGACTTAATTTATTTCGGATTCACCGATGGAGCTAGTCAGCACACTTAGAATCTCGCTTTTGTAGCTTGGGTGATTTATTATCCATCTAGCCAATTGATGGTGTCAAGGGGAATATGTATTGGTCCTGCTTCAAATAACATTTCCAAATATACTACCATTATTAATTTACTATCCGAAGCTATTTCTTATGGAATTGATTTGTTGGTAGTTTATCTTGACTCACAGCTAGTAGTGTCACAATTAAATAACATTTATCGGGTTCGGGATCCTTATTTATATCACCAATTTTTGAGAGTGAGAGTGTTGCAACGATCATTTGTTTATATTACATATGTGCACATTCCACGATCTAAGAATTCATTAGCGGACTCTATCACTAATCAAGCATTAGATTGGCATATCAATCATTCATCAAATTAAGCAAACATCAAAAATTTGGATCTATATATATATATCATAAAACTGCCTGTGTATACATAAAGTGTTCAAAAAATAATATACAAAATTGGGACGAAATGCCCATAATCATGTCCAGTCTGTCTATCGGCTCAGCTCAGGATGAGTGGCTAAAACGTTAACTACTGCATTGGCTACACGCCGAAGTATGCGGACCCAGTCCCATGGTACTCCTACCATGCGGCGCTGCATATCCTCAAGTAGATCCTCTATGGCTATCATCAGTACCTAGTGAGTCAATCTCACCAAGTTTCTTTGAACTGCATATATGACTCTTTATGTCTCAGCTGATGCCTCTTCAGCACCTCTTCTGTGATGCCTGTGCCTCAGAAATCCATCTAGTCTCACTGGAACCACATCTAGAACATGGTCATTTTGTCATTGTTTTGTCCCATCAAAAATATTTCTATGTTCATTTCATATTTTAAAAAGAAAAAGAAAAGCTTAAAAATTTACAAAAACTTAAAAAATTGTTACCTATGTCTCCCCATGCTGTAGTTGGTGGCAGCATAGAGTCTGGATCTCCTCAGAAATCCATACCAACATACGGGTAGTCGTCGACTACGATAATCTGTTGGTCCCACCAGGCGAAAAACTCATCATCGAAAGTCATCCTAGGCATGTCCCTGCCTCCAAGGTGTTTCATAAAGTCATCCTATCTACACATCCAAGGATCTTGTGGGCTACTGATGGAGACAAATACCTTGGGACATAGCCCAGGTACCTTCTTGAAGAAGAAGGAGCATAAAATAGTCTCATATCCAAAGTTCTTTTTCTAACCCTTTTGAATGGAGGTCAGGTGGCTCTTCATGTTGGTCAGAAGAGGTGTGCACTAGTCGAAAACCATGGTTAGGCATTCTACTACCAGGCTCATGGACACTCATGAAGCCTGATGCAATGAAGCTGATCCATTTACCCTCGCAATGGTAAATAGAAAAATCCTCAGAGATAAACTATCTACGTGTTTGATTGGAATTTGACTTCCAATCTTTTCCGGGTGCCAAGGACAATATATATGTACATAGTCTTCTACTGAAAGACTACTCCTTATCTTGCTAGTCGAATGCACAACCTACCCTCTTTAGGAGAGACCTATAATAAAGTAGATGTCTTCCACCTCAATTCGTAGAGGCATCTGATCTATCATGAAGGCATCATCCTCTACACTCCAGTAGTGGATCAACAATTCAAGCAAGCGTGTGTTGGCTTTCATGTTCGACATTTTGAAGAATTTCAGTAAGCCACACCCTCTCAATGAATCTAGTGCATTATGGTCATTCATTACCTCATTGTCAATTTTGGTATGCTCTCTCTCTCTCTCTCTCCATGTGATGGTCATCCTGAAAAAAAAAAAAATTAGTTTCAACTGTTAGATTTTGTGTTTGAACACAACTCGTGTACACGTGGATTCCCTTTACACAGAGTCACGTGTAGGGACGTCGTATACACGGATTGGTCACATCCA
Source organism: Pinus tabuliformis (assembly GCA_031772625.1). Taxonomy (NCBI): domain Eukaryota; kingdom Viridiplantae; phylum Streptophyta; class Pinopsida; order Pinales; family Pinaceae; genus Pinus; species Pinus tabuliformis. The sequence continues at coordinate 1,019,094,855 of CM062819.1, read as the reverse complement.
ACCTGCATGTACGCAGAGTTGGATTTTTTGGCATGAATTCCCACGGTCACATCTTAATGAAAACTTCTAAAAACTATCAAAAAACATTGCAAGCATGATTTTAGGGTTACCTGGTAACTTTGGCGCGATTTGAACAGTCCAATTCTTTAGAGGCAAGTTTACTCCTTTTTGATCCACAGCTCTTTTCCAAATAGAAATGAAAAATTTGTGAGTCCAAAAGTCAATATATAGCTTTGAAATTTCAAAAAAATTTCTCAAAACTTGATTTTTCATCTCATGAATTTTTTGACTTGTGGGCTTGGATTTTCGAGAATGGGTTATTGTTTCAGGATATTTTGGAGACTTCTTCGAAATCTTATTTTGGTCCCATTACCACTGACCCGTCATGGCAGGTATCATTCACTCAATGGCATATAGGTTAGGTAAAATCATTTTTCCATTGCATCTTGCATACTAGCCTCCGTTCAGCGATACATTAGCCATAGGGTTAACCTTATCGTGTCTTGGTTAGCAAACCATGTTCACTTGATAATTTTTAAATCATGATGCGATGGTAGAGCCATCATTTACATGGGCATCTTAGTTAGAACCTCACTAACATTGGTTTCCCATGTTGTTATATTGAGTAGGCTCGGGAGTCCTCTTTAGTCTCTCCATGACTTGTGCGTTGAAGACTCATTCTCCTTGCTTCTATGCTTATTTCTCGCCTTACACCCTAGAGGCTCCTTTGTGTTGAGTTGTACTGCTACATTACATTTTGACTATTTGCACCTTTTGGCCTTGAGCCGGCTTCACTTAGACTCGTGTTTAAGCCACTTATTTGGCCATGTTTTTTGCAAAATCAATCATGCAATCACTTAGCTTCTGCAACTTGACACTTCCTTTGACCCATGGAAGGAACACCCCTTTGACTATCCTTGACCAGTTTCACCTCCCTGCATTGAGCATAGGACTATTCCCATCCCAGGAACTAGATCATCTGTTTCTATGAAATTTGTTCTTTCCACTGTACTATAGCATTCTTTTATTCTTTTTCCAGCTTAAAGAAAAAGACAAAAAAAAATTATATATTCCAAAAAGAGCAGGAACGGGACAACATTTCCATATATTGTTGGCAGCTAGAGTCAGTCATGTCGCCCTTGAACAAAGAAATCAAAAGAAAGTCTCTCCTCTATTTTGGGCGGGATTTAGTTTGGCTTAGGTACGCCTTAACCTTGTTATTGAGTCAGTTCTCCTCTGATTGGTTACCTCCTCAATCATATGGAGATTTTTCTCCTACCTCCTGCATGACGTACTTATACAGAGTTATCATATGTTACCATATAGTCATCATTGAGTTGTGCTTTTGTTCAAGGGAAGTAAGCCTGAGTCGACCTCTCTGTAGTGTCTCTTGACCTATTTTTTAGTCAACCATCCTTGGTTGTCAGTGTCATGTTTGTCATTACATCAGTTATATTGGTCCTTTGCTCGTGCCGGTTTGAGAAGGTCTCCATTGACTTCTTGCTAGCAGGTCTTGTCCTTATCGACGATGACATATTGCTCTAAGGGCAGGCCTAGAGCCGCACCTTGGCCCTATTTTCATTATTGATAGGTCACCTTGTGTTCAACATCGATCAATATCATGGGTCTTTGACTGAGTGGTTTCCCTTGTGTTGGACATCAGCTTTCTTTATCACACATTGGGATTCATGCAGTGCCTTGGTTTCCATTTGACCCTATTGGTGGATTCCTCACCTCTGTGTTAGCTTTCATTATTGGTTAGTTCAGAGGGTTTCTATCATGCTCTAGCTACATCTTGTGTACGCCGGAAATGTGCTTCGGTTGGGTTACTACATCTTTTTCGTCTGATTCCTTCCACATTATTGGACTATGGGTTACACTCACGCTAGATTGATGAAGGATGCCTTAATGCCTTCCTTCTAGTGGATCTTTTCCTATAGACTACGGCTCATTGCTCTAGGACAAAGATCTAGAGTCCATTTGGCAGTACCTCGGGGTTTGCAGTCATTAGTGGTAGATTCCTTCGCTACCGATAGTGGGAAAGCATCATTGTCCCCTAATTGATAGATTCTTCCATGTGTTCGACTTCAGCTCATTCATTCGCACTTGTTAGATGTACTGGGTACCTTGACTCTCATTATCATTATCACTGAGTAGTCTCGCATTTATTAATAGTATACATCAATGAACAGTAATCAAACAATTTCTCACATGGTCAACCTCAGATCATTTATTCCTATTTTGTAGAAATGTACCACAGTGGTCAGTGAAGACCTTAGGTTGCATCATCATGTTTTGGTTCACTTGTCAGTTGCTCCTATTACTGCTAGTTGACACCATCCACCTTATATGTTGCAATCCTCCACAACGACATCTTATATGCTGGCATTTGAGTTGCGATGTAGTATCATTTTATTCCATCATGTTCATTTGGTACTATTGGGATCAGTTTTTGACATTAGTGATCAGCTTCATCTTTCAACTTCATTGATCATCTTCTTATATGTGATATTCAGACATGTACTTTTTGATCACGATCAACTGATCCATTATGTAATTTTAGTTCTTTATACTTGTATACATAGTGGATCCACTTGTACTTGATATGAGGACATACTTTACATTCTCTGAGCATGGGTATGCCCACCTCAGACAACAGTTTCTTTCTGATCTGTTTTTGATTGCTTAGCAGGGTAAATTCTGGTGAAGTCCTTCTCAGTCTCGACAGGATTCCTTTCCATATACTTCATACATTTTGGCCATAATGTACCCCTTATAACCTCATATATTAGGGTTCATCTATTATAGCACCATTTACCACCCTTGGTATTTGTGATGCTTGTTTTATGGCCTAGGGAAACCCCTCATTCCAGACTTCGTCCAAATATTTTAAAAATAGTGTTTTATTCCCTGTACATTACTTTGCCCTGAGATAAAAGCATGTACATGTGGATTAGTCAATACCCAACCTGCGTATATGTGTTAAAACACTAATAAATTTCCTTAATTATGGGCGGAGTTCATGGGTTTTACCTGTTGATTACCTCCTAGTGACCGTGGCCCAACTGTTTCCCAGCTAAAAAACTAATTGGGAGAAGTGTAAATAGACTTCTATGGGAAGGCCTTGAGGAGAAGAGATAGAATTATTATACTGAGATTATCCCTAGCTGAGTTTGAAGTATCCCCGTGCTTCAAGCACTTCCCCAAGTTTCAGGAAATCCTTGTTTCCTTGATTGTTGATATTATCCCTCTTGCTTAAGATATCATGCTATTGGTTATGGAAGGATGATGTTGAAGATTGGGACTGGATAGATCTGGAGGACGGTTCTGCTTGGAGCCAGAAGAAGAAGACTCAAGTGAATTCTCTCTGTGTTAGTTATAGCTTTCTACAATAAAAAGAAGCGTTGTCTTTTTCCTGAGATTAACTTTGTTTATGCATTAGATATAGTTCTAACTCATGTATGAAATTTATTTTGATGTATAACTAATCATTTTATTATATCATATAAAGTTAGTTTAATTAAAATTCTTTATCTATATGCTACTATGTATATTTGAATTGGTTGATTTGCAGATTTGAAAATCATCAGGAGTTGCAGAGGGTCTGAACCCTGCTGGAACTACCCAAATGGAGGACATCTGGGTATGGTCGTTATCACATAGTTTGTTTATATAAGCATGTTGCCTGAGTTGTATGAGTGTTTCTTACTATAGTTTTCTCTTGCTCTATTGGGGTTCCAAACCAAAGCCCTAGGGTACTTATTCCCATAACATGTATGAATTTATTTATTATGCTTATGTGATGTGTGAATGAATGCAATTACATTGAATAATTGAATGCAATTATGATTATCTATTTACACAATGATGACCATAATTATTTGATAAGATAAATAGGTCACTTAGAGTAATTGGGGAATCTCCACGACACGCTACCATAGTAGCGCGAAAGCACCTGAGCAGTAGGTTATGGTTGCACAAAGGTTGATCATACCATTTTGTGGAGGTATTAAAGGACAGAATAAAGGGCTCGTCGTACAAGCCTTAGAGCAAAGCGACCTGCACGAAAGCAGGGATAGAAGGAATCAAACGACATCACAACCATCTCAGGGTGCAGAAACTTGGTTCCAACATCCCCCCATTTTGCTTCGGGTGAGACTTCAGTCCATGCTTCGCGGGCTGATGCCAAAGGGCCAGTAGTGTAGGGATTTGTTTGGCTAATTAACGCTGAACGTGGGCCAGGCCCCCTCAAGCCAACAAATGGTTTTTTTTCCTGGACCATAATCTTCATAAGAGATGTGTGATGTCATTTCACTGGAATCCAACTAAGAAAGAGATCAGAGACTGGTTGGATAGGAAGATCCACGAATTCGCGGTGCAGGAGAATAGAAACCCATGATTGACAAAGGAACAGTGGTTGGACAAATACTTGTATACAAAGATCCACGAGCTATTTTTCTGCTCCTTCCCCATTGAGCTATATGAGTGGATCGCGAAGCTAGCAGATATCCAAGGAAGGTGGAAACTTGATGGTCCTATTGTGTGGACCCCAGAGCTAATACAAAAATTGGAAGCATCGGAGGATAAGATCACCCACGCTGTCGATCATTGGCTCGATTGGGTCATAAGAGGATTTGTGACTGAATTTGCAGTCGACACCTCAATCAACTACGGTGAGTTGGAGCAACACTTTTTCAAAGGGCTGTGAGGTAAGTACATAAAATATTTGAATACCTAGATTAAAATGCTATTGTGTGAAAAATGGGTTATGCAGCTATCTTGATGTTCAGAACTACACGAAGCGGAAAAACGTATAGGAACGAAGGTAAAAAGGGTCCGGAGTATAGTCCCTTGATTTCACCTCTGCGAGGTGACGAAGAAGGGATAGCAAAGGTTTCTCTGCGAAGTGTTATTCAGTTAATAAGACAAGGATTCCTGCAAATACCACCTCTGCCCACACCACCTCCAACTTCACCACCATCACCTCCAACTTCACCCGTACCACCTCCACCTCCACCATAGTTCAGTATGGCAAATACAGTGAAGCTGCCTTTGTTCAAAGGTTTGGGAAATGAGGGCCCAGACCAATTCTAGTTCGTCGTAAGGACTATATGGGAAGCTCAAGGTGTTATAGATGATCATATAAAGAAGGAAACACTAGTTAGTGCTCTACAAGATTGTGCGCTAACCTGGTATATTAAGTACTCTAATGATAACCCGAATGCTGGAGTGGCAGACATCCAGACAACATTAAATAGAGAATTCAGTAGGCCTAAATCTAAGGCGTAGTCGATTGTGGGATTCAAAGAAATCGCGATGCAACTAGCTGAGACGCCTTGGGAGATAGATTATAGGTTGAAGTGTACAATACGTGAAGCCAACATGAATTTGATAGATGGATAGCATCGTGAGTGGTTTGTGGCTTCACTATTGCCACATTTAAGGGCCGCGCTATCGCAGCAGAAGATAAAAACTTAGGCAGAGGCCTTGGAGATCACAATGAGGCTACATGAAATGTCAATGCAAGATCCTAACCTGGGGTCTAGCAGATCCATGCACAATAAAAGAATCTGTGCCTTGAAATGCAAAGTTTGAAGCAAGACAAGACGGTTCGACCAGAGGTGCACGAGGAGCTATGGTGCTTGAAATGCAAGAGTCAAGGGCATGACAAGGACCATTGCCCAGTCTTTACGAACTATATTGTAGGAGGGGGACCGACGCCTTTAAGGACGAAAGCTCAAGCAGGACCTAGCGCGGGGCCTGCATTATGGTGTGTTATCTATCAGGTAGCAGGAAAACATGCCACGGATAATTGTCACTTGCTACATAAGTTTGTACAGACACCGCAATAGTTGTTCTGCAAATTTTGTAGGTCGGTAGGGCATGATGAGCGTAGTTACAGGAGCTATGAATTGATGATGGATAGAACTCCTGCCTATAGGGTTTAGGCTAAAACACGGTCACCTGACCAGAGTGAAAGGATGGCGTTGACAAGAATTCAAGGGCGTTAATGGGGCCAAGGTGGAGGAGGTCCTGGCAGAGTTTGAGGACAGTTGATTTGCTACAATTGTGGAGGACTAGGACACTATGCCCACGATTGAACTAACCCAACATGTCTGTTGTGCAAGTATTGCACGTTGTTTGGTCATGAGACGGAAGACTATCCTACGATGACAGCAAGGATATTTGAAAAAGGGGTGCTACCACCTCTGTCAACTCAGAACCTACAGATGATGAGGTCTGAGCCGCACGAAGAGGATCCAAATGTAAATATAGTGCCTAGAAGCGGAATCACGATAGGATATGACAAGGGGAAATAGAACAAAGATAGTACATGGGTTTGTAAAGCTTTGGTGAAGGAAGCTAAGTTCGATTTAGAGTGTGCACGTGAAACCTTCATGGAAGCTCAGAAGAGCTTCGTTGAGGCCTCCACCTCAGGAATCAAGGATAAGCTTGAGTAGGAGATGGACTGCTCTATGCTCACAATTTTCCTAGAGACCTATATGAAGTTACTACACGATAGTAAGGCTGTGAAAGGGTTATAAGAGCTCATCAATAGATGCACTAGAACCACACCGAGTGAGCCACGCATAGTACGAAAGATTGGCAAGCATAAAATAAGGACGGGATAGGAGATGAGACTGACTGCACAGATAGGAGATTATGAGATGGATTGGGTTCTTTTGGACCTGGGGTCGGATGTGAACGCCCTACCGAAGCAGACTTGGGAACGAATGTGGACACCTGTGCTGCAATGGTCTCCAATTCAGCTAAGGATGGCCAATCAACAGAAGATCATCCCCATGGGGTAACTGCAGGGGTGACAATGGATATTGAGGGAGTGAACGTGCTGGTTGATTTTGAAGTAATAGAGATAGTGGATGAAAATAATCCCTATCCTTCCCTCCTAGGAATTGACTGGACCACTGATTTGAACAGGGTAGTCAATCTGAAGAAGCGGAAGATGATCTTTGAGAAGAAATTGCTACGCGTAATAGTACCTCTAGATCTTGCTGAGGGATTACGCTATACTGAACCAGTCTACAACTATGAAAATAATGAATATTTGGATTGTATCTATAAGATAACAGCACGAGACCAAGATTGGGTGAATCCCACCATGGATGGACGAATTACTTGGGATAGCCAGAGTTCCTGCACTTCGGACTCCGATGAAGAGTTAGAGCATTGGAAGAACCGATTACATGAAGTGACTACATTGAACTACAACATGATGACCCGATCACTGCACTGTGTGTCCTCAGAGGTAAGAAATATGCCTACTTATGATGGTCCAAATGAGGTAGATATCTTTTTGGATGCATTTGAAAGGGAGTTACCAGAAAAGAAGCGCTTCCAGGCGTTGGACTGGGCACTGCATGCTATGCCTGCAAGATGTTGGGGTACGCATAAGGGAAGCTTTAATTATTGGTGCAATATAGGAGAATGATGAGAACTCGCTTTGGGAAGCCAAATATGTGAATGACAGACAAGTATGATGGGAAGGATGATCCGCACGCACATTTGGCCAAATGGACCCAGGCTTATGGGGAAAAGCCCCACCCTTAATGGGTGCACTTGTTTTGTCACACACTCGATATTGTCCCAATCAACTGCTATGTAGAAACCAGGCTCCACCATGGGACAAGCGAATGGGATATCATGCACAAGGGATTCATGATGACATATAGGGTGGGTTTGATAGTATTGATGAAGTGCTACAAGAAGTAAAAGCAACAATCTTTAGGATACCACAGTATCCTTTAGACCTGATTTAGCCTAAATGGGCTACTCAGCTGAGTGATGCGCTATAATGTTATAATGTAACTGCTGAAGAAGAGGATGAGGATCCATGAAAGATTAACATTCCGGAAACAGAAGGTCACCGCGAGGTTCAAGGACCATAGATATAGAACCCTGATATAACTGCGTCATTGAAAACAAAACAAGTAAACATTGGTACATAGGCAGAACCCAAATTTGCAAATATTGGAGACTAATAGGACGACGCAATGGTGGATAAGGTCACTAAATTGCTCTGCAAATACCAAGATTTATTCCCTACCAAGTTTACGGATCTGAAAGGGATAAACAGGGACCTAGGAATGATGAAGATTACATTGAAACTCGACGCGAAGCTAGTTAAGAAAAGGCCTTACTGTCTCAATCTGAAATATAAGGAAAAGGTCCGCTTAGAGTTGGACAAGATGCTCGTGGCAAGCATCATTGAGCCTGTGGAAGAATTTGACTAGGTAATTCCAATGGTGGTATAGGAAAAGAAGCAGAAGGATGAAATAAGGATATGCATGGATCTGAGGAAGCTGAAGGACACTTGTGTGCATGATCCTTTCCCGACTCCATTCACTGATGAAGTGTTGGACAATGTAGGTTGCCAGGAAGCATATTCTTTCGCTAATGGGTTCTCTCAGTACCACCAGATCAAAATCGTGCTGGAAGATAGAAGCAAGACAACCTTCGCGACTGAATGGGGTTGTTTCAGTACACTGTAATTCCATTTGGATTGAAGAATGCACCTGCAATCTCCTCGCACATAGCTGTTGCTGCGTTCAATGAATTTATTCATAAGTTCCTGGAGGTATATTTTGATGACTGGACTGTGTTTAGACTGGTTAAATGCCATGTAGCAAGCTTGTGCCTGATGCTTGATAACTGTCAAAGATACCAGATCACGCTCAGTCTCAAGAAGTGTTTGTTTTGTGTTCCTTTTGGGAACTTGTTGGGGCATGTGGTTTGTAGAGAGGGACTAATGGTAGATCCCGCAAAGACAGCGGTGATATTGAACTTGGAAGCACCAAGGAGTGTGAAGCAGCTGCGCGCTACCCTGGGAAATACGTGATATTACAGAAAGTTTATCAAAGGCTATGCCCAGATCACCACACCTATGGAGAAATTGTTGAAGAAGAATGTCACATTCTGTTGGAATGATGACTATAAGAAGATCTTGGATATATTGAAAAAAAAATGGTCACCGTGTCGATTCTCCTCTTCCCGCATTGGAAGAAAGAGTTTCATGTACATGTCGATGTGTCATGTATAGCGTTGGGAGCAGTACTGACACACGTTGGCAGAGAAGGCTTGGATCATCTTATCGCCTTAGTGAGCCGAATATTATCCAAAGTGAAGAAGAACTATTCCACCACTAAGCGCAAATGGCTAGCTATGGTGTATGTGCTTTAGAGGTATAGGCACTACCTGTGGGGAGGCCATTTTAAGATGTATACGAATCACTCCGCACTGAAGTACCTGGTCAATAAGGCTGTGTTGGGGGGTAGAATCTACAGGTGGCTCTTATTATTCTAGGAGTATGATTTTGAAGTTATTGTGAAGCCTGGACGACTGAACGCTAGACCAGACCATCTGTAGCGCATCAAAATAGGAGAATAACCCACTAACTTGGAAGAAGGATTTCCTGATGCACAGCTATTTGCAGTGCACATCGCAGATGGTCATTTTGAGGATATAATACAATTCCTAACGACAGGTACTGCACCGGAAGGATACACTATCCAGCAGAAGAAGGAATTGTTGGTGTGAGCGGCGGATTTCTCTATCATTGCTGGGCATTTGTACAATATGGGGACTGATGAGATATTGCGATGGTATGTACTTGAGTTTGAAAGAAGCAACATCCTTGTGGATGCTCATGGGGGCGCCGCAGGAGGACATTATGCAGGGAGAGAAACTGTGCAAAAGATTCTATGTGTAGGGTTGTGGTGGCCAACCCTTCGTCAGGATTCAAAAGCATATTGCAAGGCGTGTGACATGTGTCAACAGACTGGTAGGCCATCGTGGAGGATGAGATGCCTTTGAATCCACAAATGACATTGCAACCCTTTGAGAAGTGGGCGATAGATTTTGCGGGGCCTATTCAGCCACAAGGAAAGACGAGAGCAAGATACATTATCACCATGACAAAGTATTTGACTCGTTGGGCAGAAGCACAGCTAGTGAAGGATTACACGGGCGTGACTACCGTGAAGTTCCTATTTCAACATGTATTGATGTGATTTGGCTGTCCAAAGATCTTGATGAGTGATCATGGTACGCACTTCCTGAATGAGATGATCAATGCGCTGATGAAGGAATTTCAGGTATACCACCAGAAGAGCACACCTTATCTCCCACAGGCTAATGGGACAGTGGAGGCATTTAACAAAGTTCTTGAAACCATGCTAACCAAGGTTAGCAATTCTCAGCAAAGTGATTGGGACCTACGCATACTTGTAGTACTACGGGCTTATCGAATGACATGAAAGAAGTTGACTAGACAAACTCCCTTTAGGCTTTTCTATGGTGTTGAAGTAGTAATGTCTATGGAATATATTGTGCCTAGTCTACGGATAACAATTCTCACAAGTATGATGGATTGCGGAGCACTAGAGGAGAGGCTCACATAGCTGGACGAGTTCGAAGAAGAGATATTTTTGGCTAGATTTCACTAGCAGGTCCAAAAGCAGCGCAAAAAGGCATGGCATGATCGACACATCAAACTGTGCACATTTAAGGTAAATGACCTCATTTTGTTATATGAAAATAAATTTGATAAATTTCTAGGGAAGTTTAGGATGCATTGGTTAGGGCCTTATGTTATTAAGGAGATTACCGATGGAGGAGTGGTACAGCTGGTCAAATTGAATGGAGAACCCTTCCCTGGAAAGGTGAATGGCAGTCACTTGAAGCCATACACCAATGGTCTGGCCATGTGACTAAATCAAAGTAGCATAGTCAACACTCCAGGCAGCTGAAAGGAGGCGCGGGACTATAAACTGCACTACCCCAGGTGGGGAGCTATGCGATTGGAAGATGGCATGAAGCAAGGAAGTGTCATTGGGTCCACTGCAGCGCGAAGGGAGTTGTGCTACCGAAGCATAAATCACGCAGGTTAGCTGTAAAGTGACCGTTACGGTCACTGTTCACGAAAAGACGGCAGAAGTGAGCCAAAATGGAGCGAGCGACTGGAATTTAAGGTGAAATTTATGGATCAGATCCTTGAAAATATGCCGCCAATTCGGCATTAATGAATCAATTTTGGGGGGAACGGTCGGATTTGAATTCAAAATTCCCTATAAATTACAAGTGGCTATCCAACAACAAACACTTAGCATTTTGAGTATTCAATTGTTGAGCTCTCAGACGCCTATGGACCCAGAGTTCTTCGAGGCTCTCAAACAGACTCCTGCATTTGCGAAATTTCCTAAGACGTCGCGAGCACTGATAGAGAGTGTTATGTTAACACCCCTAGAAGATATCAATATAGAGCAAGTAATAGAAGAGACGCCACATAAAATGGAAAAACAGGCAGAAGTAGCTACTCCTGAAGTGGCCGAAGTATTGGCAGAGGTCCCTAAGTCACTGAGAACGCCAAGACCGAAGCCAACCCAAACTAAGGAAGCCGGGAAGGACAAGAAGTGCAAGCATCCTACCATACTGGTGCATGCCTCACCAAGGCGAACGCTGCCAAAGCCCACTGCACAAGAGAAAGGTAAGACTATAAACCTAGAAGCTGAGGAGGAAGATATTGAAGACATCCTGATGGATGATGAGGATGTGGGAATGGAGGTAGAGGAGGTTGAAGCCTAGGGTGAGGACCCTGTTACACGGTTTCCGAAGTATGTCCCTCCACACAAGCCTAATTCTAAGGTCCCAAAGGCCATTGATGGTAGTAAGACTCCCCTGCAAACCACTCTACTACCAGACGAAATTGCATTCGACGGTCCACGTTTGGCCCGAGTACCGATATTAAAGCTTGAAGACTGGGACTTGGCAGACCATGAGAAGTTCCCACACCTAGCCAACGAGCAGCTGATGCACCGCCTAATAGACACAAATACAGGAATGGCCGCTTGGAGCCGTGGAAGTGGCCCAGGGGAGTAGAGAAGGAAGGATTGCTCAACCTGCTCTGGGTGTCGCACTATAACCGCACCCTGGTGATAGTCTTGGTCATCAAGCAGCTATTGTGTTTGGTGCATGATGGGTGTCTGTGGTTGGAGGAGTTGATACCCATCACAGATATGTTGATTCACCACATAACATGCCTACCGTATACAGGTGAGAATCCAGCGATGATATTTGGCGGCAAGGGTGGCAAGCAGGCTCTCGTAGAGTCAATGAAGGAGAAATTCAAACTGGTGAAGAAGTTGCATGGGTATGCTATCTCCAGCATCTGTGACCCCATTGTGAAGGTAGCAACGCAAATCCTTGCAGGGAAGGTGATATGGAAGTGTCATGCTGATGAGGTGCCGGTGCCCGTCGTCCCGCTCGCATAGTAGTGTGCAGAAGGAGTCTAGTCTAACTAGTTGGACTACCTTCGCGGAAAGTTCCTGGCGAACTGTTTCAAAGCACAAGAGAAAATTAAGACATTACACTATGTGTGGCTCTTGCTGTTGATTGTGCTAGTAGCATGGGATCTACTAGAGGAGAGCCAGTTCCCTTCGGTCGCACCAAACCTCCCTGAAGTAGCGAAGTACGCTTCGCTGTGGGAGACCAAGGACGCATAGTGAGTTTGGGATAGAAAGATCTTTTGGATCTTAATGGAAATGAATATCCATATGGCCATCAATCGCAAGTTGTGATTGTCGCCCACGGTGTACACTAACCTATAGAGCTATGCCGAGTTCAAAGCTGATTTCCATCGAGTATCAATCAGGGCATGGAAGGACCCTACGCAGAAGTGGTATGACTTGCCGTATCTGGCCATAGATGATGCCATTGATGCAGTGCTTGATCAATGGCTGGTGGAGTGGAACACTATCACGAACTTGGTGGTGGGTGGAAGCAAGTCTGCCATGAAGAAGAAGAAGGAGGAGGCCAAGGTGAAGATGTGGCAGCTGGTCGAGAAGAGGAAAAAGGAGGCCTCTGAGAAGGCCCAGGCAGAATAGGAAGAAAAGGAGGCAGGAAAATAAATAGGTGGCGCAGAGCAGGGCTCTGACAAAGGCCCATGGTCGCCTTCACCTGAGGCTGAAGAGGAAGAAAAAGAGCAGCACGGCATGGACCCTTAGGAGACATCTGCTCGCATTAAGCACCCAAGAGAGCTAGAAAAGGGAGGGTCTAGAAATAAATCCAAGGTGATCAAGACCTCGCTGGACCCTATCACACTGACAGAGGGTGACTTATACAACATCGGCAACACAGTCAATGATTTCACCATAGAAGTCCTATTGCAATTTGAACAACAACAACAGATCATCCTAGGAGCCATCCAGACTGGGTCGCAGGAGTTGCAGACCCACGCATTGCAGGCTGGTACAGTGTCTACCAGCTTGGCTATCGACACTTAAAAGGCTACCGATATGCTGCGCATGAAGGATTCCAGTGCAATAGTGCTACGAAAGGGAGCACTGACCACAAAAAATGTGGCTGATAGGCCCACTATCAGCGGCCTGAAGGGAGTTGGGTTAAACCTGGCAGTGCTTCCACGTGAAGCACTCCTCCTCTTGCAAGATGGAGTAATTGCAGAGGTTAGGGCCCATGAGCACCATGCCCTCTAGATAATCAGTGAACAACATATCAACAATTAGTAGATGACCCTAAAGAGAACTACTACCATCACCGCTGACACTGAGGTGACCGCTCAGAGCAAGAATATTATGCAAGTTGTTAAGGAGGCATGCAGAATGGTCCCAGAGGAGGAGCCAGTTGAGGTCTGCATCCACAAGTTGGCCACATGGGTGTGCGGCACTCAGACTGAGATGACGCGGGTTTAGCTAGAGTTGAACCTGCAAATTACAGAGCTTCATTTATGGGCCCAGCCTTCAACACGACCAACAGTAAATGAACAATGGATGTCCGCTATCACAGAAGTAGTCACGGCAGTGGAGAGTGCAATATCAGACTGCACACAGTTGTTTGAGCAATGATTTGAGTTCTTGACAAGCTTGTAGGAGGACACAAATATACAGAGGCTAGGGAGGGAAGCGCGCAAGCTACAACAACGCTATGATGAAGTTAAGGGCACAACACAAACCGTCGCGCTGACACAAAGGCTAGCCAAGTTGAAGGAATCCAAGCAACTGAAGGAATAGGTGGACGCAGCGCTGCACAAGGAAGCAGTGTTGAAGGCACAACTAAAGCCATGGCTAGAGGAAGCTTATTCAGTCATAAGAAATATTGAAGGAAAGCTTGCAACTCTGCAAGTGACGCAACAAAAACTTCAAGCTAACAGCATAGGAGAATTGACTGAGAAGATAATGAAAGATGCAAAGCAGGAGGTAGCTCAATGCACGGCCGAGGTTGCGGTCATACGAGTTGAACTAGATGGCCTTCGTGCAAAGATCTCCGCACCTACTGAGTGACTCGAGGGCGAGTCACGATGTTTGTGTTGGGGGCCTGTTGGGAGCGGGATACCCAAGAGAAGTTTTGGGGCTAAAAGCCCATGTTTGAGTTAAATTTTGTAATATAATGGTAAATTCTCCACATTTTGTGGTTGTGGAGCACAAAGGTGTTATGTGTCATAAATGGTAGTCCACCCTTAGTTTTGTAAAGTAAATTTGGCTATAAGAGTTCTACCCATGGTCTGCAAACCATGGGATTGTATAAAAACAGCTAAGCTCTAAGTAGTTAGAGCAATCAAACATGGAATAGAGTCATAGCTTTAAAGAAAGAAGTCTAATTTTTGGATTGTAGCGTAAGTAGAGGCTCTGCAGCTGAGTACACAAAGGCCTAGGGTAGAAGTCCACAGCTGAGTGCGCGGACCCTTGCAGTTGTGTTCGCAAGGTGGACAGAGTTGTAAACACTTGGAAGATATTAATAAAGAAAGAGATTTTGCATTTCCTGTGTCATTGTTCTGTTATTGCATCTTGATATGATATGTATGAATTTCCTTTATTATGCTTATGTGATTTGCGAATGAATGCAATTACGTTGAATAATTGAATGCAATTATGATTATCTATTTACATAGTGATGACCATAATTGTTTGATAAGATAAACAAGTCACTTAGAGTAATTGGGGAATCTACACGACACACTGCCACAAAAGCACAAAATCACCTGAGCAATAGGCTAGGGCTACGTGAAGGTCGATCATACCCTTTCGCGAAGGTATTAAAGGACATAATACAGGGATCGTCTTACAATCCCTAGAGCGAAGCGACCTGCACGAAGGCAGGGATAGAAGGAACCAAACGACATCACAACCATCTTAGGGTGTGGAAACTTGGTTCTAGAATCCCCCCATATTGTTTCAGGTGAGACTTTGGTCCGCACTCCATGGGCGGATGCCGAAAGGGCCAGTAGTGTAGGGATTTGTTTGGCTAATTAACGTTGAACCTGGGTTAGGCCCCCTCAAGCCAACACCAGCTAAGGCCTTAAGGGAAAATATTGGTTATGATATAAATATGCTTGAAAAATATGGATTATAAATCTGACTCCTCTTATGAGAATGCTTCAAGATTTAGATTCCTTGTACCATGAATACCTCCCTAGTTAAGAGGGAGTACTAAAACTTATAACTAGATTTGGCCTTCATTATGATG
This sequence comes from Pinus tabuliformis, assembly GCA_031772625.1. Taxonomy (NCBI): domain Eukaryota; kingdom Viridiplantae; phylum Streptophyta; class Pinopsida; order Pinales; family Pinaceae; genus Pinus; species Pinus tabuliformis. The sequence continues at coordinate 1,019,079,360 of CM062819.1, read as the reverse complement.
TAATTGTAATCATGACATTGTATATTTTTTATAATGAAAGAGAAAATGAAAGAAAGAGAAATTATATTTTATTTTGGAGTACTATGGGTTCCATACTCAAGTTTGACTCAAAAGAAGGTTCTTCATCCTTTTAGGTCTTCTAAGTCTCTCTAGGATAAATGTTAATATTGGTCATGTGTCACAGTCCCATTTGGACTCATTTTAATGATCTGGGTGGATGTTGGTGGCCACCCACCTATTCCACTTGGACCCCCACCACTGTCTCTTTTAGTTTTTTAGTTTTCTAAATTGTAGCACAATTGACTATTTTTCGCAGATTTTCGGGTGTTGAACTTTCGAGGCCCTAAACGATAATTTTTTGGAAAACTGGGGACAACATGGGTCCTTGACTATTGTTGGCCACTCAAAAGTTGTATTCCTCAGATATATGTTTCTAACAAGGTATTGTGTGTGTCAAACAGAGATTGTATGCCAATGTTATGACCCCGGAAAGTTGATGTACCAATTTACCCAAACAGAGCCCATAGTTTTGGTGCTTCATCTCCTAGGGTTAGGTTTTTGGATGTTTAGGGTTTTCCATTGTTTCTCAATAATAAATAGGCATTTGAGCCTCATTATAACATAGTTCAGATTCATGTAGACGCCACATCTCTTCTCAGAGATAAGCTACCGTCACCTGGGCCAGTCTTATTTCCATCCTATTTGTAAGCGTATTTCAATATTTGATATTAATGAATTGAAGTGTTATTTCTATTGCATCTCTGTATTTATGGTTATATTTGTAATTTTTTGAATTCCTGTTTGAGATCGGATCATTTGTATCATAGACGTCTGTTCTTTCTCTGTTTTACTTTGCATGTACCCAACGAGGTCGGGTGTTATGAAACCAGCTCAAGAAAAGATAGATCAACGCCTTAAAATTCAGCCTCTTCGAGGGGGAAACCTCCTTTACATTACATAAATGAACAATTCTTGGATGATTCAGATGAAAAAACCTCCTTTCTATATATAGGAGTCTAAGGAGTCACAATATAACCCAGCCGACCTAACAATAATAATATAAATCCACAAAAATATCAATAGAGGGATTCTATGGGGCACAATAATAACAATATGGGGATAATAGGGGCACAACAATATTAATAAGGGATGAAACTACAATAGTAATGGGGTAAACACTAGTATTATAGGGACCCAACATGCCCCTCTCCTTCAAAAAGTGTTGTCCTCAACACTTGAGTAGTTCTGGATGCTTCTGTATAAAATTCTCATCCTCCCATGTGGAATCTTCAGTGGATAAGTTCTTCCACTTGATAAGATACTCTGAAATTGATTGATTTCATAGATGTCGAGTTCTTGTTTCCGTGATTGCTTCTGGTTCCAATATAATTTTTACTTCCTCGTCAAGTTCTAGAAATATTGTTTGAACTGGGAGCTTGTCGCCTATAACCTTCTTTAAACATGAAACATGGAAAACTGGGTGCAATCGAGATGCTGCAGGAAGCTCCAATTTGTATGCCATAGTACCAATCTTTTGCAACACCTTGTACTGACCATAATACTTTGGTGATAATTTATTATTCTTCTTAGCTTGCTTGAGGGACATTTGCTTATATGGTTGTAGCCGTAGGAATACCCAATCACCTACATCAAAACTTCTTTTGTTGCGATGTTGATCTGCCTGTTGTTTCATTCTATTCTGTGCCAACACTAGGTTATCCTTTAAGAGTTGCAAGACTTGTTGTTGATGTTTGATGTGATGTTCTACTGCTTGAACCTTAGAATTTTCTCTTAAATATGATGTGATGGATGGTGGCTGATATCCATAAAGTGCCATAAATGGGGTCACTTTTGTTGTTGTATGGAAGGAAGTGTCATACCACCATTCAGCCAGAGGCAACCATTTGACCCATTGTGTCTATTTATCAGATACAAAGCAACGAAGATATCCTTCCAAACATTTGTTTACTATCTCAGTTTTCCCATCAGATTGAGGATGATAATATGAGCTATGAGCTAACTGAGTACCAAGACAAGAAAATAATTCTGTCAAAAAATTTCTAGTGAAAATGGGATCTCTGTCACTTACAATAATCTTTGGGTTTCCGTGTAGCTTTTGAATTGTTTCCATAAATGCAGTAGAAACTGTACTGGCTTTAAACGGATGTGATAATGCACAAAAGTGTGCATACTTGGTAAGTCTATCAACTACCACCATGATGACACTCTTTCCCTCAGACTTGGGTAAACCTGTGATAAAATCCATTGAAACCTCCTCCCAACGTTGGCTTGGAATGGATAAAGGTTGTAATAGACCTAGTGTCTTAATTGTTTCAACATTATTTTGTTGGCAAACCAAACATTCCACCACAAATTTTTGAATATCCGATTTAAGGCCATCCCAAAAAAATTCCTTCTTAACCCTGTGGTAAGTTTTTGAAAATCATGAGTGCCCTCCTAAGGGAGAAGTGTGCAATTCCATAAGAATCTTTTTTTTTAGTTGGAAATTCTTATAGAGTTATAAGCGATCTTTGTACCATAAAGAATAATTTTTCCAGCTAAATTTATCAGACGTACTGGAATCTTGTTGTAACTTTCGAATAAGTGCCCACACTTCTTCGTCATTCTTCCATTCCTCCCTTGCTTCGTTTATCCAATTTGGTTGGATAATAGAAATGGCGCACAACAATGCTTCCACATCCTCATCCTTTCTTGAGAGTGCATCTACCACCACATTTTGCTTCCTTTTTTTGTAGATGATTTCAAAGTCATAACCCAACATCTTTGTGACCCACTTTTTTTGCTCTTCAGAGGATAATCTTTGTTCTAAAAAGTATTTAAGGCTATCATGATCATTTTTTACCTTAAAGTGTCTTCCCATTAGGTAGGGTCTCCATTTCTTAAGTGCATGGAGTATTGCCAATATTTCCTTCTCATAAATAGCTTTGTGTAAAAACTTTCCCTTGATTGGACGACTTTCAAAAGCAATGGGTCTTTCATCTTGCATTAAAACAGCACCAATTCCATTCCCTAAAGCATCACATTCCACAATAAAGGTCTTTTTGAAGTCTGGTGTAGCTAAGACCGGTGCTTGGCACATTGCCTCTTTAAGATGCTCGAAGGCCTTTGTTGCTTCTGGAGTCCATGAAAATGCATCTTTATTCAATAATGTTGTTAGAGGTGCTGCTATTCTCCCATAATTATTAACAAACTTGCGATAATACCTTGTCAACCTGAGAAATCCTCGCAGATGCTTTATGGATGTGGGGATTTTCCATTTCTTAATGGCTTTAATTTTGCTAGGGTCTACCTTAATTCCTTCATGAGATACAATATGACCTAGATATTCCCCCTCTTGTACTCCAAAGAAACATTTGGATCTTTTTTCATATAATTGTTTCTCCTCCAATAGTTGTAGCACCTTGTCAACATATTCGACATGATCCTTCCAAGACTTGTTGTAGATTAGTATATCATCAAAAAATACTAACACAAATTTTCTAAGGAATGTTTTGAAAATGAAATTCATCAAACCTTGAAATGTTGAAGGTGCATTGGTAAGGCCAAAAGGCATGACCAAAAATTCATAATGACCCTCATGAGTTCTAAATGCTGTTTTCGGAATGTCTTCAGTCTTCATTATGATTTGATGATATCCTGAACGAAGATCCAACTTGGTGAAGTAAATTGATCCATGCAATTCATCCAATAATTCATCAATGACAGGGATGAGAAACTTATCTTTAATAGTGAGCTTGTTAAGCTCCCTATAATCTCGACACATCTGCCATGATCCATCCTTCTTGTGCACTAATACTAATGGAGTAGAGAAATAACTTTGACTCGGTTGAATTATACCGGCCTCTAGCATTTCTGCAACCACATGTTCAATTTCACTCTTTTGGGCATAGGGATATCTGTACGGCCTGATGTTTGGAGGAACACTTCCTAGAATGAGATGAATAGCATGATCATGATCACGAATAGGTGGGAGACCTTTGGGAGTCTCAAATACCTTGGAATGATTGTCCAAGACTTTTTGGAGATCTGGAGAAATATATGATTGCAATGTGGAAACATCTAGTGAACATAATTGTGCAGTTACACCCCTTTGTTCCTTTTTTAGAAGCTTTGTCATACCATTAGAGTTGATTATCTTTCCTGGTTTCCTTGCAATACCCCTTAATTCAGCTTCCTTTCCTTCCACAGAAAATTTCATGAAAATTTCTTGAAAATTAAAAGCTATTGTACCCAAGGATTGTAACCATTAGACTCCTAGTACAACATCAGCACCTCCCATTTGAATGGAAAGCATTGGGCTAGTCAATACATATTCTCCCATCGATAGCTTGATATTATGGCACTTTCCAGAGCAATTTATTGTTCCTCCATTTGCAACCATCACTTGACACTCTGGTGTTGGATATAAGAAGCAATTCAATTTTTTTGCTACCTTACAATGAATAAAATTGTGGGTACTTCCTGAATCAATCAACACTATTACCTTTTTCTTCTCGATTTGTCCTTCTATCTTGATGGTTTGAGGAGTGGTAATTCCCCCCAATGCATTACAAGATATGGTCAGATTCATTTCTTCTTTATCTAGGCTTTGTTCCTGGAGTATATCCTCTTCTTTTGACCTTTCTTGCTCCTTTTCTTCTTCCTCTTCGCATTCTATGTAGAATAATTTCTTCTCAGCACACATATGACCTTCAGTGTATTTGTTATCACAACTGTAACAAAGCCCTTTTCCTCTTTTTTCTTCCAATTTTTGTGGTATCAACCTTATAGGTTGTGGAAGACTAGGGGCAACAACACTTCCATCTTTATAGTTGTGAGTGGCATGCTTCTTGGTTGCCATAATTTTGCTTTCCATTTTTCTTGCTAACCTGAATGCCTTCTCTAATAAATCAGGTTCCCAAAGGCGAACATCATGTTGGATATTATCCAAAAAAGTCCCTATGAACACATCAATCCTATGCTCTTTTGAAATATTTTTTACCCTTATGTTCAATTTTTGGAACACCTCAATGTGCTCCATTATTGAACCCATTTGTTTGAGACTTATCAATTGGCTGAAAAAAGTGTTGCTTTTTGTATCCCCATAATGTGCTGTCAATTTTTCCGTAAAAATTGCCCAAGTGATAATTTGTTTACGAGAGCAAAGCCATTGATACCATACAAACTAATTTGGTTCCAAATATAAAGTTGCAATACGTACCTTTTTTGTGTTTTTCACATTATTGAGATCGAAAAATTGCTCCATCTGTAATATCCATGTTGAGGGATCCTTGCCATCAAACTTCCTCATATCGATTTTTGGAATATGGTGGGTCTTAGATCCCACATTAGAGTCTAAGAAATCATGATTAACATTTCTTTTTTCGCATCATGAGTTTCCTTTACTACCTTTTCACCATCAATAAGTATTTCTTGTAGAAAATTTGTCAAATCTGTCTTCAAATCTGCCATGTCTCTCTTCAAATCTGCCATGTCTCTCTTCAAATTTGTCTTCAAATCTATCTTCAAATCATCCATATTAGCTTCCATGCCCTTTATCTTAGATTCCATGCCATTTATCTTAGCTTCTGTTAGCTTTTGTGAGAGTGACATTTGTTGCACTTGTTCTTGTAATTTTGATATATCATGTAGCATTTCTTCCACTTCTTCATGAGTCATGCTAGAGATTTTAGGTTGCTTACTAGGTGTTTGCATTTTCTTTCCTTGGGGCATCAGTTACCGATAATAATTCTCTACTATGCCCTTTTAATTCCTTCAAAATAAATTTTCAAACCAAGCTTAAGCAAAAATTTAAAAAAATCTACACACCTTTTTTCACTTGTAGGAGCTTGATATTGCCTCTGATGTATCTCTGTACTTTATGATCACCTAGTTCTAAAATTGTGACCTGCAGTAGCCCTCTGTGTCTTCTTTCCAACACCACCAGTCTGACCCAAATTGGATTCTCGAAGGAAGAGTATGTGAAATCTCCCAAGTGGCTTGATTATAGACTAGTTCAGTAGAGCAAACTTGTACTAGGTGCCACGAGTCATTGTTTCAACCTTTGTCTTTGAACAATATCTACAAGACACTACAGTCCATACTATTTCTGTAACTTCTTACGAAATCTCAATCCGATGCTCAGAGAGAAAGTTATGACGATTTTCCCCAGGCCACCTGTTTGGAATGTAATTTAGGAGTCTGCAAAAAGACCGACTTCCTAAAATCATATGTCCGCAAATATAGCGCGAAAAACTTTGAAATTTAGATCCGAGGTTCAGAGCGATGTCTTCTCAAATGGGTTTTTTTTAAGTTCCTGAAGCGTTGCATAAAAACATTTATAGCGAAAATTCCACAATGACCTATTTGGAGCAGTGAAACCCTAAAATCCAAAGCTGTAATACCAAATGTTATGAAACCAGCTCAAGAAAAGATAGAAAAGATAGATCAACGCCTTAGAATTCAGCCTCTTCGAGGGGGCAACCTCATTTACATTACATAAATGAACAATTCTTGGATGATTCAAATGAAAAAACCTCCTTTCTATATAGAGGAGTCTAAGGAGTCACAATATAACCTAGTCGACCTAACAATAATAATATGAAGCCACAAAAATATCAATAGAGGGATTCTATGGGGCATAATAATAACAATATGGGGATAATAGGGGCAAAAAAATATTAATAAGGGATGCAACAACAATAGTAATGGGGTAAACACTAGTATTATAGGGACCCAACATCAGGATAGAAGGAGTTAGGGCGTAAACTGGTCAAACCTTTGCAAGACTGGCTACCCCCATGGTGGAAGATAAGAAAGATGACGGGGCAGGAGATCCTTTCAAAATCTTGCTCAAGGAATCCCTCGAGCGACAGAGGAATGCGATGATGGACAAATTTTCCGAGATCCTTCAGTAGCTACCCAAGGGAGACACATCTCCTGCCAGGGTCAGATAGATGCAGATGTCATAGATAAATGGTTAAATCTGATAGAAGGATATTTTTCTGTTCATGATTTTTCCAGACGGGAAAAGATTACTTTTTCACTTCTTAAAGCCACCCCCCATGTCAAGGATTGGTGGGAGACCTATTGTGACAAGAAGGATGAAATTACACCCTCACTATTTTCTGCCACACCCACTTGGAATTCATTCCAAGATGCCATCAAGGAGCAGTACTACCCTGTCAGGATCTATGAGGATAAATACATAAATTGGACCATGTTGCGCAGAGAATGGACCAATATGTGATGGATTTTACCAATGTTTTGCATACCCTTCGCATGAAGTTGGGTATCAAGGATTCTAAGAAACATTTGGTACTCAAGTACCACAACTGCCTACATAGGTACATCCAGGATGAGATGGAGTTCTTGGACATATCCTTGCATGGCACGGCATATCAATACATTTTCAAGATTGAGCATATGTTTAAACATGAAAAGTGAGACTTTTGATCTGTGAATTCAAAGCAAGGGAAAGGTTCCCTCAAACAACAGAGGAAAGGGAAAAGGCAAGATGGGGCGACCCAAGATAACTCGTTGAAGCCGCAAGAAAATAACAACACCATAGGACAAAGAAGAACAAGGGAAAGTGGTGTGAGTTCCATAAGAGATCCACTCACAACACAAGCGAGTATTGGGCCAAGTAGTCATTGGTGGCTGAGCTGAAGGTTTTCGAGTGAGACACATGTTCTGACTTTGATTTAGAACTCGACAAGGGGAATGAAAAAGGGAAGTAGATCATTAACATGGAGCCCAGTGCTACCGTGGCCACCACTAAGATTAATAAGATTGAGCTTGAAGATCCATAGGAGGGGGAATGCATTTTCCACTCACAGATGTGGGTGAAGGGTTCTCCGCTGTAGTTTATTGTCGACAGTGGGAGCCAAATGAACCTCATTTCAGTAGAGGTCATGAAGCAGATGGACGTACTGATTAAAACACATCTACAGTCATACACCATCGAGTTTCTTCACCAAGGACAAGATCTCCTCATTAGCCAATAGTGTTGCCTTTCCTATAGCATCAAGCCCTTCACGAATGAGGTAATGTGTGATGTTGCTCCTCTTGAAGTTTGTGATGTATTATTAGGAAAACCATACTTGTGGAAGTGGCATGTTGTATATGGTTCTAGGCCCTACTCTGTTATTATTTAGTTTGGTAGTAAGCTATATAGGATACCGGAGATAGCCCCGACCTACCGACATCTCTTTGATATCCACTAAGCAATGCATTAAGATCATCTCCAAGACTGGGAAATTTATTTTCTATCTTATTCGCTCTCAAAGTAAGGGGAATATCGCAACCACATCCATTTCCCCTAGGAAGGGTTTCTCCATGAAACAGAAGCAGGTGGATACAGTTGTGGAATATTACAAGGACGTCTTCTCCCCACCCACAGGGGTACCCTGGAACTATCAGGAAAAGCATTCAATTGATATGAATCCTGGAGCACCTCTACCCAACTGGTCGATATATCACCGCTCCATTCTGGAAAATCAAGGGATCAAGTGGAAAATCCAGGCGTTGCTACAAAAAGGGCACATCCAACCAAGTTCCTCGCCTTGTGGGAGCCTGATTGTACTTTTACCTTAAGAAGGATGGGACTTGGGGGCTCTACATTGATTATTGGGCACTAAACAAAGTATTTGTGAGGAACAGGTATCCAATCCCACAAATTGATGACCTTTTGGACCAAATCAAGGGGGTCAAGTATTTCAGCAAGATCAATCTGAAGATTATATATCACCAGGACCCAATAGAGCCCATAGATGTATGGAAGACCACCTTCAAATCCAAGGAAGGTGTTAGGAAAGGAATCCCCCCACAGCATGTTTTGGGGCTCAAAGCCCAAGTTTTGAGTATTATTGTTGAAAATATTCCGCGAATTATGGGCGTGGAGTGCAAATTGTATGTTAGATTCATAGGGTTTTCTACCCTAAGCTTTGAATGTAGTGTCGGCCTACCCATGGTCTGTGGACCATGGGATTGTATAAATAGAGAAAGGCTCTAAGTTGTAAATAAAATGAGAGATAGAAAAAAGAACGAATGGAGTTCAAAAGATAGTGAGCATAGAGTAAAGGTCTAAGTGCTTTGGGTCATAGTAGTAGGAAGAGGCTTTGCAGTTGAGTGCGCAAAGGCCTAGTAGAGTTCGCAGCTGAGTGCGCAGAGGCCTAGTAGAGTTCGCAGCTGAGTGCGCAGACCCCTGCAGTTAAGTGTGTAGGCCGGAGTTGAGTTGAGTCTGTAACCAAGGAAAGAGAATAATAAAGAGAAGTTTGATTCCAAATCTTGTGTATCTGTTTTGAGTTATTATATGGTTGATATCTTTTGCAATTATACTGTTTTATTTATCATGTGCACTGGCATGAATGGTGAACTCTGTTAAGTATAACTGAACACATGCAGATAAGCTAAGTGATCAACTAATATCGGGTTAATAATAATGGATTGGGTACTAACGTGGATCGAGCCCCAAGTAGGGTTGTGCGAAGATAGCATCACCAGTTGTGAGGTGCTGACAGGAGCGCGTAGCGATGTGCGCGCAGGGTCAAACCGTGGACCATCGAAAATCAATAGACATCTCTATGGTGTGGAAACCTAGTTCTAGCACCTTCCCATACTACTTCGGGTGAGACCTCAGTCCATGCTCCACGGACTATTGCCGAAAGGGCTAGTAGTATCGGGATTTGTTTGGTTAAATCACCTCTGAACCTGGGTCAGTTCTCTACAAGAAAACAAATGGTTTCATTGCTAGGACCGAGATCTGCATAAGGGATGTCTGATGTTGTGTCACTGGAATCCAACCAAGAAAGAAATTGAAGGGTGGTTGAACAAGAAGATTCACAAGTTCGTGGCGTAGGAAAATAGGAATCCGCGAGAATCTAAGGAACAGTGGTTGGAGCGCTACTTATATACGGAAATCCATGAAATTTTCTTTGCATCTTTTCCTTCTGAGTTGTATGAGTGGATCACAAAGCTAGCAGACAGTCAGGGAAGGTGTAGGCTCGACAAACCAATTGTGTGGACCCCAGAATTAATGCACAGACTAGAAGTGTCAGGAGATAAGATCTTGTGAGCTATGGACCATTGGCTCGATCAGATTATAGGAGGATTCATAACTGAGTTCGCGGTAGATATGACCATCAGCTATAGTAGACAAAACGATGCTTCCTTAAAGGACCGTGAGGTAAGTATATTGAATCTTTGAATAGCTGGAATAAGATACTATTGTGTGAAAAGTAGGTTATGTGAATAAATTAATGTTTGCGACTACGTGAAGTGGGAAGATCTACAGAAACGGAAGTAGTGAAGAGTTAGAAATTAGTCCCTTAATTTCACCCTCACGGGAAAGTGAGGAAGAGCTCGCGAAAGTTTCTCCAAGAAGCGTGGTCAAGTTTGATAAGGCAACGAATTCCGTGCTTACCACCTCCACCTACACCGCCACCCATCTCACCCTCTTCACCTCCATCTCCACCCACCCCACCTCCGCCACCACCATAGTTCAGTATGGCGAGTGCGATCAAACTGTCAGTATTCAGAGGAGTAGGGAATGAGAATCCGAACCAATTATGGTTTGTGGTAAGGGCAGTATGGGAAGCACAAGGAGTTGTGGATGACAATATAAAGAAGGCTATGCTGGTAAGCACGTTGTAGGATTACACATTAACATGGTACATTAAGCATTCGAATGACCATCCAAAAGAAGGAATCACAGAAATCTAGGCTGCACTGAACAAGAAATTTAGCAGACCAAAGTTAGAGACATAATAAATTATTGGATTTAAGGAGATCGTGATGCTCCCGGGCAAGACCCCCTAGGATCTTGACCAGAGGCTGAAGAGTGTGATTCGCGAAGCCAACATGACTTTGATGAATGGAAAACACCACACATGGTTTGTAGTGTCATTAACACCACATTTAAGGACGATGCTATCACAACAAAAGCTTTCCACCCAGGCCGAAGCCTTGGAGATGGCAATGAGATTGCATGAGACCCCTATACAAGATCCTAGTCTGGGAGCCCAACAAATCCACGCGCAACTACAAAATCTGTCTGAAAATGCATAGTTTGAAACATGGTAGGACACCTCAGCCAAAGGTGCGGGAGGAGGTATGGTGCATAAAATGCAAAGGCTAGGGGCATGAAAAGGACCATTGTCCAGTATTCACGAATTACTTAATGGGAGGAGCGTCGGTGCCATTAAGACCTGAGGCACAAGCAGGACCAAGCGCGACGCCTGCACTATGGTGTGAAATCTATCAGATAGGAGGAAAACACACTATGCATAATTATCATCTATTGCAGAAGTATACGCAGACGTCCCAACAATTGTTTTGTAATTTCTTCAGGTCGGTAGGCGATGATGAATGCACCTACAGAAGCTACGAACAAATGATGGATCGAACTCCTGCCTACAGGGTACACATCGAAATGTGAGCCATCGACCCAAATGCAGGAATGGTGTGCACTGGATTTCAGGGGCACAGACGAGGTCGAGGTGGAATGGGACCAACAAGGGGTCATGAACAACTAATTTGCTACAATTATAGAGGTCTCGAACACTATGCCCGCGATTGTATGAATCCGATAAGAACATCATGTTTGTACTGTACTCAGTTTGATCATGAGGCAGAAGACTACCCTACCTTGATAGTGAGGCTACATGAAAAAGGGAAACTCCAGCATCCCCCCACTCAGAATTTGAAAATGAGGAGGTTTGAGCCGTGCAAAGAAGACCCGAATGTAAACATAGTGCTTAGAAGCAGTATCACCACTGGAGATGATAAAGGGAAGAAACTAGAAGAAAGTGTGTGGGTTCGTAAGGCTCCTACAAAGGAAACGTTCATGGAAGCTAAGAAGAGCTTCACAGAGGCCTCCACTTCAGGTAGTAAGGATCAACTAGAACCCGGGATGGATCCTTCAATGCTCACTACGTTTCTGGAGACATGCATGAAACTACTGCACGACAGAAAGGCAGTAAAAAGACTACAAGAATTTATCACTAGATTTGTGGGGTCAGGAGAACCACGCATGGTCTGGAAACTTGGAAAGCATGCATTGCGCATAGGAAGGGAAATGAGGTTGACTGCACAAATCGGCGAGTATGAAATGGATTAGGTAATCCTGGCTCTCAAATCGGATGCGAATGTACTACCGAAACAAACATGGGAACGCATGGGCGGACCCACATTACAATGGTCTCCTATTCAATTGTGAATGGCGAAACAACAGAAGATCCTCCCCATGGGGAGGTTGCAAGGAGTAACGGTGGATATTGAAGAGCACATTGGCGAATTTCAAAGTGATAGATATTATCGACGACAACAATCCCTATCCTGCGCTACTAGGAATAGACTGGGCCACCGATATGAACGAAGTCATAAATATGAAGAAGCGCAAAATGATTTTTGAGAAAAAATTATTACACGTAGTAGTACCACTAGATCTGGCCGAAGGAGCATGATACACTGAACCAGTGCGCGATGATGATAGTGATGACGATCTCGATTGTATCTACAAGATAACCATGCGAGAACAGGATTGGGTGAATCCAATAACAGATGGTAGGATTTTGCGGGAGCGTGAAAGCTCCTGCACTTTGGATTTAGACAAGGAAATAGAACGATGGCAAAACCAATTACATGAGGTAACCACACTTAATTACAACATTATGGTTAGATCACTGCATTGCGTGACAACAGAGGTAAGGGATCTGCCTAGGTATGACGGGTTGACAACGGTGGATGAATTCCTGGAAAAATTTGAAAGCGCGGTACTAGAACAGCAGCGGTTCGATGCTCTGAAATGGGAACTGTCTGCAACGCCCACAAGGTGGTGGAGTACACATCAGGGAAGTTGTGAGGACTGGCATGGATGCAAGAGGATGATACACCTACAATTTGGAAAACCCCAGCTAAGGATGAGAGCTGGTTACGAGGGGCAAAACAACTTGTGCGCCTACCTTTCCTGATGGGTACAGACATATGACATGCTGCCCGCACAGGTGCACTCCACTCCCAGAATAGAGAATTGAAACAAAATACAGTAGGAGGAAAGGCAAAGCACGATAAGGATTATCCACAGAGAAGCACTTGACAAGGTGTGCGAAGTGCTGAACAGGGTTCACTAGGTGAGACGCATTGACTGGGACCTGTGTGTACCAGTGGTTTGATGTGCCTATGGGACCATATGCAAAACCCTGACTGCAAAAAAAAATCCAAGGAGGTGGATTGAAGTAAGGACCGTAATCTCTGAGGAGCATGTGAAGATCAGTCCACACGAAATAGCACCCACAGGTGTGACAATGCGTGAAGCCCAGGATGAGGAAATCACACAGCGACACAAAGTAGAACACATAAGACTTCAAGAAGCCATTCGGCAAGGGAACCTTAGACTTCGCGAACTTGAAAAGGATTGGGTACAGCTAAGGAAGAAAAACATTTTGATGGATGCAGAGGTCAAGAGGTTGGAAAATGAGATCAAGGGAGCATGTCTCATCAATAAACCAAGGACGGCAAGGTAAGGTGAGGGTGATCATACTAATGAATTAGAAGACTATCGCCGAGAATTAATTAGTCTGCTTCCGTGGCTAGGATTGTATATCAGGAAACACAGTACCCAGGGGAGCACACTACAAGCAATAGAGTGCGCAACACTGATCACCACAATGACAGATGAGGATTTTCTGCGGACTATACTAGAGGGCGAGATGGAGGCTCACACAGGTGGTACGACCACCTGACTAGCTAGAGGAAGAACAATCTTAGCACTCTAGGCAGCTAAAAGGGAGCGTGGGACTATAAACTATTCTACTTGGAAGCTACGCACTCTGACAAGTGCGTGCAAGAACAACCTATCACAAGGTTCGTGCCTGCGCATGGAGGGATGCGCTGCCACACGGGTGGGTTGGGAAGTGACCCTTGGTGTCACTGCTCATGGAGGGATGTCCGATTTGAGGCCAAACGGAATGGGTGGCGAGCATTTACGCAACAGTTATGGGCAAGATTTCGAAAAATCTGCCGCCAAGAAAGAATTGATGGCTAGGAATTGGGGTGAACAGTTGAATTTTAATTCAAAAAGTGCTATAAAACTCAAAGGGATGGCCAATGGACAACACTTGGTCATTTGAGCATTGCGGTTGAGCAGAGCACAAAGCATTGAGAGCCGAGCAATAATAGAGCCCCTCAGTTCGCGAGAGACCTGTGTAGAAATGATGGCGGCCAATAAGGATGGATTGGGAATTGAGGAAGGAACCGTCGTTGAGGCCACGTAGACCCCCATGGTACAGGATGTTCTCGAAGTCACTGGGGTCATGACAAAAATCCCTAAATCGCCGATGGACGCTGAGGCCGAAGAAAGATAAGTAGGCAATGGGACCAGTATGCATGTCCCCGAGGAATCCACGGCACAGTAAGTTATCAATGGAAGAAAAAGGCAAGGTAGTCACCATTGAAACAGATGAAGTAGAAGAGGACTTGCAGGCTTTGATTGCCACAATATAGGAAGAAGAAGATGTGGAGGAAGATATCCAACCAATGCGCCCCGTAGTGAAATTGCCCGAGTATGTCCCTCCATGGAAAGGGAAAGCCAAAGTACCAAAGGATCTAGATGCAACGAAGAGTGCACTCTAGACCTTGCTCCTCCCTGATGCAATTACCTTTGAGGACTCGCTTCTAGGATGCGTGCCCACCCTGAAATTTGAAGACTAGGACCTCGGACAACGAGTAGTTCCTGCACTTAGAAACGACGAACCTAATGAAACAAAATACGGAAGGGCTGGCGATAACGTTAGATCCGTGAAAATGGCTATGTCGTGTGGAAAAGGTCGGGTTGCTTCGTTTGCTATGGATACCACATTTCCACGGTACACCCATCAACATTTTCGTCATTAGGTAGCTACTTTTCCTGGTGCATGATGGGTACTTATGGCTAGAGGATCCTATTCCCATCACGGCAGATTTCTCGGCTTCCCTGTAAGGGAAAGGACCCCGCGGTGATAGTAGGGAAAAGCAGTGACTTGGATCTCGTAGAGGCCACGAAGAAAAAATATAAGATCGAGAAGAAAAATAGGGGTTACACTATCACCAGTATCAAGGATAAAGGGGTGCACGTAGCCACCCAACTCCTAGCTGGTAAAGTAATGAGAAAATGTCGCGGCGATGAAGTACCAGCACCGGTAGTTGTGCTGGCCGAACAATGTACGGAAGGGGTCTAGTTCAACTAGGCCAAGTTCCTCTGTGAAGAGTTTTTGCTCAACTACCAGGAGGCCTAAGAACAGGGTAAGACCTTCCACTACACGTGGTTTCTCTTATCCATCTTGTTGGTAGCAGGAGAACTACAGGAGGAAAGCCTTTTCTCGAGCATCGACCGTGATTTACCAAAGGCCACGAAGTATGCTTCGCCTTGGGCCACCAAGGACGTGAAACGGATTTGCGATACCAAGATTTTCTGGGTGCTCATGGAGGAGAGCATCCGAATGTAAATTAATAGGAGGTCGCGCCTATCCCCCATAGTGCACAATAGTTTGCAGAGTTTTGCAGACTTCAAGGTGGACATGCAAAATATCTACATCAGAGTGCGAAATTATTCGGCGCAGCAATGGACAAAGCTCCCATTCATAGCCATTGATGACATAATCTTTACAGTGTTAGAGACATGGCCTCCCGAGTGGCATGCCCCGGATTTGGCGGAGTTGGAGAAGACAACAACACAGAAAAGGAAGGATGATGCCAAGCTATGTGTCACCGAACTCGCTGAGAAAAGGCACAACGAAAAAGTGGCAGTCGAGGTCAAGGCAGCCCGCGAAGCGGCAAAGGAAGCCGCAGAGCAGAAAAAGGTCGTTGAAGCAGCAGAATCAACGCAGGCAGTAGAGGTCGCAATAGTGCAGGCAGAGGAGGGCCAAGTAGTGTCTATAGGATAGGAGGCAGAGGACACGGACCTTGCAAAAGAGAGCATGGACCCAGGAACCACCTCAACCCAACTCAAACGGTCACGCGTCGCAAAAAGATCGGGTCCAAGAAAAATGGTCAAGGCCTCGAAGTTGGCCATTGATCCGATCACCTTATCTAAAGGTGATCTCCATGACATCAGTGAGATGGTTCGCGATGTCACTAGTGAAGCACTCCAAGACTTTATGACGGAGCAGCAGAGTGTGTTGGGGGCCCTTAGGACACAGCTACAGGAGTTAAAGGTGCGGCCCCCTCAGGAAGGTATCTTGTTTACACACGTCACACCGGACACTTCAACAGCAGAACAGATGCTGCGCGTGAGGATGGCCAACACAATAGTGTTGCCAGAGGGACCGTTAGTATCAACAGATGCGATGGACAGAATGACAGTTAGCATGATGAGAGGCTTTGGCCTTAATCTAGCTGCACTTCCTCAGGAAATGCTCTATTAGCTACATGATGGAATAACAATAGAGTTGCACGCCAGGTAGAGTCGTGCGATCTAGGTTCTGAGCAAGCAGAAGATTAATATAGAATAGCTTAGCTTGCAGTGCAACCATTTGGTGTCGCAGAACCAACAGTTGGTACAGACGGTAGATGACGCTTGCCGACGCATCCTAGAGCTGGCTATTGCAGCAGATCTATTGGTAGAAGTGCAGATTCACAGTTTAGCAAGTGGAGTCTGCGATGCCAGAGAAGAGACAACAAAGGTGCAACTAGAGCTGAATATCCAGATTGTTGAGCTGCATTGAAGGTGCAACCTTCCACTCCCCAAGAAGTTAGAGAGAAGCGTTCCAATGCTATTGTAGTAGGGATGGAAGAGATTGGATGTGTAGTGCGCGACTGTACCAACATGTTGGAGTAGGTGCTTGATGTCCTCATGATGTTGCAGGAGGACCCCAACATCTAGCGGCTAGAGACAGAGGCACATGACTCCAGTAAAAATATGACAAAATCAAAGGGACTGCACAAAAAATAGACCTTACTCAGCAGCTTGCAAGGATGCAGCAATCCAAGGCATTAAAGGAGCAGGTGGATGCGGCACGCCATAAGGAAGTTGTTCTCAAAGCACACGTCCATCCATGGATTGATGAAGCCTTCGCAATCATAGCAGATATTGAAGGAAAGCTCGTGCAGATTCAGGGGATGCATGTATATATGCAGCATAAGACACCGAAAACAGAGGGCTCAGAAGACAGAATGCAGTAGGTTCAACAGGCAATAGCTCAGTGCACTGCCGACATTCAAGCCATTTGGGACCAACTGGAGGGACTCTGCACTAAGATCATCGCGCCGAAAGAGTGACTTGAGGACAAGCCACAATGTTTGTGTTGGGGGCCTGTTGGGCATGGAATCCGCCCACAACATGTTTTGGGGCTCAAAGCCCAAGTTTTGAGTATTATTATTGAAAATACTCCACAAATTATGGGCGCAGAGTGCAAGTTGTATATTAGAGTCGTAGGGTTGTCCTCCCTAAGATTTGAATGTAGTGTCGGCCTACCCATGGTCCGCAGACCATGGGATTGTATAAATAGAGCGAGGATCTAAGTTGTAAAGAAAATGAGAGATAGAAAAAGGAATGAATGGAGTTTAGAAGATAGTGAGAATAGAGTAAAGGTCTAAGTGATTTGGGTCGTAGTAGTAGGAAGAGGCTCTGCAATTGAGTGCGCAGAGGCCTAGTAGAGTTTGCAGCTGAGTGCACGGAACCCTGCAGCTGAGTGTGTAGGGCAGAGTTGAGTCTGTAACGAAGGAAAAAGAATAATAAAGAAAAGTTTGATTCCAAATCTTGTGTATCTATTTTAAGTTATTATATGGTCGATATCTTTTGCAATTATACTGTTTTATTTATCCTGCGCACTGCTATGAATGGTGAACTCTATTAAGTATAACTAAACACACACAGATAAGTTAAGTGATCAAATAATATCGAGTTAATAATAAGGGATTGGGTACTAACATGGATCGAGCGGCGAGTAGGGCTGGGTGAAGACAACATCATCGGTTGCGAGGTACTGATAGGTGCACATAGCGACGTGCACACAGGGTCAAGCCGCGGACCACCAAAAGTCATCATACATCTCTAGGGTGTAGAAACTTGGCTCTATCACCCTCCCATACTACTTCGAGTGAGACCTTAGTCTATGATCCGTAGACTGTTGCCGAAAGGGCCACTAGTACTAGGATTTGTTTAGCCAAATCACCTCTGAACCTAGGTCAGACCCCTACAAGCCAACAAAAGGTGTTTTTGAATGGTTGGTTATGCCCTTCAGGTTGACAAATGCCCCTGCTACTTTTATGTGGCTAATGGATTACATCTTGTGGCACATCACCAACTCATTCATGGTTGTTTATTTGGACGACATCCTCATCTTCAACAAGAGTTCGGAAAAATACTTACAACACATTCGGAAGGTCCTTCAAACCCTTCAGTAGCACAAACTATGTGCCAACATGGAGAAATGCACCTTTGGCATGAGTCAGGTCTAATACTTGGGTTAGATCATAGATGAGTGTGGCGTGTATGTGGATCCAACTAAGATCCAAGTCATTAGGATTGGCCAGCCCTAACCACTTTGACAGAGCTTCAGAACTTTTTGGGCCTAGAAGTTTTTTATCGGAGGTTCATGCTGGGATTCTCCCATATCACTTGGCCTTTGAGTCAGATTACTAAGGGCAGGGCGATATAAAAATTTTCCTAGTTCGACTCCCAACAGACGGCGTTCATTGAGTTGAAACACCGACTCTGCTATGCACCAGTACTCACACTGCCAAACTTGCAGCAACCATTTGAAATCGAGACAAACGCCTTAGACTATGCTATTGGTGTAGTCCTCACCCAGCACGGGCATCTAATGGCCTATCATTGTGAGACAATTTTTGATACAATTTGAAAGCACCCCACCTATGATGAAGAGATGTATTACATTGTGTAGGCTTGCCAGTAATGGAAGCATTACATTTTAGGGAAGGAGTTGGTCATCCACACAGATCACCGACCTCTTTAGTTTATATAGACACCATGGAAGTTGCAGAACAATCGCCATTAGAAGTGGTCTACATATCTGCAAAAATTCCACTTGAACATTAAATACAAAAAGGGAAGCGACAATAATGTTGCAAACTGCCTCAACTGACCCCCAGTTGTAGCACTGACTACTGTTCTCAACTCTTGTGGCCATGAGACCTCTAGATGGCTGCAACTATACAAAAATGATCCAGAGTTTGCCTCCACATACCAGATGCTAGTATATGGAAAGAAAGTTCCTAATTTCCACCTCCAGGATGCATTATTATGCTACTTGGGCCACCTTTGTGTTCCTTCAAGCGAGTGTGCCAAGCTGATTTGGGAGGCACACTATAGTCAGGTTGCAGGAAACTTTGGTGTGGAGAAAATTGTGGTTGTACTACAAAAGTACTTTATTGGCCCAAACTCTGACTAGATGTTGGGAAATATATCAAATCCTGCACTGCTTGCGCCATCGCCAACCCGACCATCAAGAAGCAAGGCATGTACACTCCTTTGCCTTCTCCAAACTAGTTGTGGGAATCCATCTCCATGGACTATATGTCTAGCCTCCCTTCTACTAAGCATGGTAATGAATATGTATTTGTGGTCATGGACATATTTTCTAAGATGGTTATATTGGCGGCCTATAAGAAGAGTATCACGGTAGAGGAAACTGCCAAACTCTTCTTTGAACTTGTATGGGTACATTTTAGGATCACACAGACCATTATATCAAATCAGGATAGCAGGTTGTTGAGCACATTCTAGTCAAGCCTCTCAACACTATTGGACACCAAGCTCACCAAGTTGACTACCTTCCATCCCCAGACTGATGGTAAGACAGAGGTCGTCAATGGGATGATAGTGCACATACTCTGCATGTACAATTCCAAGCACCCACTAACCTGGAATGAGAGTCTTCCCTATGTGAAGCACAGTTATAATAGAGCTCTCCATAGTTTGACTGGTCATAGTCCCTTTCAAGTGGGTCTAGGATTTCAACCATTGTGTCTGATTGATGTTGTCATGCCTCATGTGACTACACAGACAGAATCCACACATGTATTGTCTGAGTATGATAAAACAACCAGATTTATTGAACGCATCCAACACATCCACCAGCAGGTTCATGAAATCTTGGAGAATTCAAATTCCAAGTACAAGCAATGACATGATCAATATTGGGTGCCACATAAGTTTCAAGTGGGCGACCAAGTTTGGTTGCATTTGCAAAAAGAACACCTTACTTGAGCCCATAAGAAGCTCAAACCACTTCGATATGGTCCTTACACCATTGCCAAGGTTGTGGGAGACAATGATTTTGAGCTCAGCATTCCCCCATTCCTTCGCTTGCACCCAGTGTTTAATGTGGACCACTTTCGACCATACTTCCCACCATTATTGGACACATTAGACATTGAAAAACAACTCACACCAACATAGTCAAACCCATATTGAATGGAACGGGCCACAACTGATCAGATGATTGGCACACAGGTCAATAATAATCACTAGTAAGATATCCAAGTATATCGGGTTGTCAAAGCTAGCAACTCCTACACCAAGGCAAGTGGCTCACCAGGGACCAAGTTCAGCAGAAGTTTCCCCTTCTCATGGAGCCACTCAATGTGATGGTGACCATTGCTTCCTAAGGTGGGAGGATTGATCAAGATGGATGTTGGTGGTCACCCGCATATTCCACTTAGACCCCCACCACTGTCTCTTTCAGTTTTTCAATTTCCTTAATTTTAGCACAGTTTACTATTTTTGGTAGTTTCTTAGGTCCTAAACTTCGAGGGTCATTTTGAGGCCATAAACGATGTTTTTTGGGAAAATCAAGGACAACGTGGGTCTCAAATTGATTTTGGTCACTCGAAAGTTGTAGTCCTCAGATAGATCATTCTAACGAGGTATTGTGTGTGTCAAACGAAGATTGTATGCCAAAGTTACGATCTCGGGAATTTGATGTAC
The DNA here is from genome assembly GCA_031772625.1 of Pinus tabuliformis. Taxonomy (NCBI): domain Eukaryota; kingdom Viridiplantae; phylum Streptophyta; class Pinopsida; order Pinales; family Pinaceae; genus Pinus; species Pinus tabuliformis. Next base: position 1,019,058,434 of record CM062819.1, on the reverse strand, counting down.
CAATTTACCCAAACGGGGCCCATAATTTTGGCGCTTCATCTCCTAGAGTTAGGTTTTTGGATGTTCAAGGTTTTCCATTGTTTCTCAATAATAAATAGGCCTTTGATTCTCATTGTAACAAAATTCAAAGGCTTGTAGCCGCCATATCTCTTCTCAGAGATAAGCTACCATCGCCTGAGCTAGTCTTATTTCCATTTTGTTTGTAAGCATATTTCAGTGTTTGATATTAATGAAATGAAGTGTTATTTCTATTGCATCTTTGTATTTTTGGTTATATATGTAATTTGTTTCGTTCCTATTTAAGTTCAAATCATGTAATGAGGAAAAATATTATTTTATAATGTAAAATACATGGATAAGCCCAAGACCAAGTCAGCCCAAGACCAAGGACAAGTTGGCCTAATTGAGGGCTATGCAACCCTCAAGAGAGGCTATAAATAGAAGGGAGATCAACCTCATTTTGACACTCATCTCGAGCAAGTTCGATCTACCATAATGAAGGTCAAGAAGAGTAGCTAGAGGACGAAGAAGAGGAGTAGAAGTCAAATTTTATCAAGGGTTATCTCTCTCTCTGTGCCTCGCTAGGGTTTTTAAATCTTCCATCTACAAGATACTGAAATTCAGAAGCAATTGCAAGGGGTCGAAGTTGCAATGAAAAAATATGTAGTTGCGGTCAAAGTTGCAGTAGCAGTGTAGTAGTATCGAAGTGTTGGAAGTTCTCTCAAGGAAGATCTTGTTGGGGGCTGACTTGGGTCTTGGAGGGTTTGTTGGCTTTGGTCTTTGGGTCTTGGAAATCTCTTTTAGTAACCAGATTTTAAAGAAGAAGAGAATCATTTTCTATGTTTTCCCCTTGGAGGGGTTTTGCCCTAACTTAGAGCCTGTATCTTGTGTACTCTGTCTCTTTGTGATATTATTGTTTTTGGTAATTTATTGATGAAAAAAATAAAAGAAGTAATAGCAGAACATCCATCATCACATGTAATTATCAAGCTAAGGACAATATGTTATAATATGAAAGTCTCCATATTTTCCAACACCACCCTAGGTTGATGTGTGGACTGGGGTACCATATCATTTTCCATGTTTCAAATGAACAATAATTCCAACGTGGAACCAAGTATAAAAACTGCAAATGGCCATAACTTGGTGATCCAAATTCGAATTTTAATAAAATTTATATCACTGAAAGGTTCACAATGGGTGGAAAGTGCAAGGGCAACTTCAAAAGTGAGGTTTGAGTTGAATAAAGAAAGAAAGAAAAAATATAATGTTAATCTCCGTAAGGTCACTTAAGAGGTTAGGTGTGGGTGTGGTTGTTGCAGTGTCATATTAGAGCTAATCACAAAGCTGGTGAAGATAAAAAATTAGTATCTCTTATCATTAATAAGGCTTTAAGGGGACAGGGTATATGACACCCAAACAAAGAGCCTTTATTTACACCCTTTTCCTATAAAAGGATTAATTTACATGAAAAATTCTAGAACTTTAGATGTTTTGTTAGGACTTCCGACTGTCTTATTAGAGCCAACACATACCAAGAATATTATAATAACTCAAAAACACAAATCAAAATTAATGTTGAATCTCCTTAAATAAAAAGGTATAATGCCCATTACAAGCACATAATACATTAATTACACCAGAATAGGGCTTCTACAATTTTAATTTAATTATCAAGAATTATTAGGTGGATGGTAGGAATTTTACCTCTAGTGAATATTCTAGAATATTCTTAGTAGTAGTCATATCAAAGGTTGAGATTTGTCTCAAAAGTAGTTATGTCATGTTTTTCTTTTTAATTAAATTGATTAATTAAAAAAATGTCATATTGACATGTGACATATGAACATGAGTATGATAATAATTTAAAATAAAGTTATAATTTAGTTATTTTTTATGATTTTTTTAATCTAGTCAATGTGAGAAGTATCATGAAGTAATTGGTTTGATGTCTATTGGAATTTACCAACCATTTAATTTATATGGTTGTGCTAGTAATTATTATAATATGTGTTTCTTCACGGCAACGATGAATTAAATTTTGATTTCCTGGGATCATTATTGAGTTCAATCCTCTTTGAATTGAAGAAATTTGCAATCCAATGTGGCAAGTGGAATTTTTTTTGGGATTTGAAACAGGCCACTTTCATCAATTTTGTCAGTCTTCTTTTGTGAACTCACATTCCATGAAGAAGTGAACAATTACTTAAATTCTATTCTTTTCCTTCCTCAAAAGCTCTACAGGTCTTTCACTTAAGCAAAAGGAGAACCTCTATTACCTAGTGTGGAGGTTGTGTAGTTGATTATACTAGAGATAAGAGTATGTAATGTTACTTTTAGTGAAGTTTAGGCCATGAGCATATGATAAAAGAACTTCAGTGAACAAGAGGAGTAAGTGTGCCATGTACCAACAAGTGGTTGGGAATAATTTCATCTTTTTGTTGTTGATGGTGGTTGTGACAATTATCCTTTTGCATCTCTCATAAAAATGGTTATTAATAAGCACCCAATGATAGTATTATTTCCCCTCCATCTTGCATTTCATTTCATTTCAAAAAATCGGCCTCACAGAGTTTGAAATTTTGTGTGGCATGTCGAGTTGGATAGTTTTGGTGGCATGGCAAGTTTGAATGCTTGGGTGTGGAGGTGGCACTGAATGCTTGTAGGTGGGAATCTAATCCACCATCTATATTAAGTACACTATCTTAGAAATAATGCTTCCATGGCTTCACTGCTGAGTTTAGAATTAGTTTGGAATTTTGTTGATAGAATATCTCAACATCCTTGTCTATGTTTGGTATCAATTGGATCTCAATCCAAATATATATATATATATGTGTGTGTGTGTGTGTGTGTGTACCACATTTGTGAATGAAAAAAAAATATTATGTATGAAAATTGGTTTTCATTCTTGGTATCAGAGACCATATGGGCCTAACTCCCTCAAAGGGAGGGCCTAGGAAGATGAAAGAAATATGAGAATTTATTATCTATAAATAAATAGATTAGTTAGCATGTGATAGTGTTTAAATAGGTTAGTTAGTGTGTGAGAGTGTTTATTTCCTGATCGTTGCAGTGTTGAATATGACATTTTTTTGTGTGTGTTTGGTTGGGCGTGATTACAGGGAGAAGCCAAACTGTAGCAAGAGTCACTGTGTGAGTATGTAGCATGAACCTACGTATGTGATATTATCACCAGCAAGGGATGCGCAAAGTGGTACCATAGATGGACTAATCAAAACACAAAATTAGAGGCCAAAGTTGTTTTTCCATGCAAGGAGAGTCGTCGTTCGTGGTTATTACGATACTGCCTCCATCTATAAGAAGCCTCAGTCTATAACAAGGTTGCCCCTAGAAAGCCACAATGCCACAAGCACTCTCAAAACTCTTATAGGCCATATGCTGGATTAAAGAGTGAGAGCCACAACAAACAAACCAGAGGGCCATGGTGCCACCCTTGTCCCTATTTATCTGGTATTCCTAGAGGCAGGGTTTTTTTGAGCAATTTTCATACCATTTGTAGTTGTGTAGTGTGCAACAGTTGTGTGTGGAACATCATCATCTCTCAAAACCATAGTGCTACAAATTTGAATCATTTTATGCCTTAGAACATGATCTTCCGCTAGTGCGATTTGTAGCTTCCAAACGTGGTTTCTCTCTCTCATTCTTTGGTTGATCTGCTCATGGGATCTATGCTCAAATTCCTTTCAGATCACGGGTCTCCCTTCATGGCCAACATCTAGAAAGTGGTTACATAATGTTTGAAGAAATTGAAGATTCATAGAAAACAAAAGGCAGAATATACATACATAAGTTATTATGAAACTATTGACGATGGGAACGAGTTACGAGTCATTTGTACACCCCATAATTGCAAATCAACGACAAAATGTAAGTTTATTTTATTACTACATTTATTTCTCAAGTTCCCTTTTTATACAAAATATGTCGTTGCGTGTCTCATCTCAGGTCAGTTTCACGACAATTTTCTTCACTGAATCTCTGATGAGCACAGAAGATTCAAAAGGACGGGAATGAATATGGAGACCTATGTCTTCAATGAGAATAGGAAACCTCATGATGAAACGACATGTTTGAAGACTATTGGCGTGGTCGTTTGGTTGGTGAGGTGATTTAATAATTCTTTGCAATTTGCTGTGTAAAGAGTTGAAGGAGGTTGTGTGCTTAACATCGTAATTGATTTTGTTGTAAGCTTTGTGTAGTTTTTTTTTTTTTTTGTTGTAAGCTTTGTGTAGTTTTATTTTTTTCATCATGCTTGTAAAAATTGTAAAACAATTTTGCATAATTCAAATTATGGAACAATTTTGCATAATTCAAATTAGTGGTTCTTGATGTACTTCGGTGCCAAGAGCACATATCACTAATTTAATTATGTGATTATGTATATGCTTATGGGTCTTGGTGTGTTTTGGGCTTCAAGAACATTGTTTACAGGTTATCCATGTGTGTGTAAATTTGTGTACATTAAAATAGCCAGTTGTATGTTGGATAAGCTCAGTGTGTAGACAACTTAGCTATATAATTGGAAATATGCATTTTGATGCATACTACTAGGATGGAAGCATGTCCATATAGATATTATGTATCTAGGCTATTCTTTGGGGTCTTAGCTATATAATTGGAAATATGCATTTTGATGCATACTACTAGGATGGAAGCATGTCCATATAGATATTATGTATCTAGGCTATTCTTTGGGGTAGTCAAGAAGCGTCAATTGTACAAAATTCGTGAATGATGATCAGAGGCAATTATGTCTGAAATGGAGGTTAAGTGACAACTCATAATGTGGTGGTCCAGAAAGAGCGTTGTTTCCGAGATTCTAGAATAGATATGAGTGTTGATGAAGAAGAGTGAGACAAAAATTTCTTGTTGTTGCTTTCAATGTTTGCCAATGCTTCCATGCTGAGTTTAGAATTAGTTTGGAATATTGTTGAGAGAATATCTCAACCTCCTTGTCTATATTTGATATCTGTTGGATCTCAATCTAATTATATATGATATATGTGTATCATATTTGTGAATAAAAAAACAATATTATGTGTGTAAAAGAAAACTATAAAATACCATGCATGTCAATGATCCTCTAACACCCTGAATCTATGGTGCACAATAGCCTGTGGGTTGTATCTGGTGCTGGCGTTAACTCTGACAAATGGGGCTCCCAGCGGAGAACTCTCAGTCGATACCATTTAATTTTCTGTTAGACGAAGAAGAGGATAAATAGGGGCCCACCTACCCACCTAGGATAAAGAAGAAAAGGTGAATAGGGGCCCACCTACCCACCTAGGATAAAGAGGAAAGGGTGTATAAGATGTCAGGAATTTTGGTTTCGGTGATGGGAATGAACGTTGTTATTTCAATATAATGTGTTGTTATGACCTAACTGCTTCAGCATTATCAAAACCCCTATCCCTAATCCTGTAGATCGTTTTCATGAAATTTTAAATACAATCCTTTAGTGGAGTTTTTCCCATTCAATCATCATCATCAAGCTGCCTCTTGCTAGTTACTTTTTGTCGTTTTTGTCTTATTGAAATCCAAACTTGGTAAATCCTTTTTATCTTTTCCTCCAACCACATGTCAATTTGTTTTAACATATTTATAACCTTCTCATATCAAACAAGTTTACTTTCTCTTATTTAGACTGCAGTATGTACGGTCTAAAAATGTTTTTGTTTTGTTTTAACATATTTATAATTTTCTCATATCAAACAAATTTATTTTCTTTTATTTAGAATGAAGTATGTTTTAAAAATGTTTTTGGTTGGTTAAGAGTTTGTTTTTCAGGGATGTAAGAAAACAGGGACAAGACTTAAAAAGTTTAGGCAGTTGTGAAAACCTAGGTCTTACAAATCACCAAAAATCATTCTAAATAGAATAATTTTCCTTAAATAATAATGATTAATTTAACTTACTTTTATAAATAACCCCAAAAATAATTATTCTCATTGTTAATTTTACAACTAAATTTAAATAATTTTTCCTACTATATTTAAAAATAAAAAATCAATAATTTTTTTAACATCAAGAACAAATATAATTTTTTTATAAATAATACAAAGCCAACCATCTTTGATCTGCAACGGATCATATTATCTCCTGCTCAAGTCCATTAATATTACATACATGTGACACGCCAATACATATGGGTTAATTTGTTTCTTTTACATATTGATACTAATTTTTTTTGTTGTCGTCTAACATTAAAAGCAAATGTAAAATTTTATCAACTAATAGAAAACCAACATCCTTTAACCTGCAACAGATCCCGTTCGATCATGCTAGACGCAGTATTGTAAACAACAGCATTAATATCACATGTTATACAGTACACTGCAAATGCTTCTTCCTTCAGAATCTTTCTCCTAGCATCTTCATTCCCATATACCTGCACGCATACCAGTATATAACAACATTACGGTTACCCTTTGTTTATTCAAAACACTGCAAAACAGACTAAAATATTAAGATTATTATAAATGTAACAGTTACCTACAAAACAGACTAAAATATTAAGATTATTATAAATGTAACAGTTACCTACAAAACAGACTAAAATATTGAGATTATTATAAATGTAACAGTTACCTACAAAACAGACTAAAATATTAAGATTATTATAAATGTAACAGTTACCTGCCAAGCATCATAGTGGTGGCCTGTGGATTGGTTCCAGGACCGTCTTTAAATGTTGAGCCATCCACAACCCTCAGACCCTCAACTCCCTTCACCTGATATTTGTGGTTAACCACAGACCCAACATGACATCCTCCATGGAAATGCCACATTGTGCTCACAGTATCACGGCAGAACTGAATCATGGCTGCATCGTCCGACGTGTTCTTTGGCAACGCTGGCCCGATGAAGTGAAATCCATTAGAGGACTCACTACCTGTTGCATAAGCAAATTTCTTCAGAGACCGTGTTTTGAGGACTTTAGCGATCATCCTCGCGCCATTCACGCATCTTTCCAGGTCCAGAGGGTGGGAATAATAGTTGTATCGAACAGACGGATTGTCTCGAGGATCCGTGCTACGTAGCCGAAGCTCTCCCCTCGACAATGGAAAAGCCAGCTTCTCAAATATGCTTCCACTATATACATTCTTGGGCTGTGAAGATGCGCTTCCATTTGCACTGGAAGCCGTCTGGATGAAACTGCTGGACTCGAGGTAAATTTGAGAGCCTTTAAGAATACCCGCTACCTGTATGCTGGAGAATTCCAGGGGTGTGGGGGATTGCAAGGTTACGGTTGCACGGGGGCTGTCTTGAACCCCTTGGCCTACTGAAGGCAAATTTAAGACAAGAGGAATATTGAATTGCTCGAGATGTTGAGATGGGCCAATTCCGCTCAACATCAGCACCTGGGGGCTGCCTATGGATCCCGCAGACACGATTACCTCGCTGGAACGTGATGATCCTTTAAGAAAAGCTTGATAAAACCGACCATGGGCGTCCATGAATTCTACTCCATTGGCCTTCGGCTTCATAGAGGAGCTACCCTTCTTTCCTGCAAGTTTTCATATTGAAAGTACTGAATCTAAATTTAGACATCCGGAGATAAATCTGAATGTTGTGAAATGGCATTCGTGTATGATAAATTAATTAATTACCTGGAGATGTAGAGTTATTGAAGAGAATCCTGCTGACGGTAGCATTGAGAAGGACTACGATATTGTTGGGGTTGGCAGACTTGAGAAGGTCTGCTGCTGTGTGTCTCTTGCCATTGTTGTCAAAGATGGAGGCGCTGATCTTGGTTCCCTCCACATGATCCAACGTATATCCATTATCCGGAACAACTCCTGCTTCCAGAAGCCCATTTCTGAAAGCCAATGACCAGCTGGAGAGATCTGGTTGGAAGGCGTTCTGCTTTTCCACCCATTCATATGACTCCTTTACAACTTCTTCATCCCATCCCATATAACGGACGTATTCGGAGCTCGCCCTGCTGTAGAAACCGGCATTTAGAGCGGTTGCACCTCCCAAAACTCTGGCTCTCGCTAAAGTCAGTCCATCCTCCGTAACAAATGACTGTGCTGGGGAAGTGTAATTGTCGGTCTCCCCAAGTAAGTTTCCAAAATACTTGGCATCCTGGATTTCGGGAACTCCGTAAGGAGATCCTCCCCTCTCAATTACCAAAACCGAATACTTGGCGGACAGCGTTGCGGCAAGGGGGCAGCCGGCCGTTCCTCCTCCAACAACAATGTAATCATATTGTTTTGCGGCTGCTCTCTGACAATCCACACTCATGAACACGAACGGATTTGAATTTGAGGGTGGACTGGTTGCATTAGAAGAGGATGACAGCAAATTGCTGCTTAGCAACATCAGCGTTAGAAGCAGCCATGCATGAACATTCAGAACCAACATCGTCTCCATCACAAAGAGTTCAACTCCTACAGGCCTTTCGAAGATGTGGTTCCATTTCAGTCTCTCTCTCAAGATATTTGTAGGCGATTGCCGTGGTGCACTTTCGATATGAAGGCCTGTTTAAGAGCCTAAAGGTTTTACATTTTGGTTTTACTGTTTAGCATAGACGTTTTACTTCTTGGTTTTTCTGGTTCATGATGCTGATGGAGTATGTTATATTTTTTTAAATATAGTGAGAGAATCTATAATGTTAAATTAGTCTGAGCATTAACTACTATTTATTAATGTAATTTATCACTCATCATTTGTATTATTTATTATTATTTGTTAATATAAGTTGATTCATTATTCATCATTTTATTATTGATTATTATTTGTTAATGTAAGTTGACTCATCACTCATTATTCTTATCACTGATTATTATTTGTTAATAGAAATTGACTCATCATTCATCACTTTAATCATTGACTATTATTTGTTAATGCAAATTAACTCAACACTTATCTCTCTTACTTTAGAAAACCTCCTCACTTATAATTACCCTATCTTAATGATAAAAGTGCAAGCTTTCACTCTTCCTAAATACTTTTGAGTCATGACCTACTGACTCAAAAGTCTAACTCTTAACCAACCATACTTCAAACCCTATATATATTATATATAATGTTATAATTATAAATTTTCAACATATAAATAAATTTATCATTATTTATTAAAAAACCGATTATTAAGAAGAAAAAAGATTAAAGGAAAAAACAGCACCACACAGAATGGGTCCGGCATCACATGGGTAACCTGTGGCCATGGCTAGATTCTGACGTCTCAAAACATGTATTTTCACTTTCAAAACGTACAAAATGTCTTTGACAGTTAGGTTTAAATCTACAACATAGAAAATGACAATTTTTTCCAAATTATAATTTTAGATATTTATGTGAACTATTAAAATTATTAAGGAATTTAGACCATAACATTGTTAAGATAGTCTTTGGCAAAATCACATAAACCAATCTTTTGTCGACGCGTTTCGAACCAACCAGTGTGGTTCATCGTAGGACAAGTTGAAGAACCAATTTGGCTTACCTAGATTAAATAGAGCGTGCAGAGACTCCAACAGCTATAATGCTAACGGCTAATTTTACGTAATGGTCAAACAACTCAAATAGTTTAATTAATATTCCTAGAAATAGTTAAAATCGGTAAATAAGGAAATTTATATTATTTCAAATATTAATAATTTAATCTATAATGGTCCATGTATAATCTATATTGAATGACAGAATTCTACAGTTGTGCACAACCAAGGTATTCAAGTGTCATTTTCAGAAGTTTAAAAGGCTCGGATACTTACAATTTCAGGTTTTGTTTTTTACTTAGCCGTAGCCAATTGCTTAATAGATTCTTAAAATACGCAATAAATATTTCACAATTTTTGTATGTCATAAACATAAAAGAAGTGTACATAAAATATTTAACCCTAAAATGAAGTGAGCGAAAATTTTGACCATAGTGATATTTTCATAGACAAATAACCTCACTATGATATTCCAAGCCCAATGGCATCGTTGGACCTCTAAATAAAGTGAGCTTGCGGTGAATCGAATCGAAATCTTAGCCAGGAAAGCATGATGTCAGTGTATTTAAAATCATCCCCGTATAGCATGATGTCAATGTATTTAAAATCAACCTCGTATAGCATGATGTCAGTGTATTTAAAATCAACCTCGTATTTCTTGAAAGTACGTAAAATTTGAGATTGTTTCTAGTAACTTAAACTAACAAGGGTCTGAGGGGTAATAATAATGTTGTAAAAGTCGGGAAGGCGTGAGCGGGAGCGGCTCCAATTAACTTTGAGGAGAAATTAGTTTTTCAATTTGTTTGTGGTAATGGAATTTTAACCAATAATCCAGCAGAGTTTGAGTTTTTAGTATTATGGAAAAGGCTGAACTATTGTTGGCAAGGAAAATTTGAAAACTCATAGTTTGTGGTGACTCATTATGGGTTATTAATTAAGTATTGGTAAAAACTTGGTGACTTTTCTTATTTTGTGAAAGATATCATTACTCATTTCTTAGTGTGAGCCATTGGAGTCTTTCCACGTGTATAAGCATCTAAATGAGAGGGTAGACATGTTGATAAAATAGGGTTCTTCTCTAAGTCAAGGGAAAATAATTATAAATTTGAGAAATTTAGAGTACTATTCTATCTCTTAATTATAGAGAGACCTCGATGGTATGCAATCACTGATAAGGCTATATCATTCAAAATGAATCTATGGTTCCTGGGATTGAGCACCCACCTTAATCATATCAGTCTTATCTCGGCTCAAAATCATAAGTTGACGAGGCCAGTGGCCTAGTTGTCAATCACTCCTCCACCATGAATTTTTAAACTCCATACCTCGTGGCATATCTTTTCTCCCAAATGGCACTTGATCATAAATTATATTTTTCCAATCCAATACAACCATTCGTCCAACCGTTGGCTAGAGTAGGTGGGTCTTTATTTAAGCACACTGAAACATTCCTTAAGAAATCAATTGGAGTTAATGGCGATTCTGGCTTCCCACACTTTTGATAATTTTGGCTCTGCGATGGATTCTAGTCGAGCTCGTGACTCAACGATGAGTTCTATTTGATGGTTCGTTGGGAACCCATTGATAGATGTGAAGTTTTATTCATGCACATAGATTGTTACAAAGGTGGTGAGCTTGATATTGGTTCTCTTTGGACTACCTCGACTATGGCGAAGCACCAAAATATTACAGACTATGGATTTGAGAGTACTGCCATGGATCTTATTTAGGATGTTGCAAAAGATTTTCTTGATGCCCGTCAAAGGCACAGCAACGTGGCTGATATGGCTGATAGGTAACGTTAGCTATTTCAACTATTAATGGAGCCAAAACTCCTTTGCCATCTTAATGATATGAATAACTCTTTGAATGTCTTAAGGAATGAGATTATTGCTCTTATGGTATAAGTTGCTACACTGGAAAATATTATTGTTGGTAGTTCTCAATTTGGCTCGAATGGTACTGGCTCTGGGACAACTCCTACGAAGAAGACTCGACGATGGGGAAGACTACCATGGAAACGGGTGCATCTGTTGGTGGAAAATGGTTACATGTATTCAAATAAAATTTGAAAATTAGAAGAAGAAAAAAGTCATTAAATAATGTAGTTTGTAGTAATGTTTCCATTAAAATTGCTTATGTACAGTGAAATATTATAGAGAGTCTTATAGAGCATGAGTTTACTCCTATAAAAATCTACACAGGAGCGTGCATCTATGCTGGATATTGTAGAGTAGCGTGGAATAACATAGATAGATGGCTTTGGTTCTCTTAATTTCCATTTTTAAGTATTTTTGTAATCATCTGATACAACCAATATCTTGCAACATTTATAAGAAATGTGCACAACAATATGGATGGACATAAAAGGTATGAATATATGAAATTTAATTTTTGGAACAATGTGTTGTTATCTAGTGGCTATAAATTTTCTTGTTGGTATGGCTACTAACTATGAGGGATGCCTTTTGCAACATATGGCATGTTTCTTGTGCTCCTATGCCACATTTCTACAAGTTTTTTTGCAAGGATTTTTTGAATTGTGAGAATGGAAGGATTGAGTATAGGAGTAGAAAAAGAAAATTCTATGAAGCATATGGTGTAAGCTTTTAGACTTTGTTTATGCTTTAGATGCATACTTGGAAATATAGGTTTGAAAAACATAATTGAATGGTAATCAACATTGTCACACCAAATTGAAAGGATCTGAGTATTTATGACTATTTAGCCAATTTTCATTCTAACCAAGGGTGTAGACCATATCTCCATTCACATCAATGAAAAATTTAGAGGAGGCATGCAAATCCCATGGTGCATTATTCCACCATTCATTGTCAGTTCCTTTCTTTCACAAACAAGTATTAATTAAAAAAAACAAACAAGGTAGACAAACTCCCTTGAAGAGAGATTTATTAGATGTTATCCATCTACACAATAGTATCGCATACTTACAGTAACATGATAGGTACATCAAATAACTATAAAAATCAATGACAAATGGATGAGAGGGACACCTAAATGGGTTTACAACACACAATTATATTGGAAAGCAACACTCTTAAGAAGAATACATTGGAGCATTGATGATCTAGAAGAATGCATTGGAATAATGCATTTATCTCATTAACTCTAGAACACTCCCTTAACGGAGAAATGGATTCGATTCAACACCTAACTTGATCTAACATTCCATTGGTTGATGTCTTCATCAATAGGTTTCTTTATAGCACATGATTTGAAGAACCTCTTGGTCAACAAAGTTTATGTCTGGTCCAGCATAGCATTGTCATCATACCCTTAGGATACAAATATTACAAAAATGTTGACATCCATATAAAGGAAAAACCATCCACCAAAATGCATGGTTAAACAACCACTACAACCATTGGTCTAGTAGGGTTTCCTTTTTGTACATGGTTCATTTAACCATTCTCTCATCACATGTCTTCATACATGTACCATTAACCCCTCGTGCATCATCTTTTTCTTCGATTTGCCTTAGCTTACCCATGACCACACTATGGTATTACACCTATGGATTTTTGCGGATAAACCTCAACCATGAAAACTTAAGTGGTTTTTTCCTATGACAGACATTGAATCAAATGGCTTTGTCTAATTAGAAAGCATACACTACACCAATAGTTTTTGGCTTAGCACAAGCCTTATACTACAAAGTGGTTTTTAGATTACTATGAACATTATGGGAGTACAATTTTCCTCATAAATCTTACATTTGACTCAAGTACATACAATTCTCGCACTCCATCCATGGAGATAGTAGGTACATAATAAAATATTATGTCAGGACTAATGTATCAAGTGAAATGTGATACCATAAACTTGCTTACAAATATAATGTGTGTCTCACAACTCTCACAAACTATTAACTTTGATTTTCCATCATCATTTGTTTTCATTTGTTTCCACAAGGCTTCCACATGCACTGCCACCAATTTTTTATTGTCTTCACTAGGGCTTCATCCTTGAACTTTCTTTTGTAACTACATAAAACTTATTATTGATTTCCACATAAAAATTAATCCATTTGACATTCCTACCATTAATCGAAGACACAACTTATTTGATTCCACATCAAGTTAGCATGCGAATACTCCTAAAACTGTTGTATCTATTCAAGTGGTCTATTCCACAACTTGATGTCATATCATGTCTATGCATAAAGGGATACGTGCTACATGATTACATGGGATACCACAATAATGCAAGTAGATATAACTTAACATCGCTTGAAAAACACTTGAGAAGAAAAACATTTACAACTTTGAAAAAAAACTTTTCTGATGCGAGGTACAACCACTCATGCACCCCTTACATAATTCCATAATTTAATCTCAAGTACAACAAATCACCATCACTCATTTGTAGAAATTAATATGTCCAAACATATAAGTCAATCTCATCTCATTTTTACTCACTTCTCTTTTATCTCTTTACTCATACTTGACTTATATTTACCTTTACAAAGTGTTATTTTTTGTTGGGGGGAGGTGTTACCATGAACCATAATAATAATAAAATCCTCATGGCTTAAATAATTCACTAAATAGAATGATGTACATGATTAACTCTTGCTCCTCCTTGATGAAACATGACTTTTGGAGGACCAACTAACTCATGAACTTTGTATGGTATATATTGTTGTATATTGTAAGACTTGATGTTGTACAATCCTTTCAACATTAAAGTAACTTTGTTTCGTTCATGCACTTCTATTCAACCACAATGTACCTGTTATAGCTCGTATTTCACTATGTTTTTAATTGTGAAAAAAGGAAAAATTATATATTTCAAAAAAATAAAAATAAAAAGCATACTTATTAAAGTGTTAGGATTTTCTAAATTAATGGTGGATTAGTATTGAGATTAAGGATAATGTAACATTATGATAAAGTATGTTGGTGGGGCCCTGGTGGAGTTGAAAGAACTGAAGGATTAAATGGTGGGTTTGTTCATATGGTGGAGTTGTTCGCGGTGTCGGGTCCTCCCGATGGTGGAAACACGACATCACAAAGGTTTCAAAGGCTATGTTCCTGAGTACCTTTGCAAAGGAGTCAACGTTAGATTGGAGAAATCAATGACTAAGATCAATTGTGCGATCACTACTACCAGGCCTCGCCCATTACAGTGGATGCGCTCGTAAGTCTGCAGTAACCAAGTGTGACTCAACGGATCAGTTAACATTCCACCACCACATCACCACTATAATATTTTATAGATTATACGTTGATTGTATGATTTCATGGAACTTTAATAAGATTACAATGATATGTACATTTTAATTACATAAAAACTAGTTTCCTAAAACTAATAGTTGTAACAATCTCCTATATGGAAAATATAACACAATCTATTATAAAATGTAGCTATATTGGTGATAAACACATCACCAATTTACATAAACTCAAAATGCATAGTTGTTTTACTATTGAAGTCACTCTGTTGGTTTTTCTACCTGCCTCTCTATCATAGACATTTATAATATGTTAGATGAATTCCTTCATCGTACATAACAAAATGCAAGGATGCACCAAACAGGTGTGTTGTAGATCCATTTCTAAGATCGATCTTAGTGTGTATGTATGTAAAGAATTCTTCATGTACAATTGTTTCATAGATGGTGAAAAAAAAAATCGACACATCTTAATTTCCCATAATTTTATGGCAAAGAAAACAAAATAAATAAAATGGTTACATGTATTCAAATAAAATTTGAAAATTAGAAGAAGGAAAAAGTCATTAAATAATGTAGTTTGTAGCAATTTTTCCATTAAAATTCCTTATGTACAGTGGAATATTATAGAAAGTCTTATAGAGCATGAGTTTCTCCTATAAAAATCTACGTAGGAGTGTGCATCTAGGTGGGTATTGTAGAGTAGAGTGGAATAACACAGATAGATGGCTTTGGTTCTCTTAATTTCCATTTTTCACAATTTTTGTTAGCATCTAATACAACCAACATCTAGCAACATTTATAAGAAATGTGCACTACATTATGGATAGACATAAAATGTATGAATATATGAAATTGTATGTTTGGAACGATGTATTGTTATCTAGTGGCTATAAATTTTCTTGTTGGTATTTAAAGAGAACCAACGATGACTACTAACTATGAGGGATGATTTGCAACATATGCTATGTTTCTTGTGCTCCTATGCCACATTCTAAAAGTCTTTTTGCAAGGAATTTTAGAACTATGAGAATGGAAGGATTGAGTATAGGAGTAGAAAAAGAAAATTATATGAATTATATGGTGTAAGATTTTAAAATTTGTTTATGTTTTAGATGCATACATGGAAATGTAGGTTTGAACAACATGATTGGATGGTAATCAACATTTCCGCACCAAATTGAAAGGATCTGAGTGTTATGACTATTTATCCAATTGTCATTTTAACCAAGGGTGTAGACCTTATTTCCATTCACATAAATGAAAAATTTAGAGGAGGCATGTGAATCCCGTGGTGCATTATTCTAGCATTCATTGTCAGTTCCTTTCTTTCACAAACAAGTATTAATTAAAAAGAAAAAACAACATAGCCAAACTCCCTTGAAGAGAGATTTATTAGATGTTATCCATCTACACAATAGTATCTCATACTTACAATAACATGATAGGTACATCAAATAACTATAAAAATCAATGACAAATGGATGAGAGGGACACATAAATGGGTTTACAACTCACACTTATATTGGAAAACAACACTCATTAGAACAATACATTGGAGCATTCATGATCTAGAAGAATGCATTGGAAAACTAATGCATTGGAATAATGCATTGCTCTCATTAACTCGAGCACACTCCCTTAATGGAGAAATGGATTCACTTCAACACCTAACTTGACTTAACATTCCATTGGTTGATGTATTCATCAATAATTTACTCTATAGCACATGATATGAAGAACCTCTTGGTCTGCAAAGTCTATGTCTGGTCCAACATAGCATTTTTATCATAACCCTAGGATACAAATATTACAAAAATGTTGCCATCCATATACAGGAAAAGCATCCACCAAAATGCATGAGTGAACAACCACTGCAATCATTGGTCTAGTAGGGTGTCCTTTGTGTACATGTTCATTTAACCATTCTCTCATCACATTGTCTTCATATATGTACCATTAAACCCCCATGTATCATAGTTTTCTTCTATTTTCATTAGCTTACGCATGACGACACTATGGTATTGCACCTATGGATTTTTGTGGATAACCCTCAACCATGAAAACTTAAGTGGTTTTTTCCTACCACAAACATTGAATCAAATGGCTTCGGCTAATCGGAAAGAATACACTATACCAATAATTTTTGGCTTAGCACAAGCCTTATACTACAAAGTGGTTTTTAGATTACTATGAACATTATGGGAGTACAATTTTCCTCATAAATCTTATGTTTGACTCAAGTACATAAAATTCTCACACTCCATCCATGGAGATAGTAGGTACATAATAAAATATTATTTTATGACTAATGTATCAAGTAAAATGTGACACGGTAAACTTTCTTACAAATATAATGTGTGTCTCACAAATCTCACAAACTTTTAACTTTGATTTTCCATCATCATTTGTTTTCATTTGTTTCCACAAGACTTCCATATGCACTACCACCAATTTTGTATTGCCTTCACTAGGGCTTCATTCTTGAACTTTCTTTTGTAACTACATAAAACTAATTATTGATTTCCATATAAAAATTAATCCATCTGAAATTCCTACCATTAATCGAAGACACAACTTATAGATTATAAGTTGATTGTATGATTTTCACGGAACTTTAATAAGTTTACAATGATATATACGTTTTAATTACATAAAATCTAGTTTCCTAAAACCAATAGTTGTAACAGTCTCCTATATGGAAAACATAACAAAGCCTATCATAAAATGCAGCTACATTGGTGATAAACATATCACCAATTTACATAAACTCAAAATTCATAGTTGTATTACTATGGAAGTCACTCTGTTGGTTTTTCTACCTACCTCCCTATCATAGACATTTAGAATATGTTAGATGAATTCCTTCATTGTACATTAAAAAATTCAAGGATACCCCAAACAGGTGTGTTGTAGATCCATTTCTAAGATTGATTTTAGTGTGTATGTATGTAAAGAATTCTTCATGTACAATTGTTTCATGGATGGTGAACAAAAACTTTGACACATCTCCATTTTCCATAATTTTATGGCAAAGAAAACAAAAATAAATAAAATGGTTACGTGTATTCAAATAAAATTTGAAAATTAGAAGAAGAAAAAAGTCATTAAATAATGTAGTTTGTAGCAATATTTCCATTAAAATTTCTTATGTACAGTGGAATATTATAGAAAGTCTTGTAAAGCATGAGTTTACTTCTATAAAAATCTACATAGGAGCGTACATCTATGGTGGGTATTGTAAAGTAGCGTGGAATAACAGATATAGATGGCTTTGGTTCTCTTAATTTCCATTTTTCAGTATTTTTGTGAGCATCTGATACAACCAACATCTTGCAACATTTATAAGAAACGTGCTACAATATGTATGGACATAAAAGGTATGAATATGTGAAATTTTATGTTTGGAACGATGTGTTGTTATCTAGTGGCTATAAATTTTCTTATTGGTATTTAAAGAGAAGAAATGATGACTACTAACTATGAGGGATGGTTTTTGCAACATATACCATGTTTCTTATGCTCTTACGCCACATTCTACAAGTCTTTTTACAAGGAATTCTTGAATTGTGAGAATGGAAGGATTGAGTGTAGGAGTAGAAAAAGAAAATTCTCTGAAGCATATGGTGTAAGATTTTAAACTTTGTTTATGCTTTAGATGCATAGTTGGAAATATAGGTTTGAACAACATGATTGGATGGTAATCAACATTGCCGCACCAAATTGAAAGGATGTGAGTGTTATGACTATTTAGCCAATTGTCATGCTAACCAAGGGTGTAGACCTCATTTCCATTCACATCAATGAAAAATTTAGATGAGGCATGAAAATCCCATGGTGCATTATTCCAACATTCATTGTCAGTTCCTTTCTTTCACAAACAAGTATTAATTAAAAAAAAGACAAGATAGCCAAACTACCTTGAAGAGAGATTTATTAGATGTTATCCATTTACACAATAGTATCTCATACTTATAGTAACATGATAGGTACATCAAATAACTTAAAAAATAATGACAAATGGATGAGAGGGACAGCTAAATGGGTTTACAACTCACGCCTATATTGGAAAACAACACTCTGTAGAAGAATACAATGGAGCATTCACGATCTAGAAGAATGATTTGGAAAACTAATGCAATGGAATAATGCATTACTGTCATTAACTCGAGCACACTCCCCTAATGGAGAAATGGATTCCCTTCAACACCAAACTTGACTTAACATTCCATTGGTTGATGTCTTCATCAATATGTTACTTTATAGCACATGATTTGAAGAACCTCTTGGTCTGCAAAGTCTATGTCTGGTCCAACATAGCATTTTCATCATACCCCTAGGATAAAATATTACAAAAATGTTGCCATTCACATAAAGGAAAAACCATCCACCAAAATGCATGGGTAAACAACCACTGCAACCATTGGTCTAGTAGGGTGTCCTTTGTGTACATGGTTCATTTAATCATTCTCTCATCACATGTCTTCATATATATACCATTAACCCCCCATGCGTCATCTTTTTCTTTGATTTTCCTTAGCTTACCCATGACCATGCTATGGTATTACAGCTATGACTTTTTGTGGACAACCCTCAACCATGAAAACTTAAGTGGTTTTTTCCTACCACAAACATTGAATCAAATGGCTTCGGCTAATTGGAAAGCATACATTAAACCAATAGTTTTTGGCTTAGCACAAGCCTTATACTACAAAGTGGTTTTCAGATTACTATGAATATTATGGGAGTACAAGTTTCCTCATAAATCTTACGTTTAACTCCGGTGCATACAATTCTCACACTCCATCCATGCAGATAGTAGTTACATAATAAAATATTATGTTAGGACTAATGTATAAAGTGAAATGTGACACCATAAACTTGGTTAGAAATATAATGTGTGTCTCACAACTCTCACAAATTTTTTAACTTTGATTTTCCATCATCATTTGTTTTCATTTGTTTCCACAAGACTTCCACATGCACTGCCACCAATTTTTTATTGTCTTCACTAGGGCTTCATCCTTGAACTTTCTTTTGTAACTACATAAAACTAATTATTGATTTCCATATAAACATTAATCCATTTGAAATTCCTACCATTAATCGAAGGCACAACTTTTTTGATTCCACGTCAAGTTAGCATGCGAGTACACCCAAAACTATCGTATCTATTCAAGTGGTCTATTCCACAACTTGATGTCATATCATGTTTATGCATAAAAGGATACGTGCTACATGATTACATGGGATACCACAATAATGCAAGTAGATACAAGTTAAGAGGGCTTTAAAAACACTTGAGAAGAAAAACGTTTACAACTTTGAAAAAAAACTTTTATGATGCCAGGTACAACCACTCATGCATCCCTTACATGATTGCATAATTTAATCTCAAGTACAACAAGTGACCATCACTCATTTGTAGAAATTAATGTCCAAATATATAACTCAATCTGATCTCATTTTTACTCACTTCTCTTTTATCTCTCTACTCATACTTGACTTATATTTACCTTTAAAATTTATTTATTTTTTGCTGGGGGGAGGGGTTATCATGACCCATAATAATAATAAAATACTCATGGCTTAAATAATTCACTAAATAAAATTATGTACAAGATTAACTCTTGCTCCTCCTTTATGAAACATGACTTTTGGAGGACCAACTAACTCATGAAATTTGTATGGTAGATATTGTTGTATATTGTAAAACTTGATTTTGTACAATCCTTTCAACATAAAAGTAACTTTCTTCCATTCATGCACATTTATTCGACCATAATGTACATGTTGTAGCTCATTTTTCACTATGTTTTTAATTGTGAAAAAAAAAAGAAAAAATTATATATTTCAAAAATAAAATAAAAAAGCATACTTATTAAAGTGTTAGGATTTTCAAAATTCATGGTGGATTAACATTGGGATTAAGGATAATGTAATAGTATGATAAAATATATTGGTGGGGACCTAGTGAAGTTGAAAGAACTGAAGGGTTAAATGTCAGGCTTGTTCATCTGGTGGAGTTTTTCGTGGTGTCTGGTCCTCCCGATGCTTGAAACACCACATCACAAAGGGTTCAAAGGATATGTGCCTGAGTACCTCTGTAAAGGATTCAATGTTAGATTGGTTGACCAGAAATCAATGAATGAGATAAGTTGTGGGATCACTACTAGCAGGCCTCGCCCATTACAATGGCTTCTCACATAACTCTGCAACAACCAAGTGTGACTCTATAGATCAGTTAACATTCCACCACCACGTCACCACTCTAATATTTTATAGATTATAAGTTGATTGTATGATTTTCATGGAACTTTAATAAGTTTACAGTGATATGTACATTTTAATTACATAAAATTTAGTTTCCTAAAACCAATAGTTGTAACAATCTCATATATGGAAAACATAACAAACCTATTATAAAATGCAGCTATATTGGTGATAAACACATCACCAATTTACATAAACTAAAAAAGCATAGTGGTTTTACTATTGAAGTCACTCTATTGGTTTTTCTACTTGCCTCCCTATCATAGACATTTAGAATATGTTAGATCAATTCCTTCATCGTAGATAAAAAAATGCAAGGATGCACCAAACAGGTGTGTTGTAGATCCATTTCTAAGATCGATCTTAGTGTGTATATAAGTAAAGAATTCTTCATGTACAATTGTTTCATAGATGGTGAACAAAAAATTCGACACATCTACATTTGCCATAATTTTATGGCAAAGAAAACAAAAATAAATAAAATGGTTACATGTATTCAAATAAAATTTGAAAATTGCCCACGGGGCTTTGGATTGATGGTGAATGGGTGCGCTGTTAAGGCACTCCTTGTGATAGGTCACCAGTTCAAATCCCCCGTGGGTACTTAGGTTAGTCTTAACTAGAAAAAAAAATAAAATTTGAAAATTAGAAGAAGAAAAAAGTCATTAAATAATGTAGTTTGTAGCTATTTTTCCATTAAAATTGGTTATGTACATTGGAATATGATAGAAAGTCTTATAGAGCATGAGTTTACTCCTATAAAAATCTATGTAGGAGTGTGCATCTATGGTGGGTATTGTAGAGTAACATGGAATAACACAGATAGATGGCTTTGGTTCTCTTAATTTTCATTTTTCACTATTTTTGTGAGCATCTGCTACAACCAACATCTTGCAACATTTATAAGAAATGTGAACTACAATATGGATGGACATAAAAGGTATCAATATATAAAATTTTATGTTTGGAACAAAGTGTTGTTATCTAGTGGCTATAAATTTTCTTGTTGGTATTTAAAGAGAAGCAATGATGACTACTAACTATGAGGGATGGTTTTTGCAACATATTCCAAGTTTCTTGTGCTATTACGCCACATTCTACAAGTCTTTTTGCAAGGAATTTTTGAATTCTGAGAATGGAAGGATTGAGTGTAGGAGTAGAAAAAGAAAATTCTATGAAGCATATGGTGTAAACTTTTAAAATTTGTTTATGCTTTAGATGCATAGTTGGAAATATAGGTTTGAACAACATGATTGGATGGTAATCAACATTGCCACACCAAATTGAAAGGATGTGAGTGATATGACTATTTAGCCAATTGTCATGCTAACCAAGGGTGTAGACCTTATTTCCATTCACATCAATGAAAAATTTAGATGAGGCATGAAAATCCCATGGTGCATTATTCCAACATTCATCGTCAGTTCCTTTCTTTCACAACCAAGTATTAATTAAAAAAAAAAGACAAGACAGCCAAACTCCCCTGAAGAGAGATTTATTAGATGTTATCCATTTACAAAATAGTATCTCATACTTACAGTAACATGATAGGTACATCAAATAACTAAAAAAATAATGACAAATGGATGAGAGGGACACCTAAATGGGTTTACAACTCACACCTATATTGGGAAACAACACACTTTAGAAGAATACAATGGAGCATTCACGATCTAGAAGAATGAATTGGAAAACTAATGAACTGGAATAATGCATTACTCTCATTAACTTGAGCACACTCCCTTAATGGATAAATGGATTCCCTTCAACACCAAACTTGACTTAACATTCCATTGGTTGATGTCTTCATCAATATGTTACTTTATAGCACATGATCTGAAGAACCTCTTGGTCTGCAAAGTCTATGTCTGGTCCAACATAGCATTTTCATCCTACCCCTAGGATAAAATCTTACAAAAATGTTGCCATTCATATAAGGGAAAAACCATCCAGCAAAATGCATGGGTAAACAACCACTGCAACCATTGGTCTAGTAGGGTGTCCTTTGTGTACATGGTTCATTTCATCATTCTCTCATCACATGTCTTCATACATGTACCATTAACCCCCCATGCGTCATCTTTTTCTTTGATTTTCCTTAGCTTACCCATGACCATGCTATGGTATTACAGCTATGACTTTTTGTGGACAACCCTCAACCATGAAAACTTAAGTGGTTTTTTCTTACCACAAACATTGAATCAAATGGCTTCTGCTAATTGGAAAGCATACATTACACCAATAGTTTCTGGCATAGCACAAGCCTTATACTACAAAGTGGTTGTTAGATTACTATGAACATTATGG
This sequence comes from Pinus tabuliformis, assembly GCA_031772625.1. NCBI lineage: Eukaryota > Viridiplantae > Streptophyta > Pinopsida > Pinales > Pinaceae > Pinus > Pinus tabuliformis. The sequence goes on along the minus strand of CM062819.1, from coordinate 1,019,035,193 downwards.
GAGTACAATTTTCCTCATAAATCTTACATTTGACTCAAGTACATACAATTCTCATGCTCCATCCATGCAGATAGTAGGTACATAATAAAATATTATGTTAGGAATAATGTATCAAGTGAAATGTGACACCATAAACTTGCTTACAAATATAATGTGTGTCTCACAACTCTCACAAATTTTTTAACTTTGATTTTCCATCATCATTTGTTTTCATTTGTTTCCACAAGACTTCCACATGCACTGGCACCAATTTTTTATTGTCTTCACTAGGGCTTAATCCTTGAACTTTCTTTTGTAACTACATAAAACTAATTATTGATTTCCATATAAACATTAATCCATTTGACATTCCTACCATTAATCGAAGACACAACTTATTTGATTCCACATCAAGTTAGCATGCGAGTACACCTAAAACTATCGTATCTATTCAAGTGGTCTATTCCACAACTTGATGTCATATCATGTTTATGCATAAAAGGATACGTGCTACATGATTACATGGGATACCACAATAATGCAAGTAGATATAACTTAATAGGGCTTTAAAAACACTTGAGAAGAAAAACATTTACAACTTTGAAAAAAACGTTTTGTGATGCCAAGTACAACCACTCATGCATCCCTTACATGATTGCATAATTTAATCTCAAGTACAACGAGTCACCATCACTCATTTGTAGAAATTAATGTCCAAAGATATAACTCAATCTGATCTCATTTTTACTCACTTCTCTTTTATCTCTTTACTCATACTTGACTTATATTTACCTTTAAAATTTATTTATTTTTGGTGGGGGGAGGGGTTATCATGACCCATAATAATAATAAAATACTCATGGCTTAAATAATTCACTAAATAAAATTATGTACAAGATTAACTCTTGCTCCTCCTTTATGAGACATGACTTTTGGAGGACCAACTAACTCATGAAATTTGTATGGTAGATATTGTTGTATATTGTAAGACTTGATTTTGTACAATCCTTTCAACATAAAAGTAAATTTCTTCCATTCATGCACATTTATGTGATCATAATGTACCTGTTGTAGCTCATTTTTCACTATGTTTTTAATTATGAAAAAAAAATTATATATTTCAAAAAATAAAATAAAAAAGCATACTTATTAAAGTGTTAGGATTTTCAAAATTCATGGTGGATTAACATTGAGATTAAGGATAATGTAATAGTATGATAAAATATATTGGTGGGGGCCTAGTGAAGTTGAAAGAAATGAAGGGTTAAATGTCACGCTTGTTCATCTGGTGGAGTTTTTCGTGGTGTCAGGTCCTCCCGATGGTGGAAACACCGCATCACAAAGGGTTCAAAGGCTATGTGCCTGATTACCTCTGTAAAGGATTCAATGTTAGATTAGTTGACCAGAAATCAATGACTGAGATAAGTTGTAGGATCACTACTAGCGGGTCTCGCCCATTACAGTGGCTTCTCACGTAACTCTGCAACAATCATGTGTGACTCTACAGATCAGTTAACATTCCACCACCACGTCACCACTATAATATTTTATAGATTATACATTGATTGTATGATTTTCATGGAACTTTAATAAGTTTACAATGATATGTACATTTTAATTACATAAAATTTAGTTTCCTAAAACCAATAGTTGTAACAATCTCCTATATGAAAAACATAACACAACCTATTATAAAATGTAGCTATATTGGTGATAAACACATCACCAATTTACATAAACTCAAAATGCATAGTGGTTTTACTATTGAAGTCACTCTGTTGGTTTTTCTACCTACCTCCCTATCATAGACATTTATAATATGTTAGACCAATTCCTTCATCATAGATAAAAAAATGCAAGGATGCACCAACAGGTGCATTGTAGATCCATTTCTAAGATCGATCTTAGTGTGTATGCAAGTAAAGAATTCTTCATGTACAATTGTTTCATAGATGGTGAACAAAAAAATCGACACATCTACATTTTCCATAATTTTATGGCAAAGAAAACAAAAATAAATAAAATGGTTACATGTATTCAAATAAAATTTGAAAATTAGAAGAAGAAAAAAGTCATTAAATAATGTAGTTTGTAGCAATTTTTCCATTAAAATTGGTTATGTACTGCGGAATATGATAGAAAGTCTTATAGAGCATGAGTTTACTCCTATAAAAATCTATGCAGGAGTGTGCATCTATGGTGGGTATTGTAGAGTAGCGTGGAATAACATAGATAGATGGCTTTGGTTCTCTTAATTTTCATTTTTCACTATTTTTCTGAGCATCTGCTACAACAAACATCTTGCAACATTTTTAAGAAATGTGCACTACAATATGGATGAACATAAAAGGTATCAATATATGAAATTTTATGTTTGGAACAAAGTGTTGTTATCTAGTGGCTATAAAATTTCTTGTTGGTATTTAAAGAGAAGCAATGATGACTACTAACTATGAGGGATGGTTTTTGCAACATATGCCATGTTTCTTGTGCTCCTATGCCACATTCTACAAGTTTTTTGGCAAGGAATTTTTGAATTGTGAGGATGGAAGGATTGAGTATAGGAGTAGAAAAAGAAAATTCTATGAATCATATGGTGTAATGTTTTAAACTTTGTTTATGTTTTAGATGCATACTTGGAAATGTAGGTTTGAACAACATGATTGGATGGTAATCAACATTGCTGCACCAAATTGAAAGGATCTTAGTGTTATGACTATTTATCCAATTGTCATTTTTATTTTTTGCTGAAATAAGCATCGGAACTTCTATTCAAATTAATATTACAACCAAATTACAAAATGTACAAAAAGAGAAGTGGGCCACCTAGAGCCTAGGATACTAAGCCTAACTCCCACTCACGAGGCCCAGGGCCCACAAAACACATGACGAAATGTCCACAAAATATAATTGGAAGCCCTAACCATTCGATCAATCCTTAGAGATCTAATAGTCATTAACAATATCGGGCCGTTAACAAGCACCCCCTTTAATTCTTGAATCGGACCCAATGAGCCTATAGAGACTGTTCTATAAAAATTTCGGGTCTTATTTGGCTGATATCCCTTGCACATGTAATCCACCCGAAATCCACGATATGCTTGCGATTCTCGCCCAACTGCACAACTTTCTTGCTGTTTAACATTGCTTTCGGACCCAAAGCCTGATAAAACCACTGTTAAATTCGAATTTTGGTCTTATTCGCTTGATAACCATATTGCTATTTGCACCACGGATTTGATGTGATTGCTTCTAGTTCTCCTATCTACTCGTTCTTTAACCAATCTCACTGCATAGCCAATGACAGGGCTTTTTATAACATGATTCAAATTCATGTAAATGCTTATGTTGTTAGTTGGAACCCGCTCGAGAACCTTTGGATTGTAGGATTCTGGGCACCTATTTCAACTTAAGGAATTGCCATTCATTTCGTTTATATCCATGGATTACTGTTTCATGTGGGCTAACATTCAATTATATCCCAAAGACTACAACCTGTTAGTGTCCCCTGCTCTGATAAAGCTCCCGGTCCTCATTCGCTAGTCTGAGACACTCTTCCCTCAATCTACCCTGGGATCTCTCTCCATTTATAATTCTTGTTGCTTTTAGCACAGAGTACACCTTCATTAGCTAAAATGTCCACTAATTTGTTGGTTGTTCGGTGCACATGAGTGAAACTCAAGGTTCTCATGTTCTGCAAGTGGGATTGAATCCTTTGATAGACTTGTAGAAGCCTCCAATGTCTTAAAACATTTTTCGGAGCTGAGCCATAGCAAATTCTCTTAACCGAATTGATAATCAATTCAAAATTGACTTCAATTATAATGTTATGAAGATTTTAGTCCCTCGGGATTTCTAAGCATTGCTCCAGGGCCATGAGCTCTGCCATATTGTTTGTGGGTTTCCCCAGATTAATATGAAAGATTATTTTTATTCAACCCATTTCATCCCTTATCACTCCTCCATAACCAGCCATGCTCGAGTTTCCCTTTGAGCCCCCATCAATATTACATTTCAGGAAACCTTGGGGGGGGTTGCCAAAAATCCTTATTAGCAGTTATATGATTTGCATTTTTGTTTTTACCTTATGGGGTGAGCCCTTGCATACCCAACTACATTAGTATCTGCAAATCAATATCTTTCAGTTGGTTCTCAGGGGAGTTTTTAATGAGAGTTCCTATCGTCTCATTGAGTTGTCTTAAAATTTATGCCATGATGCACTCTTTAAGAACCTTTCCTGTTTTTGAATATTCTGTTGTTGCGTTCTTTCTAGACATCCCGGATTAGAAAGCTTGGAGCTAAAGCCCAAGCTTTGTTGACTGTTTCATTATCAGAGATATTTTTCCTCCACTTCATTAAGGTGTTGGTAATACTCCCCATGTCTTTGTCTGTTTGTCTGAATATTGAGGCAATCCAATTCCATAATGTGGATGTGAAAGGATAGATGTTTAGAAGGTGATCCATAGTTTCTTCTTGAGCTTCACATAGCTAGAATTTAAATGGACCAACTACCCCTCTTTTCCTCAGGTTTTCCCTGGTTAGAATTTTTTTATGCTGAACTAACCACATGAACAGTTTGATCTTCATCTAGCTTTCATTCTGCCATAGGTCCTTCCATACCCAATTAGGTTTTGGAAAGTCAAGCCCAATGGCTATGCACTTGGCCTCTTTGAGGTTAAAGTTGCCTTCACTGTTATTGCCCCATCTCAGCTGGTCTAAATCTGCTGATATCAGAATCTTTCTCTGTTCCAATATAGCTGTTAGAGCTTCTGCCTGTGCCTTCAAGGGGGAGTCATCACTATATTCCAAGTTCTTCCATATCCTCCATTTTCCCTCACTTTTTTCTTGGTCCTAGAATTCATTTACTCTGAGTAACATTTTGTTATCAATATCATTCTTGAGATTTGAAAATTCTTCTCTTAACAATTTGGGTTCCTGTTGCCAATTGTCCTCCCAAAACCATGCAATATTCCCATCTCTAATTTCCCAGAAACTGTGTTTCTGAGTAATGTCTCTATTCTCCTAGGCTTTGTTCCAAATGTCAGAGCCTTTAATGATCCCCGACATTCTAATGTGATCCTTGTCTTGCCAATTGTTTGCATATTTCTGTTTCCAGATTTGGGCCCAAGGGGAAGCTGAATCTTTTAGCGATCTCCACCAAAGTTTTTCCCCCAAAACTTTGTTTAGAACTTCAGTATCATCCAGTCCCAAACCTCCATGTGACTAGGTTTACATATATTTTCCCAGGCTACCAAGGCCCATTTTTTTCCTTCCCCTTTGCCCCAAAGAAAATCTCTTTGGAGATTTCTGCATAGTTGCATGACTCCTTTAAGAGCTGGAAGGACTGAAAACATAAAGATGGGGACCATTTGTAAGACATCTTTTGTGAGTACAAGTCATCCTGCTAGGTTCAAAGACCTACTTGTCCATTTTCGAATTTTTTCCTGTAGTTTATTAATCATAGGTTCCCAAACCATCTTTCTCAGAGGTTTGTCAGTTAGCGGTACTCCCAAGTATTTGGAGGGTAGCATTTCTCTTTGAAAGCCTAGAATTCTGGATATATTTCTCTGAATAGCAATGTTAATATTGAAAAAGAAAATCTTAGTTTTGGTAAGGCTTACCTCTATGCCCGCCGCCATTGCAAAGTCTTTCAGGATTTGTTTGTAGGCTAGAGCTTCCCTGACCGTAGGTGTTCCCTATAGCATAGTATCATCCACAAATTATTGATGGGTCAAAGCCTCTCCGTTCATGGTGAGTTTGAGACCCTGGATTTTACCTTCTTCTTTGGCAGACTTGATAGCTTTGCCTAGCCCTTCCATCATGAGAATAAAGAGAAAGGGTGAGAGAGGATCTCCTTGTCTGAGACCTCTAGTCAGATTAAAGGGCTTGGATGGCGAACCATTTACCGGGATTGAAAAAATAGAGGTAGTTATAAGGGCCATCATCCATCTTACCAAGTTATGGTCAAATCCATAAGCTATAAGAACTCTCCTTATGTAAGCCCAACTTATCTTATCATAAGCCTTTCCAAGGTCAAGTTGCATAATCATTCCTGCTTGCCTATTACTTATAAGTGAGTGAACCACCTCATGTGCTTGAATGATATTGTTTAGAAATTGTCTTCCTTCCACAAACCCAATTTGTTCCTCAGATATGAGGGTTGGGAGAAGGGGTTTAAGCCTGTTGGCAATAATTTTGGAAATTATTTTATACACCACAGTACATAATGCTATTGGTCTGAATCAATCTGGTGTCATAGCATTATCCTGTTTTGGAATTAACGATATGAGAGAGGTATTGAGTGCCTTCAAAATAGCTCTATTTTTCCTTGAGACCTCCACCACTTCGAGGATATCTTGCTTGACTATTTTTCAACATCCTTTAAAGAAGTCAACATCCAGACCTAGTGCCTTCCCATTTTTCATTTCTTTGATGACTTTGCTGAACTCCTCTTCATTCACAACCCTGTTTAGATTTTAATTGTATTCTCTTGTCACCAGCTTAGGAATGTGCCTTGTAAAGTCATTGATGAATTGTGATCTGTCCAAGAGAGGTTCCTCTACTATTCATTAGAAATGTTTAACCAGATTAGCTTCTATTGCTTTGTGGGTATCGAGTTGATTCCCTTGAGAATCTTTAATTTTTGAGATCCTGTTATGAGACCTGTGATCCATTGTTGATTTGTGAAAAAACATTGTGTTCCTTTCTCCTTCCTTTAACCATTGTACCCTTGATTTCTACTTCCAGAATATCTCCTCTTGTTTGCATAATTCTTCCCATTCCTGTTGATGGTATTCAACTTGTTCCTTTCTTTCATCATTGAAGCCATCTGTAATGAGGATCTGGTTAATTTCATGAAGCTTTCATTCTACCACATTTTATGCTTCAAAAATGTTTCCAAACTCACTTTTATTCCAATCTTTAAGTCTGATTTTGACATGTTTTAATCTTTTATGCAGGAGGTACATTTTAGTGCCCTCAACTTGCATATCCTCTGGCCACCATTTTTCAATATTGCTGATAAAGTCTAGATGGGTGAGCCAATTTTTTTCAAACTTGAACGGTTTGTTCCTTGGAGTTCCTATAAAGGATGCTTCAAGTTGAACAGGCCAACGATCTGAGCCACCAAAAGGGAGTATCATTGCTGACAGGTCAAGGCCTGTTAGGATAAGGTAGACCTTATTTACATTCACATCAATGAAAAATTTAAATGAGGCATGCAAATCCCATGGTGCATTATTCCAACATTCATTGTTAGTTCCTTTCTTTCACAAACAAGTATTAATTAAAAAAAAAAAAACAAGATAGCCAAACTCCCTTGAAGAGAGATTTATTAGATCTTATCCATCTACACAATAGTATCTCATTCTTACGGTAACATGATAGGTACATCAAATAACTATAAAAAACATTGACATATGGATGAGACGGACATCTAAATGGGTTTACAACTCACACTTACATTGGAAAACAACACTCTTTAGAAGAATACATTGGATAATTCATGATCTAGAAGAATGCATTGGAAAAATAACGCATTGGAATAATGCATTATCTCATTAACTCTAGCATACTCCCTTAGTGGAGAAATGGATTCAGTTCAACACCTGACTTGACATAACATTCCATTGGTTGATGTCTTCATCAATATGTTACTTTATAGCACATGATCTGAAGAACCTCTTGGTCAGCAAAGTCTATGTCTAGTCCAACATAGCATTTTCATCATACCCCTAGGATAAAAATATTACAAAAATGTTGCCATCCATATAAGGGAAAAACCATCCACCAAAATGCATGGGTAAAAAAGCACTGCAACTGTTGGTATAGTTGGGTGTCCTTTGTGTACATGGTTCATTTAACCATTCTCTCATCACATGTCTTCATACATGTAACATTAAGCCCCCATGCATCATCCTTTTCTTTTATTTTCCTTAGCTTACGCATGACCAAGCTATGGTATTACACCTATGGATTTTTGTGGATAACCCACAATTGTGAAAACATAAGTAGTTTTTTCCTACCACAGACATTGAATCAAATGGATACGACTAATCAGAAAGCATACACTACACCAATAGCTTTTGGCTTAACACAAGCCTTATACTACAAAGTCGTTTCTATATTACTATGAACATTATGGTACTACAATTTTCCTCATAAATCTTATGTTTGACTCAAGTACATACAATTCTCACACTCCATCCATGGAGACAGTAAGTACATAATAAAATATTATGTTAGGACTAATATATCAAGTGAAACGTGACACCATAAACTTTCTTACAGATATAATGTGTGTCTCACAACTCTCACAAACTTTTAAATTTGATTTTCCATCATCATTTTTTTTCATTTGTTTCCACAAGACTTCCATATGCACTGCCACCAATTTTTTATTGTCTTCACTAGGGCTTCATCCTTGGAATTTCTTTTGTAACTAAATAAAAATAGTTAGTGATTTCCATATGAAAATTAATCCATCTAACATTCCTACCATTAATCAAAGACACAACTTATTTGATTCCACATCAATTTAGCATGCGACTACACCTAAAACTATCTATTCAAGTGGTCTATTCCACAACTTGATGTCATATCATGTCTATGCATAAAAGGATATGTGCCACATAATTACATGGGATAACACAATAATGCAAGTAGATATAAATTAAGAGGGCTTGAAAAACACTTGAGAAGATAAACTTTTACAACTTTGGAAAAACAAATTTGTGATGCGAGGTACAACCACTCATGCATCCCTTGGATAATTTCATAATTTAATCTCAAGTACAACAAGTTACCCTCACTCATTTGTAGAAATTAATATGTCCAAACATATAAGTCAATCTCATCTCATTTTTACTCACTTCTCTTTTATCTCTTTACTCATACTTGAGTTATATTTACCTTTACAAAGTGTTTTTTTGGTGCAGGGAAGGGTTACCATGAGCCATAATAATAATAAAATTCTCATGCCTTAAATAATTCACTAAATAAAATGATGTACATGATTAACTCTTGCTCCTCCTTAATGAAAATGAATTTTGGAGGACCAACTAACTCATGAACTTTGTATGTTAGATATTGTTGTATATTGTAAGACTTGATGTTGTACAATCCTTTCAACATAAAAGTAACTTTCTTCCATTCGAGCACTTCTATTCGACCATAATGTACCTATTGTAGATCATTTTTCACAATGTTTTTAATTGTGAAAAAAGAAAACGTATATATTTCACAAAAGAAATTCAAAAAGCATACTAATTAAAGTGTTAGGATTTTCAAAATTAATGGTGGATTAACATTGAGATTAAGGATAATTTAACATTATGATAAATTTGTTTGTGGGGCCTCGTGGAGTTGAAAGAATTGAAGGGTTAAATGTTGGGTGTGTTCATCTGGTGGAGTTTTTCGCGGTGTCGGGTCCTCCTAATGGTGGAAAAATTACATCACAAAGGGTTCAAAGGCTATGCGTTTGAGTACCTCTATAAAGGAGTCAATTTTAGATTGGTTGACTAAAAATCAATGACTGAGATTAGTTGTGGGATAACTACTAGCGGGCCTCACCCATTACAATGGGTGCTCTCATAACTGTGTAGCAACCAAGTGTGACTCTACAGATCAATTAACATTCCAACACCATGTCACCGCTATAATATTTTATAGGTTATAACTTGATTGTATGATGTTCAGGGAACTTTAAGAAATTTACAATGATATCTACATTTTAGTTACATAAATCCAGTTTCCTAAAACCAATATTTGTAACAATATCCTATATGGAAAACATAACACAACCTATTATAAAATGCAGCTATATTGGTGATAAACGCATCACCAATTTACATAAACTCAAAATGCATAGTTTTTTTACTATTGAAGTCACTTTGTTGGTCTTTCTACTTGCCTCCCTATCATAGACATTTAGAATATGTTATATGAATTCCTTCATCGTATATAAAAAAATGCAAGGATGCACCAAACAGGTGTGTTGTAGATCCATTTCTAAGATTGATCTTAGTGTGTATGTAAGTAAAGAATTCTTCATGTATAATTGTTTCATGGATGTTGAACAAAAACCTCAACAAATCTCCATTTTCCATAATTTTATGGAAAAGAAAAGAAAAATAAATAAAATGGTTACATGCATTCAAATAAAATTTGAAAATTAGAAGAAGAAAAAAGTCATTAAATAATGTAGTTTGTAGCAATTTTTCCATTAAAATTTATTATGTACAGTGGAATATTATAGAAAGTCTTATAGAGCATGAGTTTACTCCTATAAAAATCTACGTAGGAGCATGCATCTATGGTGGGTATTGTAAAGTAGCGTGGAATAACACATATAGATGGCTTTGGTTCTCTTAATTTCTGTTTTTCAGTATTTTTGTGAGAATCTGATACAACCAACATCTTGCAACATTTATAAGAAATGTGTACTACAATATGGATGGACATAAAAGATATGAATATATGAAATTTTATGTTTGGAACGATGTGTTGTTATCTAGTGGCTATAAATTTTCTTATTGGTATTTAAAGAGAAGAAATGATGATTACTAACTATGAGGGATGGGTTTTGCAACATATACCATGTTTCTTGTGCTCCTATGCCACATTCTACAAGTCATTTTGTAAGGAATTTTTGAATTGTGAGAATGGAAGGATTGAGTGTAGGAGTAGAAAAAGGAAATTCTATGAAGCATATGGTGTAAGATTTTAAACTTTTTTTATGCTTTAGATGCATAATTGGAAATGTAGGTTTGAACAACACGATTGGATGGTAATCAACATTGCCACACCAAATTGAAAGGATTTGAGTGTTACAACTATATAGCCAATTGTCATTCTAACCAAGGGTGTATACCTTATTTCCATTCACATCAACGAAAAATTTAGATGAGGCATGCAAATCCAATGGTGAATTATTCCAGCATTCACTATTAGTTCCTTTCTTTCACAAACAAGTATTAATTAAAGAAAAAACAAGATAGCCAAACTCCCTTGAAGAGAGATTTATTAGATGTTATCCATCTACATAATAGTATCTCATACTTATAGTAACATGATAGGTACATCAAATAACTATAAAAGAAAATGACAAATGGATGAGAGGGACATCTAAATGGGTTTAGAACTCACAACTATATTGGAAAACAACACTCATTAGAATAATACATTGGAGCATTCATGATCTAGAAGAATGCATTGGAAAACTAATGCATTGGAATAATACATTGCTCTCATTAACTCGAGCACACTCCCTTAATGGAGAAATGGATTCACTTCAACACCTAACTTGACTTAACATTCCATTGGTTGATGTCTTCATCAATAATTTACTCTATAGCACATGATATGAAGAACCTCTTGGTCTGCAAAGTCTATGTCTGGTCCAACATAGCATTTTCATCATACCCCTAGGATACAAATCTTACAAAAATGTTGAAATCCACATAAAGGAAAAACCTTCCACCAAAATGCATGGGTAAACAACCACTGCAACCATTGGTCTAGTAGGGTGTCCTTTGTGAACATGGTTCATTTCATCATTCTCTCATCACATGTCTTCATACATGTACCATTAACCCCCCATGCATCATCTTTTTCTTTGATTTTCCTTAGCTTACCCATGACCACACTATGGTATTACACCTATGGATTTTTGTGGACAACCCTCAACCATGAAAACTTAAGTGGTTTTTTCCTACCAAAAAAAATGAATCAAATGGATTCGGCTAATCGGAAAGCATACATTACACCAATATTTTTTGGCTTAGCACAAGCCTTATACTACAAAGTGTTTTTTTAGATTACTATGAACTTTATGGGAGTACAATTTTCCTCATAAATCTTATGTTCGACTCAAGTACATACAATTCTCACACTCCATCAATGCAGATAGTAGGTACATAATAAAATATTATGTCAGGACTAATGTATCAAGTGAAACATGACACCATAAACTTGCTTACAAATATAATGTGTGCCTCACAACTCTCACAAACTTTTAACTTTGATTTTCCATCATCATTTGTTTCCACAAGACTTCCACATGCACTGTCACCAACTTTTTTATTGTCTTCGCTAGGGCTTCATCCTTGAAGTTTTTTTTGTAACTACATAAAACTAATTATTGATTTCCATATAAAAATTAATCCATTTGACATTCCTACCATTAATCGAAGACACAACTTATTTGATTCCACATCAAGTTAGCTTGTGAGTACACCTAAAACTATCGAATCTATTCAAGTGGTCTATTCCACAACTTGATGTCATATCATGTTTATGCATAAAAGGATACGTGCTACATGATTACATGGGATACCATATTAATTCAAGTAGATATAACTTAACAGGTCTTTAAAAACACTAGAGAAGAAAAAAATTTACAACTTTGAAAAAAAACTTTTGTGATGCTAGGTACTGTTAGCCCTGTTGGCATGTGGCCCAAAATGGATCCAAAACACTCTCTAAGTCTTTGAAACCTTCTTAAAGATCATTCAAAAGATCCAAAAAACAACATGAGAAGAGCCCTTAGAATGGAAAAAAACACTATTGGGAGGCAAAAACCCAAGGAAATAGTGAAAAACTGAGTATTGGAGGTCTGAACAGTGAAATGCATAGTAGCCATTAGATCTGGATGATCAATGGTCCATATCTGATTGGCGGATCACAATTGGCAGTGGCAATTAGAAGTGGCAATTGGCGGTGGCAATTAGAAGTGGCAATTAGCAGTGGCAATTGACAGATATTAGGGCGGACCATAAAAAACTTACGATGGTAACTGGAGGAGTCAACTACGACTGTTGATCAAGTGTGCAGATTGACAACCCACGTTGTATCACAGGATCGCTATCAGAGATTACAAAGAGCGCTTGCAATGGCCCAGGGCACAAGCGATATGCGATTGTGATTAATTGTATCATGATATTGCAATTAGAGAAACATTATGGAGCGGGGCCTATACCCATACATGTATGCGATGTGATTAGTTGGACTCGATGGCTATATAAGCATTATTGCATAGATTTTGAGATCCGCCGAAAGGCATTTTTTAATGTATTTTCACATATTTCGTTATTTAATGAAATACAAAGAAACAATGCCGATGTGATAAGACCCAGATCCGAAAGGGTTCGTGAAGGGAAATATATAATATTTGAAGTAAGGATGGAGCCAATTTTCATGTTATTTTCACAATTTTTAACATATTTATAAAATGCAAAGGAGCAAGGACAAAGTGACTTGTGATAGCAATGAGGACGGACCTGCTAGAGTAATAGACCATATTTAAGGACTTTTAAAGTCCGAAATGAACAGAGCTTAGTGGAATTTCACAGTGTTGTAGCGTTTCTCTGTGTAAAACATAAAACAATATTTTTTTGTATTCGAATGGATTTCAAAGGCCCGAAGATCCATTTCGTTATAGAACAGAGGCCGGGAGATAGATGGCTAGGAGATAGATGGCTGGAAGGTAAAAAAGTCACAGCATAATGTAGCCCACAACAAAAGTGATCATGGAGCATCGCTGGCACGAGCGAGCCACCTAACAGCACGCAAATTACCAGAATGTGGTTACTTTGTTGTTAGAAAAAGAAACCTCCAAACTCATGCTTGTCTAGTCATGGCATCAAGTCGTTAAAGGGTTCAACTATTGGAGACTGTGGAGACTCTATTCCTCTTAGTGTCTCATCTTCATTCTAGTAATAAAAGCTTATTTTGCTGTTATACGTTCAATCCTCATCTTCTCCTCCATTCTAAGCTTGCACTTGAATAGGTTATTCATGTTTTCTTCTGTATCTAATGCTAGATAACTGTCATCTTATCTCTGCATTGATAAATTAGATTTGTAAGCTTAATTTACTTTTTGTAGCTAGCCATTCATATATGTTTATGTATGCATCTGCTGGTAGAGTTAGGATTCTCCATTATCCATTAAATCTATAAACTATTGAGCATTAGTGGTATAAAGCCTTGTAAAGCAAGGGTGTTCATGCATGTCTTGAGTGAAAATATAGTTGAAATAGTCATCTGACTTGATCTAAACCATCATCCATTCCAATAGTTCCGAGAACAATATTGAAGATTTATATGTTACCAGACATCTATGAGCTACAATCTACGAGAGCTTCCTAGAGCGATAACATAATTGGCGTCGTTTTCGGGGAGAGGAGACTGAAGCTCAGCTTCCCTAGGAGATGACACATATCTAGCTTTGATGATAGACAAATTTTGGAAACTTTTTTGGTTGTAATCATCTATCTGGCAACTCTAATGGAGGACGAACCTCTTGGCGACTCCACTCCATAGTTCTAGTTTAGTTTGGGAGGCATACTCAGAGAAATCCTCAGAAGTGACAAGCTGACCCAGTACCTGACCCTAAAAGAATCATCAAAGAAAGAAAGGAATTGCAGAAAGGAGCACCGGGTTTTGGTAGTTCTAAACATATCTCTTCAAGAAAATTCTTTAATAAAACAAATACATGTTGAGAGTATAGCTTCTAATACTAGCAGTGAAGAAAAGATCTCAGAGATTCATAGAGCTCCTTATTCTTTTGGTTCTTCTTTTGTTGTAAGCCCGAAGGAAACCTCTCCTCCTATCCAACATACTCATTTAGTCTTATCAGTCACTCCTCAACCCTCTATCATTCAGACTTCCAGTGCCCTTATAGCCACCACAACTATGGCAGGACCACAAGCACCTACCAAAATGGAAAGAATCATAGCTGCTAGGTATGGTCCTCTGGTACTTCCCACTCCTTTGAATGCCATGCCAAATAGAGAATATCAGAAGTATAATCCTAAGTTCACTGGGACTGAAGGTGTTACAACTGAAGAACATGATGAATCATTCTATAGCTATGCTGATAACCTAGACATTAGTGAAGATGATGTGTGGATGAGAGTCCTCGTCCAAAGCCTAGATGGAGAGGCTAGAAAATGGTTCAGAGAACTAACCCCAAGGTCTATAGCAGATATTGAGGCTTTAGACGATGCATTCCTAAAGCATTGGGGGGATAAGAAGGATCTACTCTACTACCACACCGAGTTTGGGAACTTAAAGAGGGAAAATGGTGAGTTGTTGTCTAATTTCAATAAGAGATTTAATTGCATGTACATCAAAACACTAGCTGAAGTAAAACCCACCACTACCTCTGCTACACTCACCTATGTCAGTGCTTTTGATTCTAACTTCTATCTACTATTGAGGGATCTACTATTGAGGGAGAGATGATGTGCTACCTTGGATGATATGCAGGATGCAGCCTTGGAAGTAGAATAAAACATCATGGATGCAGAGAAGCTCAAGGGGAATGTTGATAGAAGGAGAGAGAGAGGCGAATATTCATCATCTTTAGATCCCAAGATAGATAAAATGACCAAGATGATAGAGTCATTAGCCTTTGAAATCTCCAAAGTAAAGGTTGAGCAACACCTTGGGAAAGGAAGAGTTCCTAATACCTTTGCTCCTAGAAATCAAAATCCATATAGAAGAGCTAATGAGCAGTTACAGATCCTACAAAGAAGCAAAGATGCCAATGAAGGCCCATTTCTAGAATGTAGTCATCGAAGAAGAACAGTTTGAAGAAGATGTTGAGATCCATTGTATGGAAGACAAAGGCAGAGCCTCCTTTTTAACCTTAGCTACCTATGAAAAGTCTTTATTCAATGACCAGATCAGCCAAGAGTGGGATGGTGAAGCTGTTCTACAAACTAATGATCGAAACAGATATGATCTCAGGTCGAAGATGAATAATGTCAAGGAAACTCTTGTTCAAAAAGTTGTTTTCCATGAAATACAACAAGGTAATAAGTAGAAGTGACCGACAACTGATCCCATCCTCCTCAAAGCTCTAGCTCATGAGGTAAGAGGCCTTAACAAGTCTCCTTCTCCGTTCAGTTTTCAATCAAAAATTCAGAAGCTAAGAATACCTATACCTCTGATTGAACTAGTGAAGAATGAGTCCTTCAAGATATCTATCCTTGAGGCCCTTGAGCCTAATGCCATCCAAGCTTCCATTGACTATGTAAATCTACAAGATGACAAACCAGCTGTTGTTCTCAACCCAATGATTGAAAATTATGATGACAGCTCCCCATCATTCTATGTATCTTTGACTATTCATGACAAAATCCTTCACAACTGCCTTCTAGACACAGGAGCCAACCATAATCTAATGCCCAAGGCTATCATGGATGAGTTGGGTCTTGACATTACCAAGTCTTATCATGACCTATTTTCTTTTGACTCTAGAAAAGTGAAATGTTTGGGATTAATCAAAGACCTAGCCATCACCTTGTCTCAGCTACCCATGAAGAGCATGATGATGGATATTGTTGTAGCAGATGTACCCCCAAAGTTTGGCATGTTTCTTTCCAGAGGTTGGATCAAGAGATTAGGTGGAACATTGCAAAATGATCTGTCCTATGCTACTATCCCAGTTTTTGGAGGTGAAAGTAGGAGATTATACACAGAGGCTTACTTGGCTTATATCATCAGTGATGAAAGGAATCACACTAATCATCTCATCTATGCTGTCAACACTGATTTTGGAGTCTGTACTCTTCAGATTGAAGAATCCCAGCTGGCCTCCATGCAACTTAGGAAACTGGTTTTCCAGATCACAGAGGAAGAAGGCACACAAATTTCGGACATGTTCTGTGATGGAGCATGCTTTAAGGAAGTTGCAAGGGTAGGTGTAGTCCTTGTGTCCCCCACACAAGAATGAATTCATTTATCTTTCAAGTTAGCTTTTCAGGTCACAAATAAAATAGCAATGTGTGAAGGTTTGATATTGGGCTTAAACGCTGCTAAAGAAATGGGCATCAAAGGTCTGAAGGTGTTTGGAGACATAGACCTTATCGTTTAGCAGGTCAACAAAACTTTCCAAGCAAAGGATCCAAGGCTAAAATCATATAGAGATGAGGTATGGAAGCTCAAGGGTTCTTTTAATAGTTTTACCATTTATTACATCCCTAAAATGAAGAATCAACTTGCTAATTCCCTTGCTGTGTTTGCTAGCACGTTTATTCCTCCTTTGCCTCCTAGATTGACTTATGAAGTTCAGGTGAAATATAGACCATCTCTGCCTGACAATGTCAAATAATGGAATTTTTTTGAAGATGATGATGAAATTAATAGGTTTTTACAAGTCATTGATGAATTTTTTGAAATGCACATTGACCAAGAAAGTGAAACCAATAAAGAATGCAACCAGTCCAAGCTAAAGGTCGAGATTGGCTGGGAAAGCATTGTCCAGCTTCCTAGTAACTATATACCTAAAGGATTGGTGCCCCTAGAGAAGATTTTTGATCATAATGATGTACCTTATAAGCTTGCCAAAAAAGAAAATGGGTCTGCTGTTCATAAACATAATGTAGGGAGTCCAAACCATCCAAAGTACATAAATCTGTCCACTCACTTGTCTTCTGCTCAAATGTCCGAGTATTGCACCCTGATGAAACAATTAGTTGATATTTTTTCTTGGGAATACAGTGATCTCAGGACCTATGACACCAACATCATTCCTCATAATATTCCACTGGAGAAGAACACCATCCCTTTTAAGCATAAATTAAGACCTATCAACCCTCTCTTATTGCCTTTAATTGAAAGGGAAATAAAAAAACTGTTGGAGGACAAAAAAAAGAGTTGGGATTCCAAGTTGAATTTTACGCTATCGGCTAACAGAGTTACCAACAAGAAGTCCATAGGAAATTCTCCATTTACGCTGGTTTATGGCACTGATGCTATTTTTCCTATCTAGCTGATTCTCCCTGCAGCCAAATTCTTGCAAGAAGAACATGATGAAGAGAATGATATAGCAAGGAGAATGACTAACTTGGTTGAATTATAGTAGATCAGAGAACAACTAGTTGAGAAGTCAAGAATTCATCAGAAGAAGATCAAATAAACCTTTGATAGAAAGGAAAAAATGGATAGTTTTCAGGTTGGTGACTGGGTTCTCAAATGGGATGCATTGAAGGAAAAGAAGGGAAACCATGGTAAATTTGATGCTTTATGAACGAGACTATTTGTCATTGCTCAAGTTCAGAAAAGCAATACTTTCATTATGCACAATTTGGAGGGGGGAGGTGTTTTTGATGGCCTAATAAATGGGTGGTTTTTGAAACTTTACTTCATATGAGGCTTTAAGGCCTTAATATTGTAATAGGTGTTTTAGTTTTTTTTTTATTTATTTATTTATTTATTTATGCAAATAAACTCCATGCGTAATGGAACAGTAGGAGATAAGTTTGTTTTTGTTGTTACTAGAAAGGCAGTAGTCTGCAGTTCTTGAAACCTCTCGCGGAGGCTTTCATCCCTAGAAGGAGCCAGTGTTAGCCCTGTTGGCATGTGGCCCAAAATGGATCCAAAACACTCTCAAAGTCTTCGAAACCTTCTTAAGGATCAGTCAAAAGATCAAAAAAACCACATGAGAAGACCCCTTAGAATGGCGGAAAAACACTATCGGGAGGCAAAAACCCAAGGAAACAGTGAAAAACTGAGTATAAGAGGTCTGAACAGTGAAATGCACAGTAGCCATGAGATCTGGCCGATCAACAGTCCAAATCAGATCAGCGGATCGCAATCAACAGTGGAAATCGGTGGTGGTAATCGGTGGATATAGGTGCAGACCATATAAAACTTGCGATGGCGACCGACGGAGTCAACTAGGATCGTCGATAAAGTGCACAGATCGATGGCCCACATTGCATCGTAGGATCGCTATCAGAGATTACAAAGAATGCTTGCAATGGCCCGGGAATGAGTGATATGTGATTGTGATTAATTGCATCGTGATATCAAAATCGGATAAACATTATGGAGTGGGGCCTATACCCATACATGTATGCGATGTGATTAGTCGAACCCAAAGACTATATAAACATTATTGCATAAATTTTGAGATCTGCGAAAAGGCGTTTTTTAATGTATTTTCACATATTTTATTATTTAATGAAATACAAAGAAGTAATGTCGATGCGATAAGACCTGGACCCAAAAGGGTTCGTGAAAGGAAATATATAATAGTTGAAGTCCGGAGGGAGCCAATTTTCACGTTATTTTCAAAATTTTTAACCTATTTTTAAATATAAAGGAGCAAGGTCGAAGCGACTTGCGATAGCGATGAGGACAAACCTGATAGAGGAATAGGCTGTATTTAAGGACTTTGGAAGTCCACAATGAACAGAGCTTGGCAGAATTTCACAGTGTTGCAACATTTCTCTGTGTAAAAAATAAAACATTCATTTTTGGTATTCGAATGGATTTCAAACACCCAAAAACCCATTCCATTATAGAACAAAGGCTGAGAGATAGAGGCTGGGAGATAGATGGCTGGGAGACAGATGTCTGGGAGATAGATGGCCGGAAGGGAAAAAAGCCACAACATAATGCAGCCCACAACATAAGTGATCATGGAGCATCACTGGAATGAGCGAGCCACCTGACAGTGCGGCAAATTATGAGAATGCGGTTACTCTGCAGTTAGGAAAAGAATCCTCCAAGCTCATGCATGTCTAGTCATGGAATCAAGTCATTAAAGAGATAGAGGGGATAGATTAAGACACCTTGAGCCTTTGAGAGCTCGAGAGCATTGTAAAAAGCCTATAAATGGCTGAAAATTAGAAGTATGAAGGGTTAAACTTTTGGAGACTGTGGAGACTCTATTCCTCTTAGCGTCTCATCCTCATTCCAATAATACAAGATTCTTTTGCTATTATATGTTCAATCACATCTTCTCCTCTGTTCTAAGCTTGCACTTGAATAGGTTATTCATGTTTTCTTTTGTATCGAATGTCAGATAACTGTCATCTTATCTTTGCGTTGATAAATTAGATTTGTAAGCTTCATTTACTTTCTGTAGCTAGCCATTCATATATATTTATGTATGCATCTGTTGGTACAGTGAGGATTCTCCATTATCCATTAAATCTATAAACTATTGAGCATTAGTGGTCTAAAGCCTTGTAAAGCTGAAGGTGTTCACGCATGTCTTTGTGGAGTACTAAAGAAGGTATGTTTTTGGTAATTATTTCAGCATCTTTTCGTTAGAACTTACAAACCGTTTTGCATCATGAACTCAGAAAACGATAAGGAATTGTAATTAAACATGTGAGATTAATATGCAAGATGAAAACATTGAAAATTGTCATTTCCTTATGCAGGAAGGAGGAAAAACGATAATTTTCCGTTCCAAAGGAAAGGACAAGGATGGGTTAACCGCTGTCCCTTTGATGGGAGACCGTATGCAAACAAGGCAAAGCAAATCAAAGTGAATCGGCCCTGGAAAGGAAGTGGAGATATCGGCTCGGCATAGGAAAGGAAAGAGATGACTGAGGACTAACGGTTCGGCGAATCTCTCAGGATCCTTGATCCTGAGGGATCGCTGTTTGATCTATTTCTACACTTAGATATCTCCGCCTTCACCCTTATAAAAGGGGCAGCACTGTTAGCTCGAGGGAGATGGTTATGTTTTATATAATTTCCTTTAAGATCAGAACTTTGATCATCGAGTCTCGTTAAGAACCGATCTATTGTAATTTTGCTTTATGCATTAATACAAACTTGGTTATTATTTCATCTCCGAGTCTGGAATAACTTCAAGCGGTGTACCCCTGGAGGCTAAGGGTCCAACCCTCGGGGACACTTGCTCCTGTACTACTACAATTGGTTTATGTGTGGTTTTCTTATCAACATGATTCGGTAATCTGATGTATTTTGTTACTTTACATCACATGCTCTGTTATGTTTATTTTATTGAGACATAACTATTGCATTGACTCTGCAGCGTATCACTGTTCTTTTAAGTGTTGATATAATACTATCAGTCTTTACAGAATATTGTTGCTGTTCAATTACAGAGCCTCTGTGCCGTGCACTTATTCCTTGGTATTACGGAATTCATCTTAGAAATTATGTTCTTTACAATTGTGGATCTATAGACATTGTTGTTCCATTCTGAAATGCAGTCGTAATCTTTTATAACTAAGAGCGATAATTGGTTTACCGAGATCAGGTTACTATTAAGGTGTGTCATGTGCATATATGGTTTTGAAGTACTATTCTATATTTATCATTAATCATAGCTGTTCCATTTCGGTGTGTTGTTCAATTCGTCCTTAAGAGTGAAGGATTGCCATTCAATTCCTATAGGTCATGATTCATGCATTTGATGTTGTTGACTAAGGTGTTACTGCTTCCTAGACTTAGTTGTTGTTACAGTTTCATGTTTGTTGTTCTATTTCAGATTTGCTGATCTATTTCAGGTTTGTTGTTCCATTTCAGATTTTCCATTCCATTAATTTCTATTATATTTCCTGTTCTTTGTTATTTTGGTGTGAAGAACGATCCAGGGCTATAGTGGGCACTGACATTTACTGCCTGGCTCCCAGATCCACGATCTATTCTCTGATTTACCTTAGTTCCATCACTTTACAAAGGGATGAGTTACTGCTACTGAACCCCTGACTGATAACTTTCTTAGTTTCTGAATAAGTAGTTTAATCTTTTGAAGTAGTTTACTGTAAACAAGCATCCGCTTACTCTTGTATTTCTGAACACTATACTACTAGCATTACTCTGACAAATGACAACCTCAGACTGAGACACTCTTTGAAATAAAAAAATGTTCCTGGATTGACAACTAATGTGAGGTAATTAGAGGTGAAAGAGACCCTTTTTATAGCTCCACATTTTGGCGCCGTTGCCAAGGAAAGAGTGTAGCAATTTGTTATTTTTTCAGAGTAGTGTATGAACCTGTTAGGGAAGAATTGGGTTTTTAAAACTGAAGGTAAGAACCTATGTGTGTAGCATGTAACAACCCTGCTTCCCTACCCACTTTCCTATAGATTTTCTGTTGTTTTGTTTGGGTAGAATCCAGTAGTTGATTGGTGTGCATGACTAAGTAGAAAAAGCCAGAAAATAATTCCAAACCTTTACCCAAGCCAGAAAAAGCTAAGGGGCCAGTGACCCTTGGCCGATCAACCTTCATAGACGAAATCATCAAGAAAGCAAAATCTCATTCCTCAGTAGGACCCAGAAAAGTTATTTCTAGATAGCCTACTAGTTCCCTTCAGGCCACAGGATCACCATCTGTAGCCTTTGCTGAGGTGCATAGTCAAACTAAAGAGCAAGACTTTCAAGAAATTGAAAATTCTACCCCAGAAATATTTCAAGAAGGTAATTTCAATAATCTTTGTGAAGGAGGAGGAGAAACAGGGGAAACTGAGGAACCAAGGTCTCCTCTTGGGACAAATCAGCCATTAAATAGCCCAGACAAGGGAAGTGCTGTAAAAATCATTGTTGAAGAAACTCAATCTCCTCAGGCATTAGGCACTCTCATTATCCCAGATAGAGGAAGTGTTATTAAAACCAGTCTTGTTAAAGCCATTCCTTCTCAACCTAGGAATACCCTCCTAGATATCTCAGAAGGTTATTGGCATAAATTCAACCAAATGGCTCAAAACCAGCCAAACACCCAAACCTCTACATTGCAATACCCCATAATGGATACTACAACAAATAATCCCTCTTCAACATATCCCTACATTCCATGGTCTTACATCAGAAGATCCGGATTCATTTCTATTCAAGTTCGACATGCTGTGTAGGGGATATGATTACACCACCGACCCCGAGAAACTAAAAGTATTTCCCTCTACATTAGAGGGGCTGCCTTAAGATGGTTTATGGGATTAGGTGGCGGGGTTATAAATAATTGGGATCAAATGAAAGAATCTTTCCTAAAGAAATATCAAGATTATTGCAGGTCTAGAGAACTGAAGGATGAAATATTCCAGATGGTAGCTAGACCAAATGAAACATTAGAGGAGTATGCGGAACATTTTCAGTATAATCTTCAAAGATCTCCTTATGCATCACTACCTTTACTTGATAATGTGTTAAAAACAACATTAATTAGGGGCATGAAGGAACAATGGATCGAAACATTAAATATTATGGGAAAAGGAGATATTTATCAGGAAAATTTTGCTGACATTATTGACTTACGTATCAGGAGTTCGAGAGGCAGCACAAGATTGAAACTGGCAGAACATGATCGGTTTGTAAGAGATAATAAAATTTTGACAGAAGGAGTAACGCGTGCAGAAATTGGAAATCTATTGGAAAATTTTAAAACTGATATACTAGGGACACTAACTACACAACCTAATGTTATGCAGACCAAGCAGAAGCAAATGGAGGCAAAACATAATTTGGCAATCTTATGTCCCCGATGCAGGAAGAAACATAGCCATAAGGAGTGTCCACTAGATGCAGTCCGAACATGCGCCATCTGCACAAAAGATCACCTTACGGAAAGTTGTCCCTCAGTTCCCGAATTAAAAGCAGTATATAAGGAAGTAGAAGAAGAGCCAGAATCAGTATATTTTCTCAACCAACACCGACAGTGGCAGCCACGACAATCTGGTATGTTTTCCAACCCGACCTCTTCTTTTCAGTCTCTGCAGTATAATGCTCAACAATATAATATGTGGCAAAGTCAATCCCAACCTCTGCCCCCAAATTGGTCACCTCAGTCGTTTCCTTCATCAACCCCGTGGCTGAATCAGGCAAGCCCATCTGGTTGGCCGAATTTTCCCTATACTCCACCATATTGGCAAAGTAACGCATACCCACCACAATGGACTCCGCCTACTTCAAAAAGTTCAGCCTAGCAGACAAACTGGAAAAGACCGATGCATCAGCCAGTACGAACCATGCCGCTCCCTCAACATACACTACCAGCCCTACAACAGAATCCCCAGTCTAATCTGAGACCGCAACTCCCAGCCCAACCCAACCCCATTCCAAATAACGGACTGGTCCAATCTGTCCAAATAATAGAAACATCAGAAATAGGAGCTGATCTGAGGGAGTGTAATGATCTTCAGTTAAGATCTGGGTGTATTATTGAAACTGAGGGAGAAAGGACAACCCATGTTGAAAATCAGTTACCCAAAGAACATCTGTCACAAGAAGAGGATGTGAACAAACAAAAAACTCATAACCAAACAACCACATCCTCTCCCGCATTCCCAGAATGATTAATCATACCTCAACCTACACAATATCCTGATTTTGACATTCTGGGAGAATTACGAACTTTGTACATAAAAATTCCATTCCTCCAAGCCATTCAGGACATTCCGATATATGCAAAGACTATCAAAGAATTGTGTGTAAAGAAACCAAGGAGGAATGCAGCAAAAAATCCAAGAGTCCAAGTAGTTGGCACTCTATATGACTTATTACAAGAAAAGAAATGCCCATTAAATACGAAGACCTAGGAAATCCAATAGTCACCGTACAAATTTATGGTCAAACCTTCCCTAATGCCTTAGTTGATCTAGGAGCTGCAATCAACATCTTAACAAATACCACTTGCCAAAAGCTAGGCATTACATCTGTAGAACCCACCTCTACCTTGTTAGAGCTGGCTGACCGATTTGTGGTTAGGCCAGAGGGCACGCTACATGATGTCATGGTATCTGATGATTCATGGGAATATCCGACTGATTTTCTGGTAATAAATCCCAAAAGCCGACTTGATGGACACCCATTGATTTTAGGTAGACCTTAGCCTGCAACCGCTGATGCCTATATTGGCTACCGACAAGGCAATATGACCATAACAAGGGGAGCGAATACCAAGAACTTAGCCTTATATCCTCCAGGACAGCCAAGTGTCACAATGATCAAAACTAATAAGCACCCTGTATCATACCTTACTAACAAAATTAGATCTCCATTAACTATACAAGAGGCACTTGATTTTAAAGATCAGACAAAGGATGATGCCATTAATAAATTTATTAGTCAAACTGAATCCAGATCCCGCACACAGTGTCGCATGATAGAAGCAGCATTCGACAACGAATTAGAAGAAGATCCTCTTAAAGATACACATGATCAAACGATACCTGTTACCTCTGTTGCAAATAGTAAAATTGTGGAAATTGAACTGGGAAAAACCTTGAACATTAATGCCAATCTCACCTCCGAACAAGAAACGAAGCTCATCCATCTGTTGAGGAAATATAAAGAATCATTTGCATGGGACTATCTTGATATGAAAGGAATCGACCCTCAATTATGTACCCACCACATTTACATAGAAAAAGATGCGAGACCTATTCGCCAGCCCCAGAGGAGATTCAATCCTCATCTAAAAGATGTGGTAAAAGCTGAATTTCAAAAACTTCTAGATGTCAACTTCATCTATCCTATCTCCGATAGTAAATGGGTCTCTCTGCTTGTGGTGGCACCAAAAAAGAATGGGAAATGGAAAATTTGTGTGGACTACAGAGAACTAAATAAAGCAACACAAAAATACCACTTCCCTCTCCCATTCATTGACTAAGTATTAGACACTTTGGTAGGAAAGAAATTCTTTTCTTTCCTGGATGGCTTCAATGGATATAATCAGATCTAGATTGCCCCTAAAGACCAAGACAAAATCACTTTTACTTGTCCTTGGGGAACATTTTCCTATAGATTTCTACCTTTTGGCTTATGCAATGCTCCTGCCACATTCCAAAGGGCTATCCTCAACATTTTTGAGACTTAATAAATGAAGGACTTGAAGTATACATGGATGACTTTACATCGTATGGAGTGTCAGGCGGAAAGAGTCGATTGTGTGGACACAACCAACCTCCCTAGGAGCCTAAGACTCTCTAGTGACAAACAAGACAAACAAGAGCAATCCTTCTCTAAACATGCATTTAATATACGGGAAATCAAGTGTTTAGATCCTACCTGTAATCCAACGCTGTTGTAGCAGTCCAGCTCCGCTGATCCGGATGAGCTCCTCCTTCACTTTGAAACCTGCATACACTAACAATCAAACAATTAAATAGCACTTGATAATCTCATAGAATAAAACATATTTAACACATAGACCAAGGAGTACATGAAACAACTCATAAATAACAAGTTATTGAGAAGAATGGACTCATTTGCATTAATAGGTAACAAAAGGAACAAATACAACCTGAGCCTTGGTGTTGTGCAAGTCCCTCCCAGGGTCCATCAAGAGTTCTCCTTTACTTTGACAAAGCTCACCCACTTCCAAATAGAACAAGCAAAGATGGCAATCTCTCCTCACAAGCTTCTAAATGGGAGTCCTAATTCCTGCAGCATTTACCCTTAGAAATGTATATCTTCCAACCTCTCCTCCTTCTGGCCCAATGCCTGTACTTATAGTGCTCAAGAGGAAGTTAATCAGGTCCACCATCAATGGGATAATCCCCTCTTTGGATGGGATAGCTCCCTTATTGATGGGATAAGTTCCTCTTTGGTAGGGGTACATGAACCATCTGGAGGCGCTCAATACACGTCGAACAACCTTCTAGAATGCTCTAGAAATGACCACAAGTAACTTTTTAAAGATGAAACTTGCGCATTTTAACCTTTTCAGGGGGACGCACCTGCACCTTTACATACAGAGCGTCCAAAGACGCAGTTTTTGTGAACATTGGGTGCGTCCCCGCAGGTAAGGTTGAGAGAACCTGCGTCCCCAGAGATAAATACATTTAGAAAGACTTTCTCTCTTTTTTGGAGTTTGACATGGAAAGTAGAGGCATAAGACTTGCCTAAGAGGGTAGCATGACTGTTGATAGAGCCATCCTAACTGTGAATAGTCATGGTGACGTTTTTTAGTGTAACAGATTGCCCCCTAAAGTGCGAAGCCTCAAATAGATTAGGGTTTTGTATTATCTAGGAAGGGTGAAGCGCTTTATCATTTCAAAGATTATCTCGTGGAGAGCCTGGTCAGAACCTGCAATTTTCAACACAAAATACATGTATAAGATTATATCATCACTGAGGTAGGCATTCCCATAGTCAGATTAAAACTTTAACTAATAGACTAACTACTCTGATACAGGAATGATCTTGCAGTACATCATAATCATAGACTTTTGTAGACATAGTATGGGCGCAGCCATCTGTTTATGATTAGTCTACTTAGATAATGAATACAAAACTCCTCGCAGCCTGGATGGTGGAAACTAGATCCAGGGTCTTCATTTCTACTTCCCGAATTGGTACGATTCTGGCCATGCGAATAAATGAGTTGATGTCGAACATGGTAGAAACCACTTGATTACCAGTCGATGATGTAAACTGTTAACAAGTGTGAGAGAGACCACCAGTAATGTCAATGGTTCTCAAAGTACCCAGTACAATCCATGAGATGTGAATGAATGAGTTGATGTCGAACATTTCACGGAATCCTTTGATTGAAAGTCAATGATGTAAACTGACGTCAAAGGCGAGGAACCTGCCATTGATGCATGCAGACTTCAAGGTACTGACGATTTCTAAGTCATCTCTCTAGATAATGTGCTGATGTCGATAGAAAGCGACCCGTTGCAGGCAAGCCCGCAACACGAAATCATTGTTCAAGTTGAAGAAATGTTGCTGTAAGGACTGACTCAGGGATGGTCAAATGGATGACAAGTATTTTGCAGATGAAAGTTTTGCTTGCAGACCTCTTGAACACATAACGACACAACAGATGGCTTGGTGATAAACGACTCAAAGTTAATCCCCGGAACCCGGCTAAAGACTTTCAAAGTGGTTTGATCAACTGTGAGGTAAAGGATTTCCCAACCCAGGTGAATAAAAAGTGTCGTGTCCAAGAGTGGTAATAAAGTTTCTTCTGAGACAAAAGATAACAAATAGGCTCATTCTTCTCTCTTTTCCCCCACCATTTCGGGCAAGTACCTCTTTATTTTTAACAAGCTTGAGGAGGATAACATATGCTTGATTATAAGCTCATCCTTCGGATGAGTCCAACCTAGTTTTGATTCGAACCCTAGGAAGGAGTGGTTCGTTCCTGTTTGTAATTGAACAGGTCCTTTACTGTGAAATGTTTAACGAGCCCAGTATAGGAGAAACTCGGAGTTTTTCAATTTTAGAGAGTCTGAAAAACTTAAGAAGACTCCAAGTTGAACTTTTTCGTAGATTTGTGTCCCTCAAGCCCGAAAAAGTATAAAATAATACCTGGGGGAACCGCTTGATCTTGCGACCAAGGAGTACTTTCATAATTAGTGTCACTGACCTGAAAATTAAAAAGCGATCAAGGACACGTCATTTTATTTCCGTATCGAGTTTGAAACGACAAAAACCCGACAATCTTTTCCTGATTTTACGGTCAGAAAAGAGCTATAAGGGGACCGTCTTTTAATTCCGTTTTAACGAGTGTAAAAGAAACGCTCGACAATATTTTCATATTTTAGGAGTCTGAAAAGGGCTTAAAAGAGAACTCCAAGGTTTCACTTTTTTGTAAGTTTTAACGGGTTCGAAAAAGGGATAAAAATGTACTCATGGTTTTCATTTTTTCGTAAGTTTTAACGAGTTCGAAAAAATGATAAAAATGTACTCATATGGCCGACTTTCAATTTAATTTACGAGCAGGAAACGACGGAAAGAACTCGGCATTTTCATTTGTTTTACGAGAATGAAAAATAGCAAAATAATCTCGGGATTTTCATGAGTTTAACGAGTCTTGAAAATAACCGAAATTGACTCGAGATAAGTTTCATTTTTACAAAAGCTTGAAACAGATAAAAACTATGCTTCAAAGTAGTTTCATTTTTACACAAGCTTGAAACAGAAAGAAAACTGTGCTTGATGCCCCCTAAGCGTAATGCTAGAGCGCATGCCCCCCAGATTCATTTCATTCAACCAGCTGGATGAAATGAAGGTTGAGTTACGAGATCATTTGAAAGACTGGACCTAAAACTACAAGAAAATTACACAAAAAACTGAAATAACTAACCTAAATACTTAACATTTATGAGATCTAGTCAATCTCTCGACTCAAGTAGAGGAGGATTTGTTTCATTTTTTAACGAGCTTGACACAGGAAAAGAACTATGCTCGGATTTGGTTTCATGTTTACGCAAGCTTGAAACGAAAAACTATGCTTGTTACAAGTTCGCATGCCCTCAGCATAATGACGCAAAACTAGGTACATGCCCCCCAAGCTTCATTGCATTCAATGAGGTGGATGGAATGAAGCTTTACTTTCAAGATCTTTGGAAAGACTTGTAGGAGCTGTTTCATTTTTTTAGTGAGGTTGACACAGGAAAAGAACTATCCTCAAAACCCTTGTTTCATTTTTTAAACGAGCTTGACACAAGATAAGGAACTATGCTCATAACTACTCTACAATCTACCTAACAAAGAACTATACCCTAAAAACCTGGATTCATTTTTTAATGAGCTTGACACAAGACAAGGAACTATGCTCTAAAATCCTTGTTTCATTATTTAATGAGCTTGACACAAGACAAGGAACTATGCTCATGACTATTCTCTATAATCTACCTACTTAACCTACCCTTGTTTCATTTTTTAACGAGCTTGACACAAGACAAGGAACTGTGCTCAAAAAGTTCGCATGCCCCCAGTATAATGATGCAAAGCGAGGTACATGCCCCCCAGGCTTCATTGCATTCAACCAGATGGATGGAATGAAGGTTTACTTTCAATATTTAACTTGAAAAGGGAGTTGTTTCATTTTTAAGGAGGTTGACACAAGAAAAGAACTATCCTCATACCTGATTCATTTTTTAACGAGGTTGACTCAGTAACAGGAACTATCCTCAAAACCCTACTTTCTATAATCTACCTGATTCATTTTTTAATGAGGTTGACTCAGTAAAAGAACTATCCTCATACTAGCCTGTTTCATTTTTTAACGAGGTTGATACAGGAAAAAACTATCCTCGTACACACTGATTCATTTTTTAACGAGGTTGACACAGTAAAAGGAACTTTCCTCACTACAGCCTATTTCATTTTTTAACGAGGTTGATACAGAAAAAAACTATCCTCGTGGACACCTGTTTCATTTTTTAATGAGGTTGGCACAGGAAAAGGAACTGTCCTCGCACTTGATTCATTTTTTAACGAGGTTGACTCAGTAAAAGAACTGTCCTCATTACAGCCTATTTCATTTTTTAACGAGGTTGATACAGGAAAAAACTATCCTCGTAAACACTGATCATGGCTTCCAACTGGAAGAAAGACATGTCAATGGGGACACCTTGATCATGGCTTCCAAGAGGTCTTCATCAGAAGGAAGAATACTTTTCTGGAAGGAACACATGTCAAGGGACTCAAAAGGGATAAGAACATCATGTTCAAGTAATCCCATAGAGTTTTCCATGCCAATTACCGGATCTAAGTCAAATGAAGATGAGCAAACAATGGGAGGCTCACTTACATCGGTAACTGAAAACATGGGACCAGTTGCCACATAATTAACCTGTGGCAGGGTAGATACCACTTGAGAATCAGGAACATTTAGGGCTGTCATATTATTGGTAGTTGAAACCGGACTAGGGAACGAAAGCTGGTCTACAGTCACAATACTGCCATTGTGAGGGAAAGACATCACGCAAAAGAGTGTCGATACGACAACTTTCATCGCATAAACATAGTCTCGCCCAAGGATTAAATTGAAATCCAAGGGACCTCGAACTACCATAAGATCAATACAGACAGTTTTACCTTCCAAGGTAAGAGAAAACTTAGGAAGGATCCCTAAAGGTTCACTAATGGTTCTGTTAAAAGCTTTCAGAACAGTTGAGGATAAAATACTAACAGAAGCACCCTCATCTACCTGAGTACGATGTATGTCCCTACCACCAGCCTTGACAATGATTTGGAAAGGGATGGAGGAAGGAAGACGAGGTTCTGTCATTCTATTCCAATCAAAGGAAAAGACCTCAGTGCTTGGAGGGGGTTCTGTAGAAACAGGTGAAATGCCCCCCGGCATAGAAGAATCTGATGTAACAAGAAGAACCTGAGCGGTATGAAGTTCACTCTCTAAGGGGAAAGTGGGGTTGACAGAATGTGAAATTGAATCAACCACTTGATCAACTAACGGATTATCAACCTGAGCGACATGAGTTTCACTCTCCAATGGAAGAGTGTGATCGATTGTACTTGAAATTAGATCAATCACTCCGTCAGTTGACGGTAGGTTGGGAGAAATTTTACGGTAACCAGTTGGAAATTCTTGCTGTGGAACAGTAAGTTTTTCCAACAATGTTGAGGCTTCATCCATGTGAGGGCAAATGTGAGTTTGATGAATCCCTTTGCATAACTTACAAGGAAACCTAACTTTACCCTTTTTCCCAGAAACCTGACTATCATTGGTTGATGGATCAATGGAAAGTTGATGAGATTTTTCTGACCATACTTCCAAGACCTTTGGAATATCAGGACAATTGACAAGGAATTGGTCACCCTTACAAAGCCTGCAAGGGTATTTGGGTTTACGGTGCATGTCGGAATTTTCCTCAACACAACTAACACTTACAGCCATGGTTGGTTGGTTGACTTCTTTCTTATCTTGCTTCTTCTTCTTCTTCTTCTTCTTCCCTTTCTTCTTCTTCTTAGCCTCCTGGTTACTAGCATCAAGGCTTTTACCAGGCGAAGAGGAAGAAATGGAGGAAGAAAAATTAGGCGAAGAAGGTAAAGGGTCAACAGAAGGTTGGTGATGTTGAGATGGTGAACTCTGTTGAGGTGAACCATCCGGTTGAGATGGAACAATTGGAGTACTTTGGGCCAACGAAGTTGAAAATAACCATATCGGTAAACCTATTGTAAAACCAGGTAATGACAAAGTAGCCATATAAGGAGGACCAACATTTCCAAAGTAAGGAAAAGTACTAGGATTCTCATTAGGAGGGGTTCCTAGGTTGATAAATTCCGGAACATTTGCCATTATATTCAACTTCAGTGAATTTTATTAACAATTTTTAAAACTAAAATTAACAATTCACAATTCACACCTAACAATTAAAATTCACAATTCACACCTATGGTCTCTAAAAGTAAAAACGAACAAATTAACACGCGTTATCAAATCTAGGAGTCAAACCATACACAAACAGTAACCTTCCGGACCGAAAACACTAGTTGGGAATGAAATCCAACATCGCAGAATTCAGTACAGAAGTGGTGGGTGGAACAGTTACCCCGGCAACCTGCTTAATGAATAGACTGGACCAAGTTCCTCCACTTTAACCGTCTCGAGTGAAGTGAACCCCCCAGAAAATCCAAGTGAGTCTAGCCGACGTCTGCTCCAGGTACAGTGGGATCTTCCCTCCACCATCACCTTGGGTAGAACCCTAAAGATAATGGTCACTAAGGTTACCAACAGCAACAAATGCACCTGGGGGAACAGTCTACACTCCGACAGCACGCAAGGGCAGAGTATCAAGCTCAATCCCCTTGCCGGCTCCTTGACAATAATCCAAGGTTTACCGACAAGTGACCCCTGGCTCCTCGACAATGGTTAATCCGAGGTTTACCGTTTGTAATACGTGCGTGTCTGGCGTCGTTCCCAACGAGGGAGGATTGATCCCCTCACTGGTTCGGACACGAGCTCGTGCTTCTCCTTTAAGAGGAGCTTTCCCATAGTACAAATGAAACAATTGGATTTATCCTACCACAAGATGAGCTACTTGTTTGGTTTTGCTGTCTTGGAGAGTTAATTACTCTCCTACTCCAAGACACTAGCCTAAGCTATGTTGGTGTTTCAGAGCCCTAGAAATGTAAAAATTACTAGATGAATTTTAATTAAGCGTTGTGTTATTAAGGCTGTTATTACTCAAATGGGTAAATGGAGATGAAACCAATGGTGTTATGACCCGACTCAACTGAATGCAATCGAATATGATAATGTAATCTTTTCAATTAGATGAATCCTAACTAAAGTAAGGAGAGAGTTTCCATTCACTTCCAACAATGCAAAAAATTGATCACTAAGAGAAAATATAACAAATTCTCTAATGCACTAATTTTATCAAGAAAAACTAATGCAAATCAATTCCAAACCATTTTTTATTTTTATTTTTTGTGTAAATTCAAATCAAAGAAAGCTGATCTAAATCTACGATTGATTTTTCAGATTGTAAACTATGCAATGGTAATCTAAGCACAATTCACTTGAAAAGTATGCAAATGTAATCTATGCACATTCTTCATTCATATTCTGAAAATGAGAATTCTAATTATGCAAATGTGATCTATGCAAGAGAATTCTCAAACACAAGACGATTCTAATGTGATCTAAGAACCAATCAAGTGCAAATTGAGAAAATTGGGTGAGAGTTCCAAAGATCAAAAATAAAAACACTCAAAGGCGATTAACACTCATACACAATTTAGCCCCCCCGGCGAATGAGGGGGAATTTTTTTTGCAAAAACGAAAGCAAAAAGATGCAAAATTGTGAAAGGACTGAGAGAAACCTCCAAGTAATGACCAAAGGAATTTCTCAAAAAAGAGACTGAAAACACCCAATTGATGAAAGCTTAAAGTAGGAATGCCAATGAAACAAGCTTAGGTGAAGATCTTTGACAGGAGACTAATGGATCTAGGCAGTAAAAACTAAGAAAAAGCAAAATCTAAGAGCAAAAATGCAAAAAATGGAATTTTCTTAAATTTTAGCAGGGGACGCAGGTAACCCGTTGAGACAGGTGCGGGCCCGCTCTGTGCACACAGTGACAGTGCGTCCAGGGACGCACTGTGCAATACTCAGAGGGTTCGTCCTACTAGAAAATTCAAGAAAAACTAAATTGAATCTAACCCTAAGCTAACCCACCCAAAAACAAAGTCACAGAGCCAAAAACCAGAAAATAAACCAATTTTCTCAGAGCAAAGTTCATACAAAGGAAAAACTTTCACATCAATGGAGTCCCCAGCGGAGTCGCCAATTTGTCAGGTGGAAAGAGTCGATTGTGCGGACACAACCAACCTCCCTAGGAGCCTAAGACTCTCTAGTGACAAACAAGACAAACAAGAGCAATCCTTCTCTAAACATGCATTTACTATACGGGAAATCAAGTGTTTAGATCCTACCTGTAATCCAACGCTGTTGCAGCAGTCCAGCTCCGCTGATCCGGATGAGCTCCTCCTTCACTTTGAAACCTGCATACACTAGCAATCAAACGATTAAATAGCACTTGATAATCTCATAGAATAAAACATATTTAACACATAGACCAAGGAGTACATGAAACAAATCATAAATAACAAGTTATTGAGAAGAATGGACTCATTTGCATTAATAGGTAACAAAAGGAACAAATACAACCTGAGCCTTGGTGTTGTGCAAGTCCCTCCCAGGGTCCATCAAGAGTTCTCCTTTACTTTGACAAAGCTCACCCACTTCCAAATAGAACAAGCAAAGATGGCAATCTCTCCTCACAAGCTTCTAAATGGGAGTCCTAATTCCTGCAGCATTTACCCTTAGAAATGTATAGCTTCCAACCTCTCCTCCTTCTGGCCCAATGCCTATACTTATAGTGCTCAAGAGGAAGTTAATCAGGTCCACCATCAATGGGATAATCCCCTCTTTGGATGGGATAGCTCCCTTATTGATGGGATAAGTTCCTCTTTGGTAGGGGTACATGAACCATCTGGAGGCGCTCAATACACGTCGAACAACCTTCTAGAATGCTCTAGAAATGACCACAAGTAACTTTTTAAAGATGAAACTTGCGCATTTTAACCTTTTCAGGGGGACGCACCTGCACCTTTACATACAGAGCGTCCAAAGACGCAGTTTTTGTGAACATTGGGTGCGTCCCCGCAGGTAAGGTTGAGAGAACCTGCGTCCCCAGAGATAAATATATTTAGAAAGACTTTCTCTCTTTTTTGGAGTTTGACATGGAAAGTAGAGGCATAAGACTTGCCTAAGAGGGTAGCATGACTGTTGATAGAGCCATCCTAACTGTGAATAGTCATGGTGACGTTTTTTAGTGTAACATGGAGACAATTTTGATCCAGCATTGGATACACTGGAAAAAGTCCTACAATGCTGCATTGCTACCAGGCTTTGTTTAAGCCATGAAAAATGCTATATGATGATGAATAAAGGAATTATTCTCGGACACTATATTTCAGCAGCTGTCATTCAGGTAGACCCAACCAAAATCCAAATAATTTTGCTTATTCCCACTCCTACTACTCAAACGGAGGTACATAGTTTTCTTGAATTTTCTGGTTATTATAGGAGGTTTATAGAACATTTTTCTCATATTGCTACACCTCTGTATGCACTAATTGGTAACATTGATTTTCTTTGGACAAAGAAATGTGAACGTGCTTTCCAGGATCTAAAGAAGCTTGTGTCCACAACCCCAGTCCTTCGAGGACCAAATTGGGATTTGCCATTTCAGATATCATCTGATGCCTCAGATACAACCATTGGAGCAGTCCTTGGGCAGGAAGAGGATTAAAAACCATATGCAATTTATTATATTAGCAAAAATTTATCCCCTACTGAATTAAATTACACTGTTACTGAGAAATAATTTTTAGCTGTAATACATGCTGTCAATAAATTTAGACATTACATTACTGGATACCCTGTTATTTTGTATCCAGATCATTCTTCCATCAAATATTTAGCAAACAAGCCTATCACAAATGGAAGAATAACTAGATGGCTGATTTTATTGCAGGAATTTGATATTACAATCAAAGATCGACGTGGAAAAGAAAATCCCGTAGCCAATTTTCTCTCAAGAATGCCCAAGCCAATCGATGCAACAACAGTTGAAGATCAATTTCCGGATGAGCATATGTTTTATGTTGTTGTTCAAACACCCTCGTATGCTGATGTTGCCAATTACCTAGCAGTAGGTAAACTACCGAAACATCTAACCCCTAATGAGCAGAAACAAATTGTTTAGAAGAGTGCCCGATTCTCGTGGGTTGGAGGCTACCTGTTCCACACAGGGGCAGACATGCATATCAGAAGATGTGTCAGAGAGGATGAAATATTTGACATTTTAAAAGCCTGCCATGATGGACCATGTGGCGGACATTTCATCGATCGCAGAACTGGACATAAGGTCCTGCAAACAGGGTATTATTGGCCTACAATTTTCAAAGATGCAAAGAATTCGTCCAAGCTTGTGACAGTTGCTAGAGAGCAGGACGCGCTGGTCAGTATGATGAGATGCCCTTGAACCCACAATTAGTCATTGAACCATTCGAAATATGGGCCCTTGATTTCGTCGGACCAATTAACCCACCCTCAAATTAGAAAACATATATCTTGGTGGCAACAGAATATGTCACCAAATGGGTTGAGGCAGAGGTGTTGCCAAGAGCTACGGAAGATTCTGTCATACAGTTTTTGTTCCATATATTTGTGTGTTATGGCCTTCCGAGAGACATAATTACAGACGGTGGACCACAGTTTGCTGGGAAGAAAATAGCTGCAACACTAAAAAACTATCATGTCCAGCACAAAATCACTACTCCATACCACCCACAAGCAAATGGTTAGGTAGAAAGCAACGATAAAATAATAGAAGCAATCCTAACAAAAACAATCACGTCACATATACGTGATTGGGCTGCCAGACTACCAGAGGCACTGTGGGCTTATAGAACAACATGGAGAAGTACCACTGGTTACTCACCTTATCAATTAGTGTTTGGAAAGCAACCCATTTTTCCCATAGAATTTGAAATCCAAACACTGCGAACAACACATGAAGCTGGCTTAGATTTAACGGAGGCATAGATTAATCGATTGTAGCAGATCAATGAGCTCGATGAAATCAGGCTCTCTACACTCCAAAATGATGCACTTATCCAACAGAAACAACCTAAATGGCATGATGCTCTCATTAAAAATAAAGTCTTCCACGAAGGAGACTGGGCACTTTCGTACGATTCCAGGTTTCAGGATTTTCCTGGGAAACTCCAGACTTATTGGTTGGGACCATACGAAATCCAAAAGGTACAAGACAATGGTACTCTTACTCTAATCAATATTGACGGTTCTGGATATGCCTTCAAGGAAAATGGCCACCAAGTTCGCCTTTATCGCAAACCACTCACTCGGGAGTCCTTCAGCCAGTAGCTACGCCAAGACTCTGATATAGAAATTTTGGGGGAGGGAGAGAAGTCTTCCTCACCTGAGATTCATTAAGTAATTTATCTCTTTTCACAGTTTTGTACATAATTTCTTTTGTTTTTGTACATATTTTTGAATCAAATGCTTTGTCGTTACTTTTCGAACCAACAACAATGTTATTATTTTTGCTATTCCTTTTTGCAAAGGGATAGCATTTTTCGTCCTGTTGTTCCTTTTTCAAAAGAACGGTACCTGTTGGATCGACCGTCATTTTTCTTTAAACTTTTTCTTTTTCTTTATTTTTTCTTTTTGCTGTTCCTTTTCCAAAGGAATAGAATTTTCGATTTTTGTTGTTCCTTTTCCAAAGGAACAACACTTTTGCTTTTTGTTGTTCCTTTTCTAAAGGAATGGAACTTGCTGTTCCTTTTCCAAAGGAACAACATTTTCGATTTTTGTTGTTCCTTTTCCAAAGGAACGACATTTGTGTGTTTTGATGTTCCTTTTCCAAAGGAACAACGATTCTGATTTTTTCTGTTCCTTTTCCAAAGGAACGACATTTGTGTGTTTTGCTGTTCCTTTTCCAAAGGAACAACAGTTCTAATTTTTGCTTTTCTTTTTCCAAAGGAACGACATTTGTGTGTTTTGTTGTTCCTTTTCCAAAGAAACAACGGTTCTGATTTTTGCTGTTCCTTTTCCAAAGGAACGACACTTGCGTGTCTTGCTGTTCCTTTTCCAAAGGAACAATTTTTTTTATTTTTACTGTTCCTTTTCCAAAGGAACGACATTTGTGTGTTTTGTTGTTCCTTTTTGTAAAAGGAACACCAGTTGTATTCTTTTTCTCTTCCTCTTTGAAGCAACAACATCCTCATATTCCTTTTACTTATGCTTGTTCGCCTTGCTGTTTTAAATTGAGGATGCTTACTGTTTCTGTTCTTTCAAGTCTTTTGGAATAAAGCTATGCACTTATGCAATGGATACAAAATCACAACATACTGAAATCAGTGAATTATAAAATCATTATTTTTATAAGAGATTGCTTTGAATTGGTAAAAGGACAGAGGGAAGGACACACTTACCCATTATCTTTTGCTGTCATTGCTTCACTAACTCTGCTCTGATTAGTTATCTTTATCATGTTGGTTCCTTTTAAGTCCTCTTTGACTATTATTCAGGAATAAGAGCAAAGGGTTTGTATCTTCCTATTGAGATGTTAAGACTTCTTCCACCATTCCCACTCTTAAGGAGTGTTGAACCACCCTTTGTGTATAAATGGGATAGTACTTTATGAAAAAGAAAAAAGAAGAGAAAAAATAGCAAACTGACTTGTTTATATAAGGTTGTCAAATGCAGGATAGGGGGTCTCACCAAGAGCCAACCTACCATGATCATGAGGGAGAAAGCGAAGTGGGATTCCCACTATGGCCACCACACCAGGGATATGGTCCAAAAGGTATATCAAATAAATAACCCTTGGAACAAGAGGTCTCATCACGAGTCGAACTGCCCACCTTTCGCTCCTTCCTCGTGAATGGCATTATGGCTAACTAGTCACCAATCCAGCATAATGGCCTACATTTTGACATCACACAACGCTTCCTAAGCATACACAAAGGATCATGGTTCCATGGGTGAAATAAACAACTCTACCAAGATTATGGACACCTGTCGGTAGCAGAGCACTGTTAATGGTATTGAAGTCACATTATTTACACCAATAGGTAGTTATTACCACCCTTCTGTTTCTTATGCCTTAGTAGTCAATAACATAAGACGAATGGATATTATTTTCTGAACCATACAACGCATGTAAACCTATTATCACCAATCATGGCAGAGCAATTGACAATGACCGCGTGAGACTCGGAATGTACGGAAGATGTCCTATCCTCCCAACCTCGCATCATATCACAACAGTCTCTTACGTATTAAGAAAACCAACTTGACGCCTCGATTTCAGTTATCGACTATCTGTGTAAATATGGCATATTGCCATATGCTGTTCCTTTATGACTCTGCTTCAGAATAGACCAACACGCCACTCCTTTATTTGACGGCCGAGACGGCCTATCACATTGCGGGGGGGAGGTTAACCTCATCATTCCTTGGATGACGTGTTAGACCGCTATTCGGTAAACTATGTACTTGGGAATAGCACGACTCAACGGTATACTATTTTTTTAATTCTTTGCATGACTTACTGTTCCTAAGCCATTTTCACTGTATATCCTGCAACATTAAATTTTGAGCGATTCTCGTGTCCGTCAGCTTCTCTGTGTTTCTAATAGCGTGAACAACTGTTGTTCCTTTGTCAAAATTCTGAGATTTCCCAGAAAAACCATAAACATGGGATGGAGATCGATTTGGAGAGAACCATTGGTGTTAACAGTCTCTGATGCCGCACGGGAAATCCTGGAAAGAGCTGGGTGGCTAAATTATTTCAACCGCTTGCAGGAGTCTAACGAGACTGTGGCAATTGAATTCTTGCAGAACTTGCAAGAGGATCATTCCACAGTGAGGGGGAGATGCATAGCAGTCACCGATGACATAATCGCAGAGGTCTCGAGACTGCTAGCCACTGGCCCTGTATGGATGCTAAAGAAGGAGAGATTGCAGAAGATTATAGAAACCTTCCAGGATGAAGGCCAGAGCCTGACAATTAGAGGAAAAGGGGTTCTGCCAGCAGCATTAGGAGAACCGTGGGTGGAATTGGTGAAGACCATTCAAGGCTACATCACCTGTGAAGGTAGAAAAGACGTGGTAAGACCACGACATCTCAAGCTCTTAGTTGTATTAAAGCAAAAATGCTCTCTAAATTTACCTGCATTCTTGAATTCATTACTGCATGATGTTGCCCAGAGCATAAAAAAGGCATAGCATGTAGAATCAATTGTTATTCATCATGGGTTGATATGGTTAATAGTCAACCATAGCCTTACCTAGTAGCAGAGCAGCTAGGAAGAGCTAATTGCCATAATAGAAGGAAGATTGACCGCACCATCCCCAAAACGTAAACATGCCACCAGTACACCCGAGCACCCAGAAAAACATAGGAAATCGGTCCAGCTAGCATGGATACGAGGGAGGCTGGAGAAGCCCCAAGGAAACACCAGCCAACCGGTAGAAATAGAAGATGAGCAACCCCCACGAACAGAAGAGGAAGATGATAAGAAAGGAGTGCAGGAAAAAGAAGAAGAAGCCGAGCAATCTTAAGAAGAGGAAGGAGAAAAAGAAGAAGAAGCCGAGCAATCTGAAGAAGAAGAAGAAAAAGAAGAAGAAGCTGAGGAATCTTATCAGGAGGAGGAAATGGAATAGCAGGAAGGTAGCCCATTGTAGGACCCATTTGGGGAAGATGAATTGGCCAAAGTTTTGGCCAATATGGGTGAATATGGCCAACCTTCCAGTCCATTAGACCTCCATGCTGAAGAGAAACCTCAGGAGGAGAATGCACCCGAAGAATCACATGCAAAGGAGGCAGAAGAAGAGAATCTGCCCGTTCATGATGAAAACATGATAGGAGATGCAGAACAGGGACAACCCGTTCCTAGCCAGACGATACTAGAAGAAACTCTGGAGGCAAGGGGGGTAGAAAACGAGGTCACCCAAGAAATAACAGAACCAACTAGGGTTCTTGCCCCGGAGCAGCTAGAGCAGAATAGCAAAGAAGCACCCCAGGAAAAAAATCAGGAAGTTAGTCACAGTCCAGGCCGCAGTGAACAACCTGTTGTTCCTTCTAAGGAAATTCTGGAAATTAAAGAATTGTGAAAGGAACAACAGAGATTACTGAATATAATAGTCCAAATCCACCAACAGATTAGGATTCTAAAAGCAAGGCAAAGGGTAAAAATGACTTTGGGAAGGAAAAATGTAACCACTCTAGCAAAACCCCTCAAGACAAAGGGGCGGAGGACCAGATTTCATCCTGCTGTTCAAAACCCTGTCGAAAACCACGCTGCTATTCCAAATGATGCTAGGGAGCAGACTGTTGTTCCTATTGAGAAGGAACAACAATGGACTGATATCCACGTTAAGATAGAAATGGATGAGATGTTGACCCGCGATAAGGAAATTTAGATGGAGACACCACCTTCGGGAGTGATCAGAGTCATGAGCTCAAAACAACGCAATAGGAAAATTCAGGTAAAACTCCTGGCCTCCACTGCCAGATGGAAAAGAGATCCAAAAACGGTAACCCTACGAAAGGGTTTGAACCAAGCTCAGTAAGTAGCAGAATAGCTTAGAGAGCAAACGATCCCTCGAGAAAAGTATGAAGAGCTACAGCCCCAGCTTAGGAACGTTAATCTATCCAAAAGCCAGGCCTTTGAAGGGTGGCAAAGGGAAGAAGAAAAAGTCGCCAA
The DNA here is from genome assembly GCA_031772625.1 of Pinus tabuliformis. Classification (NCBI taxonomy): domain Eukaryota; kingdom Viridiplantae; phylum Streptophyta; class Pinopsida; order Pinales; family Pinaceae; genus Pinus; species Pinus tabuliformis. The sequence continues at coordinate 1,018,993,939 of CM062819.1, read as the reverse complement.
GGTAACTCATAGATTAGATATAGTTATCAAGAAGATGGATACCTTATGTTCCTTATACAATGATGTCCTAGCATGTAGAGCCTCTGCTAACAATTATGCCTTGTTTTTAATGGAACGATATTTGAAATTGAAAATAAAGGCTGTTAAAGCAGGTGCTCCCATACAAATTAATACCCTATATGATTTTATAAACTGCTGTAAACCTACGGGGTAAAACTTCAGAGACTACTACTTACATAACCTTGTATTAGACTAGGAGACCGAGCTGAACCCTAGCCCTTTTGTTGGGGATATCCAATTACAGGAATTTATTTCATTTGGGGTTAATCAAATTAAATGGTTTAAAGCTTATAACGCTTTCCAAAGGCAAGAAAACAGATTATATTTGTGGATAAGAGATGAGCCTAGGGATCCAGTGCAGTTGTGGAGAAAACATAGAAACCTCATGAAGACTCTAGGTGTAATTGAAGCATTAGGACCCATGCATGAGGCAATCATTCGACAGGGATTAGAATAAATTTTCTCTATCAAAGACCCTACCATTGATGCAGCTAAATTTCGGTATCAAATCTCTAATCCAAATATCTAGCTCAGGGAACCATTTAGGTATGAAAATTTTAAATTAGCCGCCAACCGCTTGCACCTCTATGGCGAAGTCATTTTGAGGGCAGGGCCATCTTGGTTAGGATATAGGTTCCAGAGTCCAATTATTTGGCACCCTGCACCTAGGTACCAATCCCTGCATGAGATGCCTGAGGGTCAGACAAGCCATTTCTTTGAACACCTAGTTATGCATCATGGTTGTAGGCCTTCACATGAGATTCCATCTCCAGCCTACTCACTCACTGCCTTACATGTCAACTACAATGTTTTCATGAGGGCATGAAAAAGGGTAAGCAGGGGAGTGTGTGGAGTACTAAAGAAGGTATGTTTTTGGTAATTATTTAGCATCTTTTCATTAGAACTTACAAACCCTTTTGCATCATGAACTCAGAAAACGATAAGGAATTGTAATAAAACATGTGAGATTAATATGCAAGACGAAAACAATGACAATTGTCATTTCCTTATGCAAGAAGGAGGAAAAACGAGAATTTTCCGTTCCAAAGGAAAGGACAAGGACGGGTTAACTGCTGTCCCTTTGACAGGAGACCGTATGCAAACAAGGCAAAGCAAATCAAAGTGAATCAGCCCTGGAAAGGAAGTGGAGATATCAGCTCGGCGCAGGAAAGGAAAGAGATGACTGAGGACTAACGGTTCGGCAAATCCCTCAGGATCCTTGATCCTGAGGGATCGCTGTTTTATTTATTTCTACACTTAGATATCTCCGCCTTCACCCTTATAAAAGGGGCAACACCGTTAGCTTGAGGGAGATGGTTATGTTTTATGTAATTTCTTTTAAGATCAGAACTTTGATCATCGAGTCTCATTAAGAACCGATCTATTGTAATTTCGCTTTATTCATTAATACAAACTTGGTTATTATTTCATCTCTGAGTTTGGAATAACTTCAAGCAGTGTACCCCTGGAGGATAAGGACCCGGCCCTGGAGGACACTTTCTCCTATACTACTACGTTTGGTTTATGCGTGGTTTGATTATCAGCGTGATTCGTTAATCTGATGTGTTTTGTTAGTTTACATCACATGCTCTATTATGTTTACTTTACTGAGACAGAACTATTGCATTGACTCTGCAACGTATCACTGTTCTTCTAAGTGTTGATATGATACTGTCAGTCTTTACAGAATATTGTTGCTGTTCAATTACAGAGCCTCTGTGCCATGTACTTATTCCTTGGTATTACAGAATTCATCTTAGAAATTATGTTCTTTATGATTGTGGATCTATAGACATTGTTGTTCCATTCTGAAATGCAGTCGTAAGCTTTTATAACTAAGAGTGATAACTGGTTTACCGAGATCAGCTTACTATTAAGGTGTGACGTGTGGATATATGGTCTTGAAGTACTGTTCTATAATTTATCATTAATCAGTGATGTTCCATTTCGGTGTGTTGTTCAATTCGTCCTTAAGAGTGAAGGATTGTCATTCAATTCCTGTAGGTCACGATTCATGCATTTGATCTTGTCGACTAACGTGTTACTACTTCCTAGACTTAGTTGTTGTTACAGTTTCCTGTTTGCTGTTCTATTTCAAATTTGCTGTTTTGTTTCAAGTTTGCTATTCCATTTCAGATTTGCCATTCCATTTCTTATTTCGCTATTCCATTTCTTACTTCCCGTTCTATTTCCTGTTCTTTGTTATTTTTGTGTGAAGAACGATCCAGGGCTGTAGTGAGCACTGACATTTACTGCCTGGCTCCCAGATCCACGATTTGTTCTCTTATTTACCTTAGTTCCATCAGTTTACAAAGGGATGAGTTACTGCTACTAAACCCTTGACCGATAACTTGCTTAGTTTCTGAATAAGTAGTTTAATATTTTGAAGTAGTTTACTGTAAACAAGCATCCGTTTACTCTTGTATTTCTAAACACTGTACTACTAGCATTACTCTGACAAATGACAGCCTCAGACTGAGACACTCTTTGAAATAAAAAATGTTCCTGGATTGACAACTAATGTGAGGTAATTAGAGGTGAATCGAATTGCTACAAAGTAATCGAATTGCTAACAAAGTAATTAATAAAACATTGTTACACTTATCTTTTTATATTGCATTTGATTTAATCACAATGTTTTATGATTGAATTGAATTTCTACCATTCATGGAGAAACTTTGGGTCAATCTGGGCATCGACATTCATGTCCATGCTGCTCTGCTCCTTCTACCTTTTTTGTTCCTCTTCACATATCCTCTCTTGTTCTTTCCTTTGTGCTTCCTCCTGTTCTTTCCTCTGAAGTTCCTCCTGCTCTCTTGTTTGGAATTCTCCAGCAATTTCTGATGTAGAAGGAGGTTCGTTGGTAAGTAGCTATTCAGGATCGCTTGACTGTGTCATCGGGGCCGTTGCTAACAAATCTAGAGGCAGAGTTTGCAGCCTCTACTCTATAAGTCTGTTAAATTCGACTAACCCGTCGTTGTGATATCTGATTCTAGCTAGCGTTTGAACCTGAAATAATGAATCGGCTGAGGATAATAGGTCATCAAACTCATATTATTTATGTTCAAATTTAGTGAGTTTTGCCTGTTCAAGTGCATTATAGATGACTTTTTTTGGATCAAATCGTCTGTTAGGAAGAGTGGCGAGATTCAATGTATTTATCTTTTCTGCTTCTTTCTCTGCATGTTTATAGTCATGCAGAGCATAAATGCCACACCTTAGAGGAAAAGGAGGCCATACCTACTTCTTTTTATTCCTTAGAGTCTGTGTAACTCCTTCGGATGTAAGCTGATATGTTATCTCTCGAGCCAATAGTTTGTCGGGTATATACAAGGGGAGGACATGAGGCCTGGCATGACTACCGAAAACTCTTACATATGTAAATTTTTCTTCTCCAAACCAATTTCCTAAGGCTATCAAGTTAATCTGTGCTTGTGAGGAAATCTTAGGAGCAGGTTTGTCAAAAATTGCATAGTAAATGGGTAACATAAATCCATTGCAAACTTGATATAGGTGGTGTTTATAGTGGGCTTTCCACAACTTCTGGTGGTAGATATGAATGGGCATGAGGTCCTGTGGAGTCCATCTCCACCCCAGCACAAAAAATTCAGAGTTAAAATAGAGAGTATCTAAGATGTAGGCACTAAAGTAAAATGGAGGAATGAACCTTTCAGTAACGCGGGATTTGCTTCTGAATTCAAGAATAGCTATTGCTAACTTATCAGATAATATATTCCCCCAATCCATCATTTCGCTATTTCATGTTGCTTCCATTAAAGGTACCATCTCTATAGTGAAGTGTTATAGACATTTTTGTGCCTTACAACATGAAGCATGAAATGTCCATAATCTAAGGGATCCAAAGTCCCTAAACATGTTGTTCCTACCCCTAGAGGAACAAGGTCAGCAAACCACAGCACTGAAAATCAGTTCTCCACCTGAAAACACTCAAAAACAAACAATTTCAGGATCATGTCAACTGCTCCACTGAGCATCTGCGCTGAATTTCAACTGCCCCTCTCTGTACCTGCGTTGAATGTCAACTCCAACAAAGGCTACCTGCGCTGAGCGAGATTGGACAAGTGGCACAGTCATTCCTCAAGGTGTCAATGCCCAGGAAGCTTCCAAAATGACACTTAGATCAAGGAATTCGCCTAATGATGAGTAAGAGGTTCTTAAACTCCAAGTGGAAGCAAGGATCTCCAAGTGGACTCAAGAACTGAAGTATAACTGAAGTGGGAGAGGACACTAGTCAGCTCTCAAGCTGACTCATCCTTTCTCCAAAACTCCTATATATAGAGCTCTCTCATGAGGTCTAAGGGGGCTGGAATTTTGCGAATGCAAGGAAGTGCTGTTGGTTTGAGTTTAGAGCTATTGGGTGATTGCTTTGAAGGAGGTGAAGAGGAGATTTCTTTCTGCTGGGAGGTGTTGCTGGATTGGGCCTCTTATGGTTGTAACACTTCCTAAACTTTACTTCTTCCATTAATAAAGCATTTGAGGTTATTCTATATGCATGTGTCTCAATGGTGTATTGTTATACTTGTGTATTTGATTTATTCTAATCCTTAAATCAATTATGAATGTATGCTTCTTGTAGTTTCCTTCTCTTGCCCTTTTGCAGGATCTTTGTGTAGCTGGGCCAGTGAAAGAGAAAGGAGCTGGGAGCAAGCAGCAAGGAGAGAAGATTGGATCAATCATTAGCGAAAGACATCGGTTAGTGGATCTCTTTCTCCCCTACTTTACTTTCATAAAGAATAAATCTTAGATAGCTTTGCTTCGGTTGTTGCTGAGGTACTATCACCCTTAGAGTGGGATAGGGTCATTCCGTATTGGATACTTTTCCCAACAACAAATTGGCGACTCCGCTGGGGATCGTATCTTGTTGGTTGTTTGTGTTTTTGCTATTCATTTCATAAACACAGGGAGTACCGAATCGAACTGCATTTGGATCTTTCAAATGCAAAGTAGAGGGCATCTACTCTAGCTCAGTTTCTGGGCATGTTTATGATTTGAAGATTTGATCCACAAAGACTCTGAACAGCTCTTAGTGATAGCTTTTCATCCTCCTAATTACCCTCTAGTGTGTACTTGACTGATAGCTTCTGATTTGGCCAAAAACTGTGAATTTTTGAGCAATCTGTGACCCGGAAACCAAGAGAAACGAAAGTTTCGTTCTTCAGTGCAGGTACTGTGAAGGCAGTCTGCATTTCAGCGCAGTTCCCAAAGGGGATACCTGCGCTGAATGTCAAACTGACAGTGTACTACCTGCCCTGAACCAGTATTGCCTTGTGCTACTGGGGTTCCCTTCTGTTTCTTGCCCTGTTTTCACCCTTGTTTTTGCAGCCTGTTACCAGTCAATGTACCTATCTGAAACCAACTTTCCTTGCCACTATTCCGCCTCGGTTGTATAAAGAAACTGTGATTGTTCTTTGTGTATTTCTTACATCATTTACAGTTTCCCATAACGAAAAGCGAACTAGTCTTGCTGTGGCCTCTTAGATCTAGACCTGTGATAAGTGTCGTATTGATCTTAAGAGTTAGTTTGTTTGCTGTTCATAGCTGATTGAGCTTTTGCTTTCGTCATATGGTTTGAATTTATATATTTCTAGTGTCGAAACAAGTAAATCTTAAGGTGTCTTTTTATTTTGGACAAGCTTGTTTGCTTTCACTTGAAATTGGATTCAAAATTATACAACAGCTTTCTTTTGTAATACATCAACATTAAGAAAGAGAAAAGAAATACCTGCATTTTGCATTTTGCATTTGTAATTTTGCATGTTGATCTAGGAGAAAGTGCATTAGTGTGTGCTTTGTGATCTGTGTGAAAAGATGATGTCTTTCTTTTCCCTCAGTAGTTAGGATTTTCAAAGTTAAAAGATTATAAAGCTTGCTTATCATCTTAAACTGCATTTAGGAATTTGTACCAATACATCTCATGGTGATCTTGAAAGACAAACTTTAAAAATATCAACTTAAAATATATTGAATGAACCTAACAACGCTTTGCAACATAACGCTCACAATAGAGGTCTAGGTAGAGACGTGTTCCGGCGTCGTTAAACGTAGTGACTATCGATCTCTACGAAGGTGGGTGATTCCTCCTGAGGGACGATAGCACTAATACGGACTTGTGATCCCACGTACCGTCGCGTATATATTGGGAGACCCCTATAGGCATATATCCTTTATCCTTAGGAAGCCGTGTCGGCCGCCCTACTGATCGCGATGCAGTGAACACAGCATTCACGAAGATCGACCACCCGTACCGTAAAACGTATTCTGTGGTTTCGCGAAAGGTTTGGCACACCCTCTGCCTAGATCTCCAGAGCAGTTTCTTTTGGCCTTTTTCAAACTCTATAACTGAAAACGTCCAACCGAGCATTTGTCACTTCGGGCTCGTTAAAACATCGAAGGAGACTAGAGTCATCTTTAGCTTTTTCTCGACTCTTTAAAACTGAAAAAGCAAGTTGTGTCTAAAAGCGTCTAATAAAATTCATTCAGTTCGGAAACATAATTCCCCTTTTGTATTTTAGTTGATCGAGTAATCCGCAACCGTGGAAGAAAGTCAATTGAAACCCCGTCGTTCGCGGAGGCTTGCGAGTCAATCGTCTTTGTCTCCGGAATCGAAAGTAGTACGGACGAAGCGAACTCGCTTGACCGGGTCAAAATATCCCATTAAAGTTAGAACAACAGTTCCAACAACATCTGAGATCCCGGTCACTCCAAGTATTTCTGAAATCCCTGCCTCTATTGAGGAAGTTCAGCAGCCACAGAGGGACAGTAGCACTGATCCTGGTCTGAGAACAAGTACTTGTATTACTGAACCAGTTCCATCTGTAACCGGTCCAGAGAGTCTTGTTGCTCAAACAACTGTCGCTGTTGAAACAACCCCTTCTTCGGCACCAGAAATCTTTTACGGACCTGACGGTCTTCCTCTTCCACCTGGTTTGATTGCAATAGAGGAAATCGTAGAGGACCCACAAGCAAATACTCCAACTCATTTTGGAGTAGGCGTCACTCTTTTTCCTTCTGTTTGTCCACCACCAGTGGAGGTTCCTGTAGAATCGCTAGGCAGTTTATTGGATAGACTTAAAATGTCTGAGCAACCGTCGACATCTAGGACTGTGTCAAATGACACAGCGACGACAGAGCTCCCTGCCGCCACTCCGACGATGTTCGCCGGCGTACCAACTGTCCCAACTAGCTCTCAACAGCTAGAAGGAGTCCGCCCAGGGACTATTTCGATGGTGTGGTCTGTTCCAGTTTGTTCTTCCAGTATAATACCCGGTAATTCTTATGTTGAAACTAGACAAATTGATCCCTATGGAGGTCAATTTGGGCCATCCAGTCCTCAAAGGCAATCCATACCCTTGAGCTCCGGATTGCTACCGTATGGGGGGCAATATGCCCTTTCATTACCCCCCCCAGGAGGATACCCATACGACAGTTCTCAACAGTATTCAGGATTGGCTGAAGTTACGACAAGTGGTTGGGTACCTATGTTACCCCAACAGCCAAGAGTTGTGTATTCTATGCAACAATGTGTACCTATGTCTAGCATCCCGACGACACCAGCTATTGTAACCATGTCGCAAGTTCAAACGATGCCTGTTGTATGTCAACCTCAGGTTGTAATACAACAACCCCTTTACCCTGCAACACAACCACAATCGCCAACTGCCGGGACGACACAGGTACAAACGGGTACAATAACCTCGCATCTTGGTCCGTCGGTTAGTATAGCACAGCAAAACATGGCTTCACAGCCATGGATGGTGCAGTACCAACAACCACAGTTCCAGCAGGTGTACCAAGGATCTGAGCAACAGATCTTTGCAAATAGTGGACAACCCTATATTCAAAACGGGTTAAATCAACCACTTTACAGTGGTCAAGTCCACCAGCCATACTAGTCATACCAGCATCAATTGCATTATGCTGGTATGCAAAGGCCTACTGCTCAAGCGATTCCATCGTATCCTGGGTACGCCTCGCCAAACCTGAATCAACAGTTACCATTCGTGGCAACTTTAGAATTACGAGATTTACATCGATTGACGAACGATCCAATTGCCTATGCCCATTGGTGGCCAGCGATTCCTCACAAGCTTCCTTCGGACATTCCTAAATTCAATGGAAATCCTGGTGAAGACCCATCGAATCATGTGATGACTTTTCATCTGTGGTGTTCGTCGAACACCTTGAACGATGATTCGATAAGGCTTCACCTTTTCCAGAGGACATTGACTGGTCCGGCGGCTAAATGGTATATTGAATTACCTAGAGCCTCTTTCGACAATTTCAGTTCCCTAGCCACGACTCTCTTAACCCACTTTCAGTTACCTATAAGGTATGAAACTGGAACAGAGATCTTAACCAATTTCAAGAAGACAACGGCCACGCATATATCCGATCATATACATGAGTGGCGTCGTCGTCGCAGAATGGTAAAGACTTATGTTCCAGATCAGCTATTAGCTGAGTGGTTTATAAAGTTGCTTCTTCCTGCTATAACATAAGATGTGGCCAAGGGACGGGTCGTAACAGAGGAGCAGGTTATTGCTCGTGCCCAGTATTTAGACTTAGTGTATACTCAGTCTGGCACGCTCTATGATAAGATACCTGATGCCCCCAGACCGGAATTTTCAATTCCTCCTCCTCCTGGATCAAATAGTGACTCTCATGCCGGCGACGGTGTGATTGGCAGTGCAAACGCAAAGTCGACAAGGGATTCGAATAAGAAAGCCCGTAAGACTTCGAATCAAAAGGCAAATCAAGAAATTCTTGCTTCGGAAATAAATGCCATATCTGCAGATAAAGGCAAAAATTCCAATCAACTAGGAAGCAATAAGAAGCAAAACAAAGGGAAGAAGAAGAAACAAGGTGAGTCATCCCCTCAAAAAACTTCTTCAAACCCTCCCGGGCAAGGGAAACAAATTTATCCATGTCAGATATGTGATGAAGAGGATCATTTCACAAAGAATTGCCCATTCAAATCTGAGTTAAATAGGTTCTTTAAAAGTTCCCAAACCTCAGCTGTGTTAACTGATCCATTTCCCAACCCAGGTCAAAATATGGTTGATAGTGGAAATGCTTCCCCGTCGCAAGTGCTAATGTTATCGATCTCTAAGCAACAAAATGATGCTTTGATTTCGACAAGGAGTAAAGATTACGGGAATCCACAGGTGTCGAACGACAAAGGGAAAGATCAACCTAGTAGTTCGACAACAACTTCGGCACAAGTTGTACCCCCCATCACACATGAGTTAACAATAAAACTGCCAAAGGGAGTAGTACACAAGTCGACGTTTAATCCTCGCGTGAGGGCGGCGCAGCATTATAACATAGTGGAAGATTTGGCCCAATCGCCATCCGCTATGTCGACTCTTGAGGTACTGCAAAATTGTCCATCCCAAAGGCAGGCGTTGTTATCAGCAATTGGTGGAGTGGATCCTAAGGATTCCAATCTTATATCCTTTGATCACAAAGGATACGATCCTCAGTTACCAGCTCAACTAGCTTTCCTTATTCAAGTGAAATCACTCAACAAAACTGTTCACAGAACAATTATTGATGAGGGGGCATCGACATGTATCATGTCGATGAGTTGCTGGAAAACTCTCGGATCTCCAACCTTGTCGCAATCTTCAACGACATTAAAAGCATTCAACGGAAGGACGTACACCCCGTACAACATCCTAAATAACTTGAAGGTTGAACTAGGAGGAAAAACAGTGGAAATTGATGTTGAAGTCATTGATGGCAATCTTGACTATAACATCCTACTGGGAAGACCATGGATATATGCCATGGCAGCTGTAGTGTCGACTTATTTTAGGAAGATCGCATTCCCGTTTGAAGGAGGGATTACGATCGTCGACCAACAGAACTTCCTCCCTAATGGTTCACAAGTTACAGGAAGCATTCCCATGATCCATGGGAGCGACCATTCAATTCAAGATATCGGAGTAGGCCTATTGAAAGACCCCACAATGATGGGAGCTTTCGCGTTGCCACCTCCTATCCATATAGGAAATATCCCGTTTGTAGCAACATGCAACATGATATCTTCCTTGAAGGTCGCAGAAGACAAAGTCGTCATGGATCATTCGATGGTTTTGCCACCAAGCCCTATAGAAATATTGTAGCAATCAATGTTTCGAGCATGGGAGGCGAGCCCAAATCAACGCTCGTCAAGCGTTTGGGTAGATAGGTCTGGAGAATATGGTACCCCATTAGATCCTTGGTCAAAAGTTCATGGGACTGACGAAGGAATCTTACAATCAATGTTGATTGAGGGGGCACCATGGAATGATCACCACCATCGTTCCCTTCTTCCGGAATGTGAAGAAGATACTCAACACGACCTTTACCACCCTTCAGTTTTTGAATTCCTAACAAATACTGTAAATACGGTGGATTCCGAGCGAAACTTATCCAATATTGAAAAGACTATAGCCATAAATATCTCGACAAAGCCTGATGTCATAGAGAATATTCATGTCGGCAAAAGTTGTTCCCCTTCAGAACTGGAAATATATAGCGCTCTTTTTCGCGAATTTAGAGATGTCTTTGCGTGGTCATATGATGAAATGCTAGGCATTGACTCGAGTATCGTTGAACATGAAATTAAAATGTATCCTGATGTCAAACCAGTAAGACAACGGCTTCGACAGGTACACCCTAAGAAAGCCGCTGCCATTAAGACAGAAGTTGAGAAACTTCTCCATGCTAGATTCATCTACCCGGTTCCTCTAATCGATTGGGTATCGAATATTGTCCCTGTTATGAAAAAACAAGGGACGATAAGAGTGTGTGTCGACTATAGGGATGTAAACCAAGCTTGTCCAAAGGACAACTACCCTACACCCTTCATCGACCAGATAATTGATGAATGCGCCGGATGTGAAATCTTTTCCTTTATGGATGGATTTTCGGGGTATAATCAAATAAATATCCACCCACAGGACCAGTCTAAGACTGCATTTATTTGTCCGTGGGGCACATTCGCTTATCGAAAATTACCCTTTGGTTTAAAGAACGCAGGGGCGACGTTTCAGAGGGCAATGAATTATGCCTTCCATGACATCAAGAACATCGTTCAACCATATCTCGACGACCTTCCGGCTCATTCGCGAAAGCGGACTGATCATCCGCATCATTTGAGAGCGATATTTCTACGTTGCCGACACTACAAGATAAGACTCAATCCGCACAAGTGTGTGTTTTGCGTCGGTTCTGGTCGTTTACTTGGCTTTGTAGTCTCTAAGGATGGGATTCGTCTCGACCCCTGTAAGGTTCAGGCAATCATTAATTTGCCTCCACCTTCAAATTTGCTTCAGATTCAGAAACTCCAAGGGAAAGCAAACTTTCTGAGGAGGTTCATTCCAAATTACGCAGAACTTGCTAAAGGTTACACTCGTCTTTTGAAAAAGGATGTACCTTTTGTCTGGGACCAGGTCGCGCAAGCTTCCTTTGATGCTCTAAAAGATTCTCTAGTAAGAGCGTCATTAATGTACGCCCCAGACTATCAAAGAGATTTTAACCTGTATCTAGCTGCAGCGGATACGACCATTGCGATGGTTTTAGTGCAAGAAGTCGATGGAATTGAACATCCTATTTATTATTTAAGTAAAAACTTAAATGATACAGAGAGTAAATATTCCTATGTTGAAAAACTAGCGCTTGCGGCTGTTCAAGCGATTCAAAGGTTTCGACATTACGTCCTCTTTCGGAAAACTACCATTTTATCAGATTGCAACCCCATGACGTATATACTGTCACGACAGTTGCTGGGGGGAAAATATTCAAAATGGATAGCGATCCTTCAAGAGTTTGATCTGGAATTTGTAAAATCCAAATCAAAGAAAGCCCTAGTTTTCGCGAAATTATTGTGCGATCTCCCATCGTCGTCCAACGATGAAACATCGGAAGAGTCAATCATGGATGAAAATTTGTTTCTGATATTGACAAGCGATGAGTGGTATGGAGATATCATAGTTTATCTCCAAACCCAAAAATTCAGGCCTAATACCTCACACTCTGAACAGAAACGTATACGATATCAAGCTAAAGACTACATGATCGTCGGTGATACGCTTTACCGATGCGGTATCGATACAGTTCTGAGGAGGTGCCTTACCCATGAGGAGGCCGAAAAAGCCCTGAATGATTATCATTCAGGCGCGTGTGGGGGGCTTCAATCTGGATATGCAACAACACAAAGAATCTTACGAGCAGGATACTTCTGGCCAACCATGTTCAAAGATTGTATAATCGCAGTCAGAAGTTGCCATGCATGTCAGATTTTCGATAGCAAAACCAGAAGACCACCCGCACCTTTACAGCCAATAGTTGCTGTTGGGCCTTTCGCCAAATGGGGCATCGATTTCATGCAATGTAACCCCACCTCGACCGGGGGGCATGGGTATATTATAGTCGCCGTTGACTATTTTACCAAATGGGCCGAGGCGATGCCTACAGTGGATAACACTGGTGAAACAGCTGCCCTTTTCTTTTTCAATCATGTAGTCGCCAGGTTCGGCGTACCGCAGGCTATAGTTACAGATCATGGATCGCATTTTCGCAATCACATGATGGTTGAATTAGCTGCCAAGCTAGGGCTATCTCACGACAGCTCTACCCCATATTATCCGCAAGCCAACGGACAAGTTGAGGCAATCAACAAGGTCCTGAAGCGTATGTTGCAGAGGATGATCGGGGTTCACAAAAGAAGGTGGCACCTAATCCTGTACTCAGCCTTGTGGGCTTACCGAACATCGGAAAAAATGCCACTGGGTTCACACCGTTTCAACTGGTGTATGGCCTGGAGGCAGTCTTACCAATCCAGTGTGAAATTTCGTCGCTTAAACTCGCAATTGACCTCCTCCCCGGAACTTCAGAAGAAGAGGCCTGTTTCTTGGAATTAATCTAGTTGGATGAAACCCGTCGTGACGTCGCTCTGGCTAACGAAGCCCATAAGAAACGAGTTAAGGTGTAGTTCGACAAGAATGTCAAACCCCGTGTCTTCTCTGAAGGTGACTTGGTCTTGCTTTACGACCAAGAGTCCGACAAATTGGGAGCAGGAAAATTTAATTCTTTATGGATGGGTCCCTATATTGTTAAACGAGTGTTAGCAAAAGGAGCCTACGAGTTAATGGATTATGACGGAATACCACTGGCGCAACCCCGCAACGGGTTGTACCTCAAGCGTTACTATGCCTAAGTAGTAACCTGAGTGCTTTTGTTGTATTTTGTTTTCGCTAAAGTGTTTGTTTCGGTTGAGTAATCCACCTTTTTCGTTTGTTGCAGATGTCGAATTTTTCTGAGACAAATGTGGGATATGCCGACGGAGCGAGTCGTAGTTTGCGGAATCTATCCTCCGCAGCCTGGGCCATTTTTGATCCAAGCGGCGAGTTAGTGAGTTTCAGAGGTGTGTGTATTGGGCAATCAACGAATAACATCGCTGAGTATAGCGCGTTGATAGAACTCCTCTCTGATACCATCGCCCATGGTATACGCCGACTAATCGTCAGGCTAGACTCACAACTTGTAATACTACAACTCAATGGTATATATTCGGTCCGCAATCCAGCTATTTATCGAATGTTTCTAAGAGTTAAGATTTTGGAAAGACAGTTTGATTCAATTCAATACCAGCATATTTCCAGGAACTTAAACACATTAACCGATTCATTAGCAAACTATGTATTAGATAGACATTTACGACATTTATAAAAAGAAATGCATCAGTGCTATGCAAGTGGATCACAAAAATAAACCAGAATAAACCTCGAAAATCAAAATATATAACGCTGTTTATAGTTTGTACATAATGTTCTGTAACCAAGACAAAATTGGTCATATGACCCAAAAACTCAAAAGTGCTAGGGGGCACCCTAGCCTAATGGTGCTCATGATAGCACGTCACGGCCTGTGCAATCATGCGCAAGAGACGAGTCCATCGTCTAGGTACGCCAGTAGTATGCCGCTGCAACTGTAAAGGTAACTCATCGATCCGTACATCCGGAATACCGAGAGTAAGGCTCTCCACCTGCTCCTGCACAGCTGTAAGGGTCTCAGTGTCGTCAAGGTCGCGAAGAATAACTCTCCTAGCAGGCTCCACTGCCGGGGCAGCAACGGGCGATCGCGGACGAACTGCTGGACGAACAGGACCAACATCTGCATGCACCCAAGAGTTTGATTAAAAGTCTTGATAGAATAAAGCACAGCAACATTATGAATAAAAACAATAAACAGTGATATGGTCAGAGATTTTACCAATAGCGCCCCACTGCTCGCCATCCGGTAACACCAAGTCCGGATCACCTCGGAAATCCATACCCACATATGGATACTCGGAAAAGACCATCTCCTGGCGCTCGAACCACCTAAAGAAGGCATCAGTAAAAGTAATCTGAGGTTGACCAGCATGCCTAGACATGTGATCGACCCACCTCTGCATGCGTGGCTCGGTCGGAGAAGGCAAGTCGAGTATGATATACTGAGGCTGCATCAGTGGGATTTTCTCCAAGGCGAAGGCAGTCAAAATAGAACCAAATCCAAAGTTCTTCAGATTCCCGTCCTTCACCTTGGTCAACTGACTTTTCATCTGAACAAGTACTGCATCGCACCAGTTGAATACTTTCGGTTGGAGACACTCCAAGGCGTGCTGCACATAATACCTGTTGGCAACATGTAGAGATGCGCTACCGGCCATCCTACCAATGGTATATAGAATGGACTTGAGAGACCTATCAGTAATCTCACGGATAACAACCTTGCCGTCTCTGCTCGGTTGGGAACCTTCCCTAAAGTACTGACGAACATAGTCTCTCACGGATTCATTCCCCCGGGCCGAACCTGACAAAGAAATGGGGGCACCCCGCCTTGACAACCCAGTCAAGAAGTAGATGTCTACTATGGTCAAGGGGATGGTTTTTCCCCTAATCTGGAACACTTGGTTAATAGGATCCCAAGCATCAAGCATGTACTGCAGCAAAGTGATCTGTGCTCTCATGCTAGAGATACAGAAAAACTTCAGCAAGCCACAGTTCCGCAGCGCGTTCACCGTGACTGGGTCATGGAGAGCAATCATATCTTCTTCTTCATGTTCTCGTTCTCGCCATGTAAGGGACATTTTCTCAAAGGTTCTTGAAAAACAACCAAGAGAATGAGTAAGATCCTGAATTTGATGAGTAACTGGCGAAAATTCATCAAAAAATGTGCCAAAAACTCAGTTTTTGAGATCAACGCAGGCAGATAGTCTCCTACCTGCGTTGAAGGTCAGGCTGCCTTAAGGCAGCTTGACATTCAACGCAGGTTTCGAATGGGGAACCTGCGCTGAAGCTAGGGCGCCCTGGCAAAACCCCTGAGGCTCAGAAGAATGGGAAAACAGGCACAAAACAGGAAAAGGAAACCATGAAAAGAAAGAGCTAGTGTTTAGCTCCTACCTGGTCTAGACGGCGCCGAGAATCGTCCACAGAATCTCCCGAAATCAGCTGGTGAAAATCAAGGGGAAAGAGGCACCTCCAGAGCTCCAACAAACAAAATGCAAATGAAATGGTAAAATGAGAGGTAAAAACTCTTTTTAATGACTTTTTACGTAGTTCAAAGCAAAATATTAGGGTTTTCATCTCATGTTTATGTATTTCTAACTAAGTTTGATGCATCAATTGAAAATGCAGTACTATCTTTGAAAAGAGAAAAGCTAGTAATGGTAAAAAATCAAAATTTGACCATATAATCGAGCAGTTTTAGCATAAAGTTCATGCTCGTTAAAAAATAAACGCAAGATCCGAGCAGTTTTAACGCGGAATTCATGCTCGTTAAAAAATAAACATAAGCTGTGAGCAAGCTTCCCCCCAGAGTTCAAGCTCATCCAGAAAAAAATGAACCGATAAATAACCATTTGAGATCGTAAATCCATCAGCCATAAAAGCCTTGGTCGTGTTTGCACCATCACCTCCACTTTTCATTTGGCCGATCATTCACCTCCATTTGTGTGTTTACCTCTTTTGAGAAACAGCTGCAAAGAGTGATTTCACCTAGCCATCCTTGTGACACTGCCGTGATTGGAAAATTCCAACCTGTACCTGGAATCTGCTGCTATCCCTGTTTATCACTCGTTCCTCAAAAGACGAGTCTTCTTTGAGCTCTTTTCATCTGACTCGTAAAATATGAAAAGTTTGTCGAGTTTTGGCCTTCCAGCTCGTTAAACGACCGGAAGATCTATCCCTCCTCTAGATTTTAATCTTTTTGGACCTGAGGGATTATTGCACAAAAAGATCGAGCGCTTGTTTTGTTCGGCTCGTTAAAAGTACCGAAAACTCATCCCTTCTGTATTGTTTTATACTTTTTCGGACTTAAGGGATTAGATGACAAAAAAGGAATTTTGGAGTTAACTTTCTGTACCTTTTCAGACTCTCTAAAAATGAAAAGGACCGAGTTTTCCTTGTCGTTAGACTCGTTAAAATGATTAAATAGCGACAAACTTGTCTTTAGACGAGAACGAGTTTCCCTATCGCTAGGCTCGTTAAAACATAGCGATGGGCTTGCCCGAAGGGCAGGTTATAGAACAAGCATATGTTATCCTCGTCAAGCTTGACAAAAATAAAGAGGTACTGGTCAGAAATGACTGGGGAAAAATTGGGAGAACCTCAAAGCTTTAATGGTAGCAAGTCGCTCTTGAACATGACACTTTTCCTCCGTACCACATCGGGTTGGGTTGTTTCATTCACCGGTCTCATCACCATGGTGTTCGCAAAACCATCCACATTTGGGGGAATGCTACTGATCCATCGCATCAGTGTCGTTATATGTTCACGAAATGTCGTTCAGAAAGAGTCAACCGTGTCCCATCCACTGCCATACATTATCCTTCATCCATTCATGACCACCACCCTGAATCATATGTGACAGATTGTTTTCACCTCCACTAAAATCATTAGCTCCGTTCCGTGTCACTGATGTGGGATTCATTAAGGCCCTCCTTTGACGGATCGCTTCTTGTCGACTTCAGCTCATTATCCAAGAAGTTGATCTAGGAACAACCCCTTCAGTACTTTGAAGCTTGCATGCCTCAATGGAAAGTTTCTCACTTCCGGCGACAGGTATACATCAATGACCTTCGACCAGAAGATTTTGCGTGGTGTTCAACGCCAAGTCCTTTATTCACACCACGTGAATTGTACTGCAGTACCTTGAGGGTCATTATCATTATCGGCGATTCCTCTTGTGCTTGTTAACGGTTCACATCATTGACCGGTAATCAAGCGATGTCTTTCCATGTTCGACTTCAGCGCAGTTCTCACATGGATCGACTTGTACTTAGAGTGAGGATCGATCGAGTTTGAAGACCCCGGATCTAGTTTCATCCATCCGGGCTGCGATATATATTCCGGAAATATAAAAACATTTGATATGTACATCATTGCAGCAGATGATCATCCTACGCAAAGGATGATAATTTCAGCAGAGAATTATTAGTCTACCATCAGACGATCGTCTGTTCTATGTACCAAAATGTATTTATAAAGCTGAGCATGGGAATGCCCGCCTCAGCTAGATCATGAAAACAGAATGAAAAATAATGTATTGTATTGTATCTTATTACAGGTCACCTCTCAACGATTGAATGAACTTCGGATCCTCCGGATAAAGCATTTCACCCGATAAACGACCTCATACTTTAGGGGGCAACTGTTATAGACATTTTTGTGCCTTACAACATGAAGCATGAAATGTCCATAATCTAAGGGATCCAAAGTCCCTAAACATGTTGTTCCTACCCCTAGAGGAACAAGGTCAGCAAACCACAGCACTGAAAATCAGTTCTCCACCTGAAAACACTAAAAAACAAGCAATTTCGGGATCATGTCAACTGCTCCACTGAGCATCTGCGCTGAATGTCAACTGCCCCTCTCTGTACCTGCGTTGACTGTCAACTCCAACAAAGGCTACCTGCGTTGAGCGAGATTGGACAAGTGGCACAGTCATTCATCAAGGTGTCAATGCCCAGGAAGCTTCCAAAATGACACTTAGATCAAGGAATTCGCCTAATGATGAGTAAGAGGTTCTTAAACTCCAAGTGGAAGAAAGGATCTCCAAGTGGACTCAAGAACTGAAGTATAACTGAAGTGGGAGAGGACCCTAGTCAGCTCTCAAGCTGACTCATCCTTTCTCCAAAACTCCTATATATACAGCTCTCTCATGAGGTCTAAGGGGGCTGGAATTTTGTGAATGCAAGGAAGTGCTGTTGGTTTGAGTTTAGAGCTATTGGGTGATTGCTTTGAAGGAGGTGAAGAGGAGATTTCTTTCTGCTGGGAGGTGTTGCTGGATTGGGCCTCTTATGGTTGTAACACTTCCTGAACTTTACTTCTTCCATTAATAAAGCATTTGAGGTTCTTCTATATGCATGTGTCTCAATGGTGTATTGTTATACTTGTGTATTTGATTTATTCTAATCCTTAAATCAATTATGAATGTATGCTTCTTGTAGTTTCCTTCTCTTGCCCTTTTGCAGGATCTTTGTGTAGCTGGGCCAGTGAAAGAGCAAGGAGCTGGGAGCAAGCAGCAAGGAGAGAAGATTGGATCAATCATTAGTGAAAGACATCGGTCAGTGGATCTCTTTCTCCCCTACTTTACTTTCATAAAGAAGAAATCTTAGATAGCTTTGCTTCGGTTGTTGCTGAGGTACTATCACCCTTAGAGTGGGATAGGGTCATTCCGTATTGGATACTTTTCCCAACAACATTAAGTTTGAGGAATCATGCAACCCCCAAATCCTACACATCATTACTCCGGTATAACAATAAGGAGAACACAAGGAATCGAAAGAGTACTTACCCGAGGACTCATTCTTGTGTTTCGTTGGGTTTTGTTTGCAATCCCGTATAGGTGCTGATTCAATTTCATTTTCATTTCTGAGCTTCTCCAGAAATGCTTTTTTATACTTCTTCTCTGGTGCGGGAAAATGGTACAATTGTCTCAAATCATCAGGTTGAAACGAGCTGAACACTCTCCCATCGATAGCGCAAAATGTTATGTTTGTAATTGGGATTTCCTCAATTGCCCATCTTACCACATCTGTGTATGGAAGAATTTTCTCTCGAGCCGCTATTCGGTGTAGGTAAGAGTCATCCAAATCCTTTAGGGTTGCATCGGACTTCCGGATCGGGTCTACTGTGGCTTGTACTGATGTTACCCGAGGCTCTGCGGCCTCAACCAGATTATAGATGCTCTGCCAAGTAGTTTTACCGAGACCAAAACATGTGATGTCTGAGATTAATCCCTTTTTACTTGGTCCCGGATGGGCAGTGTGTTGTCCTGTTAATGTGGAAGCTGAAGCTGTTCTAGATTTCTTAGACTTCTTCCCCATTTGGCCTAAATTTGCTGCTTCGGAGGAGCTCTGCACAGGAGATAAAATGAACGTAATGCGGAGAATAGGTGGCGCAAGCCAAATATGAAAGAGTTATATCAATCAATGAATAATGGAAGACTAACATAAGGTGGCCGCGGATACAATCTTTGAAGAGATTTCGGCACCACTGCTTCATTAATTGGCCATTTAAACCTGTCAATCATTTAAATGCTCATCATATCGTTTATTGGCTGAATAATTCATTTAAGCGTGGCTTTGATGTTTTGGCGGTTGGGCGTAAGTGAATCACTATCAGGAAGAGAAAGGTCTTTAATACTAATTAAACATAATATATCCCAGCCTTATCAATCCTTTTTGAAAGTTACGCCTAGCTTTATCGCAATCGGCGATTGGAGGAATGCTTAAGTTGTTATATTGGTGTCCTTTCGAAATCCCCGATCGCCGATAGCGATATCGCCAATTCACATCGGGAGTTTTTAGAAGAGGGCTTTTAATTGCATGCATGTTACATTCCCTGATCAGCGATAGCGATATCACATCAGAGCAAAGAGAGGGGCCTTTTGTTATGATCGCTTGCCTTACCGATATCCGATAGTTATTCGCGCTTGTCGCATCGGGGAAAACCAATGTGTCTTTTGTTATTCATCCTTTTTTATTGCGATATGCGATCTTGCGATCGCTTTATCGCAATAATAGAGTATTATTCATTTTTTTATTATAAGACCGATTATGTGTTTTCTCAAAAGGTTTATAATGTTTTATTTCTTTTCGGACCTTTTGAGGAATGATAAGTTGATAACAATTTAATCTAAAAGGGACCCATTTCATATTATAGTTTTGAAAGTAAAATTTTTATGAAATGGGGGGTTGTTGTACAACACAACAGGTTCTAAGTAGTTAAGGCATGAAATCTAATCTAAGATGAAGAACATATGATGTATGTGAGATAGTTCTGAAGTGTAAAGTCTAGTTTTGGGTCTTAGCGTAGGTAGAGGTTCTATAGCTGAGTGCACAGACGCCTAGTAGTCTGCAGTTGAGTGCACGTACCCCTGCCGCTGAGTGCACAAGGCGAGTCGAGTCTGTAATCTATTGAAGTATTAATAAAGAGAGGTTTCTATCAATTCTGTGTCTTTATTTCATGTTTTATGCATCTGTTATATTGGGTATGAATTTCACTTCTAATGCTTATATGATGCGTGAATGTGTATAATTGTGTTCATTAAGTGAATGCAAGTTGGAATATTGGTTTATGCTAAGATAATTAAGATCTGTCAATAAGATAAGTAAGATATTCAATCTAGGTTGGAGAATAGCACAATTCGCTGCCAGAGAAGCGTGAAAGCATCTCAGCCCTTGGTTAGGGTTGCGCGAAAGATGATTGTAACACTTCGTGAAGGTATTGAAGGTTAGAATAGAGCATGAAGCAACCTACACAAAGGTAGGCATAATTGGACTAAATCGACATCACATCCATCTCAAGGGTGTGGAAACTTGGTTCCAACATTCCACCATACTGCTTTGGGTGAGACTTCAGTCTGCGCTATGTGGGCTAATGCTGAAAGGGCCAGTAGTGTAGGGATTTGTTTGGCTAAATAACTCTGAACCTCAGTCAGGCCCCCATAAGCCAACAAATGGTTCCGTTGCAGGTGAGTTCCTTGTGAACTTCCGCAAGGCATACGAGTAGCGAAAAACATTCCATTATGCATGACTCTTGTTGTCGATACTACTAGTGGCATGGGAGTTTCCTGAAGATAGCCAATTCTTGTCGATTGCGTAGGACCTTCAAGAGGAAGTGAAGTACACTTCGCTGTGGGAAACTAGGGATGCACAGAGGATAAGGGAGAGAAAGATATTTTGGGTGCTCATGGAGATGAACATTAGGATGGGGATTAATCACAAGCCGTGGTTATAGCCCACGTCTACAATAGTCCATAGAGCTTCGCGGAGTTCAATGCAAACTTCCACCATGCCTTCATTAGGGCGTGGAAGGACCCCACGAAGACATGGCATTAGTTACCATACTTGTTGACTGACGATGTAATCTTCACGATCCTTGAGTCTTAGCTGCTAGAGTGGCATGCTCCAGCTGGCTCCGCGGTGGAAGCAAAGAAGTTCACTGTGCATTAGAAGAAGGAAGAAATGAAGCTACAAATGGCGTAGCTGGCAGAAAATCGGCTAAGCTTAGGTGGTGTTATCTCAAAATCAGATCCTGATAGGCTGCTGGTCAGGTTGACTCTAAGTAAGTATTTCAACCTACTTTAGGCTGAGGCTTAGCCTCCTCAACCTGAGAGGGCTCTCTCTTGATGGATTAATGATTTTGATTAAAGATAAGATGGCTAACTCTTATAGAACAACTGTGAAAAATATGAATGGTGGAAACACATTAAACAAAACTATCCATTGGGCTTATGGAGTCAACAACACCTCAATATAACAATGAACTCAACCCTACATGGAAGTCAGGGCATTCAGCATTTAAACATTCAGAACATAAACTCATATGGGACCACACAGTTTATAAATGTATACAGGAAGTCAGAGCACATTCAGTGAATTCTGAGTGATTATACATCCATACCACTGTAAGAATTAAGAAAAGGACAACATCACATATTCTGAACATAAAAAATCCTTCATGAATCCTGAGAAGTAAAGTCAAGCATGTATTACTGAAAATGAGTCTTACATAGGCCAAATACAAGCTTTTCCATAAAATTTTCCAACCTCGATTACATTGTTGTTTCAGCTATATATAGAGCTCTTA
Organism: Pinus tabuliformis; assembly: GCA_031772625.1. Taxonomy (NCBI): domain Eukaryota; kingdom Viridiplantae; phylum Streptophyta; class Pinopsida; order Pinales; family Pinaceae; genus Pinus; species Pinus tabuliformis. The sequence continues at coordinate 1,018,971,734 of CM062819.1, read as the reverse complement.
TTCTAACTGATCGAGATTCCTCTTCAAGCATGAGGGGAATTCAAAAACTACTTCTATTACTGACAACTCTTAAACTCTAACTACTTTAATAAATACAACAAAGTGTTGACTGGAGTTTTTTAGAGATCTAAATCAACTATGATTCTAACTCCATATTACATGCATGATGGCTTTAATTAAGATGATTCCTTTCTATGACATCTGGTTCTCCTTCAGTTTGGCTGAGATGGGTGTTTAATGCTCCATGTTAACCTTGGATGCTGTATCTTCTTCACTGTCCAGAAAAATTAGGAGACTATCCTTGCTTCTCGGCGGTATGATCTTCGAATCTTCATAAGTCGGTTTTTTTAATTTTTGTCCCTCAAAATATGATGGTGGCCACGTTTTGATGTGCTGTCCGCTGTTATGAAACCTGATTTGATGATGTGTCATCCACTGTTTCGAAAACAAAAAGGGAAACGTATTCAAGCTGTCTGATACATGCTTCAATTTCCTTATGATATGACAAAATGCCACTTTTTGATTCAAACTATTTGTTTCCACTTGTGCTAGTCTGATTGGCTGTTGTAACTTCAGGTGTTCTCGTTGTATACAACTGTCCTTCAAAATTTTCCCGCTTCAACTTCAAAACTGCTTGATTTATGTTGAAATCATCACTTTCAGCAGTTTCGTAGCGTGCTACGAAACTGCTGAGTTATTTAAAACAACTTGTTTTTAACCTGAAACCTTTATTAACCGAGTGCTTGATTGCCAAAAACTTCTTTAGACTTTCTAAAGGCCGAATAGGGATTTAGATTTCTTCAGAAAGATAAGATCAAGCAAACTTATCAAAATTTTGAAATAGAATCTTACTTGAAATGAAAACTCATTTAAGCTGGCTTAGCTCTGCCTTCAGATCTTCAATTTGTTTCTTCATAACCTTATTCCCAGCTCTCAGTTACATATTGATCCTTCTGATGTACTTGGCTTCTTTGATTGCCGGTACTGTCCAGGTGTGAAATTGTGAATGGCCATCAACCACTGAATTCAGCTGGGCTTCTACAGTTGCATTCCCTTTCCACAGAGTTTTATAATAGTTTGCTTGTATGACTGCATGTCTTCTAGCAGCTTTCTTCAATTTGGCAATCTCATGCTTAGCTGATTCTAATTGGCTCTTCAGGTCTGCTATATTATCTTCTTTAGATGTGATGATTGTTTTGCCTGTGTTTTTCTTTTGCCAACGTTGTGTCCCTTCCCCTGTTTCCTCTGTTCTTGATAGTGCTTCTTGTACTTGCTGGAATCTCCTTGTCATAGGTCTTCTAGGTTTAAAAACAAACTCTTCAGCTGGCTCATCAAATTTAAGCCTTTTTGAGGCCTTGGCTTTCTTGGTGCTTTCTTGTTCTGACTGTATCAACTCAATTTGAACTGGTAGAGACTGCTCAAAGTCAATAGCCTGTAATAAGGCATTTAAACTTCCCTTGGACACTGGACTTTCTTCGACTGCTACAACTTTACCTTTTTCCTTATTCATCTAGCTTCTTGTTCTTATCCTTGAGACTACTTCAGATGTGCTTGTTTCAGGTACAGTCTTTTTACCATGAGCTTTTTCCTTGGTTGATTGCTGAGGTTGATCTTGGATGATGAGTGGCTTCACTTGTTTTCTTACTTGTGAATTTGGAACTCTTTTAGCTCTTGCTTCTGTTTGGAGCTCAGCTATTGTAAAATCTCTAGCAGGTAGAGGAGTGAGGCCAGTCTGGCTTTTGAAGCCAGCCATAAAAATGAATGAATTCCAATCTCTGTCTACCTTTTGGAGCCCATCTAAAACCAGTAGTTTGATCAAACCATGATGAAACAAAGAGGTTTCACAATCCTCTTTCCTCAGCTGTACCTTATCACACATCTTACTCAAACTACGGAAAAGATAAAATGGTAAGTCTATGAAGACCTTCCCGGTGAAATGCAAAAGGAGTTTAAAATGGTAAGAGTAAACCTTGTTATACCTTCCTTCACAAGTCAGATATTTCTGTATGCAGGTGAGTAAATGAGCATAATATTCTTTGACATAACTCCTGGGCACTGCCTTACTTAAATCTTCATTTACAAATTCATCCTTCAAAAACTCCTTGCAAGGATTCATGTCAAACTTGAAATTTTTAAACCATTGCTCTTGTCCTCGTGGGATCTCTGTCGCAGTAGATATCACTTCTGGCGAAACCTGCAATTCTATCATGGCTACTTTTGAATTCAAGCCTGTGAAGTTAAGTGCAAATTCTTTAGTTACCTGTGCGTGCCCTCCTTGTAACTTTTTGCAAAAATTCCAGCACCCGGCCTTTTTAAATGCTTTCTCCACCTCTTTATTTCTCAGCGTTATATCTAAGCCTTCAGGCTCAGTCCTTAGACATTTGCCGGATCTGTGCTCCTTTTTCTCCATTGATTCTTCCAAATCTTCGCAAACAATGACTACCAGCTCCGGTTGGAATTGTGATTCAGCTTCTATTTGAATTTAGCCTCGCTTGATTATCTTTGCAGTTGAATTTTAAATTTTTCCGTTTAAAATCTTTCAAGTTGTAATCTTGCAGATTTGTCATTTCATGCAAGACTTACGACCATCATTAAGTTTTATGCACGGTGGTCTTTCTTGGAAATGATGATTCATGCGTATCAACAGATCTAGTGGTGGTGATAGTGGCAATGAGTGGTGAAATGTGATAAGAAGGGTACATGAGCTGAGATGAGAAGACACGGCCTATGACTCACCTAACGGATTTGACATTTCGGGAAATATTCGCTGCGAAATGTACGAATCCATGATTTCGCAGCGCTGTCAGTTTTAAATTTGAATGATGCACTGCGAAACTGCCTAATCAGGATTGCGCTGCGAAATTACAAAAAGGCACGGTGACTGACATAAGATAACAGGTGGCTATAAAACAATGGTATATGGAGGGGAACCAATGGGAGCTGAGAATAACTTGACTCAAAAACTCTTCAAAACTTTAGATTCTAAGGGAAGAAAATTAAAACAAAAATAAACTAGCACTGACCTTTGTCATCGGGCTAGGATGAAAAGTTACATATATCAATTTTAGTTCTAAGTGATAACAGTGGCTCCACTTGGGATAGTGTGCTCCTGTAGTACACTAAGAACTCGTATGTCCAGTGCTTTGTCCAATTTATGAAAACATAAATGGAGTTGACAAGCATCCTTTTCTAGCTTTGTGAGCCTTCACCTCGGGCTTGAGCTTCCTGTTCAGCTTGTCATTTATTTGCAACAAAGAAAGACTAATAAAAACGGTTATATACAATGTTGTGAGAAACTTGGCAGAGATTTAATCAATTGTAATACTTTAGGAACCTGCCATTAACAGGTCCTCCAGCATACGGTGTTCCATCAATCTCTTGTAGAATGTAGGTGTTATTCCCATGGAAAGCAGAAATTTGATATGGCCCTTTCCACAAATTTTCAAATTTACCATGTTTACCTTTCTCTTCAATTCTAGCTTCCCATTTCAAGAATTTATCATGGATCTGGAATGTAACTTCTTTGATCTTTTTGTCAAATGCTCTCTTGATCCTGTTCTAGTTTTGTTGATGACTATCAAACACCTCATTTCTTTTCTCTTGCAAAGCTATTAGCTGATTGATCCTTCGTTGTATAGCATTTGGTTCCTCTTCTAGTCCTTGAATCAAATTCATTACTGGTACTCCAAGGGATGTTGGAAATACAGCCTCTGCCCCAGATACTAGCTCATATGGTGATGTTCCAATGGACCTCTTTGTGCAAATCCGGTCAGCCCACAAAGCATATCTCAGTTTCAAATGCCAAGATTTTTTATTTTCTTGCAGCAGCTTCTTAATGATTCTCACAAGGCTCTTGTTTGATGATTCAGCCAAACCATTTCCCTGTGGATAATAAGCAGTTGAATGTCCAAGGGAGATGTGATACTGATGACAAAAATTAATCATCCTTTTGGACTTGAAAGCTTGAGCATTGTCTGTAATGATCTTAATTGGGCAACCAAATTTTGATAATATATTATATTCTAAGAAAGAAATAATCACTGAATCATTTGCTTGCCTTGTGGGTATTGCTTCTATCCATTTTGTAAAGTAATCGGTGGCTGTGAGAATCCAGCGATGCTGTCTTGATGAAGGAGGATGGATTTCCCCTATAAAGTCTAATCCCCACTGCTGGAAAGGTGCTTCAACATAAATTGGAACCAAGGGTAGTGGCATAAGCTTTCTCTTTCCTTCAAACACTTGACATTCATGTCATGTGGCTATCGTTTTATAGATATCTCTAAACATAGTTGGCCAAAAATAGCCAGCTCTCAAGACCTTGTTTGTAGTGGCTTTCCAATAGTGATGTCCTCCACAATCCCCTTTATGAAACTCATCAATTACTTTATTAGCTTCTTCTTCAATGAGGCAGTTTAATAATATTCCTCCTGCATCTTTCCAAAACAAATTTTGGTCATAGACAAAATATCTGACAGATTTCAATTTGGTAAACCGAGCTTTGGATTTTGAAAGATTATCAGGAGCTCTATTATGCTGCAAAACGAATGCTATATCCGTGTACCATTCTGAGATCAAGAATTTCTCATTTATCTCGACCAATTCCTCTTCATTTTCAGAAATGTCTGAGATTTCTGTGCTTAAATTAATATCAATACAGTCCAAATTTGACTGAGTCAACAATTGGGCTAGGCCTTGACCCTTTACCAACTTTGTGGGTTTGATCTCAATGTCATACTCCAATAGTTTTGCTATCCACTTTCTCCTTTTTCCATCTGGATCAGCTTGTGTAAGAATATCTTTTATAACAGCATTTGGGACGTAGGCGACAATGTGAGAGTGCAAAACATAGATTCTGAAATCCTTAATTGCTTTCCCCAATGCACAGGCTTGTTTCTCTAAGATATTATAATTCAATTCAGCATTGGCTAATGTCTTGCTAAAGAAATAAATGGGTTGTTTAGTACCTTGACTTCCTTTTTGCAGTAAAACTCCAGCAATTGTGTCTTCAGAAGCGAATGTGAAGATAAGGAACTCCTTGGTAAAATCTGGGCTGATAAGTACTGGTGCTTGAGTAAGTGCCTTCTTAATCTCTTCAAATGATTTCTTTGCTTCAACTGTCCATTTAAAATCTGCTCCTTTCTTTAACATCTTTGTTATGTTCTTGACAACTTCAGCAAAATTAGGAATGAATCTTCTAACAAAGTTAACTTTCCCAAGAAAGGATTGAATCTCCTTCTTACTCCTTGGTAGATCTAATTTTTGAATTGCACTAACTCTATTAGGATCAATCCTAATTCCTTCTTCAGAAATAATATGACCAAGCAATTTGCCGGAAGTTAAAGCGAAAATACTTTTGGTTGGGTTTAGAGAAATACCAAACCTCCTACACTTCAGTAGGATCCTTTCAAGGTGCTTTAAGTGGTCTTCTTCCCTTTTTGAAAAAACTGTGATGTCATCAAGATAAACCACCACTGATTTGTCCCTTTCTTCAGCAAAAGCAATATCCATTGCTCTCTGGAAAGTGGCTCCCGTGTTCATGAGGCCAAATGGATTTTTTGCATACATGAATGTTCCCCATGGTGTAGTGAAGGCCGTTTTCTCCTGATCATCTGGGTGAACAAGAATCTGATTGTACCTTGAGAAACCATCAAGCATAGACATCCTTTGTGAACCAACAATGTTCTGCAGAATGAAATCCATTTTGGGGAGGGGGTAATTATCTTTCAATGAAGCTTTGTTTAAGTTTCTGAAGTCTATACAAATTCTGATCTCTCCATTCTTTTTTCTGACTGGTACCAAATTAGCAAGCCAATTTGAGAATCTGATTGGAACAATAATTTTAGCATCAAAGAGCTTTTTCACTTCTTTTTCAATCAGTGGCATTAGAAGAGGATTAATTCTCCTTAACTTCTGCTTAAAAGGCTTTTCATTCTGCTTAATAGGAATGGTATGTTGTATGATTGAAGAGTCATATTGTTTCAAGTCAGCATAACTCCATGCAAAAACATCAATGAATCTTTTCATCATCTCAACATATTTAGTCTTCATATCAGCTGAAAGGAATTTTGAAATCTTGACTATCTTAGGCACAACCAAGTCTCCTAAATTGCAGCTTTGTACTTCTTCTTCATTAGCTTGTAGTCTTGGTGCTTTGAACACATCATTTTGATCAAATAATTTCTCAAGGGGAATGAGGCCTTTAGGAATTAAGTTGTTTTGTAATTGTAAGACTTCAGAACTTTCCTTTGACTCTATTAACATATTCTGCTGATCTATCTGATTGTGTTCAAACTCTTATTTTAATTCAATGAAGTTCCTTACATGCTGATAATCCTCAAAAACTTGCCAATTTGTGATATTATCTGGTATGACTAGTCTATGGCGAACCTCCACTTCATAATTTTCAGAAGAGTGTTTAGGAATGATAAAGAGACTGGCAGAAACAGCAAGAGAATATGCAATAGAGTTTTCATCTCTAGTTTTGATGCTAAAAGAATAGGATTGAAATTTTTCCAACATCTCCAACACTAAGTTTCTGTATGCTCTCATCCTTGTATCCTTAGTTTGATATGCACCTTCTACTTGTTTAATTACCAATTCAGAATCTCCACAAACAAAAATGTTTTTAGCTTTCAATTTTATCAAGGCTTCCAAACCTAAAATCAGAGATTCGTACTCAGCCATATTGTTGGTACAATCAAAGTTTAATTTGTATGAGAGAAACTTACTTTCTTCAGTTGGACTAGTGATCCAAATCCCAGCTCCTGCCCCTTCTTTTCCTGCTGATCCATCAAAGTATAATGACCAGCAGCCCATGATGTCTCTTTCATCTCCTTGCTGACCTTCTTGACACTGATTTTCCGCAGGTTCATCTTGTGGTTCTCTTCCAACTGATTCATTGAAAAGGATAGCTGATCCAAGACCAGTATCACATGAATAAATAGGAAAATTTTGAGGCTTGTCTTTGCTGCTTACCATGTAGGCCATCCTTGTCTCACGATACAACCTCCTTTGTTCACCAAACACTGGGATGGTAGCATATGTAAGATCCATCTGCATTGTGCCCTTGATTTTTGTTGCCCATGACCTTGAAAGAAGCATCCCAAACTTCGGTGGAATGTCTGCAACAACAATGTCCATAACAATTGTTTTTGCTGGAATTTGTGTGAGCCCCGCAACAACATCTTTTATCAAACCAATGCATTGGACTCTTTTTGAATCAAAGGAAAATAAATCCTTATATGGCCTAGTTACCTCTAACCCCAGTCTTTCCATGATTACCTTAGGCATGAGATTATGTGATGCCCCCGAATCTAACATAGCATTATGTAGAGTCATATCATGAATGCTAATGCTTATGTAGAAAGGGGGAAACTCTTCATTTTGTTCATCCTCAAGTGTTGGACCCAAACAGATAACATGATTATCTTCTTGTACATTTATGATATCAGCCACTCCTGGTTGTGAATTAATCATTTCAACAATTTTGCTTCTGTATTTATCTACCTTGAGAATTTCATTAAAAGGGACTGATATCTTAATTTTTGCAATCTCATTCTCAAGATTAAAAACAGAAGTAGTCTTGTCAATTTCTTTAGGAGGAGAAAGAACTTGAATATCCTTTTTGACAAGAGGAGAATCATCCTTACCTTCGACCACCTTTGAGTTTTCCTTTTTATCTTCAATTGTCCTTGAGGTATTCTTCTTGGGCTGTGCTTTGTTTGCTGTAATAGGAACATCTCTATTCCTATGATTGTACTACTTTTGCATCTCAAAGATAGCGTGCTGATAGCCCTTTAAAAAATCTGAAGGCTCTTCTCCTGATTTTATCATAATGGACTCATCATGTTCCTCCTTAGTCAAGAAAATCCCTGACACTTCTTCATCAAAACAATGGATTGATTCCTCAGGGACTTCAGGCTCATCTTCTTCATCTACCAAATTTTGTTGGAAGGGAGGTCTCACTGGAGGATCTGACTGCTGATTTCTGTTGTCTCTTAGCCTTTGCTAATTCTGAGGTCTTCTGTACTGAGGGTTCCTGAATTGAGGTTCCTGCTGTGCTGGAGGAGCAGAAGCATTCCCAAGAGCTAGTCGGTCCATCAATTTTTCCATGGTTTTCATCATTGTTTCAAACTTGTCTTCTGGAGTAGAGGTAGAAGGTTTCTCTTCTTCCTTCAGCTTAGTCTTTGCCATATTTGATTTCTTAGCAGCCATCATATTCACCTCCACCTTAATTGCATCATTTTTCATGTCAGTAAGAGAGGCAGACTCCCTTTCTCTGAGTAAAAGAGAGAAATCTGAATCAAATGATTCAACATATCTCAACTGTGCCAAAGCTCCAGGAGGTTTCAAATGAGCTGGAATAGAATTGTATATTTTATTAAACCTCTTAGAGAAGTTTTGGACAGTTTCCTCTGGAGCTCTTCTAAGATTGTTGTATTCAATAAGGGCTTGGGCATGGTTGGTTCTGTTTCCCCATTTCCTTAGAAAGCTATCTTCAAATTCTACCCAACTATGAATGCTTCCGGCTCTAAGGGCTTTAAACCATTTTCTGACTTCCCCAATGAAATTTTGAGCAAACAATCTTAGTTTTACATCTTCATCATCCACTTCTTCCCTATCAACAAAATCATTGAACCTATCCACATGTTCCTCTGCTGTAATATCTTCATCTCCTCCCCATGCTGGAATTCTGGCAGCATATTTGCTAGGAAGATCATGTAAAACAATAGGGAGAGCTAGTGGAGCATACCTAGCAGGTATAGCCATAATGAATGGAGGAGCAGTGATAACAGGTATTGTATGACCGGTGGGACCAGAACTAGTGTGAGATAGTGTCTAAGGACTATTTGGGCTAGCAGAGGCAGAAGATAAAGTATTAGTACGAAAAGGACTATTTGGACTTTGCAAACCACTGACAAAGGAACTCCAATTTGGGAGGGGTAAACCAGTTTTGGATTTGAGCAAAACTTCAAAAGGATCAAGCTCTTTGAGTTGATTCAAATCTTCTTCTTCTAACAGTAATTCTGAGGTAACAACCTCCCAAAACTCTTCCTTATCTTTTTTTGACACTAAGGATGAGGTATCAATGCCTCTTTTTTGTAAATCTAAAATAATTCCAATAAGCTCTTCTTCATTCTCATACCTCAACAATACCTCATGAATTTTATCATCTACAATTTTATCTTTAGGACTTCTAGAAAATTCAGGGAACAAAGATTTCGAAAAAGATGAAGTACCTGGTATATCAGGAAATCTTTGCCTGCTCCTTGAGATGGTGTTTGGATTATCCACAGGAGTAGGTGGATCTGGGTCAGGATTACTCCTTGTATATCTTCCTCTCGAAGCCACCCTTTTAACTTTAAGATTGTATGGAGTCACCAAGGTAGAATGCAGCCTCGAAAACCTTCTGAGCTCCTGCTACCTTCAGAAGTTCATTTTCATGATTTCGTGAATGAATAATCTTCAGGCTCCCGGCAGACGCACCAAAATGTTATCTCAAAATCAGATCCTGATAGGCTGCTGGTCAGGTTGACTCTAAGTAACTATTTCAACCTACTTTAGCCTGAGGCTTAGCCTCCTCAACCTGAGAGGGCTCTCTCTTGATGGATTAATGATTTTGATTAAAGATAAGATGGCTAACTCTTATAGAACAACTGTGAAAAATATGAATGGTGGAAACACATTAAACAAAACTATCCATTGGGCTTATGGAGTCAAAAACACCTCAATATAACAATGAACTCAACCCTACATGGAAGTCAGGGCATTCAGCATTTAAACATTCAGAACATAAACTCATATGGGACCACACAATTTATAAATGTATACAGGAAGTCAGAGCACATTCAGTGAATTCTGAGTGATTATACATCCATACCACTGTAAGAATTAAGAAAAGGACAACATCACATATTCTGAACATAAAAAATCCTTCATGAATCCTGAGAAGTAAAGTCAAGCATGTATTACTGAAAATGAGTCTTACATAGGCCAAATACAAGCTTTTCCATAAAATTTTCCAACCTCGATTACATTGTTGTTTCAGCTATATATAAAGCTCTTATTCTAACTGATCGAGATTCCTCCTCAAGCATGAGGGGAATTTGAAAACTACTTCTATTACTGACAACTCTTAAACTCTAACTACTTTAATAAATACAACAAAGTGTTGACTGGAGTTTTTTAGAGATCTAAATCAACTATGATTCTAACTCCATATTACATGCATGATGGCTTTAATTAAGATGATTCCTTTCTATGACATCTGGTTCTCTTTCAGTTTGGCTAAGATGGGTGCTTAATGCTCCATGTTAACCTTGGATGCTGTATCTTCTTCACTGTCCAGAAAAATTAGGAGACTATCCTTGCTTCTCGGCGGTATGATCTTCGAATCTTCATAAGTCAGTTTTTTTAATTGTTGTCCCTCAAAATATGACGGTGGCCACGTTTTGATCTGCTGTCTGCTGTTATGAAACCTGATTTGATGATGTGTCATCCACTGTTTCGAAAACAAAAAGGAAAACGTATTCAAGATGTCTGATACATGCTTCAATTTCCTTATGATATGACAAAATGCCACTTTTTGATTCAAACTATTTATTTCCACTTGTGCTAGTTTGATTGGCTGTTGTAACTTCAGGTGTTCTCGTTGTATACAACTGTCCTTCAAAATTTTCCCGCTTCAACTTCAAAACTTCTTGATTTATGTTGAAATCATCACTTTCATCAAGCTGACTCATCGTTTCTCCAAAACTCCTATATATAGAGCTCTCTCATGAGGTCTAAGGGGGCTGGAATTTTGTGAATGCAAGGAAGTGTTGTTGGTTTGAGTTTAGAGCTATTGGGTGATTGCTTTGAAGGAGGTGAAGAGGAGATTTCTTTCTGCTGGGAGGTGTTGCTGGATTGGGCCTCTTATGGTTGTAACACTTCCTGAACTTTACTTCTTCCATTAATAAAGCATTTGAGGTTCTTCTATATGCATGTGTCTCAATGGTGTATTGTTATACTTGTGTATTTGATTTATTCTAATCCTTAAGTCAATTATGAATGTATGCTTCTTGTAGTTTCCTTCTCTTGCCCTTTTGCAGGATCTTTGTGTAGCTGGGCCAGTGAAAGAGCAAGGAGCTGGGAGCAAGCAGCAAGGAGAGAAGATTGGATCAATCATTAGTGAAAGACATCGGTTAGTGGATCTCTTTCTCCCCTACTTTACTTTCATAAAGAAGAAATCTTAGATAGCTTTTCTTCGGTTGTTGCTGAGGTACTATCACCCTTAGAGTGGGATAGGGTCATTCCGTATTGGATACTTTTCCCAACAACATGAAGTTTGAGGAATCATGCAACCCCCAAATCCTACACATCATTACTCCGGTATAACAATAAGGAGAACACAAGGAATCGAAACAGTACTTACCCGAGGACTCATTCTTGTGTTTCGTTGGGTTTTGTTTGCAATCCCGTATAGGTGCTGATTCAATTTCATTTTCATTTCTGAGCTTCTCCAGAAATGCTTTTTTATACTTCTTCTCTGGTGCTGGAAAATGGTACAATTGTCTCAAATCATCAGGTTGAAATGAGCCGAACACTCTCCCATCGATAGCGCAAAATGTTATGTTTGTAATTGGGATTTCCTCAATTGCCCATCTTACCACATCTGTGTATGGAAGAATTTTCTCTCGAGCCGCTATTCGGTGTAGGTAAGAGTCATCCAAATCCTTTAGGGTTGCATCGGACTTCCGGATCGGGTCTACTGTGGCTTGTACTGATGTTACCCGAGGCTCTGCGGCCTCAACCAGATTATAGATGCTCTGCCAAGTAGTTTTACCGAGACCAAGACATGTGATGTCTGAGATTAATCCCTTTTTACTTGGTCCCAGATGGGCAGTGTGTTGTCCTGTTACTGTGGAAGCTGAAGCTGTTCTAGATTTCTTAGACTTCTTCCCCATTTGCCCTAAATTCGCTGCTTCGGAGGAGCTCTGCACAGGAGATAAAATGAATGTAATGCGGAGAATAGGTGGCGCAAGCCAAATATGAAAGAGTTATATCAATCAATGAATAATGGAAGACTAACATAAGGTGGCCGCAGATACAATCTTTGAAGAGATTTCGGCACCACTGCTTCATTAATTGGCCATTTAAACATGTCAATCATTTAAATGCTCATCATATCATTTATTGGCCGAATAATTCATTTAAGCGTGGCTTTGATGTTTTGGCGGTTGGGCGTAAGTGAATCACTATCAGGAAGAGAAAGGCCTTTAATACTAATTAAACATAATATATCCCAGCCTTATCAATCCTTTTTGAAAGTTACACCTAGCTTTATTGCAATCGGCGATTGGAGGAATGCTTAAGTTGTTATATTGGTGTCCTTTCGAAATCCCCAATCGCCGATAGCGATATCGGCAATTCACATCGGGAGTTTTTAGAAGAGGGCTTTTAATTGGATGCATGTTACATTCCCTGATCAGCGATAGCGATATCACATCAGAGCAAAGAGAGGGGCCTTTTGTTATGATCGCTTGCCTTACCGATATCCGATAGTTATTCGCGCTTGTCACATCGGGGAAAACCAATGTGTCTTTTGTTATTCATCCTTTTTTATTGCGATATGCGATCTTGCGATCGCTTTATCGCAATAATAGAGTATTATTCATTTTTTTATTATAAGACCGATTATGTGTTTTCTCAAAAGGTTTATAATGTTTTATTTCTTTTCGGACCTTTTGAGGAATGATAAGTTGATAACAATTTAATCTAAAAGGGACCCATTTCATATTATAGTTTTGAAAGTAAAATTTTTATGAAATGGGGGGTTGTTGTACAGCACAACAGGTTCTAAGTAGTTAAGGCATGAAATCTAATCTAAGATGAAGAACATATGATGTATGTGAGATAGTTCTGAAGTGTAAAGTCTAGTTTTGGGTCTTAGCGTAGGTAGAGGTTCTATAGCTGAGTGCAAAGACGCCTAGTAGTCTGCAGTTGAGTGCACGTACCCCTGCTGCTGAGTGCACAAGGCGAGTCTAGTCTGTAATCTATTGAGGTATTAATAAAGAGAGGTTTCTATCAATTCTGTGTCTTTATTTCATGTTTTATGCATCTGTTATATTGGGTATGAATTTCACTTCTAATGCTTATATGATGCGTGAATGTGTATAATTGTGTTCATTAAGTGAATGCAAGTTGGAATATTGGTTTATGCTAAGATAATTAAGATCTGTCAATAAGATAAGTAAGATATTCAGTCTAGGTTGGAGAATAGCACAATTCGCTGCCAGAGAAGCGTGAAAGCATCTCAGCCCTTGGTTAGGGTTGCGCGAAAGACGATTGTAACACTTCGTGAAGGTATTGAAGGTTAGAATAGAGCATGAAGCAACCTACACAAAGGTAGGCATAGTTGGACTAAATCGACATCACATCCATCTCAAGGGTGTGGAAACTTGGTTCCAACATTCCACCATACTGCTTTGGGTGAGACTTCAGTCTGCGCTCTGTGGGCTAATGCCGAAAGGGCCAGTAGTGTAGGGATTTGTTTGGCTAAATAACTCTGAACCTCAGTCAGGCCCCCATAAGCCAACAAATGGTTCCGTTGCAGGTGAGTTCCTTGTGAACTTCCGCAAGGAATACGAGTAGCGAAAAACATTCCATTATGCATGACTCTTGTTGTCGATACTACTAGTGTCATGGGAGTTTCCTGAAGATAGCCAATTCTTGTCGATTGCGTAGGACCTTCAAGAGGAAGTGAAGTACACTTCGTTGTGGGCAACTAGGGATGCACAGAGGATAACGGAGAGCAAGATATTTTGGGTGCTCATGGAGATGAACATTAGGATGGGGATTAATCACAAGCCGTGGTTATAGCCCACGTCTACAATAGTCTATAGAGCTTCGCGGAGTTCAATGCAAACTTCCACCATGCCTTCATTAGGGCATGGAAGGACCCCACGAAGACATGGCATTAGTTACCATACTTGTTGACTGACCATGTAATCTTCACGATCCTTGAGTCTTAGCTGCTAGAGTGGCATGCTCCAGTTGGCTCCGCGGTGGAAGCAAATAAGTTCACTGCGCATTAGAAGAAGGAAGAAATGAAACTACAAATGCCGTAGCTGGCAGAAAATCGGCTAAGCTTAGGTGGTGTTATCTCAAAATCAGATCCTGATAGGCTGCTGGTCAAGTTGACTCTAAGTAACTATTTCAACCTACTTTAGGCTGAGGCTTAGCCTCCTCAACCTGAGAGGGCTCTCTCTTGATGGATTAATGATTTTGATTAAAGATAAGATGGCTAACTCTTATAGAACAACTGTGAAAAATATGAATGGTGGAAACACATTAAACAAAACTATCCATTGGGCTTATGGAGTCAACAACACCTTAATATAACAATGAACTCAACCCTACATGGAAGTCAGGGCATTCAGCATTTAAACATTCAGAACATAAACTCATATGGGACCACACAGTTTATAAATGTATACAGGAAGTCAGAGCACATTCAGTGAATTCTGAGTGATTATACATCCATACCACTGTAAGAATTAAGAAAAGGACAACATCACATATTCTGAACATAAAAAATCCTTCATGAATCCTGAGAAGTAAAGTCAAGCATGTATTACTGAAAATGAGTCTTACATAGGCCAAATACAAGCTTTTCCATAAAATTTTCCAACCTCGATTACATTGTTGTTTCAGCTATATATAGAGCTCTTATTCTAACTGATCGAGATTCCTCTTCAAGCATGAGGGGAATTCGAAAACTACTTCTATTACTTACAACTCTTAAACTCTAACTACTTTAATAAATACAACAAAGTGTTGACTGGAGTTTTTTAGAGATCTAAATCAACTATGATTCTAACTCCATATTACATGCATGATGGCTTTAATTAAGATGATTCCTTTCTATGACATCTGGTTCTCCTTCAGTTTGGCTGAGATGGGTGTTTAATGCTCCATGTTAACCTTGGATGTTGTATCTTCTTCACTGTCCAGAAAAATTAGGAGACTATCCTTGCTTCTCGGCGGTATGATCTTCGAATCTTCATAAGTCGGTTTTCTTAATTGTTGTCCCTCAAAATATGATGGTGGCCACGTTTTGATGTGCTGTCCGCTGTTATGAAACCTGATTTGATGATGTGTCATCCACTATTTCGAAAACAAAAAGGAAAACGTATTCAAGCTGTCTGATACATGCTTCAATTTCCTTATGATATGACAAAATGCCACTTTTTGATTCAAACTATTTATTTCCACTTGTGCTAGTCTGATTGGCTGTTGTAACTTCAGGTGTTCTCGTTGTATACAACTGTCCTTCAAAATTTTTCCGCTTCAACTTCAAAACTGCTTGATTTATGTTGAAATCATCACTTTCAGCAGTTTCGTAGCGTGCTACGAAACTGCTGAGTTATTTAAAACAACTTGTTTTTAACCTGAGACCTTTATTAACCAAGTGCTTGATTGCCAAAAACTTCTTTAGACTTTCCAAAGGCCGAATAGGGATTTAGATTTCTTCAGAAAGATAAGATCAAGCAAACTTTTCAAAATTTTGAAATAGAATATTACTTGAAATGAAAACTCATTTAAGCTGGCTTAGCTGTGCCTTCAGATCTTCAATTTGTTTCTTCATAACCTTATTCCCAGCTCTCAGTTGCATATTGATCCTTCTGATGTACTTGGCTTCTTTGATTGCTGGTACTGTCCAGGTGTGAAATTGTGAATGGCCATCAACCACTGAATTCAGCTGGGCTTCTACAGTTGCATTCCCATTCCATATAGTTTTATAATAGTTTGCTTGTATGTCTGCATGTCTTCTAGCAGCTTTCTTCAATTTGGCAATCTCATGCTTAGCTGATTCTAATTGGCTCTTCAGGTCTGCTATATTATCTTCTTTAGATGTGATGACTGTTTTGCCTGTGTTTTTCTTTTGCCAACGTTGTGTCCCTTCCCCCGTTTCCTCTGTTCTTGAGAGTGCTTCTTGTACTTGCTGGAATCTCCTTGTCATAGGTCTTCTAGGTTTAAAAACAAACTCTTCAGCTGGCTCATCAAATTTAAGCCTTTTTGAGGCCTTGGCTTTCTTGGTGCTTTCTTGTTCTGACTGTATCAACTCAATTTGAACTGGTAGAGACCGCTCAAAGTCAATAGCCTGTAATAAGGCATTTAAACTTCCCTTGGACACTGGACTTTCTTCGACTGCTACAGCTTTACCTTTTTCCTTATTCATCTGGCTTCTTGTTCTTATCCTTGAGACTACTTCAGATGTGCTTGTTTTAGGTACAGTCTTTTTACCATGAGCTTTTTCCTTGGTTGATTGTTGAGTTTGATCTTGGATGATGAGTGGCTTCGCTTGTTTTCTTACTTGTGAATTTGGAACTCTTTTAGCCGTTGCTTCTGTTTGGAGCTCAGCTATTGTAAAATCTCTAGCAGGTAGAGGAGTGAGGCCAGTCTGGCTTTTGAAGCCAGCCATAAAAATGAATGAATTCCAATCTCTGTCTACCTTTTGGAGCCCATCTAAAACCAGTAGTTTGATCAAACCATGATGAAACAAAGAGGTTTCACAATCCTCTTTCCTCAGCTGTACCTTATCACACATCTTACTCAAACTACGGAAAAGATAAAAAGGTAAGTCTATGAAGACCTTCCCGGTGAAATGCAAAAGGAGTTTAAAATGGTAAGAGTAAACCTTGTTATACCTTCCTTCACAAGTCAGATATTTCTGTATGCAGGTGAGTAAATGAGCATAATATTCTTTGACATAACTCCTGGGCACTGCCTTACTTAAATCTTCATTTACAAATTCATCCTTCAAAAACTCCTTGCAAGGATTCATGTCAAACTTGAAATTTTTAAACCATTGCTCTTGTCCTCGTGGGATCTCTGTCACAGTAGATATCACTTCTGGCAAAACCTGCAATTCTATCATGGCTACTTTTGAATTCAAGCCTGTGAAGTTAAGTGCAAATTCTTTAGTTACCTCTGCGTGCCCTCCTTGTAACTTTTTGCAAAAATTCCAGCACCCGGCCTTTTTAAATGCTTTCTCCACCTCTTTATTTCTCAGCGTTATATCTAAGCCTTTAGGCTCAGTCCTTAGACATTTGCCGGATCTGTGCTCCTTTTTCTCCATTGATTCTTCCAAATCTTCGCAAACAATGACTACCAGCTCTGGTTGGAATTGTGATTCAACTTCTATTTGAATTCAGCCTCGCTTGATTATCAGCCTCGCTTGATTATCTTTGCAGTTGAATTTTAAATTTTTCCGTTTAAAATCTTTCAAGTTGTAATCTTGCAGATTTGTCATTTCATGCAAGACTTACGTCCATCATTAAGTTTTATGCACGGTGGTCTTTCTTGGAAATGATGATTCATGCGTATCAACAGATCTAGTGGTGGTGATAGTGGCAATGAGTGGTGAAATGTGATAAGAGGGGTACATGAGCTGAGATGAGAAGACACGGCCTATGACTCACCTAACGGATTTGACATTTCAGGAAATATTCACTGCGAAATGTACGAATCCATGATTTCGCAGCGCTGTCAGTTTTAAATTTGAATGATGCGCTGCGAAACTGCCTAATCAGGATTGCGCTGCGAAATTACAAAAAGGCACGGTGACTGACATAAGATAACAAGTGGCTATAAAACAATGGTAGATGGAGGGGAACCAATGGGAGCTGAGAATAACTTGACTCAAAAACTCTTCAAAACTTCAGATTCTAAGGGAAGAAAATTAAAACAAAAATAAACTAGCACTGACCTTTGTCATCGGGCTAGGATGAAAAGTTACATATATTAATTTTAGTTCTAAGTGATAACAGTGGCTCCACTTGGGATAGTGTGCTCCTGTAGTACACTAAGAACTCGTATGTCCAGTGCTTTGTCCAATTTATGAAAACATAAATGGAGTTGACAAGCATCCTTTTCTAGCTTTGTGAGCCTTCACCTCGGGCTTGAGCTTCCTGTTCAGCTTGTCATTTATTTGCAACAAAGAAAGACTAATAAAAACGGTTATATACAATGTTGTGAGAAACTTGGCAGAGATTTAATCAATTGTAATGCTTTAGGAACCTGCCATTAACAGGTCCTCCAGCATACGGTTTTCCATCAATCTCTTGTAGAATGTAGGTGTTATTCCCATGGAAAGTAGAAATTTGATATGGCCCTTTCCACAAATTTTCAAATTTACCATGTTTACCTTTCTCTTCAATTCTAGCTTCCCATTTCAAGACTTTATCGTGGATCTGGAATGTAACTTCTTTGATCTTTTTGTCAAATGCTCTCTTGATCCTGTTCTGGTTTTGTTGATGACTGTCAAACACCTCATTTCTTTTCTCTTGCAAAGCTATTAGCTGATTGAACCTTCGTTGTATAGCATTTGGTTCCTCTTCTAGTCCTTGAATCAACTTCATTACTGGTACTCCAAGGGATGTTGGAAATATAGCCTCTGCCCCATATACTAGCTCATATGGTGATGTTCCAATGGACCTCTTTGTGCAAATCCAGTCAGCCCACAAAGCATATCTCAGTTTCAAAAGCCAAGCTTTTTTATTTTCTTGCAGCAGCTTCTTAATGATTCTCACAAGGCTCTTGTTTGATGATTCAGCCAAACCATTTCCCTGTGGATAATAAGCAGTGGAATGTCCAAGGGAGATGTGATACTGATGACAAAAATTAATCATCCTTTTGGACTTGAAATCTTGAGCATTGTCTGTAATGATCTTAATTGGGCAACCAAATCTTGATAATATATTATTTTCTAAGAAAGAAATAATCACTGAATCATTTGCTTGCCTTGTGGGTATTGCTTCTATCCATTTTGTAAAGTAATCGGTGGCTGTGAGAATCCAGCGATGCTGTCCTGATGAAGGAGGATGGATTTCCCCTATAAAGTCTTATCCCCACTGCTGGAAAGGTACTTCAACATAAATTGGAACCAAGGGCAGTGGCATAAGCTTTCTCTTTCCTTCAAACACTTGACATTCATGACATGTGGCTATCGTTTTATAGATATCTCTAAACATAGTTGGCCAAAAATAGCCAGCTCTCAAGACCTTGTTTGTAGTGGCTTTCCAATAGTGATGTCCTCCACAATCCCCTTTATGAAACTCATCAATTACTTTATTAGCTTCTTCTTCAATGAGGCAGTTTAATAATATTCCTCCTGCATCTTTCCAAAACAAATTTTGGTCATAGACAAAATATCTGAGAGATTTCAATTTGGTAAACCGAGCTTTGGATTTTGAAAGATTATCAGGAGCTATATTATGCTGAAAAACAAATGCTATATCCTTGTACCATTCTGAGATCAAGAATTTCTCATTTATTTGGACCAATTCCTCTTCATTTTCAGAAATGTCTGAGATTTCTGTGCTTAAATTAATATCAATACAGTCCAAATTTGACTGAGTCAACAATTGGGCTAGGCCTTGACCCTTTACCAACTTTGTGGGTTTGATCTCAATGTCATACTCCAATAGTTTTGCTATCCACTTTCTCCTTTTTCCATCTGGATCAGCTTGTGTAAGAATATCTTTTATAACAACATTTGGGACGTAGGCGACAATGTGAGAGTGCAAAACATAGATTCTGAAATCCTTAATTGCTTTCCCCAATGCATAGGCTTGTTTCTCTAAGATATTATATTTCAATTCAGCATTGGCTAATGTCTTGCTAAAGAAATAAATGGGTTGTTCAGTACCTTGACTTCCTTTTTGCAGTAAAACTCCAGCAATTGTGTCTTCAGAAGCGAATGTGAAGATAAGGAACTCCTTGGTAAAATATGGGCTGATAAGTACTGGTGCTTGAGTAAGTGCCTTCTTGATCTCTTCAAATGATTTCTTTGCTTCAACTGTCCATTTAAAATCTGCTCCTTTCTTTAACATCTTTGTTATGTTCTTGACAACTTCAGCAAAATTAGGAATGAATCTTCTAACAAAGTTAACTTTCCCATGAAAGGATTGAATCTCCTTCTTACTCCTTGGTAGATCTAATTTTTGAATTTCACTAACTCTATTAGGATCAATCCTAATTCTTTCTTCAGAAATAATATGACCAAGCAGTTTGCCAGAAGTTAAAGCGAAAATACTTTTGGTTGGGTTTAGAGAAATACCAAACCTCCTACACTTCAGTAGGATCCTTTCAAGGTGCTTTAAGTGGTCTTCTTCCCTTTTTGAAAAAACTGTGATGTCATCAAGATAAACCACCACTGATTTGTCCCTTTCTTCAGCAAAAGCAATATCCATTGCTCTCTGGAAAGTGGCTCCCGTGTTCATGAGGCCAAATGGCATTTTTGCATACATGAATGTTCCCCATGGTATAGTGAAGGCCGTTTTCTCCTGATCATCTGGGTGAACAAGAATCTGATTGTACCCTGAGAAACCATCAAGCATAGACATCCTTTGTGAACCAACAATGTTCTGCAGAATGAAATCCATTTTGGGGAGGGGGTAATTATCTTTCAATGAAGCTTTGTTTAAGTTTCTGAAGTCTATACAAATTCTGATCTCTCCATTCTTTTTTCTGACTGGTACCAAATTAGCAAGCCAATTTGATAATCTGATTGGAACAATAATTTTAGCATCAAAGAGCTTTTTCACTTCTTTTTCAATCAGTGGCATTAGAAGAGGATTAATTCTCCTTAACTTCTGCTTAAAAGGCTTTTCATTCTTCTTAATAGGAATGGTATGCTGTATGATTGAAGAGTCATATTGTTTCAAGTCAGCATAACTCCATGCAAAAACATCAATGAATCTTTTCATCATCTCAACATATTTAGTCTTCATATCAGCTGAAAGGAATTTTGAAATCTTGACTATCTTAGGCACAACCGAGTCTCCTAAATTGCAGCTTTGTACTTCTTCTTCATTAGCTTGTAGTCTTGGTGCTTTGAACACATCATTTTGATCAAATAATTTCTCAAGGGGAATGAGGCCTTTAGGAATTAAGTTGTTTTGTAATTGTAAGACTTCAGAACTTTCCTTTGACTCTATTAACATATTCTGCTGATCTATCTGATTGTGTTCAAACTCTTCTTTTAATTCAATGAAGTTCCTTACATGCTGATCATCCTCAAAAACTTGCCAATTTGTGATATTATCTAGTATGACTAGTCTATGGCGAACCTCCACTTCATAATTTTCAGAAGAGTGTTTAGGAATGATAAAGAGACTCGCAGAAACAACAAGAGAATCTGCAATAGAGTTTTCATCTCTAGTTTTGATGCTAAAAGAATAGGATTGAAATTTTTCCAACATCTCCAACACTAAGTTTCTGTATGCTCTCATCCTTGTATCCTTAGTTTGATATGCACCTTCTACTTGTTTAATTACCAATTCAGAATCTCCACAAACAACAATGTTTTTAGCTTACAATTTTATCAAGGCTTCCAAACCTAAAATCAGCGATTCGTACTCAGCCATATTGTTGGTACAATCAAAGTTTAATTTGTATGGGAGAAACTTACTTTCTTCAGTTGGACTAGTGATCCAAATCCCAGCTCCTGCCCCTTCTTTTCCTGCTGATCCATCAAAGTATAATGACCAGCAGCCCATGATGTCTCTTTCATCTCCTTGCTGACCTTCTTGACACTGATTTTCCGCAGGTTCATCTTGTGGTTCTCTTCCAACTGATTCATTGAAAAGGATAGCTGATCCAAGACCAGTATCACATGAATAAATATGAAAATTCTGAGGCTTGTCTTTGCTGCTTACCATGTAGGCCATCCTTGTCTCGCGATACAACCTCCTTTGTTCACCAAACACTGGGATGGTAGCATATGTAAGATCCATCTGCATTGTGCCCTTGATTTTTGCTGCCCATGACCTTGAAAGAAGCATCCCAAACTTCGGTGGAATGGCTGCAACAACAATGTCCATAACAATTGTTTTTGCTGGAATTTGTGTGAGCCCCGCAACAACATCTTTTATCAAACCAATGCATTGGACTCTTTTTGAATCAAAGGAAAATAAATCCTTATATGGCCTAGTTACCTCTAACCCCAGTCTTTCCATGATTACCTTAGGCATGAGATTATGTGATGCCCCCGAATCTAACATAGCATTATGTAGAGTCATATCATGAATGCTAATGCTTATGTAGAAAGGGGGAAACTCTTCATTTTGTTCATCCTCAAGTGTTGGACCCAAACAGATAACATGATTATCTTCTTGTACATTTATGATATCAGCCACTCCTGGTTGTGAATTAATCATTTCAACAATTTTGCTTCTGTATTTATCTACCTTGAGAATTTCATTAAAAGGGACTGATATCTTAATTTTTGCAATCTCATTCTCAAGATTAAAAACAGAAGTAGTCTTGTCAATTTCTTTAGGAGGAGAAAGAACTTGAATATCCTTTTTGACAAGAGGAGAATCATCCTTACCTTCAACCACCTTTGAGTTTTCCTTTTTATCTTCAACTGTCCTTGAGGTATTCTTCTTGGGCTGTGCTTTGTTTGCTGTAATAGGAACATCTCTATTCCTAAGATTGTACTGCTTTTGCATCTCAAAGATAGCGTGCTGATAGCCCTTTAAAAAATCTGAAGGCTCTTCTCCTGATTTTATCATACTGGACTCATCATGTTCCTCCTTAGTCAAGAAAATCCCTGACACTTCTTCATCAAAACAATGGATTGATTCCTCAGGGACTTCAGGCTCATCTTCTTCATCTACCAAATTTTGTTGGAAGGGAGGTCTCACTGGAGGATCTGACTGCTGATTTCTGTTGTCTCTTAGCCTTTGCTGATTCTGAGGTCTTCTGTACTGAGGGTTCCTGAATTGAGGTTCCTGTTGTGCTGGAGGAGCAGAAGCATTCCCAAGAGCTAGTCGGTCCATCAATTTTTCCATGGTTTTCATCATTGTTTCAAACTTGTCTTCTGGAGTAGAGGTAGAAGGTTTCTCTTCTTCCTTCAGCTTAGTCTTTGCCATCTTTGATTTCTTAGCAGCCATCATATTCACCTCCACCTTAATTGCATCATTTTTCATGTCAGCAAGAGAGGTAGACTCCCTTTCTCTGAGTAAAAGAGAGAAATCTGAATCAAATGATTCAGCATATCTCAACTGTGCCAAAGCTCCAGGAGGTTTCAAATGAGCTGGAATAGAATTGTATATTTTATTAAACCTCTTAGAGAAGTTTTGGACAGTTTCCTCTGGAGCTCTTCTAAGATTGTTGTATTCAGTAAGGGCTTGGACAGGGTTGGTTCTGTTTCCCCATTTCCTTAGAAAGCTATCTTCAAATTCTACCCAACTATGAATGCTTCCGGCTCTAAGGGCTTTAAACCATTTTCTGACTTCCCCAATGAAAGTTTGAGCAAACAATCTTAGTTTTACATCTTCATCATCCACTTCTTCCCTGTCAACAAAATCATTGAACCTATCCACATGTTCCTCTGCTGTAATATCTTCATCTCCTCCCCATGTTGGAATTCTGGCAGCATATTTGCTAGGAAGATCATGTAAAACAACAGGGAGAGCTAGTGGAGCATACCTAGCAGGTATAGCCATAATGAATGGAGGAGCAGTGATAACAGGTATTGTATGACCGGTGGGACCAGAACTAGTGTGAGGTAGTGTCTGAGGGCTATTTGGGCTAGCAGAGGAAGAAGATAAAGTATTAGTACGAAAAGGACTATTTGGACTTTGCAAACCACTGACAAAGGAACTCCAATTTGGGAGGGGTAAACCAGTTTTGGATTTGAGCAAAACTTCAAAAGGATCAAGCTCTTTGAGTTGATTCAAATCTTCTTCTTCTAACAGTAATTCTGAGGTAAAAACCTCCCAAAACTCTTCCTTATCTTTTTGTGACACTAAGGATGAGGTATTAATGCCTCTTTTTTGTAAATCTAAAATAATTCCAATAAGCTCTTCTTCATTCTCAGACCTCAACAATACCTCATGAATTTTATCATCTACAATTTTATCTTTAGGACTTCTAGAAAATTCAGGGAACAAAGATTTCGAAAAAGATGAAGTACCTGGTATATCAGGAAATCTTTTCCTGCTCCTTGAGATGGTGTTTGGATTATCCACAGGAGTAGGTGGATCTGGGTCAGGATTACTCCTTGTATATCTTCCTCTCGAAGCCACCTTTTTAACTTTAAGATTGTATGGAGTCACCAAGGTAGAATGCAGCCTCGAAAACCTTCTGAGCTCCTGCTACCTTCAGAAGTTCAGCTTCATGATTTCGGGAATGAATAATCTTCAGGCTCCCGACAGACGCACCAAAATGTTATCTCAAAATCAGATCCTGATAGGCTGCTGGTCAGGTCGACTCTAAGTAACTATTTCAACCTACTTTAGGCTGAGGCTTAGCCTCCTCAACCTGAGAGGGCTCTCTCTTGATGGATTAATCATTTTGATTAAAGATAAGATGGCTAACTCTTATAGAACAACTGTGAAAAATATGAATGGTGGAAACACATTAAACAAAACTATCCATTGGGCTTATGGAGTCAAAAACACCTCAATATAACAATGAACTCAACCCTACATGGAAGTCAGGGCATTCATCATTTAAACATTCAGAACATAAACTCATATGGGACCACACAGTTTATAAATGTATACAGGAAGTCAGAGCACATTCATTGAATTCTGAGTGATTATACATCCATACCACTGTAAGAATTAAGAAAAGGACAACATCACATATTCTGAACATAAAAAATCCTTCATGAATCCTGAGAAGTAAAGTCAAGCATGTATTACTGAAAATGAGTCTTACATAGGCCAAATACAAGCTTTTCCATAAAATTTTCCAACCTCGATTACATTGTTGTTTCAGCTATATAGAGAGCTCTTATTCTAATTGATCGAGATTCCTCCTCAAGTATGAGGGGAATTTGAAAACTACTTCTATTACTGACAACTCTTAAACTCTAACTACTTTAATAAATACAACAAAGTGTTGACTGGAGTTTTTTAGAGATCTAAATCAACTATGATTCTAACTCCATATTACAAGCATGATGGCTTTAATTAAGATGATTCCTTTCTATGACATCTGGTTCTCTTTTAGTTTGGCTGAGATGGGTGTTTAATGCTCCATGTTAACCTTGGATGCTGTATCTTCTTCACTGTCCAGAAAAATTAGGAGACTATCCTTGCTTCTCGGCGGTATGATCTTCGAATCTTCATAAGTCAGTTTTTTTAATTGTTGTCCCTCAAAATATGACGGTGGCCACGTTTTGATGTGCTGTCCGCTGTTATGAAACCTGATTTGATGATGTGTCATCCACTGTTTCGAAACAAAAAGGAAAACGTATTCAAGATGTCTGATACATGCTTCAATTTCCTTATGATATGACAAAATGCCACTTTTTGATTCAAACTATTTATTTCCACTTGTGCTAGTCTGATTGGCTGTTGTAACTTCAGGTGTTCTCGTTGTATACAACTGTCCTTCAAAATTTTCCCGCTTCAACTTCAAAACTGCTTGATTTATGTTGAAATCATCACTTTCAGCAGTTTCGTAGCGCGTTACGAAACTGCTGAGTTATTTAAAACAACTTGTTTTTAACCTGAGACCTTTATTAACCGAGTGCTTGATTGCCAAAAACTTCTTTAGACTTTCCAAAGGCCGAATAGGGATTTAGATTTCTTCAGAAAGATAAGATCAAGCAAACTTATCAAAATTTTGAAATAGAATCTTACTTGAAATGAAAACTCATTTACGCTGGCTTAGCTGTGCCTTCAGATCTTCAATTTGTTTCTTCATAACCTTATTCCCAACTCTCAGTTGCATATTGATCCTTCTGATGTACTTGGCTTCTTTGATTGCTGGTACTGTCCAGGTGTGAAATTGTGAATGGCCATCAACCACTGAATTCAACTGGGCTTCTACAGTTGCATTCCCTTTCCATAGAGTTTTATAATAGTTTGCTTGTATGGCTGCATGTCTTCTAGCAGCTTTCTTCAATTTGGCAATCTCATGCTTAGCTGATTCTAATTGGCTCTTCAGGTCTGCTATATTATCTTCTTTAGATGTGACGACTGTTTTGCCTGTGTTTTTCTTTTGCCAACGTTGTGTCCCTTCCCCTATTTCCTCTGTTCTTGACAGTGCTTCTTGTACTTGCTGGAATCTCCTTGTCATAGGTCTTCTAGGTTTAAAAACAAACTCTTCAGCTAGCTCATCAAATTTAAGCCTTTTTGAGGCCTTGGCTTTCTTGGTGCTTTCTTGTTCTGACTGTATCAACTCAATTTGAACTGGTAGAGACTGCTCAAAGTCAATAGCCTGTAATAAGGCATTTAAACTTCCCTTGGACACTGAACTTTCTTCGACTCCTACAGCTTTACCTTTTTCCTTATTCATCTGGCTTCTTGTTCTTATCCTTGAGACTACTTCAGATGTGCTTGTTTCAGGTACAGTCTTTTTACCATGAGATTTTTCCTTAGTTGATTGCTGAGGTTGATCTTGGATGATGAGTGGCTTCACTTGTTTTCTTACTTGTGAATTTGGAACTCTTTTAGCTCTTGCTTCTGTTTGGAGCTCAGCTATTGTAAAATCTCTAGCAGGTAGAGGAGTGAGGCCAGTCTGGCTTTTGAAGCCAACCATAAAAATGAATGAATTCCAATCTCTGTCTACCTTTCGGAGCCCATCTAAAACCAGTAGTTTGATCAAACCATGATGAAACAAAGAGGTTTCACAATCCTCTTTCCTCAGCTGTACCTTATCACACATCTTACTCAAACTACGGAAAAGATAAAAAGGTAAGTCTATGGAGACCTTCCCGATGAAATGCAAAAGGAGTTTAAAATGGTAAGAGTAAACCTTGTTATACCTTCCTTCACAAGTCAGATATTTTTGTATGCAGGTGAGTAAATGAGCATAATATTCTTTGACATAACTCCTGGGCACTGCCTTACTTAAATCTTCATTTACAAATTCATCCTTCAAAAACTCCTTGCAAGGATTCATGTCAAACTTGAAATTTTTAAACCATTGCTCTTGTCCTCGTGGGATCTCTGTCACAGTAGATATCACTTCTGGTGAAACCTGCAATTCTATCATGGCTACTTTTGAATTCAAGCCTGTGAAGTTAAGTGCAAATTCTTTAGTTACCTGTGCGTGCCCTCCTTGTAACTTTTTGCAAAAATTCCAGCACCCGGCCTTTTTAAATGCTTTCTCCACCTCTTTATTTCTTAGCATTATACCTAATCCTTCAGGCTCAGTCCTTAGACATTTGCCGGATCTGTGCTCCTTTTTCTCCATTGATTCTTCCAAATCTTCGCAAACAATGACTACCAGCTCCGGTTGGAATTGTGATTCAGCTTCTATTTGAATTCAACCTCGCTTGATTATCAGCCTCGCTTGATTATCTTTGCAGTTGAATTTTAAATTTTTCCGTTTAAAATCTTTCAAGTTGTAATCTTGCAGATTTGTCATTTCATGCAAGACTTACGACCATCATTAAGTTTTATGCACGGTGGTCTTTCTTGGAAATGATGATTCATGCGTATCAACAGATCTAGTGGTGGTGATAGTGGCAATGAGTGGTGAAATGTGATAAGAGGGGTACATGAGCTGACATGAGAAGACACGACCTATGACTCACCTAATGGATTTGACATTTCGGGAAAGATTCACTGCGAAATGTATGAATCCATGATTTCGCAGCGCTGTCAGTTTTAAATTTGAATGATGCGCTGCGAAACTGCCTAATCAGGATTGCGCTGCGGAATTACAAAAAGGCACGGTGACTGACATAAGATAACAGGTGGCTATAAAACAATGGTAGATGGAGGGGAACCAATGGGAGCTGAGAATAACTTGACTCAAAAACTCTTCAAAACTTCAGATTCTAAGGGAAGAAAGTTAAAACAAAAATAAACTAGCACTGACCTTTGTCATCGGGCTAGGATGAAAAGTTACATATATCAATTTTAGTTCTAAGTGATAACAGGTGGCACGTGATGCTGTGAAGTTGGCCGAGGAGTAGCAGAAGATAGTAGAAGAAGAGCACGAAGGAGAGAAGTTGCCTTCGCCCAAGCCAAAAACTGATACAAAACAAGGTGTCATGGACCCACAAACAATGTCCACCCAGCTAAAGTGTCTACGCACACGAGAGCAGGTAGGGTTGCAAAAGATGACAAAGGCCTCAAAGACATCATTCAACCCTATCACCCTCACTGAGGGGGATCTACATGATATTGATGAAACGGTGAGGGATGTCACCACAGAGGCCCTCCAGAAGTTTGAGGAGCAACACCAGTTGGTGTTGGGGACTCTCTAGACACAAATAAAGGAGTTGCAGGTGCGCACTCCACAGGCTGGCACAGTTGCAACCAACCTTGCAGTTGGCACTTCAGCTGTCAAGGAAATGCTGCACGCCAGGGTGACCAAGACAATAGTGCTACCAGATGGATTACTTAGTACAGAGAATGAGGCCGACAGGCCTATGGTCAGTGGTTTAAAAGGGGTTGGGTTAAACATGGCTATGCTCCCTCGGGAGACGATCTATATTTTGTAGGATAGATTCACTACAGAGTTTTGGGCCAAAGAGAGCTCTGCGATACAGGTAATGATCAAGCAATGCATCAACATTGAGCAGTTGAGCCAGCAACGCAATGAGGCCATGGAGGAGAACAAAAAATAGTGCAGGTTGTGGAGGAATTCTGTCAGATGGTCTCAGAGTTGGCCATCCAAGCAGAGGAACTGGTGGAGGTGTGCATACGTAAGTTAACAGTAGGGGTTCACGACACCAGAGCATAAATGGCTAGGGTTCAGCTGGAGTTGAACCTTCAGATAAAAAAATTATAGTTGAAGGCACAAACTTCAACTCCGACGAAGGTTAGAGAACAATGCACTACCGTGATCACAACAACAATGGCTGTAGTTGACAATGTAGTGATAGACTGCATGAAGCTGTTTGAGTAGTCATTCGAGGTTCTCACCATGGAAAATTTTAGGGGCTAATCTTTGCTCAGTGGGCTAATTTTCGATGATTTTTCCACAAAAATGATTAGACAATTTCCAATTTTTATAAAACACGATTCTCCCAAATTTTAGAATATAAAATTATTTTACCTTAAAAATCGCCAACATTATATAGAGACTATATATAAAATAATTATAAATTTGAATAATTTTACAAATATATCAATAAATTTTTTATAGTTTGGATATTAGGGATTACTGAGATTCACCAATGTTTTTAAACTTCAAGAAAATTTTCCATCCTTAAAATTTTCCTTGGCCCTCACCACCTTGTAGGAGGACCCAAACATAGAGCACGTATAGAGAGAGGCACGCAAGCTACAACAAGGATGTGATGAAGTAAAAGGGATCGTGCAGATAGTTTCCCTTAGAGTCTTGTAAGGATGCTACAGGCTAAGGTGCTCAAGGAGTAGGTGGATGTTGCTCGGCATAAAGAGGTAGTTTTGAAAGCATGCCTACATCCATGGATAGATGAGGTGTATACCATTATAGCCTCCATTGAAGCAAAGCTCGTACAGCTACAAGAAACTCAGGAATGGATTTAGGGAAGCAGTTCCGCGACAACGGTCACCAAGCAACGGATCAAGGAAGTCCAGTAGGCAGCGGCTCAATGCGATATCGAACTTGCAGCGATCCAATCAAAGTTGGGAGGTCTCCGCGCAAATATCTTTGCACCTATAGAATGAATCGAGGGTGGGTCATGTTTTTTGTGCTAGGGGCTTGTTGGGCGCGAGATCCCCCAAGGGAAGATTTTGGGGCTTAGAGCCCAGATTTTGGTCAATTTTATAATTCCAATGTAACGACTCCGCATTTTGTTGGTACGGAGCATGTAGTTTGTTAAAGAGTCATAGGGTTTTCCACCCTTAATTTTGATAATGTAATGTCAGTTATAGAATATCTACCCATGCTCCGCAAACCATGGAATTGTATAAATAGAGCGAGACTCTAAGTAGTTAAGGCATGAAATCTAATCTAAGATGAAGAACATATGATATATGTGAGATAGTTCTAAAGTGTAAAGCCTAGTTTTGGGTAGTAGCATGGGTAGAGGCTTTGCAGCTGAGTGCGCAGGGTGAGTCGAGTCTGTAATATATTGAAGTATTAATAAAGAGAAGTTTCTATCAATTCTGCATCTTTATTTCATGTTTTATGCATATGTTATATTGTGTATGAATTTGTCTTTTAATGCTTATATGATGCATGAATGTGTATAATTGTGTTGATTAAGTGAATGCAAGTTGGAATATCAGTTTACGCGAAGATAATTAAGACCTGTCAACAAGATAAGTAAGATATTCAGTCTAGGTTGGGGAATAGCGCAGTTCGCTGCCAGAGCAGCGCGAAAGCATCTCAGCCCCGAGTTAGGGCTATGCGAAAGATGATTGTAACACTTCGTGAAGGTATTGAAGGTTAGAACAGAGCACAAAGCAACCTGCGCAAAGGTAGGCATAGTTGGACTAAACCGACATCACATCCATCTCAAGGTGCAGAAACTTGGTTCCAGCATCCCCCCATACTGCTTCGGGTGAGACTTTAGTCCACGCTCCGTGGGCTGATGCCGAAAGGGACAATAGTGTACAAATTTGTTTGGCCAAATAACTCTAAACTTGGGCCAAGCCCCCATAAGCCAACAATCATGTAGTCATGGTATTGGGTGGTATTTCACATCGAGTATAGATGGATGCATTATATTGTATACACTGAGTGTAGGCATATTTGTTGCATGTCAGGTGTAAATGCATGTATTTCATGGTGTGGTATGCCATGTGGTTGTATGTGTGTGATGCACACTATGTGTCTATGCACATGGTTGAGTAGAAGGCACTGGGTGTTTGTTGGGTGTAGCAACCGATTTGGAGTGTGTACAGAATAAGGACAAAAGTAGAAGCTAAGGATTGATGAAAGGATAAGTATCATTATTTTATTTCAGTTTTATTATGCATGTGATTTATGACTATGATATATGATGACTATATGTGATCTATGATTTTGGTTTATGATGGTTACATGTCATTTATGATTTTGATGGTTATGATTTATGATTACGATATATGATGACTATATGTGATCTATGATTTTGATTTATGATGGTTACATGTCATTTATGATTTTGATGTTTATGTTTTGAGCTAACTTGATTTGATATTTTTATACATGTTGATTTAGTCAAAGATGCTAGTTTGACTTCTTGTGACAGGAAGTGAATAGGATTCCATGTGTACCTTATAGACAAACTATCAATGAGGTAGGATTTGAAGTTATTTCAGTTTATTTTGAATCTAATGGAAGTTATGTTCATGGTACATGAAGCATGAACATACCCACTTGGGTGGTTAAAATCAACTGCAAGAATTGGCAGCAACAACAAAAGAAATTGGAACATGTAGCAACATGTTGGTAAAGTATTCAGGAGCAGGGCCATTGTGGGACACTGGTACCCAATAGTGTACATTGATTTCCATGAGCATGCTATGACCGATATGGTAGTTTTGAGTAAGGTATATGCCTTGGTCCTTGAATCTTCTGATACGAGGAAGCCTTCCCAAGGGATCGACTGCCCGGGATGGGGGTGCCAACAAAACTTGGAAGGTGAGTGACTACACAAAATAGGTGACTGGATTCTCGAGGGACTATGTAGCAGAGAAAGGAAGGTCACAAATGGATTTTTTTTGGTCATTAGCATTGCTAGATGGAATCAGATGCATTTTGGGAGTATGCCCTGGAACAATGAGTCGGTAATTGCTCGCTGAGAGGACAAGTGGTGCGGGATTATAGCGCTGGACATTGGATGTAGATTTGACTTTGGAGTGGATTATGGACTTCCTGGGAAGGGGGTGGATCCTGGTATTACTTTGAGGGTGGAGGTGTGAGCCTCTGGATTCCCTTGTTGTGGATGCAGGCATCGTATTATTTTATTTTCTGGTTGAGAAAATGTGCATATGTGAATATGTGTATATGTGGTTATTGTAAATACTGTAATGAGTTGTGTCATAAAGCTCCATCATGCAGTATGTTGTCATGTTGTCATGATGTTTTGATTTTTAGTAGATATTTCATTGTAAATATTGTAATGAGTTGTGTTATAAAGCTCCATGGGTAGTATGTTTTGTTTTCAACAGTCATGTGGTTATAGGTGTCATTGAACACCGAGGTCGGTGTTCCCCCAAGGGGGAGGTTTCTGTAACAACCCTGGTGAAAATTGCATGTAAAAATATATAAATACCACAGATGATGGGACACAAGTTCCAAGCTGGGTGGTGGGCAATACATCCTAGGGGGTGTTGATTTGGTTTTTTATGGCTAAGGAAATTGGCGTAGACAATGGCTTAGGCATTAAAGAGGAAAACAAGTATTTTGGCACATTCATTTATGAAAATAATGGAAATTAGGAGAAAAGGAATGTGAAAGGTCACATTTTTCATGTGAGGAGGAAATTGAAGGAAAATAATGGAAAATGAAGAAAATAGAGGCCCCATTAATAAAAAAACTTATGAGGATTAGTGGGCAAGACTTGGTCAGTTCAGTTTTGGAGCCCTCTCATTATTCTCTCTCTCTCTCTATCATACTCTTAGTTACTTAGAGTTTCCTTGGAGAACTCTTGGAGGGGGTGGCATACTTGGATTCTTGGAGCAAGAAGGCAAGGGAGAGAAGGAAAGTATAAGAAGGCATTGGAATCAACAGCTACATCAGATTCTCTTGTAGGTACTGAGTTACATGTATGATTTCTTCACTAGTTTTGGCATGCATGGCACATGCATGTGGTTTCTTGGTTATGATCTTTCATTGGCATGGAGGATGGTCGGGATTGACAGTGGATTTCCTAGCCTTTCCATTTCCTGGATAGCCATGGTGATTGTTGATTTACTTTCATTGCTTTGTTTTGGTTGGTTCTCATTTTTCCATAGCTTGGGTTGAGTTATTAGGCCTGGAAGTACTTGTTGGACAAATGCTCTGGAAGCCCTTGGTGGGTTAAGTTACTAGTCCTTAAAGCCTTGGTTGGAAAAACGCTCTGGAAGCCCTGTATAATATGTGGGTTGAGTTACTAGTTCTGGAAGCCTTGGTTGGACAAACGCTCTGGAAAGCTTGGATGGAGACCAATCTAATGATGATTTTTGGTGATGTCCGACCATGAGGTGGAATCATTGTTTGATGGATTGAGGTGGGTGGCCTCTGGAAGCCCTGGATGAGTTTTGATTGATGTGTTCTATGAGATCCCACTTTCATGCTTGGAATATGGCACGGGGGTGATTGGCTGAAGAGAGACTGGGCTCAGCCAATCTATGGTCAAGTGGAACGTGGTAGTCCCATCTCCGGTTGGTTCATTGCATTTATTAATGAAAAAAATTCATTCCCTTGATTTTGATGTGAAAATGTATTGATGTATATATGGATTTTGATGGTTGATATGTTTATTGTATTTCTGTTACTATTATGTTTTTTTATATACACATTTACCTCGGAGGTTTTTACATCATGTATTTGTATAAAATTATATGTGCTACATGATTACATGGGATACTACAGTAATGCAAGTAGATATAACTTAACAAGGTTTGAAAAACACTTGAGAAGAAAAACATTTATAACTTTGAAAAAAAACTTTTGTGATGCCAGGTACAGCCACTCCCACATCCCTTACATAATTGCATAATTTAATCTCAAGTACAACAAGTCACCATCACTAATTTGTAGAAATTAATATGTCCAAACATATAAGTCAATCTCATCTCATTTTTTCTCGCTTCTCTTTTATCTCTTTACTCATACTTGACTTATATTTACCTTTACAAAGTGTTTTTTTTTTGTGGGGGAAGGGGTTACCATGAACCATAATAATAATAAAATCCTCATGGCTTAAATAATTCACTAAATAAAATTATGCACATGATTAACTCTTTCTCCTCCTTAATGAAACAAGTCTTTTGGAGGACCAACTAACTCATGAACTTTGTATGGTAGCTATAGTTGTATATTGTAAGACTCGATGTTGTACAATCCTTTGAACATAATAGTAACTTTCTTACATTCATTCACTTCTATTTGACCACAATGTACCTGTTGTAGGTCATTTTTCACTATGTTTTTAATTGTGAAGAAAAGAAAAAATTATATATTTCAAAAAATAAAAATAAAAAAGCATACTTATTAAAGTGTTAGGATTTTCAAAATTAATGGTGAATTAATATTGAGATTAAGGACAATGTAACATTATGATAAAGTATGTTGGTGGGGCTCTAGTGGAGTTGAAATAACTGAAGGGTTAAATGTTAGGCTTGTTCATCTCGTGGAGTTGTTCATGGTGTCAGGTCCTTCTGATGGTGGAAAAAAGACATCACAAAGGGTTCAAAGGCAATGCGCCTGACTACCTCTGTAAAGGAGTCAATGTTAGAATGGTTTACCAGAAATCAAAGACTGAGATTAGTTTGGGGATCAATACTAGTTGGCCTCACCCATTACAGTGGGTTCTCTTGTAATTCTGCAGAAACCAAGCGTAACTCTATAGATCAATTAACATTCCACCACCACGTCACCACTATAATATTTTATAGATTATAAGTTGATTGAATGATGTTCATGAAACTTTAATAAGTTTACAATGATATGTTTACATAAAATCCAGTTTCCTAAAACCAATAGTTTTAACAATCTCCTATATGGAAAAAATAACACAACCTATTATAAAATGAAGCTATATTGGTGAAACACACATCACCAATTTACATAAACTCAAAATGCATAATTATTTTACTATTGAAGTCACTCTGTTGGTTTTTCTACCTACCTCCCTATCATAGATATTTGGAATATGTTAGATGAATTCCTTCATCGTAGATAAAAAAATGCAAGGATGCACCAAAAGGTGTGTTGTAGATCCATTTCTAAGATCGATCTTAGTGTGTATGTAAGTAAATAATTCTTCATGTACAATTGTTTCATAGATGGTGAACAAAAAAATCGACACATATACATTTGACATAATTTTGTGATAAAGAAAACAAAAATAAATAAAATGGCTACATGTATGCAAACAAAATTCGATTAGAAGAAGAAAAAAGTCATTAAATAATGTAGTTTGTAGCAATTTTTCCATTAAAATTGCTTATGTACGGTGGAATATTATAGAAAGTCTTATAGAGCATGATTTTACTCCTATAAAAATCTACGTAGGAGATTGCATCTATGGTGGGTATAGTAGAGTAGCATGGAATAACACATATAGATGGCTTTGGTTCTCTTAATTTCTGTTTTTCAGTATTTTTGTGAGAATTTGATACAACCAACATCTTGCAACATTTATAAGAAATGTGCACAACAATATGGATGGACATAAAAGGTATGAATATATGAAATTTTATGTTTGGAAAGATGTGTGGTTATCTAGTGGCTATAAATTTTCTTATTGGTATCTAAATAGAAGCAATGATGATTGCTAATTGTGAGGTATGGTTTTTTCAACATATGCCATGTTTCTTGTGCTTCTATGCCACATTCTACATGTTTTTTGCAAGGAATTTTTGAATTGTGAGAATGGAAGGATTGAGTGTGGGAGTAGAAAAAGAAAATTATATGAAGCATATGGTGTAAGATTTTAAACTTTGTATATGCTTTAGATGCATACTTCGAAATGTAGGTTTGAACAACATTATTGGATGTTAATCCACATTGCCGCACCAAATTGAAAGGATGTGAGTGTTATGACTATTTAGCCAGTTGTCATTCTAACCAAGGGTGTAGACCTTATTTCCATTCACATCAATGAAAAATTTAGATGAGGCATGCAAATCCCATGGTGCATTATTACATAATTCATTATCATTTCCTTTCTGTCTCAAACAAGTATTAATTAACAAAAAAAAAAAAAACAAGATAGCCAAACTCCCTTGAAGAGAGATTTATTAGATGTTATTCATCTACACAATAGTATCGCACACTTACAGTAACATGATAGGTACATCAAATAACTATATAAAAAAATGACGTGGAT
This sequence comes from Pinus tabuliformis, assembly GCA_031772625.1. Taxonomy (NCBI): domain Eukaryota; kingdom Viridiplantae; phylum Streptophyta; class Pinopsida; order Pinales; family Pinaceae; genus Pinus; species Pinus tabuliformis. Next base: position 1,018,935,820 of record CM062819.1, on the reverse strand, counting down.
GAGAGGGACACCTAAATGGGTTTACAACTCACACTTATATTGGAAAACAACAGTCTTTAGAAGAATACATTGGAGCATTCATGATCTAAAAGAATGCATTAGAATAATGCATTTATCTCATTAACTCTAGCACACTCCCTTGATCGATAAATGGATTCGCTTCAACACATAACTTGACTTAACATTCCATTGGTTGATGTCTTCATCAATATCTTACTTTATAGCACATGATTTGAAGAACCTCTTGGTCAACAAAGTCTATGTCTGGTCCAAAATAGCATTTTCATCATACCCCTGGGATACAAATATTCAAAAATGTTGCCATCCATATAAAGGAAAAATCATCCACCAAAATGCATACGTAAACAACCATTGCAACCATTGGTCTAGTAGGGTGTCCTTTATGTACATGATTCATTTAACCATTCTCTCATCACATGTCTTCATACATGTACCATTAACCCCCCATGCATCATCTTTATCTTCGATTTTCCTTAGCTTACCCATGACCACATTATGGGATTACACATACAGATTTTTGTGGATAACCCAAAACCGTGAAAAATTAAGTGGTTTTTTCCTACCACAAACATTGAATCAAATGGCTTCGGCTAATCGGAAAGCATACACTACACCAATAGTTTTTGGCTTAACAGAAGCCTTATACTACAAAGTGGTTTTTATATTACTATGAACATTATGGGAGTACAATGTTCCTCATAAATCTTACTTTTGACTCAAGTACATACAATTCTCACAATACATCCATGGAGACAGTAGGTACATAATAAAATATTATGGTGGGACTAATTTATTATTTGAAACATGACATCATAAACTTTCTTACAAATATATTGTGTGTCTCACAACTCTCACAAACTTTTAACTTTTATTTTCCATCATCATTTGTTTTCATTTGTTTCCACAAGACTTCCACATGCACTGTCACCAATTTTTTATTGTCTTCACTAGGGCTTAATACTTGAACTTTCTTTTGTAACTACATAAAACTAATTATTGATTTCCATATAAACATTAATCCATCTGCCATTCCTACCATTAATCGAAGACACAACTTTTTTGATTCCACATCAAGTTAGCATGCGAGTAGGCCTAAAACTATCGTATCTATTCAAGTGGTCTATTCCACAACTTGATGTCATATCATGTTTATGGATAAAGGGATACATGCTACATGATTACATGGGATACCACAGTAATGCAAGTAGATATAACTTAACAGTTCTTTAAAAACACTTGAGAATAAAAACATTTACAACTTCAAAAAAAGGTTTTTGTGATTCTAGGTACAACCACTCATGCATCCCTTACATAATTGAATAATTTAATCTCAAGTACAACAAGTCACCATCAATCATTTGTAGAGATTAATATGTCCAAACATATAAGTCAATCTCATCTCATTTTTACTCACTTCTCTTCTATCTCTTTACTCATACTTGACTTATATTTACCTTTACAAAGTGTTTTTATTTTAGGTTGCGAGAGGGGTTACCATCAACCATAATAATAGAAAAATCCTCATGGCTTAAATAATTCACTAAACAAAATGATGTACATGATTAACTCTTGCTCCTCCGTAATGAAACATGAGTTTTGGAGGACCAACTAACTCATGAACTTTGTATGGTAGATATTGTTGTATATTGTAAGACTTGATGTTGTACAATCCTTTCAACATAAAAGTAACTTTCTACAATTCATGCACTTCTATTCAAGCACAATGCACCTATTGTAGCTCGTTTTTCACTATGTTTTTAATTGTGAAAAAAAGAAAAAAGTATATATTTCAAAAATAAAATAAAAAAACATACTTATTAAAGTGTTAGGAGTTTGAAAATTAATGGTAGATTAACATTTAGATTAAGGATAATGTAACATTATCATAAAGTATTTTGGTGGGGCTCTGGTGGAGTTGAAAGAATTGAAGGGTTAAATGTCGGGCTTGTTCATCTCCTGGAGTTGTTCACAATGTCAGGTCCTCCTGATGGTGGAAACATGACATCACAAAGGGTTCAAAGGAAATGCGCCTGAGTACCTCTGTAAAGGAGTCAATGTTAGATTGGTTGACCAGAAATCAATGACTGAGATTAGTTGTGGGATCACCACCAGTGGCCCTCACCCATTACAGTGGCTACTCTTGTAACTCTGCAACAACCAAGCATGACTCTACAGATCAGTTAACATTCCACCACCACGTCACCACTATAATATTCTATAGATTATAAGTTGATTGTATGATGTTATGGTAACTTTGATAAGTTTACAATGATATGTACATTTTAATTACATAAAATCCCGTTTCCTAAAACCAATAGTTGTAACAATCTCCTATATGGAAAAACTAACACAACCTATTATAAAATGTAGCTATATTGGTGATAAACGCATCACCAATTTACATAAACTCCAAATGCACAATTGTTTTACTATTGAAGTCACTCTGTTGGTTTTTCTGCCTGCCTCCCTATCATAGACATTTAGAATATGTTAGACGAATTCCCTCATTGTAGATAAAAAAATGCAAGGATGCACCAGATAGGTGTGTTGTAGATCCATTTCTAAGATCGATCTTAATGTGTATGTAAGTAAAGAATTCATCATGTACAATTGTTTCATGGATGGTGAACAAAAACATCGACACATCTCCATTTTCCATAATTTTATGGTAAAGAGAACAAAAATAAATAAAATGGTTACATGTATTCAAATAAAATTTGAAAATTAGAAGAAGAAAAAAGTCATTAAATAATGTAGTTTGTAGCAATGTTTCCATTAAAATTTCTTATGTATAGTGGAATATTATAGAAAGTCTTATAAAGCATGAGTTTATTCCTATTAAAATCTACGTAGGAGCGTGCATCTATGGTGGGTATTGTAGAGTAGCGTGCAATAAGATATATAGATGGATTTGGTTCTCTTAATTTCCATTTTTCTAAGCATTTGATACAACCAACATGTTGCAACATTTATAAGAAATGTGCACTGGAATATGGATGGACATAAAAGGCATGAATATATGAAATTTTTTGTTTGGAACGATGTGTTGTTATCTAGTGGCTATAAATTTTCTTGTTTGTATTTAAATAGAAGCAACGATGACTACTAACTATGAGGGATGGTTTTTGCAACATATGCCATGTTTCTTGTGCTCCTATGCCACATTCTACAAGTTGTTTTGCACGGAGTTTTTGAATTGTGAGAATGGAAGGATTGAGTGTAGTAGTAGAAAAAGAAAATTCTATGAAGCATATGGTGTAAGATTTTAAAATTTGTTTATGATTTAGATGCATTCTTGAAAATTTAGGTTTGAACAACATGATTGGATGGTAATCAACATTTCTGCACCAAATTGAAAGGATGTGAGTGTTATGAATATTTAGCCTATTGCCATTCTAACCAATGGTGTAGACCTTATTTCCATTCACATAAATGAAAAATTTGGAATAGGTATGCAAATCCCACGGTGCATTATTCCATCATTCATTATAAGTTCTTTTCTTTCACAAACAAGTATTAATTTAAAAAAAAATCAAGATAGCCAGACTCCCTTGAAGAGAGATTTATTAGATGTTATCCATCTACACAATAGTATCTCATACTTACAGTAACAGGATAGGTACATCAAATAAATATGAAGAACAATGAAAAATGGATGAGAGGGACACCTAAATGGGTTTATAACTCACACTTATATTGGAAAACAACACTCTTTAGAAGAATACATTGGAGAATTCATGATCTAGAATAATTCATTGGAAAACTAATGCATTGGAATAATGCATTTATCTCATTAACTCTAACGCACTCCCTTAATGGATAAGTGGATTCACTTCAACACCTAAATTGACTTAACATTCCATTGGTTGATGTCTTCATCAATATGTTACCTTATAGCACATGATTTGAAGAACCTCTTGGTCAACAAAGTCTATGTCTGGTCCAACCTAGCATTTTCATCATAATCCTAGGATACAGATATTACAAAAATGTTGCCATCCATATAAAGGAAAAACCATCCACCAAAATTCATGGGTAAACAACCACTGCAACCATTGGTCTAGTAGGGTGTCATTTGTGTACATGGTTCATTTAACCATTCTCTCATCACATGTCTTCATACATGTACCATTAACCCCCAATCCATCATCTTTTTCTTCGATTTTCCTTAGCTTACCCATGACCACACTATGGTATTACACCTATGGATTTTTGTGGATAACCCTCAACCATGAAATCTTAAGTGGTTTTTTCCTACCATAGACATTGAATCAAATCACTTTGGCTAATCGGAAAGCATACACTACACCAATAGTTTTTGTCTTAGCACAAGCCTTATACTACAAAGTGGTTTTTAGATTACTATGAACATTATGGGAGTACAATTTTCCTCATAAATCTTATGTTTGACTCAAGTACATATAATTCTCACACTCCATCCATCGAGATAGTAGGTACATAATAAAATATTGTGTTAGGACTAATGTATCAAGTGGAACGTGAAACCATAAACTTGCTTACAAACATAATCTGTGTCTCACAACTCTCACAAACTTTTAACATTGATTTTCCATCATCATTTATTTTCATTTATTTCCACAAGAATTCCACATGCAATGTGTTGGGCAGTGGATCCCCCCATAGTGGGTTTTTGCGGCTTAAATGCGAGTTTTGGTCAATGTAGTGTAAAGAACCCGCAAAATGTGGGTGGGAGCACGAGAGTCTAGGGTTGTCTACCCCAAAATAATGTAATTTAATATAGAAAGTGTCAACCTACCCATGGTCCACGGACCATGGGATTTTATAAATAGAGAGAGGCTCTAAGTGTAAAGGTAGTTCTTAGCTTTGAGAAATATTATGGGTTTTGAATACTGAATTCGAGCTGAGTCGGTAAGTCTGAGTCTTGGGTTGTAGGAATAGTAAGAGTCTCTACAATTATGTGCACAGAGGCTTGGTAGAGTCCACAGCTGTGTGAGCAGGTCCCTGAAGCTGAGTGCATAGGGGAGAGTTGGGATTGTACTGGAATAGACGATTAATGAAAGATAAGTTGATTCTAAAATATTGTGCATCTGCTCATAGATCTGTGGGTTTATGCTTCTGCTATATATTTGCATCTCTTTACAGTTTATGATTGTGCAGACTTGTTATAAATGTTGAATGATTGATGAGAATATTAGGCCGACATAATTAAGTTAGCATCTATAATAATAATACCGTAAGAATAAAGCGGTTGCGTGGAGCGACGCAAGCGCATGATCGATTCGTGAACTTCCCAGACTTCATCAAGACATCCCTAGGGTGCAGAAACCTTGTTCCAGCACCCTCCCATACTACCTCTGGTGAGACCTCAGTCTACACACCGCAAACTATTGCCGAAAGGGCCGGTAGTTTCGGGATTTGTTTTGCTAAATCAATTCTGAACCTGGGTCAGACCCCAACAAGCCAACAAATGGTTCCATTGCTAGGACCAGGATCTGCCTAAGGGATGTCTGATATCGGAACACTAGAATACCACGAAGAAGGAAATTGAAGAGTGGTTGGACAAGAAGCTTCGTGAGTTTGTGACATAGGAAAATAGAACTCCACAGATATTCAAGAAGAGGTGGCTGGATTGCTACGTATATATGGAAATCCACGAGATCTTATTCACTTCCTTCTCTTATGAACCGTACGAGTGGATCGCGAGGCTAGCAGATAGCCAGGGAAGGTACAAGCTTGGTAAACCAATAGTGTGGACTCCGGAGTTAGTGCGCAGACTAGAGGCATCCGAAGATAAGATCACATGGGCTGTGGACCCTTGGCTCGATCGGATAATAGGGGGATTTATCACTGCATTCGTTGTATACATGACCATGAGCTATAGTGAAGCAGAACGATGTTTTCTCAAGGGACCGTGAGGTAGGTACATTAAATCCTTGAATACCTAGATTAAGATGTTGTTATGTGAAAAATGGGTGATGCAAATATATTAATGTTTGGAACAATGCGGAGTGGAAAGATCTACAAAGGTACCAAGGGATTAGGGAATAGTCCCTTAATTTCACCTTCGTGAGAGAGCGAGGAAGAGTGCGCTTGGCTATCTTTGAGAAGTGTGGTCAATTTGATAAGGCAACGTATTCCGTAGTTACCACCTCCACTTACACCACCACCCACTTCACCTCCTTCACCTCCATCTTCACCCACCCCACCTCTACCGCCCCCACAGTTGAACATGGCGAGCGCGATCAAGCTACTCGTATTCAGAGGAGTAGGGAATGAGGATCCGAACTAGTTTTGGTTCGTGGTAAGAGTAGTATGGGAAGCACAAGGGGTCACAGATGACAACATTAAGAAGGCCACATTGGTGAGCATGTTGTAGGATCGTGCATTGACATGGTATATCGAGCACTCTAATGATCACCAAAATGCAGGAAAAATGGAGATCCAGAATGCACTAAACAGAAAATTTAGCCAGTTGAAATCAGAGACATAGTCAATCATCAAATTTAAATAAATCTCAATGCTTCTAGGCAAGACCCCTTGGGATCCAGATCAGAGGCTGAAGAGTATGATCTGCGAGGCTAATACGATGATAATGGATGCGTAGCACTGTGCATGGTTTGTGGCATCTTTGACACCACACCTGAGGATGATGCTGTCACAGTAGAAGCTTTCAACCAAGGCCGAAGCATTGGAAATGGCGATGAGGTTGGATGAAATACCGATATGGGATCCGTGATTAGGATTCCAACAGATCCACACGCAACTATAGAATCTTTTATTGGAGATGAAAAGTTTGAAGCAGGATGGGGCGCCACGTCCGGAGGTGCACGAAGAGGTGTGGTGCATAAAATGCAAAGGCCAGGGCCATGACAAAGACCATTGTCTAGTATTCGCGAACTACTTGGCAGGAGGGGGGCGAATGCCATTGAGACTAGAGGCATAGGTAGGGCCAAGTGCAACACCTAAACTATGGTGCACGATCTGTCAGATAGGAGGAAAGCAAATGATGGATAACTGTCACTTGTTGCAGAAGTATACGCAGACTCCCCAACAACTATTTTGTAATTTTTGTAGATCATTGGGCCACGACGAGTGTACTTGTCGCAGCTTGCTATGGGGTAAAATGCATGGGGTGAAAACTACCCTCAAAGGTCTTCCCGGGACCTTTGATAGAACATAAGATTATCTGCAAAAGCTACCAAGTTACACACATGTTCATATATCAAACATAAATTGACAAGGTATGGAAAGAGGATTACCTTTAGCTCCTTCAAGATTTTCTTGGGGATCTCTATGCAGCAAGAAGAACTCCTTCAAGGTTGGCTCAGAGAAAATTCTTGCACAAAGGACAAGGCAAACCAATCACAGCATACACTTTTTAAAAACTAATGTAAGAATGCACAACAAACATGTATTAGTGTATAACTTAACTACTCATCTTGACAAGCATCAGAATGAACAAATAAATGAACAACATTACCGACACTATGGAGTAGGGAACACAATTGTAGTTCTATATTTAGAATGAACGAATGATTACAACCATCCATTGTATCAGCCTTCCTTACCCCTTCTTCCTCCCTCTCTCTCCCTCTTTCAACTAGCTTCTTCAAGAATATGATAGTTCACAAGAACTCTATGGGCTATCCTTCCAAATGCTCTAACCCCTTTTGCAATGGCCCTCTCAATGCTTATATAGCAATCGATTTGGGGCTGCCAAGCTCCTCCTAGAGTTCATTAGGGAAAAAGCCATGAACCTGCCCTGTTTACAAGATTTTTCCCATTTGCCTTCATTCTCAGATTGGAATTTCTCCAAATATCTTGATTTTTGGAGTTTCCTTGCTTTTCTTGAGAAAATTTAGGGATTTAATATCTAGATATTTATGAGCAGATTTGTTGGCATGACCTTCTAAACATCCCTTAGGTTCACTAATGCTCCCCTTGGTCTAACAACATGAGTTAGCAGGGTGACTAACGCTCCTTTATGCTTGGTAACAAGCTTTATAAAGCAGGTTGACAGTGTATAGAGAGCGTTAGTGTGGATTCTAGGCCTACAATTGTGGTCTTTGCTTCAGTCATCTTGTCTTTCACCTCTGAGTTGATGAGGAGGTCAATTTGTCTTATAACAAATGCCCCCTAAAGTATGAGATCAGAGGCAAAGACAATGGCCAAAATACCTTATGAAAAAACAAACTGTAATTTTGCTGTCAAAATCTTTGTAGAGAGAGGGAAGTTTCAGGCGGCAAGGAAAACCTGATACAACATAGATACATATATATAAATTGCTAAAATCATGTCTTGAGTCGGGCATTCCCATTTTTAATAGCTATGTCAGAGTAATTTTCTCATCTGAGAGATAACAATGCTGGCCGCCAATATGGCACAAAGTGGATCCAGTGTCATAATAGATCATCTTGAAATAGCTGTCTCCAAAGAATAATATCTGCAGCTTGGGAGAGGAATCAAGCCTGAATGGTGCAAGCCTCTACCCAAGGTCTTGATTTCCGCTTCATCGAACAACATAGATCAGTACATGTGATAAGATGTGTGGACGTCGAACATGCACAAAATCATTTGATTACCAGTAAATAATGGAGACCGTTAACAGATGTGAGGAAGGCAATTGATAATGGTGATGGTCTCCAAGATGCACAATGCAAACTAGCAAGTGTGAAGAATTTCTTTATTGTCAAACACTTGTAGAATCGCTTAACCAGGAGCCAATAATGAAAACCCGTGATAAAACACAAGGTAACTTGCCACTAATGTCTACAAGTACCAAGGCACTGAATGTGTTTCTGGGTTATCTTCCTAGATAGAGTGTTGACGTTGATAGGAATAAACCTGTCAAAAGGTAGGCAATGAGGTGTCTTACATCAGTCGTCACGAAACCAGACAAGAATGATTTTGCTTTTTGAGGAATCCTTTGAGCATTTGGGTCTAAACATCGGAGGGAATGATGAAAGGATATGTAGGATCAATTGATAGAGGAAACAAATGGGGACCCTTGAACAATAGAAGGCATGACAACGGTTTTAACCAGACAACACTAGACTCATGAACACTACAGAGTGTTAAGATACAGAGATGAAATTACATCAGGGTATATAGGCTAAAACTCATAGGACTGTAGGGTATATATTGAGAGGCCATCAAAATGAAGGTTTATTTGAGGGATTTCCATGTTCAAGGGAACGATTGCTGCCAAACCACGCTTTCTAATACGGAATACAGTTGTATTGTCCACTTTCCCCATCTAAATTTTTAATGAGTCCAGACGGGTAAACTCATCGATATTTTCATGTTTAAAGAGTTTGAAAAGGATCACAAAATAACGAATCTTTTCCTTATCTGATTAGTTTAGTGAGTCTAGACAGGCAAACTCGTCGATTTTTTCATGTTTTAAGAGTTTGAAAAGTATCGTAAAAAGAACGACTCTATATGTTGTCTGTGTAATTTAAACAGTCTAGACTAGAAAACTCAATGGTATTTTCATATTTAGAGAGTCTGAAAAGATCATAAAGAGAGACTCCATGGTGGTCCGTTTGTCATAGTTGTTAACCAGGTGTGACAAAAAGTTAATAATATACCCGAATCGGTTACTTTTCTGTATTTTAATCTATTGAACCCAGATAAAGAGAAACCTTTTTTCAATAGATGTTGACAGCATTTTGTTACGAGTACGAGGCAACAGACTAAACTCATGTTTCATCCTGAATTTTTAATGAGTCATGCGACGACAAACTCAATAACTTCATCAAAATTTTTAATGAGTTAGATGAAGAAAACTCAGGGTATCTTTTTCAGTTTAATAAGCGAGAAAAAGAGGTAAAAGAATGGCTCATAACTTCTTCATAGTTTTACGAGCTCGAAGGAGGGAAAAAACTCGGGGATTTTTTTATTTAAGAGTGAGAAACTGTCCCAAAAAAGAAAGTGCTCTTGCTGCTGCTGTCTATTTTTAACGAGTCCAGTAACAAAAACTTGGGATTTTTCAATTCTAATGAGCAAGAAAAGTCTCTAAAAGAATGCTTGGTTTATCTTTAGAAAGTTTTAATGAGCCGCAAGACATAGCTCGAGATTTTTTCAATTTAAAGAGCAAGAAAAAACGCCTAAAAAGAATTCTCCTTTGGTATTTTTCAATTTATGAGCTATAAACAGATCAAAAAAGAATTGTTCAGAGCATTGTTAGATGTATTTAATGAGCGTAATGATTAAAACTTGGAGATGTTTATTATTTTTTAAAGAGCATTAAAATATCACAAAAAGTGCTCTAACCATCGTTGCAAAGATTTAATGAGCTTAATGATGAAAACTCATAGATGTTTATATTTTTTAAAGAGCAATAAAACATCCCTAAAGGTGCTCTATTGGTTGCGATATATATTTAACGAGTCCCACGACAAAAAGCTCAGAGATGTTTATATTTTTAAAGAGCAATAAAATATCTCCAAAAGTGCTCTATTTAGAATTGCATGCAACTTTTACTACTTTTCATTCTCGAAAGTACTTTCATTAAAAAGTATAAAAAAGCAGCAATTCCTATTATCTGGGTTCATGCATGATAAAAAATCATGGAGAATGGACTACTTCCTCTTTAATGATTTTCAAAAAATCATGTCTCTCAAATTTATATAAGGAGATGCTTTGAGCTTTCACATGCATCATTTTCACTATTTTGAAGTTTGTGAGAGTTTTGCTAGAGCTAAAGAGGAGCAGATTTTCCGCAGACCATTGCAAGAGATTCGGGCAACCATTCGATGTTTCGTTAGTCGTAGGTGAGAGCTAAAACCTTTCTCTATGCCTTACTAAACCTTTCTTAACAATTTTATGGGTGGAATTTTGCAGATCTGAGGTGCCCTAGAGCCTTATTTGTGCACTAACGCCCTCCAGATGGCCAGTAGGGAGCGTTAAACGCTCTGTACGAGCCACTAGAGGGCGTTAATCCTCCCTGTGTAGCACTGGGGGTAGCATTAGGGCTGTAGGGCGTAGTTAAAACCCTCATGCATGGATTCCTTAAGTGATTTTGCCCCATTTTAACTATTTTTAGGGTTATTTTGTGCAGGTTTCAGGTTGAAATGACTCACCTATGGAGAGAACGGGCCCATGACAATGAGGAATTGCTGATGCGAAACAATCCAACATGCATACTTGCATTGCGTTGCTGCGGTTTATTGAAGTATGCAAAGCTAGAGCTGATGAAAGGATAGGAGTATTTACTAAGATGGATCATACAACATTGGGATAAACATGAGAAAGTGTTCATGATTGGAGATCAGGTGCTGGTGATTGACCGAGATGATATTTACTTTTTAACTGGTTTGTCATGCCATGGGGACTAAGCAAACCTTACTGGTGGTGTTAGTGTCGGTATCTTCATCCCTCCATCAAAGATCAAATCCTCTTGTTGCATTGCATATTAGGTGTCCTACCCAGTCAGCTGCATTCCATTAGGAGCATGGATCATCTAACGGTAGTGGCTTCTCCTATAGTTTCCCTCATGTCATTTACCTGTTGGTTCATCTTTATTTATCAAAATCATATACAGTCCCCTTTTGGTCTTTAAAGTTTGCGAAAAGTTTTTCTAGGGTTTCATTGTCATTAGGTCTAGAGGTTTCATTAGGGTTTCATCAAAAAGGGTTTCAAAATGTCCAATATCAGCTAGCAGGCACATGAGGAGGTTCCAATACCAATAAAATTCATTATCAAGTGCTCAGAGATGTATTTTTCCTCAAAAACTCTGTTTTGAGGAAAAACATAGTATTTTAGCATTTTGAGGAAAAACATAGTATTTTAGCTTTTATTGTACAAATTCATGTAATTTCATTTCCTTCATATGTAAAACAGTTTAATGGCAACCCTAGTCACTTTCCCTAGCCTCAGTAGCTCCAATCCCCTGCAAAGCAAACAAACCACAGGTCATTCAGTTCATCAAAAAGTCTAAATAAAGTCAAAAGATCAAAAGACACAGTTTAAAAGTCAAGTCATGTTCCAAACATTGTAAAAGTGGGTTTTATGCATCAAAATATTGAAAGCTCCTTGTATATAATTGTTCTCCTCAAATCAAAAGCCCATTTGCATTCAAACAACCAAGTGTGAGCAAAGCAAAGCTATGTGTGAGCAACAAGTGAAATTGGAGAAAAATTGCCCGAAATCAGTGGCACAGCGCACTAGGCAAGTGGTGCAGTGCACATAGCAGGCACGGCGCATAGAGTCGCGATTTCCAGTGTAAAACTGAATGGGAACAACACGTTGGGTTTGAGGCGCAGTGCATAGAGCTGCCAAGCCTGAAATCTTCAACAACTCCCTCAAATCGCCCAAATTGCCCAAATCCTCCACTGAACAAGTAAGTGCAGCTCTCCTCTTGGCTAGTGAAAGAGTTTGTTATAAAATTTATGGTGGATGGTGTAAACAAAAATCAAACCCTACATTTTTGCCATTTCCCAAGAAACTGCTATCTAGGGTTTGCATTGTTGTTTTGGCTGCCAAAATTTATTCTCCCATTTCTTCATTTGTCCACTCCTTCACTCATTTTCTCACCTTATTCCCCATTCCCTAATTCCCATATTCCCAAACTCATCTACCCCTTTTCCCAATTCCCATTTCCTAAATCCTAAATATAAATTCCCAAACCCTAGCTGTTATCCCTAAAACTCCCATATCACTCCCTAATCCCCTGTTTCCCTAAATAAACCCTATCCTAATAGTCCTAAAATCCCTCATTTTTCCCTCCCTCTATAGTCCCTCATATCACTTTTCCCTTGGTGGCAGAAAATCAAGAAACACCATAATTTTCCTATTTTTCATCAAGAAAACTCATTTGCTAGCAGAGATGGAATCTGATCTGTCATATGATCATGAAGAAGAGACACACAATGATATTCCCACAGAGGTACATGCACCCAGGAGGCCTCATAAAGGTGGAAAACATATTCAAGAAGAACCTACCACTCTTGCTGAGTTACAAGCCTGCCCTCTCGCCATCACTTATTTCCAACACCAGTCCTGCTATGAATTTTGTGAGATGGTTTCTAGAAACCAGTTTCATCATGAGTTGGCCCATTTGTTTGTGCTTAATTTACATGACAATCAAGCCCCTCTAGTTGGTGTCACATTCACTCTAACGCTAGAATCTATTTCACCAGAAACCGGTATTCCTAACATTAGAGAGAAATGGAACAAGAGGTAGCAAATTGACAGGCAGCATTAAGAACCATACATCAAGCCCGGTTATTTGAGACAACTCAGTAGAGTGTTTCATTTTTGGTACCTCAAAGATTCATATGATCCTTTAATGAAACTAATAATGAAGTATTTCAGCTATGAGGGCCGATTTTCCCGTTTATATGCCTATCATATCAGGCTGTTGATGCATTTTACCAGGGTGAGGATGATCAACCTCCCTTACTTCATGTGATGAAATATTGAGAAAATGACCACCCTAGTGCAACACAAGACTCCTCAGTAGCAGTTCAACAGTATTTACCATTTTGTTCTTATCAAAATTGTTGTCATTCATCCACTCGGTTTTCAGGGCATCACTTGGGAGGAATTCATTTCTCGTGAGTTTTTCACAGCTCTCGGGGACCTCCCAACGTTTTGCATGAGATAAGTGAACCTTCATATCAGCATGAGGGTCATGAGACACAGACCGCTAGTATGCCGGTGTTTATCACTTATCAGAAGGGCACTAGACGGTTGTTCGCAGCAGCGAAGCGAGTATTATCTCCACCCGGGGTGGAAGGGGTCTCGCTTCCATCATCAGCACAACAGGTTCAGGACAAAGGAAAGAGGCCATTACAGGATGAAGGACCATCAGGTGAGCGGGAGACTGATTTCATTCTCATTGAGGGTGATGATACCGATGTGGGCCCGCAAAGCACAAATCTCAAAGAAATCATCCAAGAGCAGCAGGCAGACATCAATGCCTTGTCCCTCAACTTGGAAAGGGCTAAATGGATTATAAAGTACCTGGAGCAAAGAAATAAGTAGCTTGAATATCAACAAGTGATTATGGAGTTGCAAAACATTCAGGAGAATCGCCAAGCTGCCCAAAGGAGGAGGGTGGAGCTGATGTCACTTGAGCAAGAAATCAATGCCAATTGGGAGTTATGGCTTGAAGGAGCCAATATCCACTTAGAGAGATTGTTGGAGAAGGCCAACAAGGAGAAGACATTGTTGAGACATATGGCATATCATTACATGGTAGGAAACAAAATCAGCAAGGCGAGAATCAGGAGCTTAAAGGCAAAATTGAAGAGGGCATTAAGGAGGCAAAAGGAGCATGATAGACTTCAGATCTTGGCTGAGGCTTCCTTAGCCCAACAAAATGCTTGATGGAGAAGGCTCAACCCAAATTTCAAAATATTTGGGGCACTTTTCTCATTTTTGGAATTTTTGGCACAAAAAACAGGAATTTTTGCTCTATGCGCCGCGCCACCTAGCTCGCTTTTGACAGGAGCCTCCAAATGACAAAAATTCAGCATTTTGGATTTGGCATGAAAAAATATGCTTTCCTACCAATTTCCAAGAAATTTGGATAGGTTTTGAGCCCTCAAAAAGGTCATAAACACTCAAAAAATGACCTTACTGCCCCTATTTTGACAAATACAGAGTAGTGTTGGAAGAACTGAATTTTGGAGGGGCAAATGGAGGCCAAATTGAAAAATTCCATTTGGGTTGGAAAGTGGAAAGGTAAACCTTTCCAACAAGCACACTTGGAGTGAAGTTGGAAATGGGGAAGGCCTCCAAAAGGGGCTTCAAACAGGCGCTACGCATAGAGAATTTGGCACGGTGCATTGAGGAAATTTCGCCCAGTTTGACTAGGAATGCTCTGTTTTTTCACCTAGCTTTTTGCCAGTTTGACTCTTTCTCCTTGTTAGTGTCAAATCTGTGATGCCATTTAATGCACATGGATGGATCATGATGTAAATATGTCAAATTTTCACTTATGGAGGTAGATTCATCTATTAAAAAGTTGTTTGAAACTGAATGAATCAGTTCCCTTGTTTCTAGAAGCATGTTGTTCCATTGCCTAATTTCTAGTTCTCAGTATAGAATTAGTTGGAACAACTCCTAAACTAGTGAGCTGACCCCTAAACGCTAGGATGAGCTATGGTTTGTCTATATTATGTGGTTTTTCATTCATTAGCATGGTCTCTTGAGAAAGCAAGGAGCTTCATTGTACACCCATATTAGCATTTTGGCTAAGGAATTAAGACTAGGGTTTGCAGCACTCTTTGGGATCCCTATGGAATTTTGTTTTAGTACAATGATTTTCTTTGTAATTATGAATTTAGTTATGTGTTATGTATGAAATTATCTATCTTGTTTCTTCCTAACTAAATCAAACAAGAGTGAAAGTAGAATCCATTGAAATTGCAGTGCTCTACTTGAGGTTTGCTTTAGTTTCTTGATGTTTTCAGCTGTTTGGAGAGGATCCATGGTTTCTCTTGCCCTCTTCAACTCCTCACCTGTCTAATCCCTCCACCTCATTTGATTTGAAGTGCCAAAATCAGTTGCCTACCTTGCCCCATTGAGATCTCTACAAGACTGAGCCTCATTCCCTGCACCCAAAATCTGCCTTTCCATTTGAGCCAACAAAACATCTTCAAATTCAATCAAGCCCTTTTTGCACACATAGCTAGCCTAAGAGCAGTATTTATATCAGTCATATCAAACCCTCATTGATCATATTTTGCCGAGATTGACTAGGAGAGAGCCCTCTCCCGACCTGGTAGGGCTAGCTACCAGGTTAAGCGTGGTTTGATGTTGTCCTAGATCCTACCTTTCTCAGCCTGAGGTAGATGTAGGCACTAACATTGTGGCAACCATATTGGGGAAGATATTCTTTGTCTGTTAGTGTTCTTCATTTTATAAACTACAGACGGAGCCTAAATATTAGCCAGGTAGCCTTCGAAATTCTTTTGCTTTGCATTAGCGCAAGTAGATAAAAGCTACTTCAGTAAATCTCCGGTTTAGTCTTATAAACGGAATATCTAACTTGAAAATCACCCCAGTACATCTGATAATTCTAAGCTTTTGTATGATAAGTTTAGAATTTGATAGGCAGAACAAGTTGTTAATGTCCATTTCATTTCTTGGAAATAATAACACACTGGATTTTAGAAGATATGCCAGAGCTAATCCAGATCCTGATCCCCCTACTGTGTACGAAAATCCCAACCTTATTCCGAGAATCATTTTCCAAGGATGTTTTGTCATTCCCATGTTCAAATCTCGTTCATGTCCTGTTGTTTTTTAGTATCCTGAAGATCTTGAGTTTGATGAGCAGTTCGAGTTGTCTTTGTTTGAAACCAAATCTGAAAGTGCTATTTCTTCAATTGCCTTAAATCTAGAGTTTGTCACATCTCTTGAAACTGAAAGGGCCAATAAATCCATTGACGATTATATTTTGAATCAACTCCAAACTTCAATTTTGGCTTCTAATATTGTTGATTTCTTAGAGACTGCATATGAAATCCTTGGGTCATCTGCAATTGCATCTATCTCTATAATTCCCACTGAAATTCCTTTCATTCCCACCATCCCTGTGTAGCCTACTATCTCTGATCAAAATTCTGCAGTAGTATCACCTCCGTCTACTCCTTCTACTCCCCAAACTTCCAAAATTTCTTCGCCTCCACACACACCTCCTCATATTCCCCATACATTAGCTACACCCACTTCCCTAACATCCCCAAGACCGAATCCACCAAGAGAAATGGCTACTCCTTTTGCACCCCTTGTGCCGCCCCAAAATTTAGATGATATGCCTGCTGATTATCAAATCAAAATTCCATTGTCTGATGGCACTCCTCACTATGTTACAACTCAACAACATGTGGATAGGATGACAGATTTCTTCGACCTTCATGAGATTGATGCAGAAAATGTGACAATGAGACTGTTTGTACAAACCTTTGGTGGTGAAGTAAGGAAATGGTTCAGAGCTTTGCCAGCTGCTAGTATCACTACATTGGCCAATCTGCAGAGACAATTTTTGGATTGCTGGGAAGTGAAGAAAAATCCTCTTCAAATCCTTTCCGAATATGAGAACATTAAGCAGAACGTTGGTGAGTCTATTCAAGATTATTGTATTAGATTCAATTCAGTTTACAATGCAATTCCTGATCATATAAAGCCACGATTAAGTTTCTATATGGTTTCAATCCTGATATGGCCTATCAATCAAGAGAAAGAGATCCAACTACTTTGGAAGACATGCAGAAAATTGCAGTCAGCGTTGAAGCTAATATCCTTGCCAAGAGAGCTAGAGCAAAGGCTGAAAAGAAGGTAACAATTAAGGAAGAGGTTTCCACTTCAGAGAAAGTGATTAGGAAGATGGAGAAGATGTTTGACAAATTGATAATTGATAAATCTAAACCACAAGTCAGAAATCCCAACTTCCGTGGTCAATAGAAACCCCAATTTAGAATAAAAAAAAGAGAGCAGCGGACACAAGACCAAGCAGTGCAACAACAGGTGAAGACACCTTTGCAGTAGAATTTTGTACATGGTCTGGAATCAGATGAGGAGGAGAATGTAATTGGAGAAGAGAATCATTCCTTTACACCTGATGATATGCCAATTTTTATCATCGAAGATGAGGAGTATTCCGAGAATTCAGCTGAACAAAGGGATGAAAATTTAATTTTGGCAAATGAAACAGTTCTTGAGGAAGACTCCGATGAATACCAAAGAGGATACATGAATGCGGGCCTAACTTATCTTATGGGGACTATGATACCTGCTTTGTACAACCGATTGACTTCCTTCTCAATTGAGGGAAACAACTTTGGATTTATTCTTCTTAGCTTCTGACGAAAAGGCTTTTGATTTGTCTTGATCGGGATGACATGCTGAATTATGCTTGTGTCATATGCCTTCAAATCTGAATAATCCCAAGCAAATACATCAGTAAAGGAGGATAAAAAACTAATATACTTTGCTTTTACCTGTGGAGGCAATGCCTTTGAGATGGATCATACAACGCTGGGATGAACACGAGAAAGTGTTCAGGATTGGAGATTAGGTGCTAGCAATTGACCGAGATGATATTTACTTTTTGACTGGTTTGTCATGCCGTGGGGAACAAGCAAGCCTTACCGGTGGTGTTAGTGTTGGTATCTTCATCCCTCTGTCAGAGATCAAATCCTCTTGTTGCATTGCATATTAGGTGTCCCACCCAGTCAGCTGCATTCCATTAGGAGCATGGATCATCTGACAATAGTGGCTTCTCCTACAGTTTCCATCATGTCATTTACCTGTTGGCTCATGTTTATTTATCAAAACCATATACTGTCCCCTTTTGGTCTTTAAAGTTTTCAAAAAAAAATTCTAGGGTTTCATTGTCAATAGGTCTAGAGGTTTCATTAGGGTTTCATAAAAAAGGGTTTCAAAATGTCCAATAACAGCCAGTAGGCACATGAGGAGGTTCTAGTACCAATAAAATTCATAATCAAGTGCTCCTTTGATAATTTCACCATCTTAGGATTTTCAGCTGATCCCATGTTCACATCCTCAACTCCGTTTTCGGTCGGCAGCAAGATCAGTTTTTTGGCCAAATCATCCTCACAGAAGAGCTCCTCTAAAGGTATTAGATCTTTAGGAATGATGTTGTCTTTGAGCTACAAACTTCCATCTAATTGACTTCTATATCTGCCTCACCATCATCATACTTTACATCAATAGAAGTGTCTTTGAATTTACCCTCATTTTGCAGAAATTCATCGATCTCTTCATCATCTTGAAACACTTTCCAATACCTTTGATTGTCGGGGATAGCTGGGTGATGTTTCACATGAATCTCAAACTTTTTGTTTGAATTCATTGGAATTTTCAAATTACTTTCTGCTGTTGCAAGTGAATCCGCAATGACATTCTGAGCACGGGGGACACATGTTAAAGTATAATCAGGAAATACTTTCAAGATATCCAACATCGCATTGTAGTAGGCCCACATTCGAGGATGCTTAGCTTGGTGTTCCCCTTTCACATGTTTGATAACTAACTTGCAGTCGCCATACACTAAAATCCTTTTAGAATTCAACTTTCTAAGAACTTTCAAACGAGCAATTAAAGCTTCATATTCAACCTCATTATTTGAATAGTCAAAAGCTAGTTTATAAGAACAGACCCTTACATTGCTTGGTACTTTGTTTGGAGTGAAAATAGGGTTGTGTGTCCAAATACCAATTCCAGCACCTTCCTTTCCTACCGCGCCATCAAAATCCATGCTCCACAGGCCTGCTTCATCCTCTTCCAATTGCTGAAATTTTGTTTGTTCTGTTTCTCTTCCTTGATGTCCATCGTTATGTTGCTGCTATTGGAAGGCTGATTTCTCAGCGGTACTATCAAGTCTTTGTCTTTATTTCTTTAATACTTCTCTGAAATTTTCAGTGATCTCGGGAATGTCTTCTACTTCAACTACTTGGCTATTTACATCATTAAAGCTATCTGAATACAAAACAAATGATTCTAAATTAGTATGTATATCGTTGATTGGATGATTTACCGGCTTCTCCTTGCTAGTGATCATGTACTTCATTTTTTGTTCCCGGTATAGTTTCCTCATTTGATCGAACAAGGGAATGGCAGCACAGGAGAAATCAAGCTGCATTGTCCCTTTAATTTTTGCTCCCCAAGATCTGGAAAGAAGCATGCCAAATCTAGGAGGTATATCCACTACAATCACATCCATCAAAACATTTTTAGCCGGAATCTAATCCAAACTAACCACCAAATCATTGATAAGACCAATGCACCTTACTCTACCAGAATCAAAAGAGTAAAGGTCGTGATACTTTCTAGTGATATCCAATTCCAATTTCTCCATGATGGCCTTAGGCATGAGATTATGAGAGGCTCCAGAATCAAACATAGCATTGTATAACACATAGTCATGCACCCTGAGACTAACGTAAAAATGAGCGACATCATTATCTTGAGACTGACCTTCCAATGCTAGCCCAAAAATCAATTTAGGACTATCATCCTCCATGTTCACCATATCAGATGATGGATCTAAATTCAAAATTTTAGACACCCGACCTTTGTAATTGTTGTTCTTCATCAACTCGATCAAAGGAATGGATATTTTTAACTTAGAAATTTCATTTTCTAAGTTAAAAACTGAAAATTTTTCTACCTCTTTCACTGAAACATCCTTCTTTTCCATTTTCTCCTTTGACACACTTAGCTGATTGGGTCTTTCACTTACTGATGGAATTTTGTTGGTATTAGGATCAGTTGTCTCTTTCCCCTTTTTCTGCACAATGGGAGGATCATTCTTTGGTGCTGATGCCTCCTTCCTTTTCTGAATTGGATTTACGGGCACATATCTACTTCAGAGTGAATATTGTCACTGTTGAGTTGACAAAAGCAAAGTATATCAGTTTGTTATCCTCTTTTACTGATGTATTTGCTTGGGATTATTCAAATTTGAAGGCATATGAAACAAGCATAATTCAGCATGTCATCCCGATCAAGCCAAATCAAAAGCCTTTTCATTAGAAGCTAAGAAGAATAAATCCAAAGCTACTACCCTCAATTGAGAAGGAAGTCAATAAGTTGTACAAAGAAGGTATCATAGTCCCCATAAGATTTTCAGATTGGATTTCAAACTTGGTGCCCGTGTGCAAGAAAACGGGTGAGATCCGGTTATGTATTGATTTTAGAAATCTGAATAAAGTATCTTTGAAAGATAACTATCCTTTGACAGAGATGGATCACATACTTTAGAGAGTAGTTGGAGCATCCCACATGTTGCTACTCGATGGTTATTCAGGTTATAACCAAATTCTGGTCCATGAGGATGATAGAGACAAAACAATGTTCACCACTCCTTGGGGAACTTTTCGTTATGCAAAGATGCCTTTTGGATTGAAAAATGCTGGTGCAACCTTTTAGCGAGTGATGGATATCGCATTTGCTAATGAAAAAGATGTATTTCTAGTTTTTTTTATCTTGATGACTTGACTGTTTTCTCTAATTCAGATGAAGATCACCTTTATCATTTGAAGATTGTGTTTCAGTGGTGTAGGAAGTATGGCATCTCTCTCAATCCAAAGAAAAGTTTGTTTTCCATGGATGAAGGCAAGCTTCTCGGGCATATTATCTCAAAAGAGGGCATCCACATCGATCTAGCTCGGGTGGAGTCCATTCAAAAGATTGATTTTCCACGAAGTAAGAAAGAAATCCAATCCCTCAATGGTAAGATAAATTTCTTATGTCACTTTGTGCCCAATCTTGCAGAACATTTAAGGGAAATCACAAACATGCTCAAAAAAGATAGTGCAATAAGGTGGATTGAGGAAGCAGTTAAGTCCTTCAATTTGGTGAAATTATCTCTTTCTTCAACTCCAGTTTTGATCAACCCGGATTATACTCAGGATTTTATTTTGTTTTCATTTGCCTCGAACCATACTGTGGCAGTGGTCTTGATGTAGAAAAGAGACCAGCTCGAGAAACCAATTGCATTTTTCAGTAGAACCATAAGAACTACACTATTATTGAAAAACAGGAGCTTGCTTTGGTAAAATCATTGAAAGATTTTTAGGTTTATATTTTGCATTCTCACATCCTTGCTTATGTCCCTAATGCTGCTTTTAAGGATGTCTTAGTGCAAATAGATTCGGAGGGGAGAAGAGGCAAATGGATTGTTGCCTTGTTGGAGTATGACATGGAAATCAAACCGACAAAGTTCATTAAATAATAGGGGCTGGCTAAACTAATGGCTGACTCAAATATGCACACCTTGGACATTAATCTAATTTTTGCTATGTCCAAGGAAAACTAAGAAAGTCTGCCTGCTCAGGTATCATACTTTTTTTTGCTTTCTCCTTGGTATTCGAACATTGTTTATGTACTCCAAAATTTGTCATCACCACCTAGAATGGCTAAGAACAAGAGTAGGACACTGAAATTGAAGGCTGCAAAATTTTGTATTATGAATGGTGCACTCTATTGGAACGACCCTAGTGATGTCTTGCTAAATTGTTTAGTAGAAGAAGAGGCAAAACAGGTTATGGAAGACTTTCAAAAAGGAGATTGCGAAGGCCATCTTTTCTAGAAGACAACAACCAATAAAATATTGAGAGTAGGGTATTATTGGCCAACTCTTTTTGGTGATGTGTACTAAATAATGGCCAGCTGCCACGAATGTCAAATTTTTCAAGGTAAGAGGAAGTTACAACCTTTACCACTCAAGCCCATTGAAGTAAGTGCTCCATTTCAGGGTTGGGGTTTGGATTTCATTGGTGAGATCCATCCTTCTTCTTTAGTGCAACATAAGTGTATCCTCAAAATGATGGATTATTTCACCAAATGGATTGAGGTGATTCCCACAAGGTAGGCCACTGATTCAGTAATTATCTCATTTCTTGAAAAGAACATTTTGTGTCGTTTTGGCTGTCCAAATAAGTTGATCACTGACAATACAATAGCCTTTAAATCTAAAATAATGATTGACTTTTTTCATAAGTATAAAATCACTTTGGGCACTCAACTGCTTGTTACCCATAAGGGAATGGATTGGCGTAATCCTCAAATAAATCTCTTGTCAACATTATCAAAAAACTGCTGGAAACTAACAAGAAAAGTTGGCACAAAAAGCTGGTCAATGCTCTTTGGGCAGACAGGGTAAGTCAAAAGAAATCTATAGGCATGTCTACTTTTGATCTTGTGTACGGTGTGGACACAGTCTTCCCAACCTCTCTGGCAGTTCCGATGGTCAAACTTCTGCAAGAAGCAGGCAGCGAAGATGATAGTTTGCAACAAAGGATCAATTAAATGATTCATTTGCAGCAAACTGGAGAGGAGTTATTTCAAAACACTTTCAAGCTGCAGGAGAGAATCAAGAGGATATATGATCGAAAATCAAAAGTGGATAGATTTGAAATAGGAGACATGGTGCTGAAATGGGATGCAAGGAACGAAGAGAAAGGTAAACATGGTAAATTTGAAAATATTTGGAAAGGACTTTACAAGATTGCTACATATCAGAGCTAGAATTCTTTCCTTTTGCAAGAAATGAATGGTGAAGACTATCGTGGTGGGCCGGTCAATGGTCGGCTCCTGAAACGGTATTCTTTGTGAAATGTTTTCTGTTGTCCTACCCATCGTTGTATATACCAGTTTGTTTAAATTCCATTGCAAGTGTGTATTGTTTTCATTCTTCAGTTTGGGGCCCAAGGTGAAGGCTATAAAACTGAAGTTTTCTTTTAGTTTTGGTTTCGTTTGTTAGAGTCAAGTCTTTCAGTCGATTTCAGTCTTGAAAGCGAGTCATTTTTGAGTCATTTTTCAGTCCTAAAATTGAGTCATTGAGTTAAGAGTTGGGTTTTTATTTGTCGAAGTTATTGCCTCCATAGCCCAATGGACGAAGGCACTGCTTGCTTTCCCAAAGATCTGTAGTTCTTGTCACCTCTAAGGAGCTACCATCTCCATTGGAGCCAATGTTAGTATCGGTATCTTCATCCCTCAGTCAGAGATCAAATCGTCTTGTTGCATTGCATATTAGGTGTCCTGCCCAGTCAGCTGTATTCCATTAGGAGCATGAATCATCTGATGGTAGTGGCTTCTCCTACAGTTTCCCTCATGTAATTTACCTGTTGGCTCATGTTTATTTATCAAAATCATATACAGTCCCCTTTTGGTCTTTAAAGTTTGCAAAACGTTTTTCTAGGGTTTCATTGTCATTAGGTCTAGAGGTTTCATTAGGGTTTCATCAAAAAGGGTTTCAAAATGTCCAATAATAGCCAGCAGGCACATTAGGAGGTTCCAGTACCAATAAAATTCATAATCAAGTGCTCAGAGATTTATTTTTCCTTAAAAACTCTGTTTTGAGGAAAAGCGAAGTATTTTAGCTTTTATTGTACAAATTCATGTAATTTCATTTCCTTCATATGTAAAACAGTTTAATGGCAACCCTGGTCACTTTCCCTAGCCTCAGTAGCTCCAATTCCCTGCAAAGCAAACAAACCACGGGTCATTCAGATCATCAAAAAGCTTAAATAAAGTCAAAATCTCAACAAATAGAGTTTAAAAATCAAGTCATGTTCCAAACAATGTAAAAGTGGGTTTTATGCATCAAAAGATTAAAATCTCCTTGTATATAATTGTTCTCCTCAAATCAAAAGTCCATTTGCATTCAAACAACCAAGTGTGAGCAAAGTAAAGGCATGTGTGAGAAAAAAAGTGACATTGGAGAAAAAATGCCTGAAATTAGAGGCGCGGTGCACTGGGCAAGTGGCACAGCGCACATAGTAGGCGCGACGCATAGAGCCGCGATTTCTAGTGTAAAACTGAATGGGTGAGACGCGTTGGGTTTGAGGCACGATGGATAGATCTTCCAAGCCCGAAATCTTCAGCAACTCCCTCAAATCGCCCAAATTTCCCAAATCCTCCACTGAACAAGTAAGTGCACCTCTCCTCTTGGCTAGTGAAAGAGTTTGTTATAAAATATATGGTGGATGGTGTAAACAAAAATCAAACCCTACATTTTTGCCATTTCCCAAGAAACTGTTGTCTAGGGTTTGCATTGTTGTTTTGGCTACCAAACTTTATTCTCCCATTTGTTCATTTGTCCACTCCTTCACTCATTTTCTCACCTTATTCCCTATTCCCTAATTCCCATATTCCAAAACTCACCTACCCCTTTTCCCAATTTCCATTTCCTAAATCCTAAATATAAATTCCCAAACCCTAGCTGTTATCCCTAAAATTCCCATATCACTCCCTAATCCCCTGTTTCCCCAAATAAACCCTATCATAACAGTCCTAAAATCCCTCATTTTTCCCTCCCTCTACAGTCCCTCATATCACTTTTCCCTTCGTGGCATAAAATCAAGAAACACCATAATTTTCCTATTTTTCATCAAGAAAACTCACTTGCTAGCAGAGATGGAATCTAATCCATCATATGATCATGAGGAAGAGACACACAGTGACTCTCCCACATAGGTACATGCACCCAGGAGGCCTCATAGAGGTGGCAAACATATTTGAGAAGAACCTACCACTCTTGCTGAGTTACATGCCTGCCCTCTCACCATCACTTGTTTCCAACATCAGTCCTGCTATGAATTTTGTGAGATGGTTGCTAGAATCTAGTTTCACCATGAGTAGGCCCGTTTGTTTGTGCTTCATTTACATGACAGTCAAGCCACTCTAACTGGTGTCACATTCGCTCTCACACCAGAATCTATTTCACTAGCAACCGGTATTCCTAGCATTGGAGAGCAATGGAACAAGAGGCAACAAATTGACAGGCAACATTATGAACCATACATCAAGCCTGGTTATTTGAGACAACTCAGGAGAGTGTTTCCCTTTCGGTACCTCAAAGATTCATATGCTCCTTTAATGAAATTGATAATGAAGTATTTCAGCAGTGAGGGCCAATTTTCCCATTTATATGCCTATCATATCAGGCTACTGATGCATTTTACCATGGTGAGGATGATCAACCTCCCTTCATGTGAAAAAATATTGAGAAAATGACCACCCTAGTGCAACACAAGACTCCTCAGTAGTAGTTCAATAGTATACCATTTTTCTCTTATCAAATTTGTGGTCATTCATCAACTCGGTTTGCAGGGCATCATAGGGGACCTCCCGAGGTTTTGCATGAGACAGGTGAACCTTCATATCAGCATGACGGTCATGAGACACAGACCGCTAGTATGCTGATGTTTATAACTTATTAGAAGGGCACTAGACGGTTGTTCGCAGCAGCGAAGCGAGTATTATCTCCACCCAGGGTGGAAGGGTTCTCGCTTCCATAATTAGCACAATAGGTTTAGGACAAAGGCAAGAGGTCATTATAGGATGAAGGACCATTAGGCAAGCAGAAGACTGGTTTCATTCTCATTGAGGGTGATGATACTGACGTGGGCTCGCAAATTACAAATCTCAAAGAAATCATCCAAGAGCAGCAAGCAAAAATCAATGCCTTGTCACTCAACTTGGAAAGGGCTAAATGGATTATAAAGTACCCATAGCAAAGAAATAAGTATCTTGAAGATTAGCAAGCGATTATGGAGTTGCAAAACATTCGGGAGAATCGCCAAGCTCCCCAAAGGAGGAGGGTGGAGCTCACGTCACTTGAGCAAGAGATCAATGCCGATCGGGAGTCATGGCTTAAAAGAGTCAATATCCACTTAGAGAGATTCTTGGAGAAGGCCAACAAGGTGAAGATATTGTTGAGACATATGGCATATCATTACATGGCGAGAAACAAAGTCTGCAAGGCGAGAATCAGGAGCTTAAAGGCAAAACTGAATAGGGCATCAAGGAGGCAAAAGGAGCATGATAGACTTAAGATATTGGCTAAGGCTTCCTTGGCCCAAAAAAACACTTGATGGAGAAGAATAATCCCAAATTTCAAAAAATTTGGGGCACTTTTTTCTTTTTTAGAATTTTTGGCACAAAAAACAGGAATTTCTGCTCTATGCGCCTCGCCCCCTGGCACTCGCTTTTGATAGGGGCCTCCAAATGACAAAAACTCAAAATTTTTGGATTTGGCATGAAAAAATATGCTTTCCTACCAATGGGCAAGAAATTTGGATAGGTTTTGAGCCCTCAAAAAGGTCAAAAAGACTCAAAAAATGACCTTACTACCCTTATTTTGACACACAGGAAGCAGTCTTGGAAGAACTAAATTTTGGAGGGGCAAATGGAGGCCAAATTGAAAAATTCCACTTGGGTTGGAAAGTAGACAGGAAAACCTTTCCAAAAAAACATTTGGAGTAAATTTGGACACTAGGAAGGTCTCCAAAAGTGGCTTCAAATAGGCATTATGCATAGAGAATTTGGCGTGACGCATAGAGGAAATTTGGCCTAGTTTGACCAGGAATGCTCTGTTTCTCACCTAGATTTTTCCAATTTGACTCTTTCTCCTTCTTAATGTCAAATTTGTGATGTAATTTAATGTACATGGATGGATAATGATGTAAATATGTCAAATTTTCACTTATGGAGGTAGATTCATCTATTAAAAAGTTGCTTGAAATTGAATGAATCAGTTCCCTTGTTTCTAGAGGCATGTTGTTCCATTGCCTAATTTCTAGTTCTCAGTTTAGAATTAGTTGGAATAGCTCCTAAACTAGTGAGCTTGAGCCCTAGAGGCTAGGATGAGCTATGGATTTTCTATATTATATGGTTTTTCAGTCATTAGCATGGTTGTACACTTGAGAAAGCATGGAGCTTCATTGTACACCCATATCAACATTTTGGCTAAGGAATTAAGACTAGGGTTTGCAACACTCTTTGGGATCCCTGTGGAATTTTGTTTTGGTATAGTGCTTTTCTTTGTAATTTTGAATTTACTTATGTGTTATGTATGACATTATCTATCTTGTTTCTTCCTAACTAAATCAAACAAGAGTGAAAGTATAATCCATTGAAATTGTAGTGCTCTACTTGAGGTTTGCTTTAGTTTCTTGATGTTTTCAGCTGTTTGGAGAGGATCCATGGTTTCTCTTGCCCTCTTAAAATCCTCACCTATATAATCCCTCCACCTCATTTGATTTGAAGTGCGAAAATCAGTTTCCTACCTTACCCCATTGAGATCTCTGCAAGACTGAGCCTCATTCCCTGCACCCAAAATCTGCCTTTCCATATTTGAGCCAACAAAACATCTTCAAATTCAATCAAGCCCTTTTGCACACATACCTAGCCTAAGATTAGTATTTATATCAGTCATCTCAAACCATCATTGATCATATTTTGCTGAGATTGACTAGGAGAGAGCCCTCTCTCGACCTGGTAGGGCTAGCTACGAGGTTAAGCGTGGTTTGATGTTGTCCTAGATCCTACCTTTCTCAGCCTGAGGTGGATTTAGGCACTAACAAGTGGCAGGTCAGATCCATAATCTACTTCAGAGCTAGTACAGATCTACTACATCCTTGAGAGTGGACTAGTCAGTGACAGAGTCCCTATAGAGAGGATTCGATCGTGGTCTATAAGGGCAGTTTTATGGTTGATTGTACGGTTGGTGGGGTCAAAAAGTCCCCACGTAGCGACAAAGATCCAACTATTGCTTGTGATTAACTGTGTCCAGCCACAAATTTTCAGCTGGTGTGAAGCAGTGTTTCACCAGTTGAAGGCAGAATTGACAGCATGCAAGACCCATACCCAACACAATTTTGGGTACAGTACTATCATAGTCTCATTTTTCCTTGAGAGGGTACCTGTCATGCACCCATAGGTGAGCTTAGGTCCCTTTGATCTGAGGGAGCCAAGGCAGGGTCGCTGGTCATCACTTGATCCTTGCATAGGAGGAGGACCACTCCGACACTTCTTTAACGAAGACTTCTTCCAGTGGCTCTGTAGCCAGATTGTGATTGTTGATGACTATGCCTATGAAGGCATGGACTTTACCGATGACCCAGACTTGATGCTACTGCCCGGGACCAACTGGGGTCCTCAAGGTGAGAATAATTTTGATAGTACTTAAGTATTTTTGCACTTGTGAATGTATATGTAATGTTTTTTTTTAAAGGTGAAAAAAGAACTGACATGAAACTTTTATGCTTAACACAGATGTGGTGCCAGTACAACCTGCAGGCGAACCTCGCTATGTGTGATGAGGTGGCCAACTACTTGTTGGAGGGGGCGATGCCCACAGTCTTCACAAGGTTCTGAGGAACCTAGAGGGTTTAACTATGGGTGTCCCCACCCTCCTATGAGGGAGATTCCCGCTCATATGCAGTGAGACACCGTTGGTGTACTTGAGCGGTTTCTGGTTCCTCTTTGGAGGGTAGCTAGAGTTGTTTTAGATTTTCTGGAGCAATAGGCTCTTTTTAGCATGTGTTTTGGCATAGCCATATGAGTTCTTGTCGTTGGGCTTTAAGCCATTTTTTACTTAAATCATCCAAGTTTTGGAATATTTTGATGTAAAAAACTGGATTATGATATATATATATATATATATATATATATATATATATACAAATATTTTTGGTATTTTGGTGGTGTAAATGTGTTTTTAAATGTTTTTGGTAACAAATTTAACTTTAGTAAATGTTTTATTTCTCATGCATGCTGCTATAAAGAATGAGACAAATTCCAATCCAATTCATAGTTAGCTAATGAATCAGTGACTGTATTTAATTCTCGAGGAACATGCTCATATGTGATTATTTCAAATCAATGTTCCAAGAGTCGCACCCTTAGATAGTTACGTAACAAGGTTGGATTATGAACATGATAATGGTTTGTCAATTGCATAACGACTCACTGGGAGTCTAACCTGCCCACCAGATTGGAGATGCCCCTTGATGACACTTTTGTGAGAAGCGAAATGATGAACACGTACTCGAGAATATTGTTGGTGGTGGTACCAAGAAAGACCCCCCCGGAGCAAAATAGTTCCGACTTGGGTGTATAGATGACCCAAGCAGCTGATGCAATGTGTCGTGTGTGACGACTGGCACCATCTGCGTATCCTACGTATGCTAAGGGAAACGACGACATCTGCATTGCGAGAAGAATGCATGAGACAAGTACTCCACTAAATAACAAACAATCCAATCACATAAAAAAGGTTAGCAAAACTTATGAATACATAAAATTACAAAGCACATGCCCAGTGCAATACTAGGCATAATACGTTTTCAGATGGAGCCCATATTTGGGCTCCTTGAGTGGGATTCCGTCCCAGTCCTATAGCTCATATGCCACTGTGGGGAGGGCTTGTGTTATGACATAAGGACCTAGCCAAATGGGTCTAAGCATGCATGCCTTTAAGAGGTTATCTTTTGGATGATAGAGCAATACGAAGTCGCCTTCGTGGAAAGAACAAAACCTAACCGCTTTCACAAATTGGGTTTGTTCCTACTCCTTATGAGCTGCGAGTGCCAAATCAACATTTCGATGGGTTTTATCTAGTTGTTTAAGGTATAGTAAGCGTTCTTCTTCGGCAGTAGGGTTGGGCATGGGTTCAATGGGTATTTCTAGGGAAGGGATTGGCCACCCATTTTGTTTTACCTTGTCGTAAAGTTGGATCTCATGCGCTACAAATGATGGATTAAAGTCGGGTATTTCCTCATGAGACCAAAAAAATTAACATGGAATTCCTCATGTAGGCAGGTGGAGCTTGCAATTTCCTTAGGACTACAATCTACTCACATCTGGGTGTCTTCCATGACGCCTGTTGTGACCGGAATATCTATGGGCAATGACTTGGAAGTGTCGCCCATATTTCCTTCTGCCGCAAAAGTTTGGATGCTTCTATAGGGTGGGGAAATGATTTCATTTATATTATAGGATAGGACTTCAAGAGGCATCATGTTCAAATCAGATGTCAAAACACAAAGATGCCAATCCTCCTAATGTTGCTCTCCAAAACTCATTATTTCTCAAATAGTTTTGTCCGTAGATGGGATTTGATCAAGCGGATCTAAAGGAGGAGCTATTATGGGAGGATCTATGGTACCATTGGCCGTAACCAACATGACTAGATATGTGGGTTAAATGGCTTGGTCGGCCAATTCAGTTGGTGACAACAACATTTGGTCTCTGAATGTGTCAAGGTCTGGAGGAGCCGTGAGGATCCAAGGATCGGTTAGTTCATGAGGAATTGATGAAAGCATGTTGACCGATTTTGAAACCTAGGGTGACTGAAGTGGAAAACAACCCATCAAGGAAGAAGCCTTCAATAGACCAGTACCTAAACTGACATACGAGTCAGTTCCACCTCCTACTAGGGGTATGGAGCCACTTGGTAATGGTGAATAATCGCGGGTGAAAAAAGACAAATGATCCACTGTAATGACCTTTCCATCTAATGGAAATAGGATGATACGAAAGGCAGTGGATATGATGGCCATCATGGCATATGTCCAACTGTGACCCAACAACATATTATAGTTGAGTTTCTTGTCCACGACTTCTACATTCACCCTTACTGTTTTTCTAGCCAAAATGATGGGAAAACTAGCTAGGTATCATTTTGGGATAAAGGTGTGGCCATCGAAAGCTTTCAGGGGGTTCAATAGCGGGGTTAGGGTTGGAGAACCCAAGGCAAGCTAACATGAAGCCGACATGATGCAAGTTGAAGCACCTTCATCGATGACAGTTCAGTGTATACGTTTACCTTTCAAAGTGATATGCACTTGAAATGCAAGCTAGTGGGAAAGGGTAGGTTTACACTTGTCCATGTCGAAAATAGAAAGCATGGAATCTGTAGGGTCAATACCTCCGATAGCCGAAAGAAAAGCTTTCCATTGGCTGGGGAATGTTTGTAATACTTCGAGCGCTGACATGGCCGACGAAACTTGCACCAAATCCTCTATGATGTTGTAGTGTTGGGCGGCACGTGCAGATGTATTGTGCATTCTGCGTCGAAGTGCCCCCTTGGGAGGTCGAATTACAAAGTCCTCAACTGGCCTTTCAATATGCAAACATTGGGTAGCGATGGGTTTTGACCTGAGGATGGTTCTACTGCTGGAGCGACAGGAGCTCCATAAGATTTGGCTCTTGTGGTGAGTTCTACCGTTTCAAATGTGTAAACAATAGAACTTCCTTCACTAGCTGAAGGATGTTGCGAACTATCGCTGCCCCCTGATGTGGGTTGTGGTTGGTTGGCAATGACATTTTGCTGCTGTTGAGTAGGAAAAGGATTTCTAAGGACAATAGGTGCCTTAACATAATCTCTTTTGGCAAGGTAATCTGTGCATTATTGAAGACGCGGACAATGCCAGGTTACGTGGTCTTCAAGACAGAGTTTGCATGTATTTTTGTTCCTTTGTCCTTTTCCTCATCAGTAGGTGGAATAGCCTTCTATTTTGGGTTGGGCTGCTTAGATGACTACTCTTCAAAAGGAGCAGTCTTGTTCTTATTCTTCATGTTCTTGCCACCATATTTCTGTGTATATTGCACAGAGTTTATCGCAGTGGCAAGAATATTAGTTGCTTTGGTAGAGGGGTCCACTGCCAGCTTGGCAATGGAACCACTGAGTTTTACAGTGACCCCAGAGGTTGCGCCGACAATCTCGTCGGCGTGCACTCTGAGGTGCTAAGTGGTGGGAGGATTGGGGTTACCAGGAGCATGTGGGATTATGTCGTAGAGAGTGCCAAACTGTGATTAAATCAAATCTAAGTGCTGGGCATGATGTATGGATTGGTCTTCTGTGACCACACCACCTAGAGCGACATCTCTAGCGATTTGTGGAAGTAACGATGTACAGAACTAGTCTGTTAAGAGAAAGTCTTGGAGGGGAGCTTTGACTAACCTCCACCTACGTCTCCATTCATGTATATGATCAAAGATGTGGGTGGCGGTATCCTGATGAAATGAAGTAAGGAGCTCTGTCCCAGTCTCGTAGCAGATAGGTAGCTAGAAGTGCTTCAGGAAATCCATCGCTAAATTATTGAACGTATTTACTGATGCGCGTGGTAACTCAATTTACCACTTTGCTGCATTTCCAGTAAGGGTACGGGGAAAAAGATGTAACTAGACACTATCACCCACCATGGAGTTAGAAACACTCCAAAGATGGTAGGTGGTGATATGGGTGCCCGGATCCTCCCCTTGTTTTCCATCAAACTTTGGAGTGTCTGTCAGTATTTTATGCGGGATCGACGACCATTGTAAGTTGTGGAAGATGGGGTTGTTTGTCAACTTGTATAAGTCAGGAATATCCAACGTTGCCAAAAAAGGTAGATTGTTGGGTGCCCCCAACTCAGACCATGGTGATGATGGATGACCTGAGGAGCTCTGTGCTCCTCCCATCATCTAGTTCCCCATAGTGTACATGGGTTGTGTGGTGTAGTAGTTGCTTCGTGGTATGGTGTTGTAGAGTAGATTTCCATGAGGATTTTGATACTGGGGTATGGAATTGCCCCCAGTATAAGTGGTGCCCCCTTGACTCATTTGAGTCTATGAGTAGGGTGCCCCCATGGATTGGTTGGGTATCCCTTGTGGATTCCCAACCGACACAAAACTAACCATATGGATTTGATTGATAGAGGGAACACTCATGTCAATCAGCGACTGTCCATGCATGCCTGAGAACAAAGGGGGAACTGTGACATTCCCCACTGGCATGTGCATATTTGGAACCCCCCCAGATATCTGAATCTATAGGTTGGATCTATACATTGGCCGCCGACCTTGTTGTTGGTAAACTAGAACCGCACCCATAGTGCTGCATTGAGTGTTATATGGAGCACTATATGTGGCACTAGTCAAAGGTATGCATTGTGGCACCATAGGAGTGGGACCTAGCATCAGTTGGGTTCCACTTATAGAGGGTGTTGTGTGAGTTGTCATACCTGGGACAAACGGGACAACGAGATTCCACATTATCGGTGTTTTGATGACCGTCGACTAGGGAAGTGGTAGAGGACCAACAGTGTCTCTAAAATTCCACAACCCGTGAGGCATCGACTAAATAGATGGGAATGTTCCCCACCTACTGAAGAAGGTAGTACAGGTACCATAGGAGCAATGATAAGATGTAACAGATTTGTGAGCGGAGTGTTAAAGTGAGGAAGAAATCCTTTCGTGAAGAAATCCTCCGGCAAATTGGAATCGTCAATTGTCCACACGGATCTCGTGTGAGATTTAGGAGACTGAATCCTCAAATATGAGAAATCCAAGTCAGTGGAACTCGGTGAATCCTCCACAATGAGTGGAGGAAGTCCTAATAATCGTCTAGAGTGACGACAAGGGTTGGATGTAGCCATGATGACCGTTAAGTTTTATCAAATAAATTTTAATGTGATATTCTTTAAAGTCTTGAAAATGATAGCACTCACGTACCTAAAAGAAAAAATACATTAAATATATCAATCAACAAATAGAGGGAAAGTACCTCGTCTGATAAAAACTGATTACTGGAGATGAAACCCAGTATCTCAATGAATAACAGAGAAGGATGGCCAAATGTATAGTTACGATTACTTTTGAGCTTCGACCGAACCTCAGATTGAGGGGCCAAGTACCCTCGTGAAGACGAGCACCCTCACAAAAACTGAAGAAAAAGTAGATTCGTCCATGTCAGCTGCCAGGATAGCCCGTCCCAGTCAGCTTGTGTAAGTACCTAGAAGTTTTGGCCACTAGAGATACCTCAAAGCACAGACATTACCAGGGGGGGCATAGTCGTAGACAGCACGCTGTGTGGGCAGGATACCTGAGTCCCCGACTCAGTTTTGAAATCCTCGAAGGGACCTACAATACACAAAATGCCCAAAGGATTTGTAAGAGAAGGTGGGCTACCTTCAATTACTGTCTTATGTTGTCTAGTATTTTGCTCCGTTGTTAGTGGAGTGGTCCTGATAATATGAGTGCAGAAGGATTTTTCACTCGTTAACGGCACTAGTTTTGGTTTTCAACCTTGGGCAGTTCACTCACATGCTTATCCCAAGGTCCTAATATAGCTAATGTTGGTTTGCTCAAAAGAGTAACTGATTGATTGTAATGTAAATTTTAGTGTACTTGATTATTTGTCTTTGGTAGGGGTGTTGACGTATGAATATGGTGAGACTCTCGACTCAATAAACCATGTAGAACAATGCTCTGATTATTTTTTTTCAATTTGTTATGCAGACAAGTCTTATTCTACACATTCATCTTTTCACATATTCATGGATTCATCCGTGCATCTAAAGCCATTCAACACTTGCATAATTGAAAGATTCTTTTCCCAATATTTCCTAACAACTACTGGAAACCAAAATGAAGCAGCTTAGAACTATTTCGATAGAAGGATAAATACAATTTATCAGTATTTATTTCAAAAAAAATGTGTTTAAAAATGAGAAAAAGTAAAATTTTTTCTTAAAAATAAATTTTCAAGACACTAAATTTGTTAACATAATACTATTGCAGATCTTACTTTAGCCCCTGAGACAAGTTTCTCCCCCTTTTGGTCCATAGAATTTTCTAGAAAACATGGAAATGGGAGACTAATGCTCTGTTTCAATGTAAACAAAGAGTTAGTTGGGCCACTAACGCTCCCTGTACACAGGCGGAGAGCTTTATAAAGCTCTGTGTAGGTTGACAACCTGCGTTAGTGAGGGAAATAGCTCAAACAAAGGGCCTTTAGGATTAGTTTCTGAGGAGAATGCAAACTAGAAGGATGTAACAACATAGATGGTGGATCAGAAAAGGATTTGAAGAAGTAAGAAGCTCTTCGAAGAAAGAGAAGAACTGAGAGAAGTCCAGGTTGACCAGGAACTAGATGTATATTCCCCAGTGGAGTCGCCAATTCTGCTATGGGGTAAAATGCATGGGGTGAAAACTACCCTCAAAGGTCTTCCTAGGACCTTTGACAAATAGTAAGATTATTTGCAAAAGCTACCAAGTTACACACATGTTCATCTGTCAAACATAAATTGATAGGGTATGGAAAGAGGATTACCTTTAGCTCCTTCTAGATTTGCTTGGGGATCTCTATGTAGCAAGAAGATTTCCTTCAAGGCTGGCTCCAAGACAATTACCGTACAAAGGACAAGGCAAACAAATCACAACATACACTTTTGAAAACTAATGTAAGAATGCACAACAAACATGTATTAGTGTATAACTTAACTACTCATCTCAACAAGCATCAGAATGAACAAATAAATGAACAACATTACCGACACTATGGAGTAGGGAACACAACTACAGTTCTATATTCATAATGAAGGAGTGATTACAACCATCCATTGTATCAGCCTTCCTTACCCCTTCTTCCTTTCTCTCTCTCCCTCTTTCAGCTAGCTTCTTCAAGAATATGACAGTTCACAATAGCTCTATGGGCTATCCTTCCAAATTCTCTAACCCCTTTTGCAATGGCCCTCTCAATGCTTATATAGAAATCGATTTGGAGCTGCCAAGCTCCTCCTAGAGTTCATTAGGGAAAAAGCCATGAACCTGCCCTGTTTACAAGCTTTTTCCCATTTTCCTTCATTCTCAGATTGGAATTTCTCCAAATATCTTGATTTTTGGAGTTTCCTTACTTTTCTTGAGCAAATTTAGGGATTTAATATGTAGATATTTATGAGCTAATTCGTTGGCATGACCTTCTGAACATCCCTTAGGTTCACTAACGCTCCCCCTAGTCTAACAACATGAATTAGCAGGGTGACTAATGCTCCTTTATGCTTGGTAACAAGCTTTATAAAGCAGGTTGACAATGTATAGAGAGCGTTAGTGTGGATTCCAAGCCTACAATTGTGGTCTTTGCTTCAGTCATCTTGTATTTCACCTCTGAGTTGATGAGAAGGTCAATTTGTCCTATAACACAGGTATGAGTTAATGATGGAGCAGATCCCAGCATATAGAATGTGGACAGAAACACGAGGCCTCGACCTAGTCACGTGGATGATATGCGCTGGATTTCAAGGCCAAGTTCGAGGACGAGGAGGAATGGGACCAGGAAGGGGCCATGGATAGTTAATTTGTTACAATTGCAAAGGACCAGGGAACTACGCTCGTGATTGTACCAACCCAATGATAATATCTTGTTCCTACTATTCTCAATTTGATCATGAAATGGTAGATTGTCCTACGTTGATCACACAGATGCGCAAGAAAGGGGTACTACATCCTACTCTGACTTAGAATATCCAAATTATGAGGTCTAAATCATGCAAAGAAGACCCCAACGTGAACATAATGCTCAGAAGTGGCGCGAACATAGGGGAATATGAGGGGAAGTAGCCCGAGGAAGATACATGGGTTCGCAAGGTGCCTACAAAGGAACTTGGGTTTGACTTGGAACACGCAAAGGAGACGTTTATGGAAGCTAAGAAGAGCTTTGCAGAGGCTTCTACTTTAGGTAGTAAGGATCAACCAGAGCCAGGAATGGATCCTTCTATGCTTACTATCCTTTTAGAGACATGTATGAAGCTGCTACATGATAATAGAGTAGCTAAAGGACTACAAGAACTAATCACTAGGTGTGCAGGGTCGGGTGAACCGCACGTATTTTGGAAACTGGGAAAGCATACATTGTGCACTAGAAGGGAAATGAGATTAACGACACAGATTGGAGAATATGAAATGGATTAGGTAATACTAGGCATGGGTTCGGACGTGAATGAGTTACCAAAGCAGACATGGGAATGCATGGGTAGGCCTGCATTATAGTGGTCCCCTATTCAATTACAGATGGCGAACCAACAAAAGATCTTGCCCATGCGAAGGTTGCAAGGGGTAACAATTGATATCAAAGGTGCAAGCACGTAGATGGACTTTGAGGTGACAAAGATTGTTTGAAAGCAACCCTTACCCTGTGTTGCTAGGAATAGACAAGGCCACTGATATGAATGGAGTCATCAACCTGAAGAAGTGGGAGATGATATTCGAGAAAAAGTCTCTATGCATAGTAGTTTTGTTAGATCCAGTTGAAGGAGCGTGGTACACTGAACTTGTGCATGAAGATGACACTAAAAATGAGCTGGATTGCATTTACTAGATAATTACACAAGACTAGGATCTAGTGAACCCGATTGCAGATGGGAGAATCTCATGGGAGCACGAAAGTTCCGGTACTTTGGATTTAGATGAAGAAATAGAATTCTGGTAGAACCAGTTGCATGAAGTGACACCACTAAATTGCAACACGATGATTAGATCACTCGGTGCGTGACGACTAGAGCAAGGGAACTACTAACATATGATGGGGTAATAGGAGTGGATGAATTCTTAGACAAATTTGAAAGTGCAGTTTGGAAGTCCCCAGCGTCGAACACTAGCTAGGTCACCAGGATGAAGTAGTTTGTATGCCCACCTGTGTCGATGGTTGTAGACGTGTGCTATGCAAGCATGTCCTGGACTAAGGATCAAAAATCAGAACCTGACGTGATAGCATAAAAAATGACAAAAATTCCATGTTAGAGCCTTCACAAAGCTATGCGAAATCATGAACAAAGTTCACTAGACGGGACGAACTGATTGGGACCTACGTGTGCCAGCAATCCGATGGGCCTATGGGACCATGTGAAAGGACCTGAGCATGGAAATGGCTCCGAAGATGACGAGCAGAGGCAAGGCCGTAGCTTTGGGAAAGAATCCTCATGCAATCAATCCCATAGTTACGATAGCATGCAAGGACCAGAGTGAAGAGATTACGTAGCTACACGAGGACGAACATATGCAAATTCAAGAAGCCATTCAGTGAGGGAAGCTTGAGCTTCAAAAACTCGAAGAAGATCGGATGCGATTGAAGCAGGAAAGCATATTAATGGATGAGGATATCAAAAAACTAGAAACCAAATTCTCACAAGCATTTCACATTGACAAAAGGATGGGGCCATGTACGGGCAACGCTACCACCGCACTAAAAAATTGTCGCTGGGAGTTTTTGGCCATACTACCATGGCTACAACCGCACCTTATTAGGAAAAGTAACCAAGGAAGCGCACAACATAGGGAAGAATGTGAGGTGCTGATTAGCACAAGGGTAACTAAGGGAGGCACGCAGACCGGGCTGAAAGGTGACTTGAAGCCTCGTACCAGTATTACAACCACCTGACTATCCATAGGAATCACAGTATCAGTGCTCTAAGCAGTTGAAAGAGAGTGCGAGACTATAAAAGAGTCTGTATGGGAGCTGCGTGACCCGGAAGTTGCGCGTAGGATCGGTATGACGTACAGATCACGTTTGTGAACAAGGGACCATGCTGCCGCGTGGATAGGTTGGGAAGTGGCCGTTGGTGTCACTGTTCATGACAAGATGTCAAATTTAAGACAACGAGGAGCAGACGATGGGCAATTAAGACACAGAGTTAGAACTAGATTTGAAATGATCTGCCACCAATATAACATTAATGAGCCAAAAAAGGGGGGAATGGTTGAATTTGAATTCTGGCAGGCCTATAAATCCTAGATGGTCATCCATCGAACAACCCTTGGCATCTTGAGAATTTAGTTATTGCATATGGACTTTATGGCTTTAGAGGCTTTGAAAGAAAGTTTAGTATTTGAAGCATTGCCGAAAGAGACATAAGAGCTTCCGAGCAGAACAATGTCGACTGCCAAGGAAGTTGCACCGAACCCTAGGTCACCGGTTGGGGATGCGATAGAAATTCCAAAATCACCTCGGACACTGAGGCCCAAAAAGGATCCACAGGTAGTAGGACCAGTCCGTATGTCTCTTTGAAATCTGCTGTTTAGCAAACTGTTGATGGAAGAAAATGGAAAAATAGTTGATATTGAGAGTGATGATGATGAGGAGGATCCTCAGACCTTTATAGAAGAGATGGAACCAGATGAAGAGATGGAAGAAGACATCTTGCCAGTATGTGCCACAACAAACTTGCCCAAGTATGTCCCTCTGTGGAAAGGGAGGGTAAAGGTACCTAAAGATTTGGATGATGTTAAAAGCACGCTCAACACCCCATTCCTCCCCGCGAGAGTCCTGTTTGAAGGTTCGGCTATGGGCCACGTACCCACTATGAAGTTTGAAGACTGGGACCTCACGGATAATGAGAAGTTCCCTCATTTGGAAACTAGCTAGCTAATGGAACAAAGCATAGAGGGTGCAGTTACAACATTGTAGCCATAGAAATGGTTGTGCGAGGTGTAGGAGGCCGGCTACTCCACCTCCTATCAATTCCACACTTTCATAGGGCACCAATCACGAGATTTGTTATCGGGAAACTGCTTTTCCTAGTGCATGATGGCTACTTGTGGCTGGAGGAGCCCATTCCCATCACAATAGAGCTTATTCATAGGATTTCTCGGCTTCCCTGTACGGGAAGGGACCCCACGGAAATAACTGGTACAAGTGGAGACTTAGAGATTACAGAGGCCATGAAAAAGAAATATAAGTTGGAGAAAAAGCATAGGGGTTACGTTATTACTAGAATTCAAGACAAAGGGGTTCGCGTCGCTACCCAGTTGTTGGAAGGAAAGGTGATGAGAAAATGTCATGGCAATGAGGTACCAACAATAGTCATCGCATTGGCTGAGCAATGCGAAGAAGGGGTACAGTTCAACTGGGCGTAGTTCCTATGCAAGGAGTTCCTGACGAACTACAAGGAGGCCCAGGAGCAGGGTAAGACCTTCCACTATGCATGGTTGCTCTTATCCATGCTGTTGGTTACAGGAAAATTGCTTGAGGATAGTCAATTTCCTCCCCTTGACTAGGACTATCCAAAGGCAACAAAATATGTGTTGCTATGGGCGACGAAGGATTCCACATCAATCCGAGAGACCAATATCTTCTGGGTACTGATGGAGGCGAGCATACAACTATGGATCAACAAACGGCTGTTCTTATCCCCCTCGGTATACGACAGTCTAAGGATCTTTGTAGACTTTAAAGCAGATATGCCCAATGTGTTTATCATGGCACAAAAGGATCTGGAGTAGAAGTGGACCACACTCCCCTTCATCACAATAGATGAAACTATTTTCGCAGGGCTCAACACATGGCCATCGGAATGGTGTGCACCAAATTTGGTGGTGCGCGATGAGATGGAGGTACAAAGACAAAAGGCTACCACCAAGCTACTAGCACAACAGAAGTGGAATGAATTGCTAGCTGAAGAAGTACGGGCTTCCCAAGAGGCACTAAAGGCCACCGTGGAAAAGGAAGCAGTAGTAGGGGCTGCTACAACATAGGAAGAAAGAATCCCGGACTTGACCATAGGGCATGGGACAAATGATACAACGGAAGGCGCAGACCCAAGCACCACCTCTACACAATTGAAATGGTTGTGGGAGACAGAACGAACAGGGCCACGGAAGAATACCAAGGCTTCCAAGTTGGATGGGGAGCCTATCACACTGACCGAGGGTGACCAATATGACATTGGCAACACAGTTCACAAAGTCACCGGGGAGGCGCTCCTACAAGCAATGACTGAGCAACAGAATGTGTTGGGGGCACTCAAGGCACAACTATAAGAACTTTAGGTGCAACCCCCACAATAGGGAATGGTAGTCGTCTACGGTGCTACGAGTACATTAGCAATCGAGCAGTTGTTGCAAGCCAAAATGGCTAATACCGTCACGCTGCTGGAAGGAGTGCTAACAACGGATAACACAGAGGACAGAGCCATGGTAGGCTGACTCAAGGGACTTGGTCTAAACTTGGTTGCCCTTCAATGAGAGATATTATAGCAGCTATAGGATGGAGTGACGATAGAGCTCTACACTCGGGAAGGACGCGTAGTATAGATGCTCAGTGAACAGTGAATCAAGATCGAGCAGCTGAGCCTC
The DNA here is from genome assembly GCA_031772625.1 of Pinus tabuliformis. Taxonomy (NCBI): domain Eukaryota; kingdom Viridiplantae; phylum Streptophyta; class Pinopsida; order Pinales; family Pinaceae; genus Pinus; species Pinus tabuliformis. The sequence continues at coordinate 1,018,894,660 of CM062819.1, read as the reverse complement.
CAACATGATGAAGTGGTAGCACAGATTCAGCAGTTGGATCAAATCATCGAGGAAGCGTGTCATCGAGTCCCCGAGCTAGAGATTGCAGCAGACTTACCAGTAGGTATACAGATCCACAAGCTAGCCAGTGGATTTCATGAGAAAAAGGAGGAATCAACAAGGATCCAGCTGGATCTCAACATGTAGATCGTGGAGCTGAGGTTGAAGGCACATCCCTCTATACCACCAAAAGTCAAAGAGTAGTGGCACCACGCCATTAAATTAGGGTTGGAAGCAATAGAGCGCTCCATACAAGATTTCACAGGCTTGTTAGATCGTCCACTCTTCACCGTCACTTCACTGCATGAAGACCCAATGCTACAGTGGTTAGAGACAGAAGCACGGGAGTTGTAGAAGGCCTATGACAATGTCTGGGGGACCACGCAGAAGGTTTCCCTTACTCAACGACTGGCCAAAATGAGGGAGGCCCAGGTTCTAAAGGAACAAGTGGATTCCATGCATCAGAAAGAAGAAGTGCTTAAAGAACGCATCCAGACTTGGCTTGAGGATGCATTCACGGTCACTGCCAAGATCGAGGGAAATCTGGCATAGATGCAGGGCATATATGCACTCAAGTAAGGAATTTCACCCGAAAATGAAGCATCGGAGATACGCGCACAACAGGTACATCAGACAGCGGAAGAATGTGTCGCAGACGTAAGCGAAGCGTAGAGGTTGTTTGATGAACTTTGTGTGAAGATCACCACACCAACCGAGTGACTCAGGATGAGTCACGATGATTGTGTTGGGGGCCTGTTGGGCAGTGGATCCCCCCATAGCAGGTTTTTGGGGCTTAAAGCCAAGTTTTTGTAAATGTAATATAAATACCTCGCAAAATGGAGGTGCAAAGCGTGAGAGTCTAGGGTTTTCCACCCTAAAATAATGTAATTTAATATATAAAGTGTCAGTCTACCCATGGTCTGTGGACCATGGGACTATATAAATAGAGTGAGGCTCTAAGTGTAAAGGCAGTTCTTAGCTTTGAGAAGTATTATGGGTTTTGAATACTGAATTAACTCTGAGTCTGTAAGTCCGAGTCTTGGGTTGTAGGAATAGGAAGAGGCTCTGCAGCTGTGTGCACAGAGACTTGGTAGAGTCTACAGCTATGTGCATGGGCCCTTGCAGCTGAGTGCACAGGGCGGAGTTGGGATTGTACTGGAACAGAGGATTAATGAAAGATAAGTTGATTTTGAAATATTGTGCATCTGCTCGTAGATCTGTGGGTTTATGCTTCTGCTATATCTTTGCATCTCTTTACAGTTTATGATTGTGTGCACTTGTTATAAATGTTGAATTATTGATGAGAATATTGGGCCCACATAATTAAGTTAAAATATATAATAATAACACTGTAAGAATAAAGGATCTAGATAGTGCCCCTTCGCGCTCTTTACAGAGCTGCGCGAAAGTCGAACAACCGCACAGAGTGATGCAAGCATGTAGGATTGGTTCGCGAACTTCCCAGACTTCATCAAGACATCCCTAGGTTGTAGAAACTTAGTTCCAGCACCCTCCCATACTACCTCGGGTGAGACCTCAGTTTGCACACCGCGGGCTGTTGCTGAAAAGGTCGGTAGTTTTGGGATTTGTTTGGCTAAATCACTTCTGAACCTGGGTCAGGCCCCAACAAGCCAACACAATGCCACCAATTTCTAATTGTCTTCACTAGGGCTTCATCCTTAAAATATCCTTTGTAACTACATAAAACTAATTATTGATTTCCATATGAAAAGTAATCCATCTCACATTCCTACCATTAATCGAAGACACAACTTATTTGATTCCACATCAAGTTAGCATGCGAGTAAACCTAAAACTATCATATCTATTCAAGTGGACTATTCCACAACTTGACGTCATATCATGTCTATTCATAAAAGGATACGTGCTACATGATTACATGGGATACCCCAATAATGCAAGTATATATAACTTAACAGGGCTTGAAAAACACTTGAGCAGAAAAACATTTACAACTTTGACAAAAAACTTTTGTGATGCCAGGTACAACGACTCATGCATCCCTTACATAATAACATAATTTAATCTCAAGTACAACAAGTCACTATTAGTCATTTGTATAAATTAATATGTCGAAACATATAAGTCAATCTCATGTCATTTTTACTCACTTCTCTATTATCTCTTTACTCATACTTGACTTATATTTACCTTTATGAAGTGTGTTTTTTTTTGTGGGGGGAGGGGTTACCATGAACCATAATAATAATAAAGTCCTCATGGCTTAAATAATTCACTAAATAAAATGATGTACATTATTAACTCTTAGTCCTCCTTAATGAAACATGACTTTTGGAGGACCAACTAACTCATGAACATTGTATGCTAGATATTGTTGTATATTGTAAGACTTGATGTTGTACAATCCTTTCAACATTAAAGTAACCTTCTTCCATTCGACCACAGTGTACTTGTTGTAGCTCGTTTTTCATTATGTTTTTAATTGTGAAAAAAGAAAAAATTATATATTTCGAAAAGCAAAAATTCAAAAGCATACTTATTAAAGTGTTAGGATTTTCAAAATTAATGATGGATTAACATTGAGATTAAGGATAATGTAGCACAATGATAAAGTATGTTGGTGGGGCCCTGGTGGAGTTGGAAGAACTAAAGGGTTAAATGTCAGGCTTGTTCATCTCGTGGAGTTGTTCGCGGTGTCGGGTCCTCCCGATGGTGGAAACATGACATCATAAAGGGTTCAAAGGCTATGCACCTGAGTACCTCTGTAAAGGAGTCAATTTTAGATTGGTTGACTTGAAATCAATGACTGAGATCAGTTGTGGGATCAATACTAGCGGGCCTCACCCATTACAGCGGGTGCTATCGTAACTCTGCAACAACAAAGCGTGACTCTACAAACTTTTGTGATGCCAGGTACAACCAATCATGCATCCTTTACATAATTTAATCTCAAGTACAACAAGTTGCCATCACTAATTTGTAGAACTTAATATGTCCAAACATATAAGTCAATCTCATCTCATTTTTACTCACTTCTCTTTTATCTCTTTACTCATACTTGACTTATATTTACCTTTACAAAGTGTTTTTGTTTTTGGTGGGGGGAGGGATTACCATGAACCATAATAATAGTAAAATCCTCATGGCTTAAATAATTCACTAATTAAAATTATGTACATGATTAAGTCTTGCTCCTCCTTAATGAAACATGACTTTTGGAGGACCAACTAACTCATGAAATTTGTATGGTAGATAATGTTGTATATTATAAAACTTGATGTTGTACAATCTTTTCAACATAAAATTAACTTTCTTCCATTCGTGCACTTCTATTTGACCACAATGTACCTATTGTAGCTTGTTTTTCACTATGTTTTTAATTGTGAAAAAAATAAAAAATAATATATTTCAAAAAAAAAAAATCAAAAAGCAAACTTATTAAAGTGTTAGGATTTTCAAAATTAATGGTGGATTAACATTGAGATTAAGGAAAATGTAACATTATCATAAAGTGTGTTGGTGGGGCCCTTGTGGAGTTGAAAGGATTGAAGGGTTAAATGTCGGGCTTGTTCCTCTGGTGGAGTTGTTCGCAGTGTCGGGTCCTCCCAATGATGGAAACATGACATCACAAAAGGTTCAAAGGCTATGCACCTGAGTACCTATGTAAAGGAGTCAATGTTAGATTGGTTAACCAGAAACCAATGACTGAGATCATTTGTCAGATCACAACTAGCAGGCCTCACCCATTACAGAGGGTGCTCTCATAACTCTGTAGCAACCAAGAATGACTCTATAGATCAATTAACATTCCACCACCACATCACCACTATACTATTTTATAGATTATAAGTTGATTGTATGATGTTTAGGGAACTTTAATCAGTTAATGATATGTACATTTTAATTACATAAAATCCAGTTTCCTAAAATCAATAGCTGTAACAATATCCTATATGGAAAAGATAACACAACATATTATAAAATGCAGCTATATTGGTGATAAACACATCACCAATTTAGATAAACTCAAAAAGCATAGTTGTTTTACTATTGAAGTCACTCTGTTGGTTTTTCTACCTACCTCCCTATCATAGACATTTAGAATATGTTAGATGAATTCCTTCATCGTAGATAGAAAAATACAAGGATGCACCAAACAGGGGTGTTGTAGATCCATTTCTAAGATTGATCTTAGTGTGTATGTAAGTAAAGAATTCTTCATGTACAACTGTTTCATGGATGGTAAACAAAAACCTCGACACATCTCCATTTTCCATAATTATATGGCAAAGAAAACAAAAATAATTAAAATGGTTACATGTGCTCAAATAAAATTTGAAAATTAGAAGAAGAAAAAAGTCATTAAATAATGTTGTTTGTAGCAATTTTTCCATTAAAACTGCTTATGTATAGTGGAATATTATAGAAAGTCTTATAGAGCATGAGTTTACTCCTATAAAAATCTACGTAGGAGCATACATCTATGGTGGGTATTGTAGAGTAGCGTGGAATAAGACATATAGATGGCTATGGTTCTCTTAATTTCCGTTTTTCAGTATTTTTGTGAGCATCTGATACAACCAACATCTTGCAACATTTATAAGAAATGTGCACTACAATATGGATGGACATAAAATGTATGAATATATTAACTTTTATGTTTGGGACGATGTGCTGCTATCTAGTGGCTATAAATTTTCTTGTTGGTATTTAAAGAGAAGCAATGATGACTACTAACTATGAGGGATGGTTTTTGCAACATATGCCTTGTTCCTTATGGTCCTATGCCACATTATAAAAGTTTTTTTTCAAGGACTTTTTGAATTGTGAGAATGGAAGGATTGAGTGCAGGAGTAGAAAAATAAAATTCTATAAAGCATATGGTGTAAGCTTTTAAACACTTTTTATGCTTTAGATGCATACTTGGAAATGGAGGTTTGAACAACATGATTGGATGGTAATCAACATTGTTGCACCAAATTGAAAGGATGTGAGTGTTATTATTATTTAGCCATTTGTCATTTAACCAAGGGTGTATACCTTATTTCCATTCACATAAATGAAAATTTTAGATGAGGCATGCAAATCCCATGGTGCATTATTCCAGCATTCATTGTGAGTTCCTTTCTTTCACAAACAAGTATTAACTAAAAAAAACAAGATAGCCAAACTCCCTTAAAGAGAGATTTATTAGATGCTATTCATCTACACAATAGTATCTCATACTTTGATAGGTACATCAAATAACTATAAAAACAATGACAAATGGCTGAGATGGACACCTAAATGGGTTTACAACTCACACTTATATTGGAAAACAACACTCTTTAGAAGAATACATTGGAGCATTCATGATCTAGAAGAATTCATTGGAAAACTAATGCATTGGAATAATGCATTTATCTCATTAAATCTAGCACACTCCCTTAATGGAGAAATGGATTTGATTCAACACCTAACTTGACTTAACATTCCATTGGTTGATGTCTTCATTAATATGTTACTTTATAGCACATGATCTAAAGAGCCTCTTGGCCAACAAAGTCTATGTCTAGTCCAACATAGCATTTTCATCATACCCCTAGGATACAAATATTACGAAAATGTTTCCATCCATATAAAGGAAAAACCATCCACCAAAATGCATGAGTAAACAACCACTGCAACCATTGGTCTAGCAGGGTGTCCTTTGTGTACATGGTTCATTTAACCATTCTCTCATCACATGTCTTCATACGTGTACCATTAACCCCCCATGCATCATATTTTTCTTCGATTTTCCTTAGTTTACACATGACCACACTATGGTATTACACCTATGGATTTTTTTGAATAACCCTCAACCATGAAAACTCAAGTGGTTTTTTCCTACCACAAACATTGAATCAAATGGCTTTGGCTAATTACACTACACCAATAGTTTTTGGCTTAGCACAAGCCTTATACTACAAATTGGTTTTTAGATCACTATGAACATTATGGGAGTACGATTTTCCCCATAAATCTTACGTTTGAATCAAGTACATACAATTCTCCCACTCCATCCATGGATATAGTAGGTACATAATAAAATATTATGTTAGGACTAATGTATCAGGTGAAACGTGACACCATAAACTTGCTTACAAATATAATGTGTGTCTCACAACTCTCACAAGCTTTTAGCTTTGATTTTCCATCATCATTTGTTTTCATTTGTTTCCACAAGACTTCCATATGCACTGCCACAAATTTTTTATTGTCTTCACTAGTGCTTCATCTTTGAGCTTTTTTTTGTAACTACATAAAACGAATTATTGATTTCCATATAAAAATTAATCCATTTGACATTCCTACCATTAATCGAAGACACAAGTTATTTGATTCCACATCAAGTTAGCATGCAAGTACATCTAAAACTATCGCATCTATTCTTGTGGTTTATTCCACAACTTGATTTCATATCATGTCTATGCATAAAAGGCTATGTGCTACATGATTACATGGGATACCATAGTAATGCAAGTAGATATAACTTAACAGGGCTTGAAAAACACTTGAGAAGAAAATCATTTACAACTTTGAAAAAAAACTTTTGTGATGCCAGGTACAACCACTCATGCATCCCTTACATAATTGCATAATTTAATCTCAAGTACAGCAAGTCACCATCACTCATTTGTAGAAGTCAATATGTCCAAACATATAAGTCAATCTCATCTCATTTTTACTCACTTCTCTTTTATCTCTTTACTCATACTTCACTTATATTTAACTTTCCAAAGTGTTTTTTATTTTATTTTTTATTTGTGGGGGGAGGGGTTACCATGAACCATAATAATAATAAAATCCTCATGGCTTAAATAATTCACTAAACAAAATGATGTACATTATTAACTCTTGCTCCTTCTTAATGAAACATGACTTTTGGAGGACCAACTAACTCATGAACTTTGTATGGTAGATATTGTTGTATATTGTAAGACTTGATGTTGTACAATCCTTTCAACATTAAAGTAACTTTCTTCCATTCATGCACTTCTATTCGACCACAATGTACTTGTTGTAGCTCATTTTTCACTATGTTTTTAGTTTTGAAAAAAGAAAAAATTATATGTTTTAAAAACAAAAATTAAAAGGCATACTTATTAAAGTGTTAGGATTTTCAAAATTAATGGTGGATTAACATTGAGATTGAGGATAATGTAGCATAATGATAAAGTATGTTGGTGGGGCCGTGGTGCATTTGGAAGAATTGAAGGGTTAAATGTCAGGCTTGTTCATCTAGTGGAGTTGTTTGTGGTGTCAGGTCCTCTCGATGGTTGAAAAACGGCATCACAAAGGGTTAAAAGGCTATGCACCTAAGTACCTTTGTAAAGGAGTCAATTTTAGATGGTTGACCAGAAATCAATGATCGAGATTAGTTGTGGGATCAATACTAGCGGGCCTTACCCATTACAATGGGTGCTCTTGTAACTCTACAATAACCAAGCGTGACTCTACAAATTAGTTAACATTCCACCACCACGTCACCCTATCACATTACCATGTACTTCCGCCACATGATCCCATCTTGTACACATCAGTTCAACATTGTATCCCATTTTTGCTTTGTATTTTTCCCATTTTCTCCATAAAGTCTATTTTCATTCTCATAATTTACATTGTCAGCCTCATTTTCCAGTGTTCGTAGCACGTTGGAAGATGTTGTTGTACTTGAATTCAAATTGCCAACACCAACTACCATTATCTAGGTATTTACACATCACATTTGACCATTAAAATATTTAAAATGTATAAGAAAATTGCCTTGTCAGGTTCTTCGACCCACATTCCTCTCATGGACACTGAGAGGGATGTTTTTGATCCCATTTTCTCATTAAACTTAATGGAACTTCTCAAGGACATCCTAGTCAACCAAAAAGAGTCCCTTGTGTATGTTGCAGTTATAAGATCAGGTTTGTTTGCTATTATAATTCCCAGACTTATGTTTTCCTTGAGTTCATTTACTAGTTGGTTTCTACTCTATATCCCCAAAAGTGTTTTGTAATGAATTCTTTAGGTGAAAATATCTTTCAAATATTTTCTCTTCTAATTCATCAAGCTCTAGTTTTTCCATCCTCAAATATTTACAGTACATTTTTAGAGGAAACCCTACTAAAAGTATTTTAGGATTTTTCTAGGGAGGATTATGCCCAAATGACCTTCTTTCTAATGCCTACAAGACAACAATTACCTTTGGAACCAACTCAATTTCCTCTTGAAACCTTTGTTGAATATGTGAGACCAATTTTACAAATAATTTCTAGGGTTCTGGGAAGGGAAGATACTACTATCATTGGCCGAGTTATTTTGGGGATGTTCAATTTAATTTTACAGCCTGAAACTGTTCTTGATATACCAACCTATTGGGAGAGATTGGTCAATTCTCAACTGTCAGACCTAATTCTTACTAGATGTTTCAGATTCCCATCATTAGTAACTTATCTTTTCCTTTATGTTCATGTTGAGAGTTTCATGCATTTGGGTCTAAATATAATGGATGTACATAAAAAAAGGTAATCAGTGATGAACTAGATAGATGCCCTGAGAAGTCATTCCAATTATGAAGGATTCACATATTTCACTACTTCTTTTATGTCAGTTTCCTACTCCATCATAAATATTTATGCTCCACCTTGCATTTTGCCAAAAGCCCAATCCCTTCTGCAACTTAGTAAAGATGTTAAAGTAGGTGATTGGTTCCAATTTGAAGATTATGCTAAGATCAAGTTGTATGGAGCAGAGGTTTCCCCTTACAGGCTTCCTACATTTGTACCCATGAGATTATTTACTCTAGAATTTATCAAGCAGAGCTTGAATGTTGACTAGATTCATTTTGTACTAGCAAAGAAGGGGCATTTGTTCAAATTTCCAACAAATGTTGAGCCTTTTATTGTGAATAATAGGTAGGCCATGGAATAAGTGGATAATATCCTCAAAGTCATGCAGTTGCAACCCGATGATAAATGGTGTTGTGATCCTCATTATATTATTTCTAAAAGGAGAGTGGAGAATTCATATGCTCCCTACGTACATGGACACCGACCAGATATTGAAAAACTAGCAAATGGTGGCAAGACAAGAGCACAAGAGAGAATGGAGATTGAAAATCCACATCCTACAAAGAAGGGTTTGAAGAGAGGAGGAAGAAATAATTGATTTGGAGGGTGTTATTAATTAAATCTCTAAAAGCCCAAGGTTGTCTGAAAACGAAAATGAGTATGAACCTCTGCCTAGAAGCTCCTCAATTGCAATTGGTTTTCAACTACAATTGGGAGAAGTGACTTGTACACCTTCCTCCCCTGTGCCTGAAGAAACTTCTCAAAGCTCTATTCCTGTCCTAAAGAAATTGTATAGTCAAATTGAAGAAATGAATAAGAACATAAAGGAAAGTGTTGTATCTCAGCTTGAAACACAATCCATTTCTGAATATCACACCATATTGTTGTTTGTCATGGATCTTGAAAGAAATCAATTGAAGTTATCTTTTTCTTATCCTTTTTCTCTAATTTCTTCATCATCAATAGGTTTTAAGACTGTTAATTTGACTATGGATGCAAGATAAATTCCATTGCCTGACAAAATCAATTTGCACATGAAAACTAGAGAATTGATTTACAGTGATCTAAGTAAAACATCTCTAGCTGCTAGTAAGGAAGAATCTTTACTGGGAAAAGTTGTAAATTAGTTGAAGTTGGAGAAAGAAAATTCCAAATCCTTACTCACTAAGAATGAAGAGTTAAAGAAGTTGATTGTCAAAATTAGTGTTAATCTTGAAGATAGAACTATTGCACAAAAACTCTTTCAAGGAGCAGAAACTAAAATTCAAGTGATAAGGAAGAAGCTGAAATTACCTTCTATGGAACATGTCATGGCCTCAGATGCAACCCAAGTGGAGAAAGAAAAAGAAAAATTGATAAATGAACTTTTATAGAGAAACAATGAAGTAGATTCCCTCAAAGAAATGAATCCTTTCTTGCAGGAGACACTAGACACACATGTATGTACTATTTTGGTACAACTAGATTATGATGATCCAATTGACAAATTGACCAAGGTAATGACTGAAATGAAGATATTAGAGGATGAAATGAAGAAAATGCAAAGGAAACTAGATGATACAAAGTAGATTCTAAAGATAATATAAAGAAAATTGAAGATGGCCAAGGACACTGCATCAAAATACTAGAATGATTATCGGACTGCTTGCAATGAAATTAAAGAGTTGAAGGAAAAAGTAAAGGGGAATATGTCCCTCATACAAGTTAGGAAAAGTATCTAGAAGGATATTATTCACATGGTGAGAAATATTTTGGAATTCATGTTGATTGTATGAGAGGAGAAGACTATTATCAGATACTTGGAGGGAGTCATTGTTGTGCAAACAAAAAATATAGAAACATGTATATCTATCTAAGAAGATAAGTGATTTTCTTGATTCCAAATCATCACAAGAATTAAGAGAAATGAAAATTGAAGATAGAAAAAAGTTAGTGATGGATATTAATAAAATGGTGCTACAGAATTTATATATAAAAAAAATTGAGACAAAGTTGGGATAAATTAAAGAAGTTGTTTAAAAATTCAACACCAACTTTGATAAAAGAACAAGGGCATGATTATCGTCATGCTGGGATCAACAAGGAAATCTACCTCCCTGGGAAACTTATTAAACCGTTTTGGTAGATGCTACAATAAATATTGGAGCCTCCTATGAAAAAACAATAGTTCTGAAAGGGGCAACAATTGTTAATTATCTTCACAGATATTTTCAGTTGTTATGGTTTATTAAGACTCTTTTTACTGAGAAGCCAACTTACAACCGAATTACTAATTTAATAATGGCTCACACAATATTTGTAAAGAGTCAAAGCTCAGATTTGACAGTGTGGAAGAAACATAGATATTGGATGTCTCCTACAACAACAACAACAAAAGTTGGACCCTCTACAAACGACCCTGCACAGGAATCACAAGTTACTCAATGAAAAAGGGCCACCTGTTATTTTCATGAGATTTTTCAAAATTGTACTTGTAATAATAATATAATTTTGTCATTAGTTTATCATAGATAAATTCCTTCGAAGGACCGAATAGACCAAAGTAGTTCAAGTAGTTAGTAGTTTTTGACAGTTAACAGTTTTCATAATTGTCACTATTGTAATGATCATACAAAAGAAATTTTGGAGAACTATGGAGGGTTCTGAATTTTGACTTCAAAAGGAAAATACTTTTTCTGTGTAATGTTTTTACATCTGCCTAGAGATTTAAATAAATATTTTTCATGGTGATTCCGAATAGATCTTTGAATATGATATGTGTTTTTATTTCTTTGTGAATCATTTGATGTTTTTCATCTATGGGAAAGAGTAATGAAGTTGTTGGTTTTTAATGATACAATTTTACTGAATTCACAGTATCTGTAAATTGAAGTTAAGTAACCTTAATATGCGCTCCTCTTTTCTATATTTTCATTCCTTTGTCTTCCATATTTATGCTAAATTTTGAAGCAAGAGATTCTACAATAAGTAGCCTTTTATTTAGGACTTTCAGTCATCTCTTTCATCACTTTAATAAAACTTAAAATCAAATTTATTGTCAATGACGCCACTTTGAAAGGGTGTTCTTATTCCAAGAATATTTCATAATTATTAGCTATAGAAAATACTTATGAAGTTTCACAATGGGACAACAAATAAAGCTTATTATCCTTCTGAATAAATGTCTTAGGCACTAACCTCTACTCATCCAGGGGTTTCTCTTAGGGTTACAACAATACCTATGTGTGAGGATTTCATATTTCTCTATCCCAACACTTAGCTTGTACATGCACTTTCCTGCTACAATGACCACAATATTTTTTTCGCTTCTACACTTAAGTTTCTTGCACCACTAGCCGTAAATGACTCATCTAATTTCAATGTTTTTGAGTTGAAAAAAATTGATAACTTCATCACTTGTTTGACCTTCATAACCAATTCATTTTATTATAATCTGACCTCTCCTTTATAGTAGAAAGTAGGTTTTTCCCCTTCATTTTAGCATTTAAGTCCAAATTCCATTAAATTCATAATTTGTTCTCATACACCCCTGTTGTTGGAGAGGTAAATCCCCTCTATGGATAGAGGAGATCCCTACTAGCCCAGAATGGGTCTAGCAACAATCAGTCAATGCTACTATGCAAGTTCCTAATTGCAATTAAAAGGTAGGCAATGAACACCTACTTGGATTCCAACGCTATTGTTTGATGAAGAGATGTCGCTCTCGCTCCTTCGCTCTGGCCGGTCACGATCCTCCACGATCTCCGCGGATAGACACCTGCACACACGAAGAGAAAGACAAACACAAGTGTGAAATCTAATAAAAGCAATTATACATCAGTCAGAAAGGATGTAATTCACATTAACCATTACAGAGACAAACGAGAATGGAACCATAATAGTAGTCATCTATTATTAATCAATAACAGAGAAGAGTACAACCAAATGTTCTAACGTCGATATCCTTCTCAAGAGGGCCCAGCCAGCAAGTCTCTTAAGCATTCACCCTTAGAGATAGATCTCCCAAGACAAGAACTCTCTCTCTCACACAAGCAAAACTCCACAACCTTCCCTAAGCTATCTAGCACTTCCACACTTATCACACCAACTGCCTATAGTAGTAGCAATCTGAGCACTATAAACTCCACACAATCCATACTATCCCCCAAAAAACTAGCTGCTCATGGCAATGGTAGAGGCTTAAATAGGAGAAGGAGTCTCCATGAATGGTGGGAGGATGAGCTTATCTCCAAGGAAGGTGGCTCAAATGACGAAACAAACATGCCAGAGAAGGGAGGGCGACATTGACAAGGCCAACAACCAGGTCTGGAGTCATCTGGAAGGCCTGCTGTTAGAACAAACTCACCCAAACTGGATCAGCGCGGGTCCATAACTGCACTGGAGCACTGACATCGTAGCTGAATAATAAAGAAGGTCATGTCAGCGCGATAAGATATGAATAACAAATGCGCAGGCTCATGAAATTCGATCAGCGCAGAAAACACGTGTGCTTCCGCGCTGACAGCGCATTCGGTCTGTTATGGAGCGCCCATCAGCGCGGTTATTTGGCCAAAAGTCGCGCTGATAGCAAAAACTTTGGCAAAGTGGGTCATTTGGCCAGATTAGAGAGCATGAGCATGATTGATTTGAATTCATGACACAGTAGGAAGACTGACAGGGAGACAGTGACAAATTACTGTGTAACAGATGCCCCCTAAAGCATGAAGCCCGAGAGAGTGGGAGGGGTGAAATGCTTTACAAAACTGCTGAACTGGAACACCACCAGGAAGAACCTGCACGTATGTACAACTGATATCTCTATTACACGTAGTCTAGGCATGGGCGCAACCATCCAAAAGACATACGAAAAGGTCTGTGGTATGGACGCAACCACCCAGCTGAAGAGACCATGATGATAAAAAGGTATGGTCGCAGCCATCCCAAAAGACTCAGGTATGGGCGCAGCCATCCATCAATGAGTCATGTAATAACAATCCACAAAATCGCAGCCTGGTTCGCAACAGACAAAAACCAGGGTCTTGCGCTCCATCCCAACCCGAACAAAGTACAAGTCCAAGCATGTGAATACATGAGCTGAAGTCGAACATGCATGAACATCGTCTGATTACCAACCAATAATGAAAACTGTTAACAGACGCGAGAGGTACCACCAATAATGACAATGGTCCTCAAGGTACTTATAGGTATAATCCGCGGCGTGTGAATCAACGAGCTGGTGTTGAACACCCGCAGAATCATCCAATCGGAGGCCAATGATGAAAACCTCACGTCGAACACGAAGAACCTGCCATTGAGGCATGCAGGCTCTAAGGCACCTGAAGGGAGTCTCTAGGTCACTGTCCTGGATAATGAGCTGAAGTCGACAGGAAGTAACCTTGATCGAAGGTAGGCCATGATGTTTCCCACATCATCGACATGAGACAGAGAAGGATAAAATGTTTTGTGTGAGACATCAGAGGGAGGTGGTAGGTTTGCAGAGGCCAACTTCTCTTGAACATATCGGCGGCACGACAGCGGATTTGGTAGTATCTGACATCAAATGAGCAGAGGTCATGGTGACAAGGCAATGAGCAGATGAGAGGTCAAATAGGATAACCCAAACCCACGGAGGCTAGTGTAAAACAAGATGAGAAATCCCCACCCAGACACGAATGCAGACGAGTGCCATGTTCAAGAGCAACATACTGCCGACACGACCATTATTACAGTTCCATTTTCCCCACCATTTCTGGCAGGTACCCCGATTATTTTTGGGTGACAAGCTTGACGGGGATAGCATATGCTTGGGAAGCGTCATTTCGACGATGTCCGATGTCATTAAGTTTTAACGAGTCTGACAAAGGAAGAACTCGACGTCTTTTCCTGTTTAGAGAGTCTGAAAAAACAGCGGAAAAGGAAACTCCAGGGGGGTCCTTTTTCGTAAAGTTGTGTCTCTCGAGCCCGAAAAAGTATAAAACAATGCTCGAAAGAACCGCCCGACCAGTATGATCGAGGAGTACTTTTCGTGAATAGTGACTTCGACCCGAAAAAGTAAAAGAACGGTCGGAAGTACGTCGTTTTGGAGCCAATAACGAGCGCGAAACGACAAACACCCGGCAATCTTTTTAAGTTAAACGGTCGAAAAAAGAGCTTTAAAAGCGACCGCCTCTCGTTCCTTTTAACGAGTCAAGAGGGGTAACTCGGCGATCTTTTCATCTTTAAACGGTCGGAAAAGAGCTGAAAGTAGACCTCCATTTTTATTCTCTTTAACGAGTCAAAAAGGGAAAATACTCGGCAATCTTTTCATTTTTTACGAGTCAGAAAAGAGCTTAAAGGAGACTCGTCCTAGAGGAACGAGTGGTATAAAGGGTAGCAACTGGTTCCGGTAATGGTGGAACTGCTCAAAACATGTAATGGTCAAGAGGCTGGCTAATAAAACCACTCATCGCTGCGGTTCCTCAGGAAAGGATAAACAACCAAGTGAGAGCATATGATCGGCCAAAGAGATGGTAGCAATGGAATGAAAACAACCAAGGCTCATCTGGATAAAAATGGAAATCACAAGATGTAAATCAAGTATGGGTTCATTTTTACACAAGCTTGAACCATGGAGAACTTTGCTTGGATTCAGTTTCATGTTTACACAAGCTTGAAACGAAAAACTATGCTTGTTATAAGTTCGCATGCCCCCATCATAATAACGCAAATCGAGGTACATGCCCCCCAAGCTTCATTGCATGCAACAAAGTGGATGGAATGAAGGTTCACTCTCGAGATCGATGAAAGACTCGACTTGTATTTTACGAGATCTTAATCAAAAGACTCGATTTGGAAAGGGAGGTGTTTCATGTTTTAATGAGGTTGACACAGTAAAAGAACTATCCTCATAACCCTTGTCTCATTTTTTAACGAGCTTGACACAAGATCAGGAACTATGCTCCACCCAACCTAGTTTCATTTTTTAAGGAGCTTGACATAGGGAAAGGAACTCTGCTCCGACCAGTACCAATTTCATTTTTTAGGGAGCTTGACATAGGAAAGTGAACTATGCTCAATCTGAACTTCATCATAATGAACACAAAGTCGGGGCTTCCAAGATTACCACTCCTGATGGAAGGGAAACATCTTGGAAGTCCGGGCCCAATGCCCCCAGGACACTATGCACGACGGTGTCATCACTGGATACAGGCACAGGGTAGGTGGCCATGTAGTTGATCTGCGGTGGGGCAGATACAACTGGTGGTTAAAAACTAGGAGGGGACGACAACTACGTAGGAGGCATTGGGGGACTAACGAAAGACAATTGATCGATAGTCACAATTCTTCCGTTGTGTGGAAAGCAAACCATGCGGAAAAGCGAAGAAACAAGTGCCCCCATGGCGTAAACGTAGTCGCGACCAAGGAGAAGACTAAAGTCTAAACCACCTTGGGTAACCAAGACGTCTATGTAGACGGTTTTTCCTCCCAAAGTAATAGTGAACTTCGGAAGGACTCCTAGAGATGGACAGGCTCCTCCGTCGAAGGCCAACAGATTCTGCGTGACCGGCCTGAGCTGCGGGGATCCTAAAGCTTGCCAAGTAGTGTACGGCATAAGACTGACTGACACACCCTCATCCAGAACAGTGCCAAGTACTACCTTATCACAGGCAAGTACTATAATCTGGAAGGGCACATGGGACGGAAGGCGACCGGCGATCAGGCGATTCCAATCAAAGGAAGCGACCAGACTACTTGGTGGGGGAATCACATGATTGCCCCCAAGCGCTAAAGGGAACGAAGGAGAACCTTCAGGAGCAGCTGGGTTAGGAGAGTCATTTCGGGACTCCGGAGAATCTGAAGAGACGAGAAGAACGTGAGCATGATTCTCTTCCGAAACAGAGTGAGCGAGCGGCGGACTCGAGTCGACACTCTTTCCGACCAATGGTTGGTCTGGAACAGGCTGGACAGAGCCGGGTTCGGGAAGAGGGGCCTGGACAAGAGAAGAATGTGAACCAATCTCATTGTCGGGAGGCGGATGATCTGCAATTGCAGAAAGACGTTGATATCCAACGGGAAGTTGGGGTGAGGGAGCTGGGAGACTTTCCAAGACACTGGAGGCTTTATCCATGAGTGGACAAAGGTGAAGGGGATGATTGCCCTCACAAAGTCTACAAGGGACTCGAATCTTCCCTTTTACCTTACCATTCCCAACTAATAAGGTAGCATCGCCGTGAGCTCCAGAGGATGATAAGGGGTGGGCCGGATCGTGAGACCAAATTTCTAATACCCTGGGAATGCCAGGACAATCATGAAGAAGATGGTCCTCCTTGCATAATCGACAAGGAAACTTAACCTTCCGCGGAGGAGCAGAAGGGGGCCTGACTTCAGGTGTACTCGAGGGAGTAACAATTATACTTGTAGCCTCTTCCTTAGGAGACTTCTTCTTCTTGGTCTTCTTCTTCTTCTTCTTAGCCACCTGGTTACTCGAAACGAGGCCTTAACCAGGCGAAGTAGAAGATGAGGACGTAGAAGTAGGAGACGAAGGGGAGAGGTCCACCTTAGGATCAACATGATGTTGTTCAGGTGGAGGGACTGATGGATGAGCAGCTGATACGGCAGGGACCAAAGAGGTTGAAAAAAACCAAACAGGCAACCCGACAGTTAACCCTGGAAGGGATAACGTTGCCATATAAGGAGCACCAACATTCCCGAGAGGAGGGAAATGACCAGGATTCCCGTCAGGAGGGGAACTTGGGTTGGTGAACCCTGGAAAAGTTGCCATGGCAAAAAAAAAGGAAACCTATTCAAGCTAACACAAGATTTAACCAGGTGATGTTATCGTGGCTGAATAAATTTTTAAGACACAGGAACTAAACTTGGCCTTTTCATGTTTCAAGATTCGAGAAAAGGACGAAAAGATGACTCTAGTCTCCTTCGAATGTTTAATGAGCACGAAGTGACAAGATGCTCACTGGCACCTTTTCTTTTAGGGAGTCCGAAAAGGATCAAAAGTGACTACTCTGGAGACTCTAGGCAAAGGGTTTACCAAGCAATCCGTAAAACTGCTTATACACCTTGGCAATCGTATGAGAACCAAAGACTTTCCGTACTGCAGTCAATCTTCCCGAATGCTGTGTTCGGTACGTTACGGCTCGCAAGGCGGTAGACTCGGCTTCCTATGGATCAAGGATAAAAGCCTAGTGGGGTCTCCCTATATACGCGACGGTACGTGGGAGCACAGTCCGTATTAAACCACTATCGAGTCACAGAAGGAGGAATCACCCAACCGTAATGTGAAACAATAGTGACTATGTTTAAAGACGCCGGAACACGTCTCTAACCTAGACCTCTAGATGTTTGCGTTAAGTTCCAATGCATTTTTAGGTTTATTCATTTTATTTTATGGTTGATCTTGAATTAAGTTTCGGTTTCAGGTCCTATTGTATGAAAACTACATGCCAAAGAATACCATTTCGTTCGATGAATCCTAACTATGAGAGGGTTAAGAGTTTTCGACCAAACAAAATGAACTAAATCAATCAAACAATCTAATGCAACTAATGGAAAAGAAATGAAACTTTTTCTTTTGAGAACACACATCAACGAAATGCTCTTTTTCCCATTAACTATTGAATGCAAAAGATATTAGTTTGATTTCTTTTCCAATGGCACAATGCACCAATACACTAATCTCATGATGCATCGATACTACTAATGAAAGATTTAAATTTTTCTTTTCAATTTCTCAAACATGAAAATTCGTAATGCAAATGCACTTTCACTTTCGTATGCTAAATGAATGCAATTTGTTTTTCTGAATTCAAGAAGACAAACAAGCAAGTGTGCACTGATCGATCCAAACAATTGTGATCTATGCTTGGTAGTGAAGAAATCGAATCAACATAAAAAGTGGTTCAATAATCGACACTAAAAATCAACCAGCAATAAGCAGTGAAAAAGCCTCAAGCAAATCAATAAGAAGGTTGTGGATGAACCTTGAATAGACAAGTAACCTGAGCAAACGGTTTCTCGATGAAACCTCTAAAGGGATAGGTCACGTGGTCTAAAAAAACACAAGACTCACTCGAATGAAATCAAAGAGAGAGCGTCCCTTAACCAAAAGCAATCAAAACAAGCTAATGAGGGACAAGAAACAACAGGGGATAAGAAAGATTGATGAATTCAGGAGATAAGGTTATAAAAACAACTTTTCAGGAATCAGCGCAATTTTTACACAGACCACCCGAGATGATCACAATGTGATCACAATGTCAGCGCAATTTTTACACAGACCACCCGAGATGTCAGCGCAACTTTTACACAGACCACCCGCGCTGATCCGATTTCAGGAGTCGTCGCGGGAATTAAGCTACCAACCCAAGGTCAGTGCGGGTAAAAAGAATACCAAGTTGCGCTGACATCGCGACTGTACACGTCTTTTCCGCGCTGATCCGATTTCCAGGATCGTCGCGACTGTTAGGCATAATTACGCGATGACCACGAAGTCAAAGAAACAGCCATGCGCTGTCAGCGCGACTGTTTTGATATAAACCGCGCTGAGGCCAAAAAACAGGTAGAATCAATCCAAAAGCTCCCAAACCAAGGCAATAACTCTTTAAACAATTTAGGCACCTCCCAGACTGAACCAGGAAGTCTAAAAGCAGAGAACTAATCCCCAATCTTTGAAAAGAGAGTAACAATCAAACTCAAAAAAAAGAATGAACAGAAAGAGGCAAAGGCCAGCTCCCCAGCGGAGTCGCCAAATTGTTGGAGAGGTAAATCCCCTCTACGGATAGAGGCGATCCCTACTAGCCCAGAACGGGTCTAGCAACAATCAGTCAATGCTACTATGCAAGTTCCTAATTGCAATTAAAAGGTAGGCAATGAACACCTACTTGGATTCCAACGCTATTGTTTGATGAAGAGATGCCCCTCTCGCTCCTTCGCTCTGGCCGGCCACGATCCTCCACGATCTCCGCGGATAGACACCTGCACACACGAAGAGAAAGACAAACACAAGCGTGAAATCTAATAAAAGCAATTATACATCAGTCAGAAAGGATGTAATTCACATTAACCATTACAGAGACAAACGAGAATGGAACCATAATAGTAGTCATCTATTATTAATCAATAACAGAGAAGAGTAAAACCAAATGTTCTGACGTTGATATCCTTCTCAAGAGGGCCCAGCCAGCAAGTCTCTTAAGCATTCACCCTTAGAGATAGATCACCCAAGACAAGAACTCTCTCTCTCACACAAGCAACACTCCACAACCTTCCCTAAGCTATCTAGCACTTCCACACTTATCACACCAACTACCTATAGTAGCAGCAATCTGAGCACTATAAACTCCACACAATCCATACTATCCCCCAAAAAACTAGTTGCTCATGGAAATGGTAGAGGCTTAAATAGGAGAAGGAGTCTCCATGAATGGCGGGAGGATGAGCTTATCTCCAAGGAAGGTGGCTCAAGTGACGAAACAAACATGCCAGAGAAGGGAGGGCGACATTGACAAGGCCAACAACCAGGTCTGGAGTCATCTGGAAGGCCGGCTGTTAGAACAAACTCGCCCAAACTGGATCAGCGTGGGTCCATAAATGCACTGGAGCGCTGACATCGTAGCTGAATAACAAAGAAGTTCATGTCAGCGCGATAATATATGAATAAAAAATGTGCAGGCTCATGAAATTCGATGAGCGGGGAAAACACGTGTGCTTCCGCGCTGACAGCGCATTCGGTCTGTTATGGAGCGCCCATCAGCGCGGTTATTTGGCCAAAAGTCACGCTGATAGCAAAAACTTTGGCAAAGTGGGTCATTTGGCCAGATTAGAGAGCATGAGCATGATTGATTTGAATTCATGACACAGTAGGAAGACTGACAGGGAGACAGTGACAAATTACTGTGTAACAACTGCATTGGAAATTTCAAAATTTTATAAACTACTTGACTACTATAATATGACATTCATTAAAATCCAATACAACAACTGCAACGACTCATCGAGCGTGAAGTTATTTTTTTTTTAAACATACCTTATGGGCCTAATATCATTTGACAATGTGAACCAATCTAATTTGATAGCACTTGTTTCATATCAAGTCAGAAGGTGCACACTGCTTAATGCGCCTTAGGTGACCTGATGAGATCAAATCATTCCTTTGTAAGGAGATTGATGATCACCATGTGATATCATGTGTGGACTTGTGAGTGGATTAGCATCAAATTTAGGTCTGATGGATGTGATGAGGTATAAATTTCATATCCGCATTTAATAATAATTTGGTTGTTTTAAATAAAAGAGAATGTTCTATAATGGAATGTTAACGCCATGCATGATAACGTAACATGCACGCCATATTCCAATTTTAGTAGCCATATTCATGGCCAGAGGACCCATTTTTAGTTTCATGTAGCTTATCTAGGTTGAGATCTTCCATTCTCAATAACACAACAAACCAAGATTAGGAACCCAATCAATTATATCACAGAGAGCCAGGTAAGTACGTCAGTTCATCAACTCGTTAGATTATTTTATTTCTAAAGCAATTTCAAAGGATTATCCATAAGAATGGAGAAATAATCATTGAAATAGTCCTTTATAGATGACCTAGCTCAGGTAAGGGATACCCTACTTCAAAACATAGATATCCTTACCCTGAAGAAAAGAGTATAATCCACTTCTGAAAATTTTCGATAAGACAAATGTTTAGTTAAATTATGAGTCCTAAGCACCACCCTACCTACTAACCCCTTCGACCTAGATACCATTCTACTCTTAGACAAACTTTTTCACCCCGAAAATGGAAATATGATTTCCGTTGTGACCAGCTAAGTCTTCATGGAAGTGTCAAAGAAAACATTTTCTATAATGTTGAACTTTCCCTCTAAAGGTGTAGATATATCGAATAAGTAGTTTGATCAGGATTTTATGACTTGGGAAAAGGATGAAAAGTTCAAATATTTTCGTAATTTACTTAAAAATCCCATTGAAAAACCAAAATTGGAGTTACCCACACTGACTAGGCCGCTAAAACCCTTCTTTCATAACTTTTTTATAGAAAATCCTATAGATTCACAAGCTCATGCCATTTAATAAAGGACAGGACATGAATCTACTTCTACTTTCTGTTGGAAATAATACTGAGAGGGGGGGCAGTGAATCAGTATTATCAAGTTCTTTTAATAAATCTTCCTTATTTATTCTTTGAATTATTTTTGCATGTCAGTACCATAAAATAATGAGCATGAACAAAAAAAACAGATAGTCACACCAAAGAACACAAGATGTAAGGTGGAAACCCAATGTGGGTGAAAACCACCTGCTGCAATATGTCTCTATCTTCTTTCAAATTAGAAACTCCTTTTACAATGGTTTTGTACTGGTGCAGTCCTTTACCAGTACGTAGGCTGCAACCTGCAGAGAGCTACAGCTCTCTCTCGTTTTCCAGTCTCTCCTGGAAGGGAGCTACAACCCCCTACTTCTTTTCTTTCAAGGACCACTTTTCATAAATTTTCAAACTGGATCCAAGAACATCATAAACCCATCAACTACACTTGCATCATCAATCTCTGATTTCACCAAAGCCAACCCGCATACAGATCTACAAATATTTCCTTATAACTTTGCAGTTCTTACATCAGACATACCCAGATCATAACATGTGTAAAATAAAACATGCATCAATAATTCAGACCTAGATTATTAGATTTATAGATCAAGCATATGCCACATATCACAGATCAAAATCATATAGAGATACCACTATTCCAACCTTAAGATTTTGACCCATCAATAGAACTTATCCTTCTCCTTACGCTCAGGTTCCTTCTTCATTCAGATCCAGATCTGTACCAAAACCCAATCACAATATTCCAAATCTAGCACTTTATCAGATATTCGATAATTCAGAAGATGCTTTGCCAAATGATCTCCTTCCTCTTTTATAGTCTTAGTCCTTTCACAATACCATGGGCCAAAACCATAGGATCAAAAAACTGTTGGACTAATACCATGAACCAACCATGAAAGTACGTGAGATCAACACTTTTGGATGCAATACCACAGGCCAAAACCATAGGATCAAAAACTGTCGGACTAATACCATGAACCAACCATGAAATTGCGTGAGATCAACACTTTTGACGAGGTACCATGGTCCAAAACCATAGGTCCAAATACCAAGGACTAACTACCATGGACCAAAGGTAAGTTCTCCAAAATATACGTGCTTTTCCTTGCATGAAAGTGCGCACCATGGTCCAAAACCATAGGTTCAAATACCAAGGACTAACTACCATGGACCAAAGGTAAGTTCTTCAACATATACGCACTTTTCCTCATAGGTTCAAATACCAAGGACTAACTACCATGGACCAAAGGTAAGTTCTCCAACATATACGCGATTTTCATCATAGGTTCAAATACCAAGGACTAACTACCATGGACCAAAGGTAAGTTCTCCAACATATACGCGCTTTTCCTTGCATGAAAGTGCGTGAAATTTTTCTCTACATGAAATAAACTTTTCTCTGCATAAAAGTGCGTGAACTTTTCTCTACATGAAATAAACTTTTCTCTGCATAAAAGTGCGTGAACTTTTCTCTACATGAAATAAACTTTTCTCTGCATATAAGTGCGTGAACTTTTCTCTACACTATAATTTATTATCTAAGATGAGTGGGTTGCCATCAAGTACAACATATGAATCATAATGCCAACAATCTCCCCCTTTGGACTTGATGGCAACAACAACCAGTCACTCTCCCCCTATGACATCAAGGGCAAAGGGTTATGCTCCCCCTAAGAACATGCTCCCCCTGACTATAAACCAGATCTGCAAAGAAGAACCATAATCCATGACCATGAAAGAGATAGAGACGTATTGCAGCAATATTCAGACCAGCATCTATGATCTCCTTCTGTACTTCCTCCATAATGCCAACAATGCATGATATGCTCCCCCTGAACCTGTTCCATTTGATCTTTGACCAATCCGCAACCCAGCACATGTACGCATATACTTTAGATGAACCTTGCGTACGACCAACAATCAGAAGAGATTCAACAACAAGATGATGCATCAATAACCCCCAGCTTTTGCCTAAGGTATTCAAAGGTCTCCCTAGGCAATGGTTTGGTGAGTATATCAGCAACCTGTTCCTTAGAAGGAACATACTCCAACTTGACCTTTTGTTCAAGCACTTGTTCCTGGAGAAAGTGATACTTGATTGGTATGTGCTTGGTTTTTGAATGCATGACAGGGTTCTTTGAAATGCTGATTGCACTTGTATTATCACATAAGATGGAGATGGGTGGTGTACAAGTGATTTGAAAATCCTGCAAGGTCTGCATCATCCAAAGGAGTTGAGTGCAGCAAGATGCAGCAGCAACATATTCTGCTTCAGCTGTAGACAAGGAAATCGAACTCTGTTTCTTGCTGAACCAAGATACTAATCTGGAACCCATAAAGAATGCACCACCACTTGTGCTTTTCCTGTCATCCACGCTTCCGGCCCAATCTGCATCTGTATAAGCATGAAGTGTGAGATCTGTATCTCTAGGATACCATAAGCCATAGTTTTGAGTCCCTTGAAGATATTTGAAGGTTCTCTTTACTGCCTGAAGATGAGTTTCCTTTGGATTTTCCTGAAATCTTCCAACTATTCCCACTGCATGCATGATGTCTGGTTGGGTACCTGTCAAATAAAGTAGGCTTCCAATCATAGATCTGTAAGTTGGTTGATGTACTGCTGCTGATTCATAATTTGCACTGAGGTTACATCCTGTGACCATGGGTGTACATACTGGTTTTGCTTCTTCCATACCATATTTCTTCAAAATCTGCTTGAGATACTTGGTTTGAGACAAGAAGATCCCTCCTTCATTTTGTTGGATTTGCAAACCAAGAAAATATGTCAGTTCTCCCAGCAAGGAAATTTCGAATTCTTTCAGCATCACCAAGGAAAAGCTTTGACTCATAGCTTCTTCATTGCTGCCAAAGATAATGTCATCTACATACACAACAAGTATCAACAATTTGTCATTTTCAACTTTTATATAAAGATTGTTGTCTGTTGATCCTTTTGAAAAACCTTGTTGATGAAGATATTTGTCCAAACGATAGTACCAATCCCTTGGAGCTTGTTTGAGGCCATAGAGAGCCTTTTTCAATCTGCATACAAGATTTGGATCATTTCCAAGAATGAAACCATCTGGATGCTCAATGTATACTTCTTCTTCCAAGTCTCCATTCAGAAAGGTTGATTTCACATCCATTTGAAATACTTTGAAGTTTTGAAAGCTTGAGAGAGCAAGGAACATTCGGATGGCCTCAAGTCTTGCAACAGGAGCAAAAGTTTCTTCAAAATCTATTCCTTCTTGCTGCGCATACCCTTTACAAACAAGTCTGGCCTTGTTTCTAATTACTTCTCCATTTTCATTCAATTTATTTTTGAAGACCCATTTTGTTCCTATAACATTCTTATCCTTTGGTCTAGGAACCAGCTCCCAAGTGTTGTTCTTTTCGATCTACTCAAGTTCTTCATCCATTGCTTTGACCCAACATTCATCTTTGCATGCCTCTTTCACATTTTGTGGTTCAGTGGAAGAGAGTAATGCCAAATAGCTTGAAGCTTCTGCAATTGTTCTTCTTGTTTCTACACCTGCTTCTTTCTGTCCCAAAATTTGAGATTCTGGATGATTCTTCTGAACATATCTGGATGGAGTCTTCTCTTCTATCCTTATCTGCTCCTCTGGTTCTTCTTGAGGTTCTTCTTCTTCATCATTCTGTCTTTGAGGATGGCCTTCATCTTCTTCGATATCTTCATGATTTACTTGCCTAGGAATGTATCCCTTCTCATCAACCACTACATCAATGTTGTCAACAATTCTTCCAAGTCTTTTATTATAGCACTTGTATGCTTTGCTGTGTGGAGAATAACCAAGAAGGATTCCTTCATCTGCTCTAGGTTCAAGTTTTCCAAGCTGCTCATCAATATTATTAATATAGCATTTGCTCCCAAAGATTTTGAAGTGCTTTACCGAAGGAGTCTCACCATACCAGAGCTCATGAGGGGTTTGAGTGCTGTTCACTCGGACATTTGTTTTGCTGAGAATAATAACCGCAGCATGTGCTGCTTCACCCCAGAAAGTTGCAGGAGTTCCAGATTCATCAAGCATAGCACGAGCCATTTGTTGGACATTTCTGTTCATTCTTTCCACCACTCCATTTTGCTGAGGAGTTCTAGCTGTAGAGAATTCTCTTCTTATCCCATGTTCTTCACAGAAATCGAAAAATTCATTTGAGGTAAACTTCCCACCTGTGTCGCATCTAAGACACTTAATTTTGTATCTTGATTCATTTTCAACCAAGGCTTTAAAGGATTTGAATTTTTCGAATGCTTCATCTTTGTGCTTCATAAGTCCTAACTAGACAAACCTGGAGAAATCGTCAATGAATAATATCAAGTATTCTTCTCCTCGAGGTGTCCTTTTCCTGAATGGACCACATGTATCTGTATGTACTAGCTCAAGAGGCATGCTAGCTGATCCTTCCTTTTCTGGAAGGTAGTTCTGGTTTGCTTTCCAAACTGACATGATTTGCATATGGTGTTGTCTGGAACTTTGATATCTGGAAGACCATAAACTGCCTGATATTTGCATGCTTTCCTTATTTGTGAAAAGCTTAGATGCCCCAACCTCCGGTGCCATAACCAGTGCTCATCATCCTTGCTCAGATAGCATTGTTGTTGTCCTTCTTCAAATATGTATAGATTATTTGGAGTTCTTTTACCTTTGATCACTGTTTTACCTGTATCAAGATCACAAACAAGACATCCATTTGATCTGAATATCACCTCGGTTCTTTGATCACACATCTGGCTGACACTTAGAAGATTATGTTTCAATCCATCAACATACAAAACATTTCCAGCTTTGACCTTTTCTTTTAACTGAGCAGTGCCTTTTCCTTTTATAGTTGCAGGAGTATCATTTCCAAAAGAAACTTTCTTTCCTTTTTCTAGAGCAGAATATGATTCAAGTTTTTCTTTATCACCTGTCATATGCTTCGAACATCCACTGTCAATGTACCATAGATTTTCTTGTCCCTCTGCATAAAATACTATCCCACATCTTTCTGTTTGTGGTTCCTTTATTCGCCATGTTTTGGTGCTTGAGGCTTGTTCCTTTGTCTGCTGAAACCTGCTCCTGCATTCAGAATCTTCATGACCAAAGTTATTGCAAATAGAACATTCAACTTCATTTTCAAGAACCGAAAAGTTGTTATAGGTCCTTTTTGTAATCCCGGTCATACTTCTTTGTTTTTGAGCTTCTCTAGTCATGATCGTTTTATATGCAACACATTGAGCTGCTTTGTGACCAAAGTTATGGCAAGAAAAGCATTGTCCATTGAAGAAATTTCTGCGGTTATCAAATCTTCCGGCCAAACGATTGTAATTTCTATTGTCATTCATTCTTGAAGCAAATTGAGAGGATTTTACCTGTGGCTGGTTGTAGCTTTTGTTCATCCTTAAGACAGATTGCCCCTGATTTTCCTGATAGTCTTTGTTTGTAATTGGTCCCTGCTTTACTCGGTGATCTCCATTGTGCTTTTTCTCATTCCTTCTTGCTGCATCAAGATAACTCTTTGAGGTGGATGCTTGAGAAGTTTCTCCATTATAGCCCAGACCTATCTTGTTTAGAGGAGAGCATTGTACATTGATGATCTCATCCAGAGTTTCAGATCCTTTGACAAACTTAAGATTAATAGCCTTTGTTTTCTCAATCTCTTTTCTAAGACCAACAATTTTGCCTTCTAAATTTTCAAGATATTTTTCTTTTTCATTAATTTGAAGTTGTAGAGTATCAATGATCCTATTCTTTTCTTCTATACATGTCTTGAGTCTAGAAATTTCTTCACAAAAGCTATCCACATCTATAGCATCCATGTGATCATCATCTTCAAATGCCATTAAGAGTTTATAGTCATTACCTCGTTCATCTTCGTCACTATTTGATAGACCATCACTATCTTCATGAGTGTTGTAGCTTTTCTTATTTGCAATCTGTTTCTTGTTCCATCTAGCAGGTTCCTTTCCTTTATCCTTATGAGGACATTTTGCAGCATAATGACCTACTCTTCCACAAGCAAAGCATTTAAAAGGTAACTTACCTCTGAACCTTCCAGTTCCCCTTTGAAGATTTCTGACAAAATTTGATTCTTCTTCTTCTTCTTCTGGCACGTGACTTGCTTCATAATAGTCTCCTTTGCTTGAAGCCTTGAAAGCAGCTTCTCTTCTGTCTGATGGACCTCCCTTTCTCATTTCATAAGCAGTTAGAATTCCGTGTAGCTGAGACATAGTAAGAATTCGTAGATTTTCCTTTTCTTCTATTGCAGACACTTTAGATTCAAACTTGGGGGACAATGATCTTAGAACTTTTTCAACCACAATAGCCTCTTTTATTTCTTCACCCAAGTTTTTCATGCAATTAACAATCTCATCTACCCGAAGGAAATAGTTAGCCACACTTTCATCATTATACATTCTGAGATTCTCATACTGAATCCTGAGGGTTTGAAGTTTAGCACGCTTTACCTGTTCATCTCCTTCGTAGCTCAAGACAATCTTGTCCCATATTTCTTTTGCGGATTTATATTGCATAACCTTCACGAATTCTGTTTGAGATAAGCATCCCAGCAGAGTATTGACTGCTTTAGCATTTGTTTCATATTTCTTCTTTTCGGCCGTATCTGTAGGAGTAGCTGAAGGAAAAGTGTAGCCTGTATCTATGATATCCCAAACTTCTGTACCAAGAGATTGAAGATAGGCAGTAACTCTTACCTTCCAATAATTGAAGTTTGTCCCATCAAAAATTGGTGGCCTGATTGATGCTTCCCTCTCGTAGTTTCTCATGATGAATGATCTTCCTTCATGCGATCAAGCTTCTCTGAAGGACTTGCTCTGATACCAATTGTTGGAAATAATACTGAGAGGGGGGGTGAATCAGTATTATCAAGTTCTTTTAATAAATCTTCCTTATTTATTCTTTGAATTATTTTTGCATGTCAGTACCATAAAATAATGAGCATGAAAAAAGAAAACAGGTAGTCACACCAAAGAACACAAGATGTAAGGTGGAAACCCAATGTGGGTGAAAACCACCTGCTACAATATGTCTCTATCTTCTTTCAAATTAGAAACTCCTTTTACAATGGTTTTGTACTGGTGCAGTCCTTTACCAGTACGCAGGTTGCAACCTGCAAAGAGCTACAACTCTCTCTCGTTTTCCAGTCTCTCCTGGAAGGGAGCTACAACCCCCTACTTCTTTTCTTTCAAGGACCACTTTTCATAAATTTTCAAACTGGATCCAAGAACATCAAAAACCCATCAACTACACTTTCATCATCAATCTCTGATTTCACCAAAGCCAACCCACATACAGATCTGCAAATATTTCCTTATAACTTTGCAGTTCTTACATCAGACATACCCAGATCATAACATGTGTAAAATAAAACATGCATCAATAATTCAGATCCAGATTATTAGATTTATAGATCAAGCGTATGCCACATATCACAGATCAAAATCATATAGAGATACCACTATTCCAGCCTTAAGATTTTGACCCATCAATACAACTTATCCTTCTCCTTACGCTCAGGTTCCTTCTTCATTCAGATCCAGATCTGCACCAAAACCCAATCACAATATTCCAGATCTAGCACTTTATAAAATATTCGATAATTCAGAAGATGCTTTTCCAAATGATCTCCTTCCTCTTTTATAGTCTTAGGCCTTTCACAATACCACGGGCCAAAACCATAGGATCAAAAAACTGTTGGACTAATACCATGAACCAACCATGAAAGTACGCGAGATCAACACTCTTGGATGCAATACCACGGGCCAAAACCATAGGATCAAAAACTGTCGGACTAATACCATGAACCAACCATGATATTGCGTGAGATCAACACTTTTGACGAGGTACCATGGTCCAAAACCATAGGTTCAAATACCAAGGACTAACTACCATGGACCAAAGGTAAGTTCTCCAACATATACATGCTTTTCCTTGCATGAAAGTGCATACCATGGTCCAAAACCATAGGTTCAAATACCAAGGACTAACTACCATGGACCAAAGGTAAGTTCTCCAACATATACGCGCTTTTCCTTGCATGAAAGTGCGTGAACTTTTTCTCTACATGAAATAAACTTTTCTCTGCATAAAAGTGCGTGAACTTTTCTCTACATGAAATAAACTTTTCTCTACATAAAAGTGCGTGAACTTTTCTCTACATGAAATAAACTTTTCTCTACATATAAGTGCGTGAACTTTTCTCTACACTATAATTTATTATCTGAGATGAGTGGGTTGCCATCAAGTACAACATATCAGTATCATAATGCCAACACTTTCAACCAATGGAAAACAATAGGTCAATGAAAACAATATGAACAAGAATAATATAAATCAATGGCACAAAACACAAGATGTATTTGGGGAAAGCCACTCCTCAAAACCCCACTATATGTATTACATATATCAAAAATATGAGTGAAGATACAAAGCTTCTTCTCACTAGAACAATTCCGCACAAGTATGCTTAACTCTCTCAGCTCATAAGCTAGCTCTTGACCAACAATTAGCCAATTCTGCAGCTCTCGAAGCTCCTAATCTCTTGCATAATTCCTACGATGAATACCCTATATTTAAAGGGAATTCATGCTTCCAAAACTTTGCAATCCAAACATAGGGTCAATCTCTAATGCATGCATGATATTTTCACTCCAATAAATAATACCATTGATAGTACACTGTCCCTGCACTCTAGTCTCAACTGGGTCTTTTTATGAACTAACATGCATGAGTTTCTCATGAGAGAATATTCAGTTAATTGGAGTAGCACTAGTGGATGAATTAGTGCACCAACTAACTGTTAGTCCAATATTTGTTCCAAAAATAATTTAGAACTAATTTAATTGAACTTAACTTAGTAAATTGAGTGATCTAATTTCCAACTCAATTTAAACTTGTATTGGACCCCTAAAATTTGGGGAGAACATATACATGACTACAGAAAGACTTCCAACTCGAAATTCATAAGCTAATTAAGTTAATTAAAGTTAATTAACTATTTACAGGTTTCTATAAGAATGGAATTCGATTTTAATTCTTAGTTTAACTCAAGGAAAAATTAAGCTGGAATTTCTTGTTGCCATTTCTCAACACTCGCTCTCAACAAGAAAGAGATTATCAGTTATCACGATCCTCTCAACATCTTGCTGAACGCTTCCTCTCAATAAGAAAGAGATTATCATCTATCGCGATCAAAATGTCAACATCTTTCTCCTCTATGGGAATGTACTCTAACAATGTAATCTACCTCAATACACAATCTCTGAGATGATGATATTGGATATCAATATGCTTGGACCTATCATAAAAAAATGGATTTTCAAAGAGTTTGATACAACTCTGATTATCGCAGTAAATCACAGTTGGATCCATCTTCTGACCAAAAAAACCAACCTGGATCTTCCTCATCTAGATGGCCTCACATGTTGCTTGACTCACAGTCATGTACTCTGCCTCTGCTGAACTGAGTGCAACCGACCTTTGTCTCTGGTTGTACCAAGAAACTATCACTGACCCAATGCTGGAGATCTGTTAAGATTTGGTATGTTCTATGTTAGAGAAATTTATTTAAATTTTCACTGTTAGCAATCACATCAGTATTAAGATAAATTGCAGATAGAACATAAATATAAATCGCAGAAGACAAGCCAAGGCAATAGGACACAAGATATGGCGCGAGCCAGGGACAAACCCCACAATGTGTGGGGAAACCCTTTGATCAAATCTTCTTTTATCTTCAAAGTTCAGCAGTGTTGGGGGGAAAAGTATCTAATGCAGAATGCCTCTATCCCACTCTGAAGGTGATAGTACTCCAGCAACAACTGAATGCAAAGCTATTCAAAGTTTCTTCTTTATGAGATGAGAGAGGGAAGAAAAGGATGACCTACTAACCGTTATCTTGCGCTAATAGTCGATCCAGTCTTCACTCCTTGCTGCTTGCTCCTAGCTCCTTGCCCTTTCACCGGCCCAGCTACACACAGATCCTGTAAAAGCACAAGAAGAGGAAACTATAAGAAGCATACATCCATAATCGATTATAGGATTAGCATAAATCAAATATACAAGCATCTATTCATCATAAAGACACATGCATATAGAAGAACCTCAAATACTTTATTGATAATAGAAGTAAAGTTCTGAGAGAGTTACGACCACAATGGGCCCAATCCAGCAACACCTCCCAGCTGAAAGAAATCTCCTCTTCACCTCCTTCAAGCAAAACACCCAATAGCTCTATACACAAACCAACAACACTTCCTTACTTGCACAAAATTCCAGCCTCCCTAGACCTCATGAGAGAGCTCTATATATAGGAGATTTGGAGAAAGGATGAGTCAGCTTGAGGCTGGCATAAAGCTGACTAGTGTCCTCTCCCACTTTAGTTAATCTTCAGTTCTTGAGTCCACTTGGAGAATCTTGCTTCCACTTGGAGATCAAGACCCTCTTACTCATCATAGGGCGAATTCCTTGAACCAAGTGTCAGTTTGGAAGCTTCCTGGGCAGTTGACACCTTGCAGAATGACTGTGCCACTTGGCCAATCTCGCCCAGCGCAGGTAGCCTTCATTAGTTTTGACCTTCAGCGCAGGTACAAGGAGGAGCAGTTGACATTCAGCGCAGATGCTCAGTGGAGCAGCTGACATGATCCAGAAATAGCCTGTTTTTGAGTGTTTTTGGGTGGAGAACTGATTCTCAGTGCTGTGGTTTGCAGACCTTGTTCCTCTAAGGGTAAGAACAACATGTTTAGGGACATTGGATCCCTCAGATTATTGACATTTCATGCTCCATGCTGTTAGGCACAAAAATGTCTATAACAGTTGCCCCCTAAAGTATGAGGTCGTTTATCGGGTGAAATGCTTTATTAGGAGGATCCGAAGTTCATTCAATCGCTGAGAGGTGCCCTGCAATAAAATACAATACAATACATTATTTTTCATTCTTCTTTCATGATCTAGCTGAGGCGGGCATTCCCATGCTCAGCTTTATAAATTCACTTTGGTACACATAACAGACGACCGTCTTATGATAGACTGATAATTCTCTGCTGAAATTATCATCCTTTGAGGAGGATGATCATCTGCTGCAATAGTGTACATATCCAATGTCTTTATATTTCCTAAATATATACCGCAGCCCGGATGGATGAAACTAGATCCGGGGTCTTCAATCTCATTCGATCTTCACTCTAAGTACAAGTCGATCCATGTGAGAATTGCGCTGAAGTCGAACATGGAAAGACATCGCTTGATTACCGGTCAATAATGTAAACCGTTAACAAGCGCGAGAGGAATCACCAATAATGACAATGACCCTCAAGGTACTACAGTACAATTCACATGGTGTGAATAAAGGACTTGGCGTCGAACACCACGCAAAATCTTCTGGTCGAAGGTCATTGATGTATACCTGTCGCCGGAAGTGAGAAACTTGCCATTGAGGCATGCAAGCTTCAAAGTACTAGGGGGGTGTTCCTAGATCAACTTCTTGGATAATGAGCTGAAGTCGACAAGAAGCGATCCGTCAAAGGAGGGCCTTAATGAATCCCACATCAGTGACACGGAACGGAGCTAATGACTTTAGTGGAGGTGAAAACAATCTGTGAAATATGATTCAGGGTGGCGATCATGGGTGGATGAAGGATAATGTATGGCAGTGGATGGGACACGGTTGACTCTTTCTGAACACATCTCTTGAACATATAACGACACTGATGTGATGGATCGGTAGCATTACCCCAAATACGGATGGTTTGGCGAAGACCATGGTGATGAGACCGGTGAATGAAACAACCCAACCCGATGTGATACGGAGGACAAAGTGTCATGTTCAAGAGTGACTTGCTACCATCAAAGCTTTGAGGTTCTCCCAATTTTTCCCCAGTCATTTCTGACCAGTACCTCTTTATTTTTGTCAAGCTTGAGGAGGATAACATATGCTTGTTCTATAACCTGCCCTTCGGGCAAGCCCATCGCTATGTTTTAATGAGCCTAGCAATAGGGAAACTCGTTCTCGTCTAAAGACAAGTTTGTCGCTATTTAATCATTTTAACGAGTCTAGCGACAAAGACAACTCGGTCCTTTTCATTTTTAGAGAGTCTGAAAAGGTACAGAAAGTTAACTCCAAAATTCCTTTTTCGTCATCTAATCCCTTAAGTCCGAAAAAGTATAAAACAATACAAAAGGGATGAATTTTCGATAACTTTAACGAGCCGAATAAAACAAGCGCTCGACCTTTTTGTGCAATAATCCCTCAGGTCCAAAAAGATTAAAATCTAGAGGAGGGATAGCTCTTCCGGTCCTTTTAACGAGCTGGAAGGCCAAAACTCGGCGAACTTTTCATATTTTACGAGTCAAATGAAAAGAGCTCAAAGAAGACTCGTCTTTTGAGGAATGAGTGATAAACATGGATAGCAGCAGATTCCAGGTACAGGTTGGAATTTTCCAATCACGGCAGTGTCACAAGGATGGCTAAGTGAAATCAATCTTCGCAGTTGTTCCTCAAAATGGGTAAACAATCATATGGAGGTGAACGATTGGCCAAATGAAATGGAGGTGGCAGGTGCAAACACGACCAAGGCTTTTATGGCTAATAAATTTACGATCACAATGGTTATTTACCGGAATAGGTTCATTTTTTAATGAGCTTGAACTTTGGAGGAAACTCTTGCTCAAAATCTTATGTTTATTTTTTAACGAGCATGAACTATGACGCTAAAACTGCTCGGATCTCGCTTTTCTATTTTTTAACGAGCATAAATTCCGCGGTAAAACTGCTCGATATACCAGTCATAGGATAAGAAATGTCTTCCTGCAAGATTCCAATTTTTATAGAGCTTGCACCTCACATAAGCTATGCTCCAAATTTGGCAATTTTTTGACTTTTGCCCCACATCCTTTCTTTATGCAAGTTTGGAAACGGCTAATCCTACGAGTTTAAAGGGTTAGACCTACAGGTTTAAAGGGAGGACCTAAAAATTTAAAAAATAAATAGTCGTCCCTTGCTTGCACTCCAAAAGGTTGCATGCCCCCAGGTATAAAGTACGATTTCAAGGTTACCCCTCAATTTGCAGGTAGAACAATCGTTCTACCGGGAAAGGCCTACCTCTTTCAGGTTATCCAAAAAATGGTTTTATTTGCTGCCGCAAATGAAACTCTTTCTTCGGCGATGTCTATCATTAGGTTACTCAAAGATGGTTACTACTTGTTGCAGCAAAGGAATCCCTTTCTTTGGAGGCTGCCCCTACTTATCCTCTAAAACATTAGTTTTAATGGGTGAGGCTTGCCTTTTACCCAAAGATGGTTACCATTTGCTGCCGCAATAGAATCTCTTTCCTTGGTAGCCTACCTATTTAGACAAAGGTGAATGACTAAAATCATCAAACACATAACTTTGACAAAAGAGTCCTGTTCTAGAACAACCCCTCTTCCATCCACGGACGGGGTACGGACTAGTCATACTTTTTCGCGGAAATTCTACCTTATACCCAAGGTTTCCTCTGCCCGAAGCAAACCAGGATGCATGCCCCCTGGGTTCCAGTTCTATCTTTCTGAATCACTCGCATTCATCGGGAAGGAGGACTGGGGGTGGAGACATTTCTTGGGTGAATAGACCATTGAGGATTGGTATTTGACTATTTGCGATGCGTGATCCCGGAAATGAAAGTTGGTGTATGAGCTTGACCACCCTTCCTTCGTGTGGAAAACACATTACTCTAAAGAGTGAGGAGACTATAGCTCCCATGCAATATATATAGTCTCGTCCAAGGAGTAGGTTATAATCCAAGGGTCCTTGAACGACCATCACGTTCAAATTAGCGGTCTTCCCTTTCAATGTAACAGGCACATTGGGGAGGATCCCTAATGGTCGACTGGTTCCTTTATCAAAGCCCGAGAGATTTCTTATCTCAGGCAAAAGCGCCGGGGAACCTAGTGCTTTCCAAGAAACAGAGGAAAGGATACTCACAGATGCCCCTTCATCAATGATAGTTCCAGCCATCACCATTCTATAAATTTGGACTATGATTCTGAATGGTATACTGGCTGGTAACCGGGGTCTGCCTAGTTGGTTCCAATCAAAGGACACAACCAGGTTGCTTGGTGGTGGGACCGAATATACGGCCGGATACGACCCTGACGATGTTCCTTCCTGCGATAAAGGAATGGGCGCATTGCCCTGATGCTCATCAGAATCTGTGTTGATAAAAAGAATCTGGATGGTGTCATCCTTATTCTCTTCCGTGAGGGTGTCATTTGAAGATGAAACTTCAGTGACGGTGTCATTTGAGGATGAAACCTCTGAAGGAGGAACCGGGTCAACTGCCGTATCGACCTTTAGACTTTCGTCTGGTCTGGATTCAGTAGGTTCATTTTCAATGACTGACGCTTCAGCTGACCACTTGAGCGGGCCAACTGTATTTTCAACCAACGAAGGACTTGGCACGAGTTTTTTGTATCCAGGAGGAAGTACTACCGGAGAAACCGGACGATCTTCCAAAACTCTCTTCGCTTCATCTAAGAAGGGACAACGGTGGATGGCGTGACCGCCTTCACACAGTCTGCAGGGGGATTTTGCTCCCCCTCTTTGTCTTGAACCTTCACTTTCGTTGGTTGACGGTAAACAATCAACATGGTTATCAGAGGTTGATGCTCCCGAATTGTGCAGACGAGGGGACCAGTCCCTTAGTATCCGGGGAATACAGGGACAATCTCTATGGAAGTGGTCTCCTCTACATATGACACATGGAGATTTAGGCCCGGTCTGTGTTGTGTGTGGGTTTTTGTCAGATGTCTTTTGCTTGCCCCCAGTCGCCTTAGGCTCCTTCTTCTTCTTCTCTTTCTTATTCTTTTCCTTCTTCTCTGTAGGAGCTTGGCTTTTGCCAGCTTTACCTTTTGAAGATGAAGGATTGGAGGAAGGGTTAGAGGAAGTAGAAGGCTGGTGGGAGGCTCTAGATTCATCTAACTGTTGACTCGACTGCTCAGGAACCATGGTGTTCTGAACTACACTGGTTGAGAATAGCCAAATAGGCAGGCCAATTGTCAGTCCTGGAAGCGACAATGTGGCCATGTGGGGCGCACCAACTTCTCCCCAAGAGGAGAAAGGACTAGGATTTCCATCATGTGGAGTTCCTTGGTTGGGGCGTTCCATGTTCTCAACTTAAGATCAACGCGGGAATAGGAGGTGATTATGTTCCGTTTAAAATAAATTTTATAACTACGCTTAGACACAACTTGCTTTTTCACTTTTTAAGAGTCGAGAAAAAGCTAAAGATGACTCTAGTCTCCTTCGATGTATTAACGAGCCCGAAGTGACAAATGCTCGGTTGGACTTTTTCAGTTATAGAGTTTGAAAAAGGCCAAAAGAAACTGCTCTGGAGTTCTAGGCAGAGGGTGTGCCAAACTTTTCGCAAAACCACAGAATACGTTTTATGGTACGAGTGGTCGATCTTCGTGAATGCTGTGTTCACTGCATTGCGATCAGTAGGGCGGCCGACACGGTTTCCTATGGATAAAGGATTTGATCCTATAGGGGTCTCCCAATATATACGCGACGGTACGTGGGAGCACAAGTCCGTATTGATACTTATCGCTTCACCGTGGAGGAATCACCCAACCACTCAACGCTAAGATATCACGTTTAACGACGCCGGAACACGTCTCTAGCTTAGACCTCTAGATGTTTGCGTTATGTTTCAATGCGTTGTTATGTAAATTCAATTTATTTTAAGGTTGATCTTGTTTAGCAGTTTGCCTTTATGGATCACCACGAGATGTATAGAAACACTCCTGAATGCAATCTAAGATGATAAGAAAGATTTTCAATCTTTCAACTTTGAAAACCTTAACTACTGAGGGAGAAGGAAGATAACACCTTTTCACACAGATCATAGAGCACACACTAATGCACTTTCCTAAATCAACATGCAAACTGTCATAATGTACACGCACAATGCAAGTATTTCTTTTCTCTTTCTTAATGTTGATGAAATGCAAAAAAGAAAGCTGTTGTATAACTTTGAATTCAATTTCAAGCGAAAGCAAACAAGTTTGTCCAAAATCGAAAGACACCTTACGATTCACTTGTTTCGACACTTAGAAATATATAAATTCAAACCATATAACGAAAGCGACAAACTCAATCAGCTATGAACAACAAATAAACTAACTCTTAAGATCAAAACGACACTTAATCACAGGTCTAGATCTAAGAGGTCAACGCAAGACTGGTTCACTTTCGTTATGGGAAACCGTAAATGACACAAGAAATACAAAAGAACAAATACAGTTTCTTTATACAACTGAGGCGGAATAATGACAAAGGAAGTTGGTTTCAGATAGGCCTACTGACTGGCAACAAACAGCAAAAACAATAGTGAAAACAAGGCAAGACACAGCAGGAAACCTCAGTAACTCAAGCCAAGACTGGTCCAGCGCAGGTGTAACACTACCTGTTTGACCTTCAGCGCAGGTAGCCCCTTCGGGAACTGCGCTGAAATGCAGACTGCCTTTGTACAGCCTGCAATGAAGAACGAGACTTTCGTCCGTCTTGGTTTCTGGGTCACAGATTGCTCAAAAATTCACAGTTTTTGCTCAAATCAGAAGCCATCAGTCAAGGACACACTAAGGGATGTAAAGGAGGATGAAAAGCTATCACTAAGAGCTTATTAGAGTCCTTGTGGATCAGCTCTTCAAATCATAAACTTGCCCAGAAATTGAGCTAGCGTAGCTGCCCTCTACTTTGTGTTTGATGGACTCAAACACAGTTCGATTCGGTACTCCCTTTGTTTATGAAATGAATAGCAAGAAACACAACAAACCAACAAGATACGCTCCCCAGCGGAGTCACCAATTTGTTGGGGGGGAAAGTATCTAATGCAGAATGCCTCTATCCCACTCTGAAGGTGATAGTACTCCAGCAACAACTGAATGCAAAGCTATTCAAAGTTTCTTCTTTATGAGATGAGAGAGGGAAGAAAAGGATGACCTACTAACCGTTATCTTGCGCTAATAGTCGATCCAGTCTTCACTCCTTGCTGCTTGCTCCTAGCTCCTTGCCCTTTCACTGGCCCAGCTACACACAGATCCTGTAAAAGCACAAGAAGAGGAAACTACAAGAAGCATACATCCATAATAGATTATAGGATTAGCATAAATCAAATATACAAGCATCTATTCATCATAAAGACACATGCATATAGAAGAACCTCAAATAGTTTATTGATAATAGAAGTAAAGTTCTGAGAGAGTTACAACCACAATGGGCCCAATCCAGCAACACCTCCCAGCTGAAAGAAATCTCCTCTTCACCTCCTTCAAGCAAAACACCCAATAGCTCTATACACAAACCAACAGCACTTCCTTACTTGCACAAAATTCCAGCCTCCCTAGACCTCATGAGAGAGCTCTATATATAGGAGATTTGGAGAAAGGATGAGTCAGCTTGAGGCTGGCATAAAGCTGACTAGTGTCCTCTCCCACTTTAGTTAATCTTCAGTTCTTGAGTCCACTTGGAGAATCTTGCTTCCACTTGGAGATCAAGACCCTCTTACTCATCATAGGGCGAATTCCTTGAACCAAGTGTCAGTTTGGAAGCTTCCTGGGCAGTTGACACCTTGCAGAATGACTGTGCCACTTGGCCAATCTCGCCCAGCGTAGGTAGCCTTCATTAGTTTTGACCTTCAGCGCAGGTACAAGGAGGAGCAGTTGACATTCAGCACAGATGCTCAGTGGAGCAGCTGACATGATCCAGAAATAGCCTGTTTTTTAGTGTTTTTGGGTGGAGAACTGATTCTCAGGGCTGTGGTTTGCAGACCTTGTTCCTCTAAGGGTAAGAAAAACATGTTTAGGGACTTTGGATCCCTCAGATTATTGACATTTCATGCTCAATGCTGTTAGGCACAAAAATGTCTATAACAAGCAGAGAGAGAGAGAGAGAGTACAATTACAATAGAAGTAAACACTTTGACTTTTGATATTTGAAGACATATTGCTTCAACTATCCTTATCATGCTGCCCTGATCATCAGTATGTTGCTCCTTACTTAATGTGCCTTTCATCATCATGATCTGAGATTGTTTATCCTTATCATTCTTATTATGTTGAGACTGTGTCCTTTTACTGGCATGCCAAGGATCTCTTGACCATCATCGAAACCTATTTCAATATCAAAGTTATGTAACTACTAACATAATCTTCATTAAGCCAAGAGAATAGATCTATCACTGTTGTTCACAGTGTTTGGGCTGCTACAGGTATGCCATCGAGGTTTATATACCAAGACAATATGGTACCCTCGTCCGACATCTTCTCTACTTCAAGTCATAGGCATGCCGAGAGTGTATTTGGTCTAGAACTTCAGTCAACATTGCGTCCTCATCACACCTCCTAGATCTGATACTCCATGTTTGTATTGTCATAAGGATTTCACGAAGATCTGTATATATATAGACTGTTGTGCGAGATATCAACACGGTCTTCGAGATCCTTACAAGTATGTCGAGGCCATTGGTTATTCTATTGAGATATGCCTGTACAGATCCGAATATAGTTATATACTATTGTGCAAGTATGCCTGTACAGATCCGAATGTAGTTATAGACTGTTGTGCGAGATATCAACACTGAGAGAGCTGTGAGCATATATATACAATGGATTGCCTGACTGTGTGTTATTATATGATTGCGTTCCTTTGCTTCATCACTGTGTATAGACCAATATATACAGCATATAAATCATGAACAACAATATTTCCAACGTATAACATGAACCATGAACAGCGTATATATATATGTCTCTGTATATATCTTGAACATCGTATCCAGGTATGCCTGTGACTTCAATTCATGACTTCATCTCTGCGTAATATTATATGACTACGTTCCTTTGCTTCATCACTACGTATAGACCAACATATACAACGTATAAATCATGAACAGCAATATGTCCAGCGTATAACATGAACCATGAACAACGTATATATATATGTCTCTGTATATATCTTGAACAGCGTATCCAAGTATGCCTGTGACTTCAATTCATGACTTCATCACTGCGTAATATTATATGACTGCGTTCCTTTGCTTCATCACTGCGTATAGACCAACATATACAGCGTATAAATCATGAACAGCAATATGTCCAGCGTATAACATGAACCATGAACAGCGTTTGTACTGTGGCGCTTCCATATGACAACGAAACAGATACGTTGAATGCCTTGTGGAATGACTGTCTCCATAACTTGTATATATTAGCGTATGACTTGTCTCCTGAACAGCGTATAAGTAATTGACTGCGTTGGATCAGCTAGGGCATCATCTGCAGCTAGGGCTCCTTCTTAGGCCAGCGTATTCTTTTGGTTCTCTCCTTCTCCAAAAACCCAGACGTGGAGAGGAGATCACCTCAAGAATACGTGTGTGCAAATGATATCAAATCCTCATCTATTTATACCAAAATGAGGATGATGAATAGACACGTCGGTTGGGCTTCTAGAGCCTACATAAGAGCTGGTTGGCTTGACTATAATTACATAAACAAAATAAATTCATACATCCATAAATACTTATCGGAATCGGATGATCTTTGGATCAATCCTACACCTCTCGATGAGAGGGATCCAATAAAATTATCAGCTACCATAAATAAGCTAACCCACATGGAGTTCTGCCCTAGTTTCCAATTTAACAAGATCCCTCCTGATGTTCTCTTCTTGTCAGATGGACTCCCTACCCAATCTGCATCAATGAAGCCTTGAAGCTTCGCTCCCTCTGTCCATTTGTACCATAATCAATACTGAGTAGTGTCCCTGAGGTATCTCAACACATGCTTTGTCACCTTCCAATACATCTTGGTAGGCCTAACCATCACTTGACTAAGTTGGTTAACTGCATATCACATATTTAGTCGTGTGTTCACCAATTACACGAGTGAACCTAAAAGCTTCCTGTAAACAGTAGCTTCCACTACTTCCCCTAAAGTAGAATCCTCCTTCCTCAAGTTACTTGCTAGAGGATTCTCCATGGGTTTTCCGCTCTCCATGCAGAATCTCTTGA
This sequence comes from Pinus tabuliformis, assembly GCA_031772625.1. NCBI lineage: Eukaryota > Viridiplantae > Streptophyta > Pinopsida > Pinales > Pinaceae > Pinus > Pinus tabuliformis. The sequence continues at coordinate 1,018,852,899 of CM062819.1, read as the reverse complement.
GTATCTTGTTGGCATACTTTCTTTGAGACACATACCACTCCCCATATCCCTGACATATCTCAATTCCAAGAAAGTAATGCATGAGCCCTATGTCCTTCATCTCAAACTCTCTTGCAAGGTCCTCCTTGCAAGATTTGATCAATTGATCATCACCTGTGAGTATGAGATCATCAACATAAATTACAATGATCAACATTTTACCTTCCACCAATATGTGGTACAAGTTCACATTCACTTCACTCTTCGTGAAGCCTAACCCAGTGAAGTAGCTATCTATCCTGGTGTACCAAGCACGAGGTGCTTGCTTCAACCCATATAACGCTCTCTTGAGCCATCACACAAGTGATTCAGGTTCAAAGGTTTCAAAACCTTCAGGTTGCTCTATGTACACCTCTTCCTCAATCATTCCATTAAGGAAGGTTGTCTTCACATCTATCTAATGTATCTTCCAACCCATATGTGTTGATAGTGCCAATATAGATCCAATTGACAAGTACCTTGCAACAGGAGCAAAGGTTTCATCTTAGTCAATCCCCTCTACTTGTTAGAAGCCACGGGCCACAAATATAGCATTATGCTTCTCCACACTACCATTTGCAGCTTTCTTTACCTTGTAAATCCAATGGGATCTCACCACTAAATTGTCCTCCAGTCTCGAGACCACATCCCAAACACTATTACGAACTATGGAGTCATACTCCTCCACCATGGCATCAACCCAAACTGGCTATTGCACTACTTCCTTAAAGGAAGATGGCTCTACCACAACACATTTGCCCATAAGAGCCATGTATCTAGTGTACCTCTCAGGTGATCTCCTCTGCCTGTGCTAAGAAGTGGGTTCTCCCACATTCTCCCATGCATCATCCAACAATCTCTCAACCTCTTTGGTGCGCTTTCTTCCCTCTTTGGAAGACTCTTCTTGAGTAGATGTCTCCAATCCTATATCCTCTACATGTGGATGCTCCACATCAATCTAAGGCTCCTAAACCTTAGGAGATAAAATATCCTCATCCCCATGTAGCTCAAGCTCCCTCTCAAGGGAAACTCACATGGCATTCTCCTCATTGAATCTAACATCCCTGGGAACCACTGCCATCCTGTTGGTCAGCAAGTACACCCGATAACTGTGAGGTGTATCAGTGTACCCCACAAATATCCCCAACTCTGTTGTCGTCTCAGGCTTCTTCCATGCATCTTTGGTCACATGGAAATATACTGGTGACCCAAAAAATCCTGCAGTGACCAACATCTGGCTTCTTACTGGAATAAGCCTCCTATAGTGTCTTCATCTCAAGTATCTGATGTGGGTTATGATTCTAAACATAAATTGTTGTGTTGCATGCCTCAACCCACAAGTGTAGTGGTAGGCCCTGATCATGCAACATCGCCCTCAATGCCCCTACTATGCTTCTGTTCTTCCTCTCAGCCACCCCATTCTACTGAGGGTTATGGGGTTCCTTCAACTCTCGTTTAATCCCTTTCGTTGCATAGAAGTTATTAAAATCATTGGAGACATACTCACCACCATTATCACTCCATAGAGATTTAACCTTATTTCCTAACTCTTTCTCCACCAATGCTTTAAACCCACAATTTTTTTTGAAAGTTTGATCCCTTTTCTACACGAAAAATATCTGGTGTTTGCGAGAATAGCCATCAACAAATATAAAATAATACTTGTGTTTGGCCGTGGATGTTGTCAAGAATGGTACAAACGCATCTGAATGGACTCGCTCTAGAATAGCCTATGCTTGTCTATCTCTATCGTAAAAGGAAGTCTTGGTGTATTTTCCCAAATTGCACCCCTTTCATGTATCAACTTTCTCAAGCATACCTTTGGGAAGACCGATAGAGATCTGCTCCAATATCTTCAAAGCACCATGATGCAAGTGGCCTAATGGCCTGTGCCACAACTCACCAACTTCTCAACTCTACACCCTTTCTACTTTTTTGATCAAATTAGCATACTCCTTTACCTCCATCTTATAGAGATTCTTCACCTGAACCCCTATATTCTTTACTTGACCTGTGGCTATGTGTCGAAGGAACGCCTTTCCTTTCGAGAAGATCACATCATAGCCTCTATTCTCAAGCATGGAAATGGATACCAAGTTCTTCATCAACCCGGGCACATGCATAACATTCTTCAAGGTGAGTGGAGCCCCATGCTCCCTTTGAAAAGTAATCATGCCCAATCGAGTAATACTATACTTCTTGTCATCACCCATCTTGATATGCATATGGAGATATTTCTCCTCCATGTCACTAAATAACGATTTTTAACTAGTCATTTGGAATGAAGCTCCACTATCTAAGTAGCATACACTTCCCATAATTGATGACACCATGCATGCAATGAGGGAAAATTCCAATTTGAATTGAGAGGCCAAAGCCTCACGTGCTGCTCCTCTTAAGGATTTCTTGAGTGGAGAATTTGTGGCAAAATGGCCTAGCTCATGACAATGAAAGCACTTAACTTTCTTCGTGTAGTTCTTCTTACCTCCATGATAAGAATTCAATTTAGAGTGGGAAGCTTTACCTTTCCCCTTCTTTGCCTTAATTGCTAAGGCACAGTTCTCTTCATCATCAATCTTTGATGAAGAGCCATCCTCAGTGTTCCTCCTGATATCCTCCTACATCAAATCCAACAACTTCTCCCGACCATTGAAAAATTCCTAATAACTATGCCAAATCTTTGGGATTCCTAGAGGAGCAACACTCACCATATCATCCTTGGCAATCATGATTCAAACACTTCCAAGTTCATCACGACATTGAGTGAACTTGGTAAAGTATTTTCAAATAGTCTCGCCTTTCTCCATTTTGATTTTTTGAAGTTTGTCCTTTAGTCTCCTTTGGTAACTGTTATTCTGATACAAGTCTATCAAATGTTTTCCACATAGCATACAAAGTTTCTTTACCATGGAGACTCGAGACAATGTGGTCTCGAACTCCCTCAAGGATTATTTGCCTTGCCTTCGCCACACAATTCTTCCATTTGGCCAGATTTTGTGCATTCGATGTTGGTGGTTTACGAATTTCTTGATCAACAAAATCCTTTCAATTCATTATCCTCTAGAAAAACCTCCATTTTGTCCCTCCAGGATATAAAATTTTTGTTTCCTTTCAAGACAAACCTGAGTTGCAAACCGCAAAACACCATCTATCGATCCTGAAGTATGTATTGCAAATTCCAATTTCACTTATAACCCAAAACTCAAAAATTCAAAATTTCTTCTAGTATATTGTTCTTAGCTATGATACCATGTAGAAAATCCTATAGATTCACAAGATCATGTAACTTACTGAAGCACAAGGCAAGAATCTACTTCTACTTTCTACCAGCGGAAGCCAATAGATCAATGAAAACAATATGAACAAGAAAAATTTAAATCAATGGCACATAACACAAGATTTATCTGGGGAAAGGCACTACTCAAAACCCCACTATATATATTACATATATTAGAAATATGAGTGAAGATACAAAGCTTGTTCTCACTAGAACAATTCTGCACAAGTATGCTCAACTCTCTTAGCTCACAAGCTAGCTCTTGGCCAACACTTAGCCAATTCTGTAGCTCTACAAGCTCCTAATATCTTGTGTAAGTCCTAGGATGAATAGCCCATATTTAAAGGGAATTCATGTTTCCAAAACTGCGCAATCCAAACATAGGATCAATATTTGATGCATGCATGATATTTACACTCTAGTAAATAATACCATGGATAGTACGTTGTCCCTGCACTCTAGTCTCAACTGGGTCTTTCTCTGAACTGACATGCATGAGTTTCGCATGAGGGAATATTCATTTAACTAGAGTAGCACTAGTGGATGCGTTAGTGCACTAACTGACTGTTAATCCTCTATTAGTTCCAAAAATAATTTAGAACTAATTTAGCTGAACTTAACTCAGTAAACTAAGTGATCTAATTTCCAACTCAATTTAAACTCATATTGGACCCCTAAAACTTAGGGGGAACATATACATGACTACAAAAATACTTCCAACTCGAAATTCCTAAGCTAATTAAGTTAATTAAACTTAATTAACTATTTACAAGTTGTTAAGAGAATAGAATTCAATTTTAATTCTTAGTTTAATTCAAGGACAAATTAAATTGGAATTTCTTGTTTCCATTTCTCAACATTTGTGTCCCTCTTGGCGGTAAATCTAGGTCTCCCAAATGATTTAGGGATGGTTGAGTGCACGTTTATGACTCTCAAACTAATAATTCCAAACCCTCATGAATTTGCTACTAATTTCCTTAGGTTTTTGGGTCAAAGTGTAATTTTAGATTTTAGCAAAACTAGTCCCTTCAAGGTTTGTAGATATTGTATACATTTGGTGCATTTGATTCTATTTAATTATCATGCACATTTCACTTCAACACAATTAATGGAAGGAAACAAGATAAGATACAGAGAGAAATGGATGTTTGCATGTGGAATGAAACTTTGTATCCATGAAAAACCCCAGGGAGTTGTGTTCAACATATTGATTGTTTCTCTTTTTACCTCCAAGTCAAATTGTTGGGGGGGAGTTCCTAATAGAGTATCAGAGGAGGATAAAATGTTTTTGTTGTTTACTAAAAAAGATAGAGTTGGAGATTGGTTCATCTTTCCAAAATCATAGGTTATTATAATATATGGTTTCGAGAAGGAACCTTATCGACCCCCAAAATTTATCAATCCACAAATCTTTGCATACGAATTGTTAAGACAAAGACTCTATGTGAATGGTTCTCATTTTGTTTCTAAAAATAAAAAGACACTTGTAAATTTTTTAATGAGTTTTTTCTTAGATTGTGATGAGCACCAATATTGCAGCAATAATGTTGCAACTCTTGGGCTACCAACTTTATTTTATCAACTCGGGGTTCGTACAAACTTGGAGGTGACAATGCTACATACACAAGTAAAAGTTATGGTTTTGCCTTTTGTCATTATTCAGCTGGCAAGAGACCACTAGGGTTTGCAAGACAAATTTCTATGGATTCAAAATAATATTTGTTCCTTGACAAAAGAAATATAAATCTACTCTAAGAGAGAGAGTTGATCTATTGTAATCATGAAAAAGACTGAAATTCAATGCTAAGGCATACCATTTCCTAATTAACTGCTAAGAGCTATGCTTTTCAATAATGCTAAATTAAAATGAACAAAATTTTACTGTCCTAAGCAGGGAAATCAAAAACATAAAACATCATTGTTATGCATGTAAATGACTGTAATAAATCTATTTTGTCTTTTTATGCTTTTCATGAAAAATCAAGTGTGCAAGCTAATCTCTTTTGGTGATGTGGTAGGTGGTTTAGGGATGATGGACGAGAGATGGAAGGTTTAGGAGATGGTTGGAAGGATTGGGATACCCTTGGGTGACCTTGGGAGGCTTCCTAGAGGCTTTCCCTCAATTCAGCCTCAAAACAGGCCACTACAGGAAAACCTACAGGATGTACTAGAAACCTATAGGATGTATTGTATTTCTACAAGACACAACCAAGAGCAAAACGAAGGGTGTTGGAGGTGATGGAAGGCTTAGGGAAGGTGGTTGAGGGGTTGAATGGAGTGAGGAAAGGCCTAGGATCACTCAGAACCCAAAAAAAAATTTAGGAGATGGTTGGATTCACTCAACATGCTTGGGGGAATTTCTATGTAAAATGATGAAATTATTGAAGGTCTTGATGAAAACAACCAATGCCTGTGGGTGGATGAAGTTTTAAGGTGGTTGCTTGCTATGAGATCTCTGTCTACTTCTGAACCACCTACTTTGCATCAAACACGTATAATTTCCAAAAATTCATGTAAACAAGAAGAATTCTCATGAGCTAGAAAAGTAGAATTTAATGAACTAACTATCTATCATATGCATGTGGAAATTGCTGAATAAAATGGAATCATGGATGAGATCTCTTACAAGGATGAAGATAGAAGAGATGAAAATGAAATCCTACACTTGTAAAACTAATCAAATGATAGTTCAAGTACAGTAAACTCTAAATCTTATGAAAGAAATGGAAATCTGTCTTTTTGGGGCTACATAAGGGTCTTTTCCTCAAATCATGATCCCAGAAGGAAGAAGTGAGGTCACGAAACATACTAAAATCTTTGTGGGGCTTATTTTATCCCTTCTAACCTACTACTAAAGTAAGGTACAAATGGAAGAAAACTAATAAACAATTAATCAAAGCTACACTACTTGCAATGAAATATTTCAAAAGACAATTTAACCATGAATCTATGAAACTAAGCTAAGATTACAGATACAAGAAGAGGAGCCTTTGCTGCTAGGGTTGGGCCGTAACCCAAGAGCTTCAACCCTCTGAGTTAACTCAATACTGGATCAAGAAAAACTCATTCTTATTACCAAAATAAAAAATTACATCAAAGTTCTCCACAAGTTTGGAAGCTCGAAAATCACTAGTGTTTTTACAACCAAAATTCGAATCCTAATGAGGCTCTAGGCCTCTCTACTTATACAACTGAAGTCCCCAATGACTTCCTTAAATTTAGGGAGGCTCAGATCCTAAACTCGATATGAACTAAATCTTTGTCTATCACTTGCTCGGCTGCCTCCTGATCTTCATGTCTTGACTGCTTGCTCTCTAAGCTTGTGGGATTAATGGAGGAATATTCGAATGGGGGAGGAGTACATGAGGAGGATTTACCTCCTATAATATCTCTCCCTTGTCCCATTGAAGTTTCAAACCTTATTCTCATCAAAATTCCTTGATCTTCTCTTCCAAACCAGTATTCAATACATATTAGTCCACTAGGCATAATATCTCACTGTAACTCATCTCATTAAACAAAATATAATCAAAACATGTAATAAGTTGTGAGAGGAGTTGGTTTGACTAGGCCACGAGGTGAATTAATTCCCATATAACTACCCAATGATGAGGCTCATCATCACCCCTACTGAAGTGTTTCTCATCCTCTGAGCAACTCAATCAATATCCATGTCTTTCATAGCTCTAGTGGCCTCCCTGACATCCCATGCCTCTACTATGGTTTCCTCTTCTTGTGCATAGAAACCTGCTTGCTTTTCTACCTCCTCCCACTACCTCCTTTCTTCTTATTCCTTCCTTCCATATCGCATCTATAAGAGCAGTGACTTAGTCTCAAGCCAATCCAATTGAATTTGAGCCTTTGAATAGATTGATTATACAAGGGTGTCCTATTCAGTGCTTCTTTCATTATTTGAGGAGAGTGGTACTCTCTTATCTTTAAACTGTATGGCAATGTGTTCCATCTCCTCAGGCAATCTTGCATGCTATCATCCCCTAGCAGCGTGAACATGTCCTCAAAATGTGAAGTTGATTTATCTTGGGTAGCAAGATACCTAAGTGCAAGCTGAGGATCATTTACAATTAAATTATGTGTACTGATGAGGGCCATTGGATTAGATTTCTCATCTTTGATCATAAGAGGCTTTGTTTTTTATCTTTGCCAATATCTTCTTCATTGCTACAACCCTTGCTTCCTCATGGTTCATCCATTATGCCAAAGCCATCAATTTTAAATCTCCTAGCTTAGCATTAGGGCCCCATACATTCATGTCTGTTAAGGCCATATTATGCAAATAAAACTCAAACATCTTGTCCCTATCTTCCAATGTACTTTGATCACAAAGATCAATGAACTGTCTGTAATCTTCAAATGGCATAGTGTCTCTCTGTGCTAGGGTCTTGATTTGGAACTACAACCACTATTCCTTAAGGTATAGGGCATAGGATTTACCTGGCATCCTACACTGGATTTCTTCCAAAGAGAGACTGGACATGCATGCCAATTGATTCTCTCTTTCTTGCAATTGTCCTTTAAACCATGCATTTTATGTCTCTACCCGATTTTTCATTCTAGCCTCTCTGTCCCTCAAGCTACTTATCTCTCTACCCATCCCTTTGAGCTTCTCCTCCATGTGACCAATGTCCTCCACCCCCTTGGACTTGGTAGTCTACATCGATCTATGAGTTCTATCTCTCTCCTTCCCAAGCTCAAAGAATAATGGAATAGAAAATTTTTGTGGAATGAGCCTTCCCCCTTCAATAAATCTATAGTAGGAGTCAAGGTTAGGTTGGGGGCTAGGTTCCCTTAGCTCTAGGTCCTATTATTTAGTTTCTTGTTGTAGGATTCCCTCCTTATCCAATTTTTGAGTCTCCTGTAGGACTGCTTCTGCTTCCTGTAGGTCCTGCTGTGTATCCTATAGGATTTCTTTTCCTTTGGATGAGGTGGATCTAGTTACAGGCCTTCTCACATAGGTGATAGGAGACTTAGGGGAGGTTTGTGCTAAGGATCCTCTTTCTTGGGTTTTCATAGGAGGAGGCATTTTCTCCTGTTGTTTAGGTGAGTCCTCAATTACAATGGAAATTTTGGTTGGAGTTTGGGGTTTCCCCTACCTTACCCTTGTGCTTTTCCTTGTTCTGAAATATAAGGGGGTCTGCCTTTGTCTTTTTCCTTTTTGTTTTATAGGGGTGATAAGAGAAGTGAGGCGAGCTACTGCTTCTCCCTCTGTGGGTTTTGGAGACACCTTAGGTGACTCCTCCTTGTCTTTTTCCTCCTCTTTTCCATTGCCCTTTTCCTCTATGTTTTTCCCCTCTTCTCCTCCTCCTAGAACTTCATCTTGTTTATCAGTATCCTCCTTGACATCTTCCTCTATTTCCTGATCACCTTCCTTATCTTTCTCCTCTTCTTCCTCCTCATCTATATCATCTTCATCCCTCTCTACTTCTTCTCCATCTATTTCAGTTTCTTCCTCATCCTTTTCACTAACAGCGGGACTAATGTCATATGTGACAATTTTGATATCCTCCTCTATCTGCATGTCTCTGAAAATTGACCATTAGATAGGAATTTTGAGGTTGTGGAGGGAATATTCTATAATGATTCTAACTAATCCATGGTGATATAACTACTAGTGGTTTCCCTCCTGCACCTTTATGCTTGTATCTATCAGTGATTTCTGAAGGAATTATTGTATGCTGAGGTTGTGGTGAGGAGGTGTTTATGCTCCAAACCTAAATTCTTTAAGAAGCCTAAAGTGATACCCATAAACCACACTATACCTACCTTCACATGATATGTATTTAATAAGGTGGTAGCTTACCTCATTCCAGGGGTATGGTAGGCTTGTTCTCCTTACTCCATTTTTGTCCTCAATGGGCTCTTCTCCCTCTAAAAAGAACTTCTTCTTGGCAATCTGGCTATCTCCCTTGTCTTCCTTTCTCCAAGGCACTCCTAGGGGAAGTGTGGTAATCCTGCTTATGAGTTCATGGGTGAGCTCTATGGAGAGGCTTATCACCACAATAATGGCATGGACTCTAGTCAGTGGAATGAGGGAGAGAGAAAAATCTCAGGCCACTTCATCATCATACCCTCTTAATTTTTCAAAATACCCCATCCAATTATGCCTTGTGAAGATTTCTAACACCTGAGGGTGTTGGTGGATTCTCACAGTGTTAATGGGATCCCTTATATTAAACCCCCCTGTCATTTTGGTTGGTGAATTTTGAGGAGCTAAGATGGTTTATACAATTTTTGAATGCAGAAGTAAATAACTGAAAGAATTGTGGAGACAATTCCCTTACATAGCTGCCAAATTCACTCAATACTAGGTGATTTTCTACTCAATTCACTTTGAAAAAGCAAAGTAATTATAGATCCTACCTCCTCATAGTGTTTGTTTTAGCCAACCCCCATATTTTCCCTTCTAAAACTCCTCTCGACCAATCCTGTAGACTGTATGTTTGTATCCTGTAGGATTCATGTGCGATCCTGTAGGATTTCCTGTGTAATCTTGTAGGAAGTCCTGCACAAGAGAACGGTGGAATTCTCTCTTCTGTAGGTTTCTTGGGTAAGAGAGTGACTTTTCTAGAGTAAGCCTTGAGGATATGAATGCATGAGTGCATGGGGATCAATGATTATTTCCTCTTATGGCTAAGTTATGTGAGGTGGTGTGCTGATAGCAGAGGTACGTTTTCTACTTTTGGACCATTGGTCCCCACTACCACCTCATCATTCCCCTCTCCTCACAATAAACTCCCAGTTCATGCCTTCGTAGACTTAACTAATTTTGTCCTTCTCCTCTCTTTCTTTGACTTGACTACTGCCACGTGTGGGAGGACCAACTGTTTTGTCTTCGTCAACTGAATGAAGGTGTCCAAGTTATCTAGCCACCTTTCACTTATAAACCAACTTACTCGTAACATTTACATCTTTTGACTACATTATGCAAATGAGAGAGTGAAGCGAGATACTTACCTGTGGTGCTAATGCCTAGTTGTAGTTGTTGAAGACCTGAGCTTCTTGTTGTGTGTTGGTTGCACGCCACTTTTCCTTCCTTTTTTATTTCTCTTTTATGATTCATTTGATGTGAAGGTACCTGGTGTTGAAGATGATGGTGTTGTTGCTTCTTTGGAGCTCCTTCTACCCTTCTGGATCTTCATTCTAGAAGCTTGCTGCAATCATGATTTATATTTTGTGGGATAGGCTGCTACAGGATTTCCTACAAGATGTCCTATAGCTACTTCTCCCTCAAAACTTCTCATCATTTCTTTTGTTGGGATTTTGAGGATGATGACATGGATTGAGAGGAAGACTAGGAGTGTAGAGAATGAGATATACTCAATTGCTACTCCCTTCTGCTCTCTGTTTCATTTTTTCTCTCTGTGTTTTCCCTTGAGGACTGTGAATTTGTTTTTTAGAAACTATTTTTTTTATGGTGAATGTAGGGGCAATCAAGGTGGAGATAGGTATGGTAATGAAGTGGTGATGTAGGGATGTTATTTTTCTGACACGACAAGTAATTTTCTTGCCCTGGGGTCACTTCTTGTAGGATTATCGAGCCACTATAATTCCTATAGGATCATCTTATAGTTTTTCAGTGGATCCTGTAGGTTTACAGGGGATCCTGTAGAAAACACTGCCCCCTTGTAAACTGAAGCAGAGGAGTGAAAAAAATGAAAGAAATGGTGGAGTGATGAATGATCATGGGTGGAAAAATAAAAATGTGAGTGAAATAGGTCCCTTTATGATGCTCCTTTGTTCTCTGATCGTCCTCTTGCTGACCTGCAAATAGAACTTTTCATGATTTCTTTCTCCTTTTTTTTTTGGAAACAACTATTCTGCCTCTTATAGGTTTTCATCCTAGCTGTTCTCCCTGGGTGCCTCAAGCGAGGTTTTCACCTGGGGATCTTTTTATTTCCTTTTTTTTTCTTTTGACACAATTGGGCTACCCCAAGAGGTTTTTAGCCCACTAGTGGGACTGAGGCATCTCATGGAGGTTTTGACTTGAGTCCTTATCTTTCTTTTTTCTTTTTCTCAGTGATTTGATGAGGCAAGAGCTGAAACTTGTTCCATTACCATCACTGTTTTATTGATACCATCAATGAACTCTTTCTTTGAAAATGGTATTTTGTAAGCTTTCAATTTGTGTCCATTAACAAGTAAAGGAATGGCCTCTGCATCTATGGTTCTGATCTACATTGGACCATTATCATGACATCTTTCTATGACATAAGGTCCTAGCCATCTTGTCCTTAACTTGCCCTTAAAGTCTTTATATCTGAAATCATATAACAAGGTCCAATCACCTTCTTCAAATTTCTTATCCTTGATGTTATTATCATGCCAGATCTTCCTTTAAAGTTGAGTAACCTTTGTGTGTAGGAGGGCCTACATTCTGAATTCGTCTAAACTGTTTAAATGAAGTAATCTCTCTTTTTGTGCACTGCAGAGATCTAGATCTAGTTGGGCTGCCATCCTTAATGTGTTATACTCAAAATCAATGGACATCAGGGCCTTTTTCCCGTAGACCATCTCATAGGGTGTGAATCTAGTGGTGGTCTTCCAAGTGGTATTATAGGCCCAGGTGTCCTCAAGTAGTCTATCTTCTCAATATTTCTTGCTGCTACTCACTCCTTTGGTCAAGATGCTCTCCAGCACTCTGTTGGTCACCCCCACCTACCCATTAGCTTGTGGGTGATAGGAGGTGTAGGTCCTATCCTTGATCTTGTGCTGGTTGAGCAAGTGTTCAATCATGTTTGAGGTAAAATAGCTGCCTTGATCAATGACCAGCTCTCTAGGGTACCCAAATTTGTAAAATACATTCTCCCTTAAGAACTCAGCTACCTTCTTCTCTGTTGCTGCCTTAATTGCCTTGGTTTCAGCCCACTTAGTCAGATAGTTAGTGCACATAATCATGTATTTTTTTTCCTTGGAAGGAGGGTCAATAGGTCTAATGAAGTTCATGCCCCACTTGTCAAATGGCTTGAAAGTCACTTGAGGCTGCAGAGGCATTTCGTCCCTTGGAGTAGGCTTTCCCATCCTTTGGCACTAATCACACTGACTAGTATATCTTTTCACATCCTGATGAAGAGTGGGCCAATAATAGCCTACTTGTAACACTTTGAATGCTGTCCTCTTTGTTGCAAAGTGACCTCCACAAGTCCCATCATGACAGGTCAGAAGGATGTTAAAGACTTCCTCCTCCCTAACACACCTTCTCAAGATTTGATCTAGGCCACGTTTGAAGTGATTTTCCCCAATCCATGTGAAGGGGCTGCTCTTCCTTATAATCTTTCTTTTTTCTTTGGAGGACAAGTTCTGTGGGAATTGTGTAGGCCATGTCAACAAACCATGGAGAGAGAACTGAAATGGTGAATGAGTTCTCATCTGGTAACTGGTCATCAACCATTCCCTCTTGACCTATAGGCAGATTTAATCTCCACAAAAAGACTGTAACAACATTTTCCTTTCCAGGCTTATCAATAATAGTTAGATCAAACCACTATAATAAAAGCAACCATCTTATAATACGAGCATTCACATCAGGTTTATTCATTAAATATTTGATTGCAGCATGGTCAGTATGGAAAAATGTTTGATAGCCTGTAATATAATGCCTAAATTTGTTCAATTAATGCACAACAACCAAGAGCTCCTTTTCAGTCACTGTATAGTTCAGTTCGGCCTTTGGCAAATTCTTACTGATAAAGTAAATGGCATAAGGCAATTTTTCATCTATCTGAGCTAGGGCTACTCCTATAGCTTTGTGTGAGGAATCAATATGAATGTGAAAAGGAAGGGCCCAATTTGGGCCTCGGAGAATTGGTGCAATGGTTAACTTGTTCTTCAGGATGTCCAAGGCCTCTTGACAACTTTTTGACCATATAAGCTCAGAGTCTTTGACCAACAACCCAAATAAAGGAGAGGTCAACTTTTTGAAGTCCTTTATGAACCTTCAGTAACATATAGATAACCCTAGGAAACATCTAACATCTCTCTGATTTGGAGGAGGTGGGACCTATTACACTAAAAAAATGTCACCTTGACTACTTACAGTTAGTATGGCTCAAATCAACAGTCATGCTACCCTCTTAGGCAAGTCTCATGCCTCTGTTATCCATCTCAAACTCAAAGAAGAGAGAAAGTCTTGTAAAAATTATGTTTATCTCTGGGGTCGCAGGTTCTCTCTAGTCTTACCTGCGGGGACGCGGACCTTGTTCACAAAATCTGCGTCCATGGACGCTCTGTATGTTAAGGGACAGGTGCGTCCCTCTGTAAAAGGCAAAATGCGCGAGTTTTATCTTGAAAAAGTTACTTGTGGTTACTTCTAGAACATTCTAGAGGTCGGTTTGATGAAATGGATGCGCCTCCAGTTGGTTCATGTATCTCTATTAAGGGGGAACTTATCCCATCAATAAGGGAGCTATCCCACCCATAGAGGGGGATGATCCCATTGATAGTGGACCTGAATAACCTCTTTACAGCACTATAAATAAAGGCATTGAGCCAGAAGGAGGGGAGGTTGGAGCTATACATTTTCTTTGGGTAAATGCTGCAGGATTTAGGTCTTCCATTAGAGCCTTTGTGAGGAGAGATTGTCTTCACTTGATTCTACTTGGGAGAGGGTGAGCTTTGTCAAAGTAGAGGAAAACCCTTGATGGACCCTGGGAGGAACTTGCACAACACCAAGGCCAGGTTGTAAGAGTTTCTTTGTTTCGTTATTAATACAAACTGGTTTATTTTTCTCAATAGCTTGTGTTAATGAGTTATTTCATGTGTTCCTTGGTCTGCATGTTGGATATATGTTTTATTATATGAAATGCAAGTGCTTGGTAATTGTTTGATTGTTTGTGGTTGCAGGAATTGACTTGAAGGAGGAGCTCATCCGGATCGTCAAGAACGGACTTCAACAACAGCGTTTTGGAAAAAGGTAAGCCTAAACACTTGTAGTTTTCATGTTATAAAAGGTGTATTTAGAGAAAGATCACTCCATTTTGTCTTGTTTGTCATTAGAATGTCTTAGACTTCTAGGAAGGTCAGTCGTGTCCGCACCCTTGACAGATTCCGTGTGACAAATTGGCGACTCCACTGGGGAATCCATTAATGAGAGAGTCTTTTCCTTTATATGAACTTTGCTTTGAGAAAATCATTTTTATTTTCTGGTTTTTGACTGTGAGAATTAGTATTTGGGTGGCTTAGCTTTAGATTTAGTTAGATTTGGTTTTTCTTCATTTTTCCAGAAGGACGCACCCTCTTAGTACTGCACAGTGCGTCTTTGGACGCGCTGTTGCCGTCTGCACAGAGCGGGGCCGCACCTGTGACAACGGGTTGCCTGCGTCTTCCTGTAAAACTTAAGAAAATTCCATTTTTGCTTTAAATTGCTTTTAGATTTTGTTTTTCCTTAGTGTTTTCTGCCCAGATCCTTTAGTACCCTGTCAAGAATTTTCACCTGAACTAGTTTTGTGAGCTTTGAGTGTTTTAGTGGTTTTCAACGAAGTTTAGACCTAGGGTTTGATTTTTGGAAAGCTTTGTAGTGACTTTGATAGTAGAAAGTTGTCCAGCCTTAGATCTCTCTGGTTAGTCAACCTTCTTAGAAGTCGGGCCTGTCGTAAAGTCTCCTTTTGTGAGCAACTTGTCATTTGAGTTGTTTTGGGTCAAATTTCGAATTACTTGTTTATAAAGTATTGATTTCCATTTTACAAAAAGAACAAAAAGATTAGAGTTTTGTTTTGGCTAGTTTTTGATTCTGCAATAAGCTAGTCCTTGATTTGATTGTGATCAAGTAAAACACCTTAGAAATAATCATTGTTAGTTTTGGCCTCGTTAAGATTGCTTAGAGTAAATTTGCCTTTAGTTTGCTTATGAGTGCATTTTCATAGATTTTAAGAGTTGTTAAGATTGATTTTTGGTTACATTAGATTTACTTGCTTTATTAAAAGAAAAATACAAAAACATCTTCTTAAAAAGTCTTGTTTCAAGTAGCTTTTTGTTTTCGAAAGAAGAAAAGAGTTTTTTCGTGCATGTAAAGAGAGGTTATGTTTTTATGATTGGAAAAGAAAAACGAATTGTTTCTTTGATTGTCTTCAATTAAGAAGTTGCTTTTATAAAGATTGCATTCTCTCAACTTTTTAGTTAAGCAATTCATCGAAAAAGTAAAGTAGTGGATAAATCATTCTAGGTGCATTTTGTAGTGGTTTCGAGTCGAGTCAACACACCACTAGTTTCACTTCCATCACCTTTTGACTTAAGAAACAACCTTAAAAGTAACGCTTAAATTAAAATCAATCTAGTAATCTTTATTTTTCTAGGGCTCTGAAGCACCAACATAGCTTAGGCTAGGGTCTTGGAGTAGGTGAGTACTTAACTCTCCAAGACTACAAAACCAAACAGATAGTCTATCTTGAGTAGAACAAATCCAATTGTTTCAGTTACATTCTGGGAAAGCTCCTCTTAAAGGAGAAACACGAGCTCGTGTCCGAACCAGTGAGGGGATCATTCCTCCCTCGTTGGGAACGACGCCAGGCAGTACGTATTACAAACGGTAAACCTCGGATTAACCATTGTCGAGGAGCCAGGGGTCACTTATCGGTAAACCTTGGATTGTTGTCAAGGAGCCGGTAAGGGGATTGGAGCTTGCTACTCTGCCCTTGCGTGCTGTCGGAGTTTAGACTGTTCCCCCAGGTGTAATTGTTGTGATTGGTAACCTTAGTGGCCATAATATCTAGGATTCTACCCAAGGTGACGGTGGAGGGAAGGTCCCACTGTACCTGGAGCAGACGTCGGTTATACTCACTTGGATTTTCTGGGGGGTTCGCTTCACTTCGAGACGGTTAAAGTGGAGGAACTTGGTCCAGTCTATTCATTAAGCAGGTTGCCGGGGTAACTGTTCCACCCACTATTTCTGTACTGAATCCTGCGAGGTTGGGCCTAATCACCAACTAGCGTTTTTGGTCCGGAAGACTACTGTTTGTGTGTGGTTTGACGCTCTAGATTATTTAGGCGTGTGCTTCAAATTTGATTGGTTCTTTAGAAGACTTTAGGTGGTTTGATTTGAAATTTTTTACTTTGTTTTCGTGTGTTGTAGTTAAAATCTTTAATTGTGGCGGAATTACCGAGAAGGTCCCGTCGAATTGCGGGCCAGTCTCCTGAAGTTGTTTCTGTGGCCGAATTGTTGAGAAGATCCCGTAGACTTAGGGGATCCCCTCCTCGAGACGACCCAGGTAATTTAGAAGGGTTAAAGGTCCTTGTAACTCCTCCTAGTGGCAGTAGAGTAGGATCACCTGAAGAAGGAGAATCTTCCTTGGTAGTCCATCCAGATTACCAAAGTTTAGAAACAGGTTACAATCCCGAAGCTGTTACAGTTTCCGAGCTTGCTGGTAGTTTTTCATCTGCCAGTGAAACAGGCGAAGAACCTGAAATTTCAGAACCTGTTACTCCAACTCCTAGTGTTCCTGATTCACCAAGAATAGAAAGAATTATCACCGAAAATCTTCCTGTTGGATTAATTGCTATAGAAGAACTTGTTCCAGAGGAAGAAATAGGCGTTTCTGATTCTGAAGATCTAATTACCCTTGATCTAAGGGAGCGTGAATCCATCTTTTACAGTCCTCCTAGAAGTGAATCTTGGTACCTTGCATTAACCAATTTTTTAGACAACTCAGTAGGTTTTTCTACACCTCGTACTCCGGTTCCACCTAGAGGAATTCATTCTCCTGTAAATATGTCTGGTCAGTCATCTGTGTTTTCACAAAGTCCTGAATCATTTTTACATGGCGGTCCTTCTGTTCCTACTGGGTATCAATCACTTTCTGGTACCTTTGCGGGAGCATCTCCTCAACCTGTTGATCATGGGTTATTAGTTGGAAACAGTGGTAATGTACCATTGAGTATAGGTGACGTTTATATGATGTCAGGTTCAACTCCCATTAACCAACCTCAAGGTGGCCAATTACCGCCTGGGGGGCAACCTTCGTTAATGCCTGGGGGGCAACCTCAAGGTACTTCATTCGTGACTGGGGGGCAACCTCAAGGGTATCAACCCCAAGGGTATCAACCCCAGCCTCAATATGTACCCCAAAGTCAACCTCAGTATCAGTATCAACCTCAAGGATGGCAACCTCAAGGATGGCAACCCCAAGGGTATCAACCCCAAGGGTATCAACCTCAAGGATACCAACCTCAAGGTCAAGGTCAACCCCAGTATTCGTATTTACCTCAAGGTTATCAACCTACGGGTCAATACCCTGGTCAAGGTTATCAACCACCTCAAGGGCAATCATATGGGACTGCACCTTACAGTTATCAACCCTATCCTCAATACGGCTATGGATCTCAGTATCCTCAACCTGTTACGAGTCAATACCCTGGAATGTTAACATGGGATCCGTCACAGGGTCAACAGATGTCGCAACCAAGTATACAGTCGGTACCTCAAGCAGGACAACCTGCAGTTCCTGGTCCACCCCAGCAACCGCAACCTGTCCAGTCAAGTGTTCAGACCCCTGTAACTTCTGTAGTTACTCAGCCGCCAATTGCACCTGGTACTCCACCTCACACGGCTGCAGCAACTACCGCTTCATCTACCATGCTTACTTCTGGAGTATCGGCAGCTCCGGTTTCTACTGTCCCTGTAACCACTCCTCAGACATCTGTACCGTTGTCTGGACCCACGGTTCAAACCACAGTCCAGATGCCTGCAGGCCAACCTGGTACAAGTACGGTTGTTACTACTCAACCTCAATTTGTTCAACCTCCGTACCAGGGACAGTATCAACCTGGGCAAGCTGCCCAACAACCGGTTTACCAGTATCAACCGTATCCTGGGTACACTTATCAACCACCTCAACAACCCCAGTACGGTCCGGTTAATCCTGGTTTTCCAGGAGGATATAATATCCCAAATGCGACTCCTGTTCCTAGTTATCCTGGATATCCTCCTCCTGGGGCTGGTATTGTGACTCAGAGTTTTAGAGATCCTAACCGGCAGTTACCATTTATTGCGACTTTAGATTTACCCGACTTGACGCGCCTAACGAACGATCCAATTCAATATCTTCCGTTCTGGCCGCCAATGCCAAATAAGTTGCCCAGCGATATACCCAAGTTCGAAGGTAAGTCTGGAGAGGATCCGTCTAATCACGTGATGACTTACCACCTCTGGTGTGCATCAAATTCCATCTCAGATGATTCCATCCGCTTACGTCTTTTCCAGCGTACACTCATTGGTCTCGCAGCCAAGTGGTACATTGAGTTACCACGGGCCTCTTTTTACAACTTTAGCCAGTTAGCTACCTCGTTCTTAACTCATTTTCAGTTACCAGTCAGATACGATAATGGTACAGAATTATTAACTTCGCTAAAACAATCGACATCCACGTACATTTCTGATCACATCCATGAGTGGAGACGTCGAAGAAGATTAGTGAAAGTTTTTATCCCGGACCAAATCTTAGCTGAATGGTTTGTCAAATCATTATTACCAAGAATTACTGAAGATGTAGCTAAGGCCGGAGTAGTTACTGAGGAGCAAGTCATTGCTCAGGCACAATACCTTGACTTAGTTTACACTCAGTCGGGTACGTTACACGAGAAAATTCCGGATCTTCCAAAGTCAAACCAAATCGCTGCTGCTCCTTCGGGATCTCATGCCGCTGATGGTATGATCGGTATCGTGACTACGAAGAGTAAGAAGAAGTCTTCCAAGGCCTCCAATACTCCAATTATCACTTTGCCTGATTCTCCGACAGGAGAGTCTTCTCCTCCTGAACTTACCGCCGACATTCACGCTGTAGAGTCATCTACGGCCAAATCCAAAAACGGTGGAAAGAAGAAAGGAAAGAAGAAGGCTAAAGCAGACAAGGCTCCAAAGGAGAAAACGGAAAAGTCGGAAACCAATGACGAAAAGCGCAAACCTCGATATCCTTGTCTTATTTGTGAAGAAGATCATTTTACGAGAGACTGCCCTCATCGGGCCGAGGTAGTGAAAATAGTCAAAGGTTCTCCCACTCCTGCTGTGTTAAAAAATCCATTTCCAGAGCAGGAGAATAAGATGATAGGTTCTTCTTCGAATGCCAGTGAAGAACCCATTTTGATGATGTCTCATGTCAGGATTGCGACTCGATCGCAAGATTATGGTAGTAAGGCTCCTGTTGATGGTAAGGAAGCAGAATCTTCTCACTCTAACCCATCAACCTCAGCTCCTGGTTCCGATCCACTACAGATCGAAAAACCTAACCCAGACTTAGTGATTAAGCCGCCCGCCAAGGGTGTACTTCGAAGGTCTGCTTTCAATCCACATGCGAGAGCAGCCCAGAATTACAACATTGTTGAAGACTTAGCTGTTTCACCTTCAGCAATGTCGGCACTCGAAGTGCTGCAATCATGTCCAGCGCAACGAAAATTGCTTTTGTCGGCTATTGGAGCTGTCGATGTTCAGGACCCGAACCTAATGATCTTTGATCTAGAAAGTAGTACACCGCGTCTCCCCCATCAAATGGCTTTCCAAATTCCAGTGATAGTCAAAAACAGGCCTATTCATCGGACTGTGATTGATGAGGGAGCTTCTACGTGTATTATGTCGATTCAATGTTGGAGATCGCTTGGTTCTCCTTCGTTGAACCAATCCCCCACCATCCTTAAGGCCTTTGATGGCCGTGGGTTCCGTCCGTTTGGTATTCTACAAGAATTGCCTATAGGGGTCGAAGGTAAAACCGTTAGTCTGGATGTGGAAGTGGTTGATGCCCCTCTAGACTACAACCTTCTTTTGGGTCGAAGTTGGTCATATGCTATGACAGCGGTCGTTTCATCGGTCTTCAGAGTCATTAAGTTTCCACATAACGGTAAGATCGTGACTATTGATCAGCTGACATACTTTTCATCCGACCCAACCTCTTTAGAAACTATCCAGCATGTTGGTAAAACGACAATCCCTTATAGGGACATTGGTGTAGGTTTAGTTAAGGATTCCGGTTTACTGGGAACTTTTCCTCTCCCTCCACTCAATGCAGACCCTTCGTTCGCAACAATTCATATGATCACGTCAGAAAACATTATTTATGATGATCCTTGGTATGTTCCCTCTGACTCTGAGCTAGACTCACTCGGTGATGTTATGCCGTTGAGTCCGTATGAGATTGCTTATGAAGCTCTTATGTCTTTTACCGACTTTCATTCAACCGACCAAATGAATGTGGTCAGTGAAGAGTCACTTTTCACCTCACCCTTAGAACGGATAACGTTTCCCGAAGAAGTGTCATCTGACGAACAACTTCGCGAAATCCTAAGTGTAGATGATCTACCATGGGAAGATCTCCATCACAGATCTTCGTTTTTACCTAAGGATGATGCATTTGAAAATGATTTTTCATCTATCTTTACCGCTGAATATGTCAAAGACGCTCAGGATCCAACGAAACATTCTGATTCAGAGCTGAATTTAGGGAATATTTCTCGTACTATTCCCATTGATATTTCAGTGAAGCCCGGAATCGAGGAGAACATTCATATAGGTGCCGCATGTACTGAAGAAGAAATCCAAACTTACAAGGCCCTATTCCAAGAATTCCGCGACGTGTTTGCCTGGTCTTACGAGGAAATGCCGGGAATTGATCCTGCCATTGTTGTTCATGAAATCAAAACCTACCCGGATGCTAAACCCATTCGGCAACGGTTGCGTCAGATTCACCCTCGAAAAGCGGCTGCAATTAAAGCAGAAGTCGAAAAGCTGTTGAAAGCAGGTTTCATTTATCCGATCCCGTTAACGGATTGGGTATCGAATATTGTTCCCGTCAATAAAAAACAAGGAACAATAAGAATCTGTATCGACTATAGGGATATCAATCGAGCTTGTCCAAAAGACAACTATCCTACGCCTTATATCGATCAAATTATTGATGATTGTGCCGGAAGTGAGATGTTTTCCTTCATGGATGGTTTCTCAGGCTATAATCAAATCAATATTCTACCTGCCGATCAACCAAAAACGGCATTCATTTGTCCATGGGGGACATTTGCTTATTGCAAATTACCTTTTGGACTTAAGAATGCCGGGGCCACTTTTCAACGGGCGATGTCTTATGCATTTCATGACATCAAGCACATTGTGCAACCCTATCTCGATGATTTGCCTGCTCATTCTTTACAACGAGCTGATCACCTTGTCCACCTACGAGCAATCTTTATGAGGTGTAGGCATTATCGAATTCGGTTGAATCCCCACAAGTGTGTTTTCTGTATAGAAACAGGTCGATTGCTGGGATTTGTTGTTTCAAAAACCGGCATTCGCGTCGATCCCTCGAAAGTCGAGGCTATCATCAAATTGCCTCCTCCTTCGAGTTTGCGCCAACTCCAAAGTTTGCAAGGGAAAGCGAACTTTTTACGCCGATTCATCCCAAACTACGCCGAGGTCACTAAAGGTTTTACACGGTTGTTGAAACAGAACGCACAATTCTTTTGGGACGAGATTGCCCAACAATCTTTTGATGCACTAAAACACGCGTTGACCCATGCACCGTTATTGCATCCTCCCAACTACAACCAGGACTACTTCTTATACCTCGCAGCTTCGCATTCCACCATTGGAATGGTGTTAGTTCAAGAAGATGAATTCAAAGCAGAGCATGTGATATATTATCTTAGTAGAACCTTAAATCCCACTGAGTTAAAATATTCGCATGTGGAGAAATTGGCCCTGGCAGCCGTTCAAGCTGTCCAGCGTTTTCGTCACTACATTCTTCTCCGCAAGACTACAGTTATTTCGGATTGCAACCCTATGATTTATATTTTGACAAAACAACTGCTAGGGGGCAAGTACTCTAAATGGATTGTTATCCTGCAAGAGTTCGACTTGGAGTTCGAGAAGTCCAAGTCTAAGAAATCTTTAGTTTTTGCGGAATTGATGTGTGATTTCCCGAGTGCTGACACAGAGACTGTGGCAGAGGAGTCCATTGTGGACGAATCTTTGTTTCTTATTAGCACTTTAGATCCGTGGTATGGGGATATAATCATCTATCTCCAAACCCAAACCTTTCGGCCTGAAGCTTCCAAGGAAGACCGTCGAAAAATTCGGTTTCGATCCCAGCAATACAGAATTATTGGAGATACACTTTATCGCCGGGGGGCAGACTTAGTTTTTCGACGTTGTTTAACTCACGAAGAGGCTGAGAGAGTTTTGAATGATTGTCACTCTGGAGCATGTGGCGGTCATATGTCTGGGTATGCCACAGCTCAGAAGGTGTTGCGCGCTGGCTATTTCTGGCCGTCTATGTTTAAAGATTGTATCCTTGCTGTCAGAACATGCCACAACTGTCAAGTGTTTGATCGAAAGATGCGCGCTCCACCTGCTCCTCTCCACCCTATAATTGCCGCTGGTCCATTCGCCAAATGGGGCATTGACTTTATTACTTGTAACCCTCACTCGGCCGGGGGGCATGCGTATATCATCCTCGCGGTTGATTATTTTACAAAATGGGCCGAGGCGATGCCTACATTCGACGCAAGCGGCAAGACAGCTGCAGTTTTCGTATTCAATCATATCATAACTAGGTTTGGTGTCCCACAAGCAATCATTACTGACCATGGGAGCCATTTTCGAAACGTCATGATGACTGAGCTTACAAGCCAGCTTGGTTTGCGCCACGATAGCTCTACTCCTTATTATCCGCAAGCCAACGGTTTGGTTGAGTCAATCAACAAAGTTCTAGTCATCATGATTCGACGGATCATTGGTATCCATCGAACGAATTGGCATAACATGTTATTTTCGGCGCTATGGGCATATCGAACTTCAGTGAAAAATTCAACAGGTTTCACCCCTTTCCAGCTAGTTTATGGCTTAGAAGCTGTGTTACCTATTGAATGCGAAATCCCATCACTTCAAATGGCTGTCGAATTACTTCCAGCTACTTCCGAAGAGGAGAAACGGTTATTATACTTGGCTAAATTAGATGAGACTCGACGTGACGCTACTTTAGCTATCGAGACTCACGCGAAACGAATGAAAGCTCAGTACGATAAAAATGTAACCCCTCGAAGTTTTTCGGAAGGAGACCTAGTACTATTATATGATCAAGCTAACGATAAGCTAGGTGCCGGAAAATTCGTTCCCATGTGGCATGGGCCCTACATTGTAAAGCGAAAGCTAGCAAAAGGGGCTTATGAGTTAGTTGATTTTGATGGGGACTCTTTGGGTAAACCCAGAAATGGACTTTACCTAAAGAGGTATTATGCTTAAAATGATGGGTATGGAGAAATTTTTAGATAGGTTAGATTTTCTTTCTAGCTAGCAAGTGTGTTAGTTTAGTCAGTGTGCTTAGCTTAGCAAGTGTGGTTTTTCGTCATTATTTTGGCTTATCTTGGTTTTACTCTTGATATTGTAGATGTCGACGCCTCTCCAAACATACATTGGATTTGCTGATGGTGCTTGTCGTAGTACACGGAATATCTCTTCCGCAGCTTGGGTTATCTATTCGCCCTCTGACGAGTTAGTTTCTATGCATGGGGTAAGCCTCGGTCAAACAACGAATAACATTGCAGAATACAGTGCAGTGGTTGAATTATTATCCGAATCTATTTCATTTGGAATTCGACGTTTGATAGTGAGGTTAGATTCTGAACTTGTTGTATTACAGCTTAATAGAGTTTATGCCATTAGAAATCCTGTGTTATTAAGGTTGTTTTTGAGAGTGCGTCTCTTGGAACGTGAATTTGATTACATTGAATATCAACATATTCCAAGGTCTTTGAATACATTAGCAGATGCAATTGCTTCTCGAATGTTGGACAGACATTTACGATAATCATGCAAGTAAATTTAAAAACATTTCATCACATATGTTAAACAAGATAAGCCGGTAATAGTGATATATATAGATAGAAGTGTGTCAAAAAATATATACATCGTCTTCGATCATAGGTTTAAAACACCTTATGATCGGCAAAATGATAGTACAAAAAGTCAAAATGTCACATGTGACTACAAAAGTGACTAGTCAATCACTGGTGGTGCTCTCTGTACGACACCACTGCGCGGGCTACCTTACGCAAAAATCTCCTAAACGGTCCAGGGACCGCGACTACGAAGCGCTGAAGCCTCATAGGAATGTCGTCCATAGTAGTCTCAGGTATATCTGCCGTGAGACGCTCTAGATCATGCTCCAACTCAGCTAGTACTTCTGCTGTCGCATCCTGTGGGGCCGGTACCGGTGCAGCTGGATGTAGTCTATCATAAGGCCGGAGGTTGGCTGGACGCTGTGGACCAACATCTGCATTTTGAAAGATTTACTATTAGTTTTGAGACGATATATATAAAAAATACAAAAAATACATAACTAGAAAACTTGTGAAAATAAAAAGTACCTCTGTCGTCCCATTGTTCTCCCTGTGGAAGAACCATGTCCGGATCACCTCTGAAATCCATTCCGGCATACGGAAAGTCCTGTATCACAAAAAGCTGGCCCTCTAACCAGTCAAAATAACTATCTGAGAATCGAACTACTGTCGCGCCCTCGTCAGGATGCCGGGCCATCACCGCAACCCATCGTATCAGCTTTGGCTGCTGGGGACCCAAGATATCAACAGTGAGTTGCTGAGGGATCAGCATTGGAATTCTCTCCAAGGCAAAGCTCACGACTATAGGCCCATATCCAAAAGTCTTTAGTCGTCCGTTCTTTGCCTTGGTCAGTTGGCTCTTCATATGAGCCGACACAGCTTCACACCAGTTGAAAATGGTGCCTTGGTAACAGTCAATTGCCATCCGCATTTGGGATCCGGAAGCAATGTGTAAAGCGGCCGCGCCGCAAATTCTGGTAACCGTGAACGCTATGACTTTGAGTTCCGGCAGAGTGATGTGTTTTATCTCTATGCCTTTTGAATGGTGAGCCCAGGTGTGCACCAAGTCTCGCGGAGACTATCAAGGGATTGGCCACCCGGCCTAGTCCCCGCAAGACTGAGTTGCTCACCTCTGTTTGGCAAGCCAGTGAGAAAGTATACATCCGAGGGCTCTATCTCGAGCTGGTGCCCTCCTATGTAAAAGCATTGTTCTTGTACGTTCCATCGCTCAACCAGCCATTCCAAGAATCTTACCTGGCCCCTCATGCCCGGTATGGTCCAATATTTGTATAATCCGCATGCTCTTAGGGCATCCAGGGAAGGTTGATGATTTATTGCAGCTTCATCTTCCTCTACATGCTCTCTTTCTCTCCAGTCTAACATGATTAATGCCCTGCATATCAAAAATAGCATTAGAAATTAATTTGGGAATTTTTGGTGGTTTTTTGAGAGAGTTGGGGTTTTGAAATGCGCGTTTCTCGGAGGACGCACCCCGGCTTTGTAGCACAGGGCGCCCGGACGCAGCTGGCCTGAAGGCGGGCTGCGTCTTCCGACCGTTTTCCCGTATGAGAAAAAGTCGGGGGACGCAGGTCACCCGAAGGGCACCTGCGTCCGCCGAGAGGCGCATTCCAAAACCAAAACCCCCCCAAAAAATGAAACTAAAACCTAAAAATTGATTCTAAACGGATAGAAATGCAGAGTGGGATGTGTAAAATACCTGGATGAGACGGCGTTCGATTCCAACGGTCAGATTTTCCGCAGCGACCACGGGAAGTTTCTTGTCAAAAGCTCTTTTTTCAACCTCAACAGTGAAACGGTAAAAATGACATGGTAAAAGGTCTTTTTATAGGTTTTTTGGATGAATTAGTTCATTTTTTACCATGAAAAGATGTTTTTGAATGTATTTTTGCCTATTTTAAACAGGTATGAGTAATGTGTCGCTTTTGTGCAGGACAAAGGGATTTCGAGGGAAATTGTAATTTTTCACAAACAAAATTTCAGAGTCATCTTTTAAGCCCTTTTCTGACTCCTAAAACATGAAAAGATCGCCGAGTGTTTCTTTTTCACTCGTTAAAACGGAATTAAAAGACGGTCCCCTTTTAGCTCTTTTCTGACCGCAAAATCAGGAAAAGATTGCCGGGTTTTTGTCGTTTCGAACTCGATAAGGAAATAAAACGACGTGTCCTTGATCGCTTTTTACTTTTCAGGTTAACGACACTATTATGAAAGTACTCCTTGGTCGCAAGATCAAGCGGTTCCCCCAGGTATTATTTTATACTTTTTCGGGCTTGAGGGACACAAATATACGAAAAAGTTCAACGTGGAGTCTCCTTTAGTTTTTTCAGACTCTCTAAAAATGAAAAACGCCGAGTTTCTCCTATACTGGGCTCGTTAAATTTTTACAGTAGAGGACCTGTTCAATTACAAACAGGAACGAACCACTCCTTCCTAGGGTTCGAATTTAAACTAGGTTGGACTCGTCCGAAGGATGAGCTTATAATCAAGCATATGTTATCCTCCTCAAGCTTGTTAAAAATAAAGAGGTACTTGCCAGAAATGGTGGGGGAAAAAAGAGAAGAATGAACCTATTTGTCACCTTTTGTCTCAGAAGAAACTTTATTACCGCTCTTGAACACGACACTTTTCATTCACCTGGGTTGGGAAATCTTTTACCTCACAGTTGACCAAATCACTTTGAAAGTCTTTAACCGGGTTTCGGGGATTAACTTTGAGTTATTCGTCACCAAGCCATCTGTTGTGTCGTTATGTGTTCAAGAGGTCTGCAAGCAAAAACTTTCATCTGCAAAATACTTGTCATCCATTTGACCATCCCTGAGTCAGTCCTTACAGCAACATTTCTTCAACTTGAACAATGATTTCGTGTTGCGGGCTTGCCTGCAACGGGTCGCTTTCTATCGACATCGACACATTATCTAGAAAGATGACTTAGGAATCGACAGTACCTTGAAGTCTGCATGCATCAATGGCAGGTTTCTCGCCTTTGACGTCAGTTTACATCATTGACTTTCGATCAGAGGATTCCGTGAAGTGTTCGACATCAAAACATCTATTCACATTTCACGGGTTGTGCTTGGTACTTTGAGGACCATTGACATTACTGGTGGTTTCTCTCACGCTTGTTAACAGTTTACATCATTGACTGGTAATCAAGTGGTTTCTACCATGTTCGACATCGAATCATTTAATCACATGGCTAGAATCGTACCAATTCGAGAAGTAGAAGTGAAGACCCTGGATCTAGTTTCTACCATCCAGGCTGCGAGGAGTTTTGTATTCATTATCTATGTAGACTAATCATAAACAGATGGCTGCGTCCATACTGTGTCTACAAAAGTCTATAAAAATGATGTACTGCAAGATCATTCCTGTATCAGAATAGTTAGTCCATTAGTTAAAGTTTTGAATCTGAGTATGGGAATGCCTACCTCAGTGATGATATAATCTTATCCATGTATTTTGTGTTGAAAATTGCAGGTTCCAACCAGGCCATCCACAAGGCAATCCTTGAAATGATAAAGCGCTTCACCCTTCCTAGAATTACAAAACCCTATTCTATTCCAGGCTTCGCACTTTAGGGGGCAATCTGTTACACTAAAAAATGTCACCTTGACTACTTACAGTTAGTATGGCTCAAATCAACAGTCATGCTACCCTCTTAGGCAAGTCTCATGCCTCTGTTATCCATCTCAAACTCAAAGAAGAGAGAAAGTCTTGTAAAAATTATGTTTATCTCTGGGGTCGCAGGTTCTCTCTAGCCTTACCTGCGGGGACGTGACCTTGTTCACAAAATCTGCGTCCATGGACGCTCTGTATGTTAAGGGACAGGTGCGTCCCTCTGTAAAAGGCAAAATGCGCGAGTTTTATCTTGAAAAAGTTACTTGTGGTTACTTCTAGAACATTCTAGAGGTCGGTTTGATGAAATGGATGCGCCTCCAGTTGGTTCATGTATCTCTATTAAGGGGGAACTTATCCCATCAATAAGGGAGCTATCCCACCCATAGAGGGGGATGATCCCATTGATAGTGGACCTGAATAACCTCTTTACAGCACTATAAATAAAGGCATTGAGCCAGAAGGAGGGGAGGTTGGAGCTATACATTTTCTTTGGGTAAATGCTGCAGGATTTAGGTCTTCCATTAGAGCCTTTGTGAGGAGAGATTGTCTTCACTTGATTCTATTGGGAGAGGGTGAGCTTTGTCAAAGTAGAGGAAAACCCTTGATGGACCCTGGGAGGAACTTGCACAACACCAAGGCCAGGTTGTAAGAGTTTCTTTGTTTCATTATTAATACAAACTGGTTTATTTTTCTCAATAGCTTGTGTTAATGAGTTATTTCATGTGTTCCTTGGTCTGCATGTTGGATATATGTTTTATTATATGAAATGCAAGTGCTTGGTAATTGTTTGATTGTTTGTGGTTGCAGGAATTGACTTGAAGGAGGAGCTCATCCGGATCGTCAAGAACGGACTTCAACAACAGCGTTTTGGAAAAAGGTAAGCCTAAACACTTGTAGTTTTCATGTTATAAAAGGTGTATTTAGAGAAAGATCACTCCTTTTTGTCTTGTTTGTCATTAGAATGTCTTAGACTTCTAGGAAGGTCAGTCGTGTCCGCACCCTTGACAGATTCCGTGTGACAGGACCCTTTGGATGATAGCTATTTTGTTTGGGTCCACCTGTAGTCCTTGCTAAGATATTAAATGACCAGCACATTTCCTACAGGCATTAAGAATTCACATTTTTCGGGACTGAGAGACAGGTTCATTTCAATGCATTTTTGTAGTACCTTACCTAAGCTGGACAAAGCCTCCTCGAAATCACACCCACAAGGTGTTAAATCATCCATATAGATTTCTACCGCATCATGGACAAACTCAGCAAAGATACTCAGGACTACTGTCTGAAAAGTGGTAGGAGCATTGCATAGGCCAAAAGAAAGGACCCTAAAGGAAAAAGTGCCCCAGGGACAAGTGAAGGTGGTTTCATCTTGGTCCTCCAGGCTGATTTGGATTTGATTATACCCACTAAATCCATCTAGGAAAGAGAAAAACATTTTCCCTGCCAGGCCATCTAGCACTTGGTTGATGAAAGGCAGAGGAAAATCGTCGGAGATAGGATAAATGAATCCTGCATCTAAATTTTTGTAGTTCTTATTTGAATCTATCTTTAAGAGTTGGATTCGTCCTCCTTTGGGGTTGCTAGACTGGCTTGCAACCTTCTTTGATGTAAATGTGGTGAGTACACACTAAGGGGTGTACTCCCTTCATTTCTTTGTAAATCCAAGCGAAGGAATCCATATGTTCATTTAGCATGTTGCACAAATTATCCTCTTCGAGAAAATAAAGAGATGGATTTAATTTCAAAGTTATATTAGGGCGAAATTCTATGGTTTTGACATAGAGAGGATTGGAATTGGTCAAGTATAGATCAATTGGATGGTTTTTCTCAATTTCCTTTACTACTTCTTCTAGGGATAATGTACTGGGAGCTGGAATTTGGAGTAGGTTTTCAATAAAATAATCTTCATCCTGTTGTCCTCCTCCCATGGTTGTTTCTAAGGTATAAAGTTGGACAGAATAAACTTAATCTTCTTCCTCCTCTTCTAGCCATAAAAGGTAAATCATGTTCTAGAGATGGCTGAGCAAGAGGGTATAAGACTAACTACTTGGACATATGCCCATTCTTGATGGTGATCCAGATTTAGACATGAATGCAATAGATTACAGAGATAACCATAAATACAGAGATGAAATAACCATAAACACAGAGATGCAGCGGAAATGATACTTCATTTCATTACTGTAAAATACTGAAATATGCTTACAACCAGAAATGGAAATAAACCAGCTAGGGCGATGGTAGCTTATCTCTGAGAAGAGATGTGCGGCTACATGCCTCTGAACTGTTCTAAAACTGTGTTACAATGAGGCTCGAAGGCCTATTTATTGTTGAGAAACAATGGAAAACCCTTCACATCCCGAAACCTAACCCTAGAAGATGAAACGCCAAATTGTGGGCCCCATTTGGGTAAATTGGTACATCAATTTCCCGGGGTCGTAACTTTGGCATAAGATCTCCGTTTGACGCGTACGATAGCTTGTTAGAGAGATCTATCCGAGTACTACCACTTTGGGAGGCAACATCGATCCAAGGACCCATGTTGCCCCAGATTCCCAAAAAAATGTCGTTTAGGGCCTCAAAACGGCTCCGGAAGTTCAGGACCCAAAAAATTATTAGAGAATTTAGACTTCTGTGATCCATAACATTGTTAAGATAGTCTTCGGCAAAATCACATAACCAATCTTTTGTCGACGCGTTTCGAACCAACCAGTGTGGTTCATCGTCAGGACAAGTTGAAGAACCAATCCGGCTTAGCTAGATTAAATAGAGTGTGCAGAGACTCCAACAGCTATAATGCTAACGGCTAATTTGACCTAATGACCTAGTCAAACTACTAAAATAGTTAATTAATATTTCTAGAAATAGTTAAAATAGGTAAATAAAATTAATATTTTAATCATAATGGTCATTATATAATATATATTCAATGATTTAATATTATTCAATTATTATTTAAATAAAAGAATAATAATAAATTAATTTAAAAGTAGATATATTATTAATATTATTTCAAATATTAAGAGTATAATATTAATATTTTAATTATAATGGTCATTATGTAATATGATTTATTATTATTTAATTATATTATTAAATAATTATTATTAATAATATATTTATTTAATAATAAATAGATATATCATTAAATAATTAAATTTTATTTGTTAGTTTAAAAATAGATATATTATTAATAATATTTCAATTATTAAGAGAATCTATAGTATAATATTAATATTTTAATTATAGTGGTCATTATATAATATATATTAGATGATTTACTATTATTCAATTACTATTTAATTACACGTGCATGGTAATAAATCACTACTATTTTTTATTTTTTTTTAATTAAGTTACATTAGGTAATTATGTAATGATTACTTAATGGTCCATTGGTAAGTTAGTTCTTCATTATTTTAAATATAATGGTCATTAAAATAATAAGTTATATAAATTAATATATGTTTATTAATACTCTATAACTACTAACTAATTATTAATCAAAGATTATTACCAAAAATATAACTAAAATTATGGTCAATCATAATTTATCCTTTAAACCTAAGGCTAAGTTTCTAATAATAATCGATATTTATTCAATATTTATTTATTCAAAATTATTAAAGTCAACTATGTTATAAGGTAAATATTATTATTATTTATAAGGATTAAAAAAGGGTGTCTTATTAGTTAAAGGGAAACTCAATTAATCATAGAAATAATTATCAAGGTATGAAAAATAAATTAAATGCCCAATAGTATCATAATTAGGTTACACTAATAAGCCCGAGACTAACTCCTAACTTATTAAAGGCTCAAACACTCCAAAATAATCGGACATATCTGCTAAAAGAGAATAAAAGGAAGGGGAAGATAGAAGCCCTAAGACCAAAAAACAGGGGAATGAGGAGGCTAGGAAGATAAGGCTGGGACCCAGCAACTGCTAATCTTCCAGCCATCATCCCTATTAAGATTGATTGGCCTTTTCTCGATCTCCAGGGCCTCTCTAAATTTTCGATGGTGAAACTGCGCAACTTTGGCAATGACTTGAGCCTCCTCTATACATACATGATGCATAGTCTTCCCAGCATGCTCAGCCAGGGCCGAGGACTTGGTCCTACCATGTCTTAAATCCGTTGAATGCTCGCTAATCCGTTGATTGATAGAGCGACCAGTCTCACCAATATAAGGGGTCCCACAGGAACATGGAATGACATAGACGCCCTTCATGTCCTTAGGGTCAATCGGGTCTTTCACAGACCTGAGGGAGCCACGGATAGTATTGAGAGGTCTGAAAGTGGCGGGAACATTATACTTCTTCAGAATCCTCGCAATCCTGTCTGTGGTTCCCTGGATGTAAGGAAGATTCACACCCAAGATATGATCACTAGGAACCTTTCGGATTGAAGGCTCCCTCTTGGCCCTGAGGAAGGCTTTTTGACCGAGGTGCCTCTTGTAACCATTCTTCTCAAAGACTTCTAGGAGGTGAGCCTTCTCCGACTCCAAGCTCTCCTCATCCGAAATTCTAACAGCACGGGTGGCAAGCGTGCTAAGAACCCCTAACTTTTGAGCGGGGAAATGATGCGAAGAAG
Source organism: Pinus tabuliformis (assembly GCA_031772625.1). Lineage (NCBI taxonomy): Eukaryota > Viridiplantae > Streptophyta > Pinopsida > Pinales > Pinaceae > Pinus > Pinus tabuliformis. The sequence continues at coordinate 1,018,820,550 of CM062819.1, read as the reverse complement.
CATGCAAGTATTGCTCAGTGTGCATCTTCTTTCTATACACCTGATGAGTAAAGGAACCATCCGTCTTCTTAGAGATTTTACCCAAAAAATTGCTAAAAATAGTAAACTGTGCTACAATTTAGGAAACTGAAAATGCTGAAATAGACATGTGGGGGTCCAAATGGGATAGGTGGGTGGCCACCAACATCCACCTGGATCATTCCTCCCCCCTTAGGAAGCAATGGTCCCCATTGCGTTGAGTTCCTCCATCTGCTGAACTTGTCCTGCAATCTCTGATGTGTCCAGTAATGGTGAGAAGCATGGTCGACGATGGTCCATATTGAACACTTGGTGCAGGCGAAGGAATGGAGGAATGTTGTGCTTCAAAGCATTGTTGCCCATAGCCTTGGTACTGGTGTAAGGACCATGTCGGAGTGGTCTGAGTTTCTGATGGGTTCTGGTAAGGCGTTCTCTCTGTCGATGCAACCAGACTTTGTTGCCCACCTGAAACTTATGTGGTACCCCTGTGGGTGAGGAGAAGTTGTTCTTGTGTTCTGCCATGACCGTATCCCTCTGTTGTTGCTGCTCCGTGGAGGAAACCTTTGCGGGGGTCATGGATGTAGCAACGATCTTCCCCTTACTTTGGGAGTGAACCAGACAGATGAATTTCCTAGTCTGTGATATGAGCTTGCTGCCTTTCTTGGTAGTGATCAAGGATGTGGCAGTAGGTGGGGCTACCTCTGGTATCCTGTATAATGAATTATTCAAAGAAATAATGACAGCACGAGGCCTTGACTCATACACAGCATGTCGCCGCCACAAGTATGGCTGGCCTAATAGTACATCACAAACATCTAGAGGTGTAACATCACACAATACCTCATCTGTGAAGGGTTTGATGCTGTAGGGAAGGCGGCACTACTGGCGAACTTTCAGATCTCGTCCTTCGTGAAGCCACCCAATACTGTACGGCTGCGGATGCGGTGTAGTCGGTAGGCCCAACCGCTTCACGACCTCTGCTGAAATGAGGTTCTTTTGGCTGCCATTGTCGACAATGAATTGTAGCGGCGAACCCTTCACCCACATCTGTGAGTGGAAAAGACGCTCCCCTTCCTCTGGATTTTCGGGCTCATCTTTCTAGATCTTGGCGGTGCCAACAGTGGCGCTGGGATCCGCATCAATGATCTGCTTCCCTTTGCCATTCCCCTTGTCGAGTTCTGGCTCAGGGTCAGAACATGCATCTGATTCAGAAGCCTTCAACTCAGCCACCAGCGACTGCTTGGTCCGACACTCACTTGTGTTATGAGTGGGACTCTTGTGGAACTCACACCACTTTCCTGTGTCCTTCTTCGGCTTCATGGTATTATTCTTTTCTTGCGGCTTCGACGGGTTGTCTTGGGTCACCCCGCCTTGGCTTTGTCCTTTGGGCTTTGGATTTGCAGATCCAAAGTCTCGCTTCTTCTGTTTGAACTTTTGCTCGATTTTGACAGCGTATCGGTATGCTGTGCCGAGTGAGGAGATGTTCAAGAACACCATCTCTTCCTGGATGTATCTGTGCAGGTAGCCACGGTATTTGAGTACCAGATGCAGCTCAGAATCTTTGATACCCAACTGTGTGCGAAGGGTATGAAAAATGTTTGTGAACTCCGGCACATCTTGGTCTCGTCCCTGCCGCAGTGTGGTCCATTTGATGTATTTGTCCTCATAGCTTCCGACAGGGTAGTACTGCTCCTTGATTGCATCCCGGAAGTCATTCCAAGTGGGTGCGGCTGAAAATAGTGAGCCTGTATTTTCATCCTTCTGCTCACAGTAGGTTTCCCACTAGTCCTTGACGTGTGGGGCTTCTTTGAGAAGAGCGAAAACAATCTTTTCCCGATTTGAAAATTCATGAACAGAAAAATACCCATCTAGCAGATTTAACCATTTATCTACATCATCTGCGTCTATTTGACCCTCGAATATGGGGATTTCAAAATTAACTTGTACCTTGAAGGGTGTGGCATTTCCAGAGTCACTGTTGGAAGCCGATGCGCCGCCTCTGGGTAGCCGCTGAAGGATCTGCGCAAAGCTATCCATCATCGCGTTCCTTTGCCGCTCGAGCGCTTCTTCGAGCAAGATTTTGATAGGATCTCCTACCCCCTCGTCTTTCTTCTCATCCGCCATGGGAGGCCGTCGGGATTTGCGAGGCCGGTCCTGCAAAGGTTCGACCAGTTCAAGCCCTAACTCCTTATATCCCGACCTCGTTGGGGACATGCAAAGAAAAACAGAGAAAAACAGACCGCTCTAATACCACTGATCCGGATTTAGACAGGAACGCAATAGATTACAGAGATAACCATAAATACAGAGATGCAATAACCATAAACACAGAGATGCAGCGGAAATGATACTTCATTTCATTACTGTAAAATACTGAAATATGCTTACAACCAGAAATGGAAATAAACCAGCTAGGGCGATGGTAGCTTATCTCTGAGAAGAGATGTGCGGCTACATGCCTTTGAACTGTTCTAAAACTGTGTTACAATGAGGCTCGAAGGCCTATTTATTGTTGAGAAACAATGGAAAACCCTTCACATCCCGAAACCTAACCCTAGAAGATGAAACCCCAAATTGTGGGCCCCATTTGGGTAAATTGGTACATCAATTTCCCGGGGTCGTAACTTTGGCATACGATCTCCGTTTGATGCGTACGATAGCTCGTTAGAAAGATCTATCCGAGTACTACCACTTTGGGAGGCAACATGGGTCCATGGACCCATGTTGCCCCAGATTCCAAAAAAAACGTCGTTTAGGGCCTCAAAACAGCTCCGGAATTTCAGGACCCAAAAAATTGCTAAAAATAGTAAACTGTGCTACAATTTAGGAAACTGAAAATGCTGAAATAGACATGTGGGGGTCCAAATGGGATAGGTGGGTGGCCACCAACATCCACCTGGATCAGATGGTCATATTCCCAGGTCTACAGCTGATGTGAGCATTGTCAGTGGCCAACCAGGGCCTCCAAAAGATAAGAGGGTAACTAGTAAGCTTAGCCTTAGGCTGGAGAACTAGGAAATTTGCAGGGTACTCCCAAGATTCAATGGAGACCATCAAATCCTCCACAATCCCATTAGGGGTCACTGTGGAGCGCTCTGAAATTTGCAAGACTGTTGCGGTCTTTCTCAATGAACCTTGGAGGTTGAGCTTGTTGGCATTATGACACATGTATTGTACTTGATGGCAACCCACTTGTAGAAGAACAACTCACTTATATATATCTAGATGAATCTATAGAAGAGATATCATATGTGACAGAATACATGGGATGCATGAAAACTCAAAGGGATTAGATGACAGTTCTCAGTATGAAAAGTTAGCTTTGCCATCAAGTCCAAAGGAGGAGATTGTTGGCATTATGATACAAGTGTTGTCCTTGATGGCAAGATGACATATTATAGTGCAGCAGGTCAGTAGCAAAGAATTGATGATCAGAATACAAAGAATGAAGAAAGAAGAGTATATACGCAGGTTCACTATATACCAAGTCGCGTCTATACGCAGGTGCGCTATATACCAAGTAGGGTATACACACAGGTTCACTATATACAAAGACGCGTATACACGCGATATTGCTGATCAAAATTCGCGTATGCGTATACATGCATTTTCATGCACAGAAAAGCGCATACATGTGGGAAAGCTTATTTTTGGTTCCATGGTATTTAGACCTATGGTTTTGGCCCTTGGTATTGCATTCGAAGTATTGAGCCTAGGTATTGGGTCCATAATATTGGTTCTAAATGGTTTTGGACCATGGTATTGAGTAAGAATTAAGACTATAAAAGGAGAAGAAGATCATTAGGAAAATGCATTGAGAAAGTCTTGAATATCCGATGAAGTATGATATCAAGTATGTAGGTTATGGGTTCATGATGCATTGCTTGATCTAAGCTAAGGAGGAATCTCAACAGTTGATGGAGAACAAGATCTAAGGATGGATAGGGATCTTAAGGCTTGGAATGTTTATCATTATATGGTTTGATTATGGATAGACTAGATCTAAATTATTGACGCATGTTTTATTGTATGAATGTTATGATCTGGGTATGACTGATGTTTGAAACAGCCGCAAAGTTATGAGTAAATATCTGCAAATATATACGTGGGTTGGCTTTGGTGAAAGCACGTATGTAAGCGGGTTTGGTTCTTCATAGTAGCATATACATTATGATATATGATAAATGAACTTGGAGTTGGATCTGGTTATTGTTGCAGAGTTCTGCTGTCTGTTCTGTGTTCTGGTGACTGTGTTGTTGACAAGGTTTTAGTGTTTCAGTATTGGGTGATTTAGAGATTGATGATGCAGGTGTAGTTGATGGGTGTATTGCTGTGATGATTAATTTTGTGCTTTAATGTTGTTGATGGGTTGAGTATGAAATTGGATGAAACGTGGCCTTTCAGATTATGGTGTTATGCTTCAGGAGTATCCAGTCTGAGAATTTATGAAACGTGGTACCTAGAGGAAGAAAGAGAAGGTTGTAGCCTTCTGTAGGTCGACACCTACGTACTAGTACATCAGCTAGTACAAGAGCTAAGGGGGTGATAGATCCCTTCCAATAGCAGCTAGAAAACGAGTAAAGGTTGGAGCATTTCAGTAGGCTGACACCTATGTACTAGTAAATGGATCAGCTAGTACAAGAGAAAAGGGAGTTGTAGCTCCCTTCTAGGAGAGTCTGGAGAACGAGAGAAGGTTGTAGCCTTCTGTAGGTAGAAGGCTACGTACTGGTATAAGACTGCACAAATACAAAACCATTTTAAAAGAAGTTTCTTATTAAAAATACGATTGAGACGACTTACAACAGGTGGTTTTCACCCACATTGGGTTTCCACCTTATATCATGGTGTTCATGTGTGCTTTTTATTTGTAATGATCTGTTATGTTTTACTAGACTTGTTTACTATTTATACGGTTAATAATGTTCTGATGCACTCATTAAAGATCAACTAACTGAATCAAACGTTTACTGGATATACGTTTGTTGCATTAAACACAGTTGCGTATACACGCGGGTTTCCTTAATTGAAGTAGCGTATATGAATTTGAATATGGAAATGAAAAAGTCTTTGATTTGATAATACTGATTCACTCCCCCCTCTCAGTATTATTTCTAACGATTGGAATCAGAGCAGGTCCTTTGGTAGAAGCTTCATTACTTGAAGGAGATCCGTAGATCAATCATAAATAAGCTTAAGAAGAAAGCACCTAAGAAGAAGAAGAAATAACAGAAGAGCTATGACAATGGGAGAATCGATTGGGGAATATGTAGAAGAAGCACTTCAGATTTAGAATCACTTCAGAATGAAGATGAACAAACAAAAGAACTATCATTTATGAATTTGTTATCCTCTGGTGATACATTTATCCATCCATTTGAAGATGATGAAAGTGATAGCGAAACAACTGAATTTTCTCTTATGGGTGAGCAAGAAAGATATCAAATAGAGGTAGAATTTAAAAGGCTTACAGACAAAATTAGAGATCAACAAGATCTCTTGAACAAAAGGGAATGTTCCTTCCAAGAAGAAGCTAGCAAACTAAAAGCTCAACTAGAGGAAGGAAACAAGGTAAGGAAGCTATTCAAGGAAAAATGTCAAAATTTGCAGGATGAAGTAACATCATTAAGAAATGAAGTAAATGAAAGGAGCACAACAATCAAGAAACTCAGAGAAAGATCCAGTTACTATGAAAGTCTTGAAGCTACGATCCTCTCGCTAAAATGAGATATTGAAGAATCAAATAAGAAGAATAAAGAACTAGTCCAAGCTCCTGAAAAACAAGTTCTTGAATTAAGACATCAGTTGGAAGAAGGAAGGAAAACTAAAGAAAACATGAAGATGCAGTATTGTGAAAAGGAAGAGCAACTTCAGGTTGAGGTAAATATTCTAAAAGATAACTTAGAAGAAAAGGATAAGTTCTTATGATTTCAAGATAGTTGTTACACAGTAATTTGTCACTGTCTCCCTGTCAGTCACCCTACTGTGTCAAGAATTCACAATAATCAAGTCCATGCCTTCTGAACTAGCCCAAAACCCATTTTTCCAAAGTTTTCCTCATCAGCCCGTCTGTTTCTAAAATATCCGCGCTGACCGGCAGCTCTTAATGTTTTCAGTGCGCTGCCAGCGCGAAAGCACATCACTTTTCCGTGCTGGTCGCATTTTATGAGCCAGCGCACCTCTCCTTTGTATTGAGTCGCGCTGATGTGACTTTCCCAGTTATCCAGGCGCGACGTCAGCGCGTCAGTTTCCTTATAATCCGCGCTGATCCTGTTTGAGCGAATTCGTTCCAACAGCCAGCCTTCCAGATCACTCCAGGTTTGGTTGTTGGCTTTGTGAGTATCGACTCCCTTCTATGGCATGTTTGTTCGACTCTTTGCAACCACTTCCCTCAAGGATAAGCTCATCCTTCCACCTTTTTAGGAGGCTCTTTCTCCTATATAAACTTCCACCATTACCATGAGTAGGGAGTTTTTGAATAGCTTGGATTGTGTAGAGCTTATAGTGCTCAGATTGCTGCTACTATAGGTATTTGGCGTGCTAAGTGTGGAAGTGCATGATAGCTTAGGGAAGGTTGTGTTGTGTTGCTTGTGTGAGAGAGAGAGTTTCTTGGCTTGGGAGAATCATTTCCAAAGGTGAATGCTTGAGACGCTTGCTGACTGGCCCCTCCTGAGAAGGATACCGACGTCAGAACATTTGGTTGTACTCTTCTCTGTCTTAATTAATAATAGATGACTGCTATTATTGTTCCATTCTCATTTGTACATGCAATGGTTAAATGTGAATTACATCTTTTCTGACTGATGTATGGTTGCTTTTATTAAATTTCACGCTTGCGTTTGTTTCCTCTTCGTGTGTGTAGGTGTCTATTTGCGGGGATTGCAGAGGATTGTGACCAGCCAAAGCGAAGGAGCGAAGGCAGCATCTCTTCGTCAAACGACAGCGCTGGAATCCAAGTAGGTGCTCTTTACCTCTTGTTTAATTGTAATTAGGAACATGCATGGCAGCATTGTGTGATTGTTGCTAGACCCTTGCTGGGCTAGTAGGGATCGCCTCTATCCGTAGAGGGGATTTACCTCTCCAACAATTTGGCGACTCCGCTGGGGATCAGCCTTTTTGTCTCTTGAGTCCACTTTTGTGTTTGACTTTGATTGATCTCTTTTCGAGTTTTTGGGATTGTCTCTTTGCTTATGAACTTTCTGGGTATTTCTGGGAAGCATTTTTATTGTTAAAAGGCTCTTGCCTTTGGTTTGGGGAGTTTTTATTTTGGCCTTGCTTGTTTTTGCTCTCAGCGCGTTTTAATTCCGAACAGTCGCGCTGACATCGCGACCCTGTTCTTTGGTTTTCTCTCCATCGCGCCTGTACGTCTAACAGTCGCGCTGACCTCGTTTTCAGAGACAACGCGCTTTATTCGTGTCCTTCCGCGCTGGCATCGCGGCCCCGCTTCTTTGTGGTTTTTGTCATCGCGTCTGTGTGCTTTCTTTCCGCGCTGACCTCGTTTTTCTGAGACAGCGCGCTTTATCCCTGTCATTCCGCCCTGACGTCCCAAAGTTGCTAAAGGCCTCCCCCTGTCAGCGCCGAGTTGCTGAAGACTACCCGCGCTGATCCTGTAAAATTCATTTTTGACCAAATTGGCCTCCTGAACCTCTTGCTGTGACTTTCCCTTCTTCTCTCCACCTGTCTGATGACTTGTTTTTCATTGTCTGAACTCTGAACTGCTTGATTGCGGAGCTTGGTTCCATAGGGTTCCGTTTTTGCTCAGTTCTTAAGTTTGCAAATACCTTCCCTTTTGCTTTCGCTGCTTGGTTCGTGTTTCCATCATTACTTTTGCAATTGCCGGATTGTGTTGAGTCTCTAATTGACTGGTTGTGGCTCTCGTCCTTCGGGTGTTCGCTTTTCTCTATTGATCTCGCACTCTAGCCCTAGGACATCTAGAGGCCGTGTGTGTGTCAAGCCTGCCGTAGGAATCTTGTTTGCTTGTTTGACCAGCTGATTTCAGATTTGTTTTCGCACTCGTTCAGTGATTGTTGGAGTGTTTTGGATTGTGTTTCCGAGTGGTTTCTTTTCGCTTCCTCCTTGCTTGCAGTCCTTGCTTGTCTTGCAAGAGCTTAGATCACATAGCTCGTGCGGAACTTTGTTTTCCTTTGATTTGGAAGCTTTGGTTGAGTGTTTCGGGAACTTTGTGTGCTTTCATTAAGTAGTTTACTTGGTGTTCCGGTTCCTCCAAATTCATTTAGGTGCTTCGTGTCATTGAAAAGAAATCAAACTAGTAGCTTTGCTTTAAAAAATTGAAAAGGAAAAGAACATTTCGTTGATTTGCATCTTCAAAAAGAAAAATTTCCTTTCCTCGCTTTAGTTGCATTAAGTTGCTTGTTTGCTTGTACTTGTTTTGTTTGGTTAAAAATTCCTTGCCCTCTCGTAGCTAGAATTCATCGAACAAAACGAAATTCTTTGGCATATAGATTGCATCTAGGTAATTGTGAGCGAACATACGATAGAGCTTGAAATCAAAACTTAATCTCAAGATCAACTGTAAAATGAACCAAATGAATCTAAAAACGCATTGGAACTAAACGCAAATATCTAGAGGTCTAGGTTAGAGACATGTTCCGGCGTCTTTAAACATAGTCACTGTTGTTTCACATTAGGTTGGGTGATTCCTCCTTCTGTGACTCGATAGTGGTCTAACACGGACTGCGCTCCCACGTACCGTCGCGTATATAGGGAGACCCCACTAGGCTTTTATCCTTTATCCATAGGAAGCCGAGTCGGCCGCCCTACGATTCGCAATGCAGTGAACACATCATTCACGAAGATCGACCACCCGTACCCTAAAAAGTATTCTATGGTTTTGCGAAAAGTTTGGCACACCCTCTACCTAGAATTCCAGAGCAGTCACTTTTGATCCTTTTCGGACTCCCTAAACGAAAAGGTGCCTGTGAGCTTCTTGTCACTTCGTGCTCATTAAACATTCGAAGGAGACTAGAGTCATCTTTTCATCCTTTTCTCGACTCTTGAAACATGAAAAGGTCAAGTTCAGTTCCTGTGTCTTAAAAATTTATTCGGCCACGATAACATCACCTGATTAGATCTCGTGTGCGTTAGCTTGAGTAGGTTTCGTTTTCGTTTGCTATGGCAACTTTTCTGGGATTCACTAACCCAGGTTCCCCATCTGATGGGAATCCAGGACAATTCCCTCCTCTTGGGAATGTTGGTGCTCCGTATATGGCGACGTTGTCCCTACCAGGGTTAACTGTCGGGTTGCCTGTGTGGTTGTTTTCAACCTCTTTGGTCCCTACCGTATCGGCTGTTAGTCCATCAGTCCCTCCACCTGAACGACATCATGTTGATCCTAAGGTGGATCTCTCCCCCTCGACGCCTACTTCTACGTCGTCCTCTTGTACTTCGCCTGGTGAAACTCTCGGTGCGGGTAACCAGGTGGCTAAGAAGAAGAAGAAGAAGACCAAGAGGAAGAAGTCTCATAAGGGAGAGCTTACACACACAGTCCCCCCCTCAAGTCCGGCTATCCCCTCAAGTATACCAGAAGTCGGGTCACCTTCTGCCCCTCCGCGGAAGGTCAAGTTTCCTTATCGGTTATGCAAGGAGGACCATCTGCTTCGTGATTGTCCTGGCATTCCCAGGGTATTAGAAGTCTGGTCTCACGATCCGACGCACCCTTCATCGTCCACTAATGATCATGGCGATGCTACCTCATCAATTGGGAATGGTAAAGGCAAAGGGAAGCTTCGAATCCCCTGTCGACTTTGTGAAGGCAAACATCCCCTTCACCTTTGTCCACTCATGGATAAAGCCTCTGCTGTGTTGGAAAGTCTTGCTGCTCCTCCGAATCCATTTCCCGCCGGTTATCAACGTCTTTCTACAACTGTAGATCGCGCCCTTGTTGACAAAGAGATTGCTTCAGATTCCTCTCTTGTCCAGGCTCCTCTTCCCGAACCTGGCTGTCCCCAGCCTGTTCCAGACCCGCTGTTGGTCGGAAAGAGTGTTGATTTGAGTTCCTCCCCTCTCGAGCACTCTATTTCGGAAGAGCAAAATTCTCATGTTCTTCTCGTCTCGGCAAATCCTCCGGAGCCTGATAATGGTGTTCCCACCCCAACCTCTCCCGAGGATTCAAAGTCGGTTCTTTCCAAGCAAGGGGGCAACCATATGGTTCCCCCACCAAGTAGTTCGGTCATTTCCTTTGATTGGAGTCGTTTGACTACCCCTCCCCTTCCATCCCAGGTGCCTTTCTGGGTCACCGCCTATGCTTGGAATAAGGCATTGCCTGGCACTGTGTTAGACGAAGGAGCGTCGGTTAGTCTCATGCCCGTTACTACTTGGCGAGCTTTGGGTTCCCCATCGCTTGTACCTGTCGCACCGCATCTCACCGCGTTTGATGGAGGAACGAGTCAGCCATTAGGGATCCTCCCAAAGTTTCCTATTACTTTGGGAGGCAAGACCGTCTATATAGATGTCTCGTTTACCCAAGGTTCTTTAGACTTCAGTCTTCTCCTTGGTCGTGATTATGTGTATGCCCTGGGAGCCCTTGTTTCTTCACTTTTCCGTGTGGTCTGCTTTCCACACGACGGAAGAATCGTGACGTTCGATCAATTATCGTTCGTTCGTCCACAAGATCCTCCGGCGCACTCATCCTTCCCTCCTGGCTTTCATCCACAAGTTGCATCTGCCTCGCCGCAAATCAACTATGTGGCCACCTACCCTGTGCCCGTACCCAGTGATGACACCATCGTGCATAGTGTCCTGGGGGCATTAGGTCCTGATTTCCAAGATGTCGACCTTCCCTCCGGAGCCACTTTCTTGGGGGCCTCCACTTCCCGTTCATTATGATGAAGTCTGGATGGAGCATAGTTCTTTTTCGGTGTCAAGCTCCTTAAAAAATGAAACTGGGTCTGGTCGGAGCATAGTTCGCTTTCCTGTGTCAAGCTCCTTAAAAAATGCAACTAGGTGTTCGAGCATCGTTCCTGATCTTGTGTCAAGCTCGTTAAAACATGAAACAAGGGTTATGAGGATAGTTCTTTTACTGTGTCAACCTCATTAAAAAAATGAAACAACTCCCTTTTCAGATCGAGTCTTTGATTAAGATCTCGTAAAATACAAGTCGAGTCTTTCATCGATCTCGAGAGTGAACCTTCATTCCATCCACTTTGTTGAATGCAATGAAGCTTGGGGGGCATGTACCTCGATTTGCGTCATTATGCTGGGGGCATGCGAGCTTATAACAAGCATAGTTTTTCGTTTCAAGCTTGTGTAAACATGAAACCGAATCCAAGCAAAGTTCTCCACGGTTCAAGCTTGTGTAAAAATGAACCCATACCTGATTTACATCTCGTGATTGCCTTTTATCTGCTAATTTCTGTTAGATGAACCTTGGTTGTTTCATTCCATTGCTACCATCTCTTTCGCCGATCATATGCTCTCACTTGGTTGTTTATCCTTTCCTAAGGAACTGCAGCGATGAGTGGTTTTATTAGCCAACCTCTTGACCATTACATGTTTTGAGCAGTTCCACCATTGCCGGAACTAGTTGCTATCCTTTATACCACTCGTTCCTCTAGGACGAGTCACCTTTAAGCTCTTTTCTGACTCGTAAAATGTGAAAAGATTGCCGAGTATTTTTCCCTTTTTGACTCGTTAAAGAGAATAAAAATGGAGGTCTGCTTTCAGCTCTTTTCTGACCGTTTAAAGATGAAAAGATTGCCGAGTCCCCCTCTCGACTCGTTAAAGAAATGAGAGGTGGTTGCCTTTAAAGCTCTTTTTTCGACCGTTTAAACTAAAAAGATTGCCGGGTGTTTGTCGTTTCGCACTCGTTATTGGCTCCAAAACGACGTACTTCTGACCGCTTTTTTACTTTTTTGGGTCAAAGTTACTATTTACGAAAAGTACTCCTCGATCGTAATGGTCGGGCGGTTCTTTCGAGCATTGTTTTATACTTTTTCGGGCTCGAGAGACACAACTGTACGAAAAAGGACCCCCTTGGAGTCTCCTTTTCCGCTGTCTTTTCAGACTCTCTAAACAAGAAAAGACGCCGAGTTTTTCCTTTGTTAGGCTCGTTAAACATTTGATGACATCGGACATTGTTGAAATGACACTCTTCAAGCACATGCTATCCCCGTCAAGCTTGTCATCCAAAAATAACTGGGGTACCTGCCAGAAATGGTGGGGAAATGGAACTGTAATAATTGTCGTGTCGGCAGTATGTCGCTCTTGAACATGGCACTAGTCTGCATTCGTGTCTGGGTGGGGATATCTCATCTCGTTTCACATTAGCCTCCGTGGGTTTGGGTTACCCTGTTTTGACCTCTCATCTGCTCATTGCCCTGTCACCATGACCTCTGTTCATTTGATGTCAAATACTGCCAAATCCACCGTCGTGCCGCCAATATGTTCAAGAGAAGTTGACCTCTGCATTAGTACAACCTTCCTTTATATCTCACACAAATTATTTGGACCTCTGTCTCGTGTCGACGATGTGGGAATCATTATGGCCCACCTTCGATCAAGGTCCTTTCCCGTCGACTCCAACTCATTATCCGGGAAAGTGACTTAGAGACTCCTTTCAGGTGCCTTGGAGCCTGCATGCCTCAATGGCAGGTTCTTCGTGTTCGACGCAAGGCTCGCATCATTGGCCTTCGATTGAATGATTCCGTGGGTGTTCGACTCCAGCTCATTGATTCACATGCCACGGATTGTACCTATAGTACCTTGGGGACCATTGTCATTATTGGTGGTACCTCTCGCGTCTGTTAACAGTTTTCATCATTGACTGGTAATCAGACGATGTTCACGCATGTTCGACTTCGACTCATGTATTCACATGTTTGAACTTGTACTTTGTTCGGGTCGAGATGGAGCGCAAGACCCTGGATCCTTGTCTGTTATGGTCCAGGCTGCGAATTGTGGATGATCATTACATGACTCATTGATGGATGGCTGCGCCCATACCTGAGTCTTGATGGATGGCTGCGACCATACCTTATCGTTATTCTGGTCTCTTTAGCTGGGTGGCTGCGTCCATTCCGCAGACCTTTTCGCATGTCTTTTGGATGGCTGCGCCCATGCCTAGATTGCATGTACTTGATTATCAGAGATATTCGGTCCTTCCAGGTGGTGTTCCAGTTCGGCAAGTTTCGTAAAGCATTTCACCCCTCCCACTCTCTCAGTCTTCATGCTTTAGGGGGCATCTGTTACACAGTAATTTGTCACTGTCTCCCTGTCAGTCACCCTACTGTGTCAAGAATTCACAATAATCAAGTCCATGCCTTCTGAACTGGCCCAAAACCCATTTTTCCAAAGTTTTCCTCATCAGCGCGTCTGTTTCTAAAATATCCGCGCTGACCGGCAGCTCTTAATGTTTTCAGTGCGCTGCCAGCGCGGAAGCACATCACTTTTCCGCGCTGGTCGCATTTTATGAGCCAGCGCACCTCTCCTTTGTATTGAGTCGCGCTGACGTGACTTTCCCAGTTATCTAGGCGCGACGTCAGCGCGTCAGTTTCCTTATAATCCGCGCTGATCCTGTTTGAGCGAATTTGTTCCAACAGCCAGCCTTCCAGATCACTCCAGGTTTGGTTGTTGGCTTTGTGAGTATCGACTCCCTTCTATGGCATGTCTGTTCGACTCTTTGCAACCACTTCCCTCAAGGATAAGCTCATCCTTCCACCTTTTTAGGAGGCTCTTTCTCCTATATAAACTTCCACCATTACCATGAGCAGGGAGTTTTTGAATAGCTTGGATTGTGTAGAGCTTATAGTGCTCAGATTGCTGCTACTATAGGTATTTGGCGTGCTAAGTGTGGAAGTGCATGATAGCTTAGGGAAGGTTGTGTTGTGTTGCTTGTGTGAGAGAGAGAGTTTCTTGGCTTGGGAGAATCATTTCCAAAGGTGAATGCTTGAGACGCTTGCTGACTGGCCCCTCCTGAGAAGGATACCGACGTCAGAACATTTGGTTGTACTCTTCTCTGTCTTAATTAATAATAGATGACTGCTATTATTGTTCCATTATCATTTGTACATGCAATGGTTAAATGTGAATTACATCTTTTCTGACTGATGTATGGTTGCTTTTATTAGATTTCACGCTTGCGTTTGTTTCCTCTTCGTGTGTGCAGGTGTCTATTCGCGGGGATCGCGGAGGATTGTAACCAGCCAAAGCGAAGGAGCGAAGGCAGCATCTCTTCGTCAAACGACAGTGCTGGAATCCAAGTAGGTGCTCTTTACCTCTTGTTTAATTGTAATTAGGAACATGCATGGCAGCATTGTGTGATTGTTGCTAGACCCTTGCTGGGCTAGTAGGGATCGCCTCTATCCGTAGAGGGGATTTACCTCATCAACAATAGTACTAAGATCTTGGATGATATTCTTAGTAGTCAAAGGTCTCCTGCTATCAAAACTGGTCTTGGTTTTCATGAATCTGAATCTAGTTCACAAAATAAGACAAGGAACTCTAATGCACAATCTGAAATACTCAACAAGGAGATGAGAGATCAATCTCATCAACAACCAAGGAAAGAAATTCTTCAAAGAAAATATTTTACTCCTCTGATAAATAATGTTGAATGTTATATATGTCATAATCTTGGACATGTTGCAGCCAAATGCAGAAGAAGAATGGTTCAAGACCATCACACAGAAAGACCATCACGTTCCAGATACTTTAAGGGATATTTCTTTGCTTGCAATATGTCTGGTCATAGAGTTGTTGATTTCTACAGAAGGAATATGAAACATGTGAGATGTTATGCATGTAGCAAGCTTGGACATATAGCTAAGGATTGCAAGAACAAAGTATGGGCACCATACCAAAAGGAGAAAACATCATCAGAATTGAAGATATGGAAGAAGAAGGAAGTACAGTCAGAAAGATGTGGCACAACACAATATACAGACATAACAGACTCAAAGGGAGCTGAAAGTGTAAAACTTCAGTGTCCTAAATCTCATACGCAAGTTTCATAAAGGGAAGTCATGTATATATGCGAGTTAGTTACTGCATAGTCGTGTATATGTTAGTTTGAGGAAAAGCATCAGGGACATGCTCAGAAAAAGGGTCTGATATGATTCAGCCCATTATTTTCTCTATTCGATAATGGTTACAATTTGTTGATGATGTGTGGAAATGTCTTGACACTCGTAAGATGTTTTAAAGTGTTTTGATCCTAAATTAATGATGATGATGCCTTGATACTTATTGCTAATATATGCATGATCATATTTGACACTGAACCGTTGGCACAGGTTCAGGGGGAGCGTATACTTTTAATAATGCATTGTTGGCATTATGGTTAGTAGTCCTTGGTGATGATGCTTTTATGGCTAAATGATATATCTTGCTATGATATGGTTATGAGTTGTCCATCTCATATGATTCTTGGGGTTAAATAGTTGGTGTTTAAATCAGATTTGTGGTTGATTCTTTGATGATGCATATATGGTGCTTACATGGTGATCTTCATAAGGATAAGGAGAAGTACAAAGTACTTGGTGATGAGTCACTCATATGTTGTTGTTGTCATATGCATAAAGATCATATAATATAGTTATGATGCAAGATTCCTATATTTCTTGGTGCTCACATGGATGAGGATTATTGTTGTTGATGACATCAAGAAGTCTTGACTAAAGATCTTGAGCTCAAGATACATAGTGTTATACTCAGTATGCTGGATACATGAATGATTACTCAAAGTTGCATTGTTGGAGACATGATGATGATAAGTTCTTACCTATATGATGATAGGTTGATACTTACATATGTTGATGCAGATGTTCCCAGGTGATGATACTTGGATCATGCAGATCTTGATGTTGATGAGATGGCTATGGTGTTTTTCACATATTATATAATGTGAATGATTTTGTATGTCATATGCAGAATTCTGTTCAAAAGGATGAGTTGATGCAGACATAACATATACAAGTTGTTGGACTAGATGCTGTTGTTAGATGATTATGGAGTAGATCATACATTGTGTATGATAGTTGTTGATGACTATCATGATGTTATTTAGATGTTCGGTCTTTGTTATAAATCTCATGTAAAGGTCATATCAAGACTCATGATGTAATAGTTTGTCTCTATCTATTGTAGCCATTTGATGAATCAATTTTGGTCATATGTTGTAATATGTACCCCCACTATGCATGGGAAGCATGATGTAATATTTCAGTCATGTTTAAACATTTGATATCTGGTGTATCACCACTTGGTTGGGAGATGGATGCATGTATGAGTCTTTGGTGATAGGAAGGTCGCTTATGATGTATAGAGTCATGTTCTTTCTTATATACCGTTTTTTGCAGACCTTGTTTACAGTCAGTGGGAGCATGAACAACACACTTCAACAGAGCAGAGATTTCAGCATGTACTCAGAGGAGCATGGACAGATTGGTACACCTTGGCATATACTAAGGGGGAGCTCACTCAGAGATTTCACCAGGTACTCAGGGGGAGTATGGGCAGTATAATGTTTATCAAGGAAAGAGAATATCTTGGTCCACCCTTTTCCCTTGATGTCAAAGGGGGAGAGTGATTGGGTGTTGTTGCCATCAAGTCCAAAGTGGTAGATTATTGGCATTATGATGCATGTACTGTACTTGATGGCAACCCACTCTTAGAAGAACAACTCACTTATATATATCTAGATGAATCTACAGAAGAGATATCAGATATGACATAATACATGGGATGCAGGACAACTCAAAGGAATTAGACGACAGTTCTCAGTATGACAAGTTAGCTTTGCCATCAAGTCCAAAGGAGGAGATTGTTGGCATTATGATACAAGTGTTGTCCTCGCTGGCAACATGATAGATTATAGTGCAGTAGGTCAGTAGCAAAGAATTGATGATCAAACTACAAAGAATGAAGAAAGAATAGTATATATGCAGGTTCACTATATACCAAGTCACGTACATATGCAGGTTATACGCAGGTTCACTATGTACCAAGTTGCGTATATACGCATGTTCACTATATACCAAGTAGGGTATACACGCATGTTCACTGTGTACAAAGACGTGTATACACGCGGTATTGCTGATCAAAAGTCACGTATGCGTATGCACGCACTTTCATGCACGAAAAAGAGCGTACATGTGGGAAAGCTTATTTTTGGGTCCATGGTATTTAGACCTATGGTTTTGGCCCTTGGTATTGTGTTTGAAGTATTGAACCTAGGTATTGGGTCCCTAGTATTGGTTCTAAATGGTTTTGGACCATGGTATTCAGTAAGGCCTAAGACTATAAAAGGAGAAGAAGATCATTACGCAAATGCATTGATAAAGTCTTGAATATTTGATGAAGTATGAGATCCAGTATGCAGGTTATGGGTTGATGATGCATTGCTTGATCTAAGCTAAGGAGAAATGTCAACAGTTGATGGAGAACAAGATCTAAGGATGGATCAGGATCTTAAGGCTTGGAATGTTTATCATTATATGTTTTGATTATGGATAGAATAGATCTAAATTATTGACGCATGTTTTATTGTATGAATGTTATGATCTAGGTATGATTGTTGTCTGAAACAATCGCAAAGTACACGGGTTGGCTTTTGGTGAAAGCGCGTGTGTACGCGGGTTTGGTTCTTCATAGTAGCATATACATTATGAGATATGATAATTGAGCTTGCAGTTGGATCTGGTTATTGTTGCAGAGTTCTATTGTCTGTTCTGTGTTCTGGTGACTGTGTTGTTGACAGGGTTTTGGTGTTTCAGTATTGGGTGATTCAGAGATTGATGATGCAGGTGTAGTTGATGGGTGTATTGCTGTGATGATTAGTTTTGTGCTTCAATATTGTTGATGGGTCCTGTTAGCTCTCAGGTTGTTCCCTTTGACTCCTAAGGGAATACGGCCGAGGTAACCACAAACCAATCTTTGGATCACAGGTTCTAGGCTACCTGCAATCAGAGAGGGATCTCTCTTTAGAATTTAGCTTTGTTTAGTAATGTTTTAGGCTAGCTATGATGCACTAAATTTTGTTTTAAAGTTTTTGGTTGAATGATATCTTCTAACAGCTAAAATGCAATGTTCAGGGGTTTTAGTCCATTGGGCATTGGAGTCTGTGATTATGTGTTGCTTGAGGTATTTAGTGAGAATGATGATACTGCAGGGCCAGATGGGCACTCATGAAACAATCTTCAAATTTGGGAATATGGACTGTTACCAGCCAGTGAGAGGCAACCAAGGTCTTTCACTATGCTGATGATACGGAGAAATGAAATATTACTCAGGAGAAACTCAGAATTCCTGAACAGTATTTACTATGAAAGATTCAGTGTAAATGTGAGAAATTAAGAATTCCACATTCATAACTAATTGTGAAGAAGACATAAATAACAACAGAGATTGAGTTTAGGGTGTTCAATGAACAAATCCTAAACTATTCTTTTTCTCTAATGCTAAGCCTAAGAAACATACAACATAAGCGGATTATGAAAGAGAGGAGAACATAATAACACGGTTCAGAAAAACTTATTGTAACATGAAATAACGCAGGAATCCTGCAGCAGCAAGCAAGCTCATCACAACACTTCAAACAACGCAGAACTTCAGAAATTCCATCAGCTTCTTGTATTAAAAGTCTGAAATTACAGTATAGCTCTTCAGAAGAGAAATCAACAACCCCAACAAGTTTATGCGTGGGGATATATATACAACCGTTTTACAAAAATATCTTAACGATGAGTCATTTTCTCAATAACTTTCTTTACCAACTCTCAAAAATGGCAGATGCAATAGTTATTGCTACTTTAAATGAACAATGAATGACTGTTCACTTCTGTCAGAAATCCTTTGACTTTTGGAGGCAACCGGGGTCGGTCGAGCACTATGCATTGATTTTGAGAAATCTGCCTTGTCATGGTGCGGCTGCCTTAGCCCCGTCATCTGCATTTGTAGGTCCTGCTTTGGTCGCCCAATTTGATTGCTGAGTTGGCCTTTTCTGCTCCTTTCCGAGTCAGAGCAAATATATTAATTTTCTAAAAATGCTGATTTGTGATCGATAAACAAAAACCTGGTGAATAAACTTGTTTCTTCACAGCAACGTTTGTATCATGCCCATCCACCATTCCTGTGTAGGCAATTGGTGTCTCAGGATTTTGCCTAAGGTTTCATCTGCCCCTGTGTATTTGTAATAGTTTGGAGGTACTTCAAAAAGATGTTTAATCTCATTCATAATAAAGAATAAATTCTCCAGTTTGTCATAGAGACTCTGCCCAGATGGAGGCCCTGTTTGCTCTGGGGCACTTGCTGATGCAGTGATCTGGTTTGTGGCATAGGTATTGACTCTTTTGGCATAGTTCTCATGAGACAATAACCTTCCTGCACTAGTTACCAGGCTGGGAAGACATCTGTTATGCAATGCTGTGATTTTTCAATAAATTTATTCACATCTGCCTGCATTTCTTGACACCTTATGTCCAATGTCTGCACATGATTTCTCAAGGTAAGCACCCTCTTTACTAGTAAAATGGTATCAGTTATGCTGGTGATACCCATTCCTGCCAGCTGGGGGCCAGTGCGATTGTTAAGGACATTAATCATCCTGTTGGCTATTTTAGGCATATTGCCTAGAGATGCCCTAGCTCTCTGATTTTCTGATTGGGCCTTGCCTATGAGATCCATATGCTCATGGATAGTTTCAATATACTGCCACTGGTCTGTAATGGATTAACCAATGTTGGCCCATAGGATTTTCTTAATTTCAACTATAACCTTATCAAGAGAAAGCTCTTTCTCCAGTTCCTTTATTCTTTTTTCAAGAGCCCTTACCTCTCTTGTTCTTTTAGCTATGCTCTGCTTTGATTTATCATATTTTTCCTCAATAGCAGCCAACTTATCTTTGGTCTCTTTCAGTTCATCCATCTGTGCTTCTAGTGTTTCAAGCTCCTTCATCATATTCTGCATGCTGAGGCTGGGCACCTGTTCTTATGTCGTTGTTGGTGCTGATACTCCTGTAGTTGGTGCTGAGCCTGAAGGGCCTGCCTCTGATGTCTGTCCGGTGGGAGGACCTGCTGTAGATGTCTGTGCTGGCTGAATTGGTACTTCACCTTGTCTTGTTTTTAATGCTACCTCCAATGCACTCTCTTTTTCCATCAATCTCTTGTATAAACTTAGGAGCAAAGCAACCACATCCTGATCTTTCTTTTTCTCTGCAACCTCTCCAGTCTGAGGGTGAAGGGTAGCTGGCAGCTTGATATGATTTCTCATAGCTGCTATGTCTTCATATCTTTTCTTTAATAGTGCTTGCACACCCCTAGGGTCTTTTTGATCATGTCCCAGCTCTATAATAATCTCTTCCAAGGACTTGATTCTGTTGTCCTTGGCTTGAGATGATGCCTTTTCTAATTCTAGCTGAGCAGTAGTATTGTGTAAAGAATTTTGCAATTGGTGGGCCAATAAGGTTCTATCAGCTAATGTGGAATAGAGCATCTCCCCTGTTTTCTTGTGTAGCTCGATCTGGTCCATGGGGTGGATGTCTTTGGCGAAAATCTCCAAATTAGTTCTGATATAATCAACAGCTGTTTGAGGTTGCTGCATAGTAGGCCTAAAATGACTAAGAGTCATTTTTTGTTCTTGAATATCATAAGCAGACATTAGCCTCTGCTGATTAGTTGGTGCCATTTTCAAGAGTTGATTGTAGATCTGGTACTTGAGAGGCTCATTTCTTTTCTTGATATCTATGAACTGCTGCTTGATGCTAGAGTCCGCTTTGGATCGCTGCCTTGAAGAACTCACCTCTGCCCCATGTGGCATGTCTTGTCCTTGCTGCAAGGAGCTGGCCGATGTTTCAATGCTAGGAGGGAGCATAGTATCGGTTGGTCTCTCTGGCAATTCCTCCTCTGAAAAGGGATTTAGCCTCTGTCTTTTCTCACCTTGCTGGTCTGTTGAAGTAGTAGGAGGAGTGTCCTCTTGCCTATCCCTTTTCCTCATTCTTTCCTCATTAGTAGGTGTTTGTAAAACTGAAGATTCAACTGTTACCTCCTGCCTTGGAGGGATTTGCTCTTGTGTTTGTTGTTCTGTGGAGGCAGGTGCCTTAGCTATGCCTTCTTGCTGTTCTACTTGTTGTTCCACATTAGGAGGTGACTCCTCTTGTTGTACTGTTTTGCCTTTAGCCATGTTTGCTGCTTGATCAGTTGTTTTGGCAGGCTGCTGGGGAATAGTGGACGAAGAGGCAGCTTCTCCAAGATGCTGAGGGGCTGAAGACCAAACCTGTCCAAAATATTCCAAGTCAACTGCCTTTTCTAAAGTTTTAATGGCTCTTTCTGCTAATTCCTCTTCAGAATAATCCTCCACTAATGTGCCTTCTCTCCACTCTAGTTGGTTAGCATGTTTTTCAATTTCTGGAATGCTAAAGTGATCATAGGTGGCAAGCCTATACTTGATTCTTCTGAGGCTTATGAAATGGTTAGGGTCATAGGGTGCCCAATAGAAGCTTGTCTTGAGGAGGAGGCCTTTTAGAATTTTGTCTGCCTCTTCCCAAGCTTCTTCCCTCTTGTTAAAGATAAATGGACCCAATTGATGCTTAATTTTCAGCTGTGCTTTCTTGTTTCTGCTATGAAAGTGGATCATATCTGCATTGCCGAACTGCTAGAAGTATTCTAATGTAAAAAGTCTCATGGGAACATACTTTGGTAGTCTGTATGGGGCTAGCTCACAAACATATATTCTGATCACTGTGTGGTCTTAGTAAAAGTACCAATCTCGAATGCTATAGTTCTTAGAAAGCTGGAGGATTTTCTGCATATCATCAGTGAGTCTAGGAGGAAGGGAACTCTGTAGCAGGGACAAGGCTGGGTGAATGAAGAGGTCAATAAACTCACAGTAGTTGTATGGTGAGTAATGAATATGATGATAGACTGATGTCCAGAACATTACAGATCTTTTGTTTCCCTTTGCATCTAACTTCTTGAGGAAAACAGGAAAGCTATCAGGCTGATTGTACAATAGCAGATGATATATATAGGAGGTGTATTTGAATACCCTCTCTCTCTCCAGCTTCATGAACTATTCATGAATCTTGTCAGCTATAAATGTAGCATAGTCATACTGGACAGTAGGGGGCTGTCCTGGGGTGAACATGGATAGCATTACCAAGGTTGTCTCATCCACAAACTCACTAGTTTTGAACCCTAAGATGGAGGATATCATGTCTACTAGCAGTCTCCCTATGTCATTGAACCAGACATGTAGATAAGGGGGAGGCTATCGGGGCTGGAATTCTGGAAGCATAAACAATTGGCCAATTCTTGTAACTTGTGAGTTGGAGAGCTTGGCACCTTGCTCTAGTAAAAGCTGCATAGTAAGAGGAGCCAGTGGCTTTGCAGATTGAAACTGTAGCATTTGGTTGATGGCTTCAGGAGTGATATGGAATAAGATAGAGCCTGAAGGACTCAGAACAACCCTTTGATTGGGGTCATAATTTGTGCAGCATTGGTGAATCAAATCAGGGAACTCATTGACCTGAGGGAGATAATAGATTGGCAAATGAGGTCAGTACCATCTCTGTGTTTTTTCTTTAACTCACAAATGGTTTCTATGTGGTATTTTTTATACAGCTCTACAGTTTCTCTCATTTGATAATCTCTGTCAGCAAGGGCCAACCATTCTAGGTCCTTATGTGGGGCATTCAAAGGTGCAATATTCAATGCCTTAGGGGTCTCCATTGTTAACTGTTATTTGGAGTTGTATTTGAACTTGAATTTCTGGAAAAAGTAACACAGGGCAGTGAATCTCAATGAACAGGGAAATTTTCAGAGAGAAACAGGTAAATTGGGGTGAAACAGAGTTGAAATGCTCCTGAGAGAGGTTAAAAGAGCCAATGCTGGGACTGAGTATTGCTTTCAGAGTGGATTTTGCCTGGCAATGGCTTTAAGTCGCAAATGCGCAATGAGTTGTCGAAAGCTTGGCAAATTTGAACAATGGGGGTCCTCTACAGGTGAATTTGGGGATTACACTGAGAGATGGAGGTTCTTTCTACTTAGGATTTTTTAGCAGTTCTTATGTTTTCCCTCTTTTCTCGTTTAATTCAGTGAATTTGCAAGGACCAGGGTATGCAAAAGGAATTTGATAAGTACCTGGGAACTGTATGGCCGACGGTGTTGAAGGTCAGGTGAACACACGACGCCGACAGCTAGGGAGCAAGCTTTGGAGTTGGCCGACAGGTGACGTAAACGGTCATGCAGGAATACAGTGCGCGTTTGGAAAAAAACTGGGAAAAAACGACTTTTGCGCAATAATATAGGAAATTTGGTATTTGGCGCCCTTTTTAATGGATGACGTCAGCATGACGTCATTGGTTCGGTCGGGTACGGAAGAGTGACGTGTCGACTGGTGATTGGGAGTGACGTGGACGAGCGATGTGGCGGACAGGTCGGAGAAATGGCGGAAGGTAGGGTGACGTAATGCTGATGCGGAGATGACGTGGGGTGGGAATGGGACAACGGTAATGAAGAGTGGTTAGTGGTATTATCGGACCGCTTAATGTACGGGCCCGGTAATGGTCAGAGGCCACCTGCTCTAGTAATAGACGGGCACACGTCCCAGGCCCTACGTCACCCTCTGATAGATTTCGGGCGGTAAAGGACGAGCGGAGGTGGTGGTTCGAAATTGTTGTGGGCCGTCGGATGGGAGGGCCCGAATCCGACAGATGAGGGGCTGCGAACATGTGAGCGTGATACGGCGGGACCCGACGGGTATATTTTTTTAATGTTTTTTGCTTTTTGGTGGGGCGCGCTGAAATACAGACTTTGGGAAAGCGGCTTATAAGTGGGTTTTTTCCAAAAACTCATATAATGAGCGGGGACAATGCAATATTGCGGTTTATAGGGTGGACGAAGGTTATTAAACTAACCAAATGTTAATTTAATCTCCAATTATAGAATGAACCAAATAAAAGAAAACCTTTGATTCTGTAACCTTTGCCGAACTTTGAATATATGGCTATAATGCCCAAGGGGGGGTATTTACATATTTTTTGGGTTTTTCACAATAATGCTATAGTAGTAGGGTAAAAGGAGCACTTAGGGAGTTAGATAATAGGGTTAGAAGTCAATGTGAATTGGGGATGTGAAAGAGGAACAAAGAGCTAAGTTTAGTGAGTAAACTTAGATTTAGAAGTTGATGAGGAATGATTTTACACAAGAAATGTGGCTTCTTTTCGGAGAAGAAGGTGAAAACTTGTCATGAAATTTCCAAGGAGAAATACAAGGAGGACTATTTAGGGAGGTCCTGAAGTCCTCAAGGGGATGTTAGAAAGGAAGTCTTTGGGGGAAAACAGGGGAAGTTAGACGAGCTCCTATATTTTGTCTTCAAAATTATGCATATATACCTCTGCAAATGCTAATATGTGCCTTCTTGATCAAGGCCAAAACTGAATAGGATCAGGCTTCTGCAACTTCTGGCTACCTACCCAACCTAGTACCTAGCATTTTTTGTTACTTCAGGGAGGGTGCACTTAGACTTGCAAACCCTCATATGCTCTTTTCTTTTTGCTGCCCTCCTATCTAAATCTACCCTTATATCTTCCAAGGGCCCAGATTAAACTGATGGGCTCCTTCCTTTCTCTATCCAGCTACTCATTTTTCAAGCTTGAACTGTTTGAATAGGTACTCATTCCCTAGTCTAAAACAGGCAATTTAAAACATGGCATGGCCCAGTTTGAACTGTTGAGCCATCCATCAAGATAGCAATGGCATTTTGGGTTGGCCACTTTCCTGGTCTTTCTTTGGGGTTCATTTCAATTGTATGACTGATCTGGGTATGACTGATGTTTGAAACAGCCGCAAAGTTATGAGTAAATATTTGCAGATCTGTATTCGGGTTGCCTTTTGTGAATGTGCGTATGTAGGCAGGTTTGGTTCTTCATAGTAGCGTATACATTATGAGATATGATAATTGAACTTGCAATTGGATTTGGTTATTGTTGCAGAGTTCTGTTGTCTGTTCTGTGTTATGGTGACTGTGTTGTTGACAGGGTTTCAGTCTTTCAGTATTGGGTGATTCAGAGATTGATGATGCAGGTGTAGTTGATGGGTGTATTGTTGTGATGATTAATTTTGTGCTTCAATGTTGTTGATGGGTCGAGTATGAAAATTGGATGAAACGTGGCCTTTCAGATTATGGTGTTGTGCTTTAGGAGTATCCAGTCTAAAAATTTATGAAACGTGGTACTTGGAGGAAGAAAGAGAAGGTTGTAGCCTTCTGTAGGTCGACACCTATGTACTAGTACATCAACTTGTACAAGACCTAAGGGGGTGATATATCCCTTCCAATAGCAGCTGGGAAACGAGTAAAGGTTGGAGCATTTTAGTAGGCTGACACCTACGTACTAGTAAATGGATCGGCTAGTAAAATAGCTAAGGGGGTTGTAGCTCCTTTCCAAGAGAGTCTAGAGAACGAGAGAAGGTTGTAGCCTTTTGTAGGTAGAAGCCTGCGTACTAGTATAAGACTGCACCAATACAGAACCATTGTAAAAGAAGTTTCTTATTAAAAAGTAGATTGAGATGACTTATAGTAGGTGCTTTTCACCCACATTGGGTTTCCACCTTATATCATGGTGTTCATGTGTGCTTCTTATATGTGATGATCTATTCCATTTCACTGCACCAGTTTACTATTTATATGGTTAAAAATGTTCTAAGGCACTCATTAAAGATCAACTAACTGAATCAGAAGTTTACTGGGTATACGCTTGTTGCATTAAACACAGTTGCGTATACACGTGGGTGTCCTTAATTGAAGTAGCGTATGAATCTGAATATGGAAATGAAAAAGTTTTTGATTTGATAATACTGATTCACCCCCCCCCCTCTCAATATTGTTTCCAACAGAGCTTGAGCATGGTGTCCTTGTTCATCACGTTAATGGTAGCACCAAGATCGATCAAAGTGTGTGGGGCAATGGTGCCATTGATGTGCACTTCTACTATAGGTCTTCCAGGGTCCAAATACTTTGGACAGATTACCTACCCCAGCATTAGGTCAGATAGTTGTCCAATGAAATTAATGGTAGGGGCATCTCTTTTTCGCCTCCCTGGATGCTTGAAGCACTTATCCTTCATCAACTTGTTGTAAATATGTACATATTTAATGGCTTGGAAAAGTGGAATCTTCACACATAGGCTTTTCAATTCTCCCAGAAGTTTAGTCTCTTCTGGGGTAGGATGGTGTGGTTGAGTTAATATCTCAGTAAAGGGTGGATTTACTTTAAGAATGCTTTCCTCTCTTTCTTCTTCAACCTCCCTAGGTGGAGATGGAGGTTGGTTATCTGGGAGAACTCTCCGAGATCTCAGGTTAATTTTCTGGATCTCCACATCGTAAGCTGGATACGCTGTCTCACCATTGTATACTTGTTGTTCCTATCTGTTGTTTGGTTTCGTATTTGGTTGGGCAGGCATCCGGGGTTGTTTAGGTGGAGAAGCATGTAACATCTATGGTTGGGTAGGTGGTGAAGGCAATAAAGAAGGAACATTGTTGTACTAGGGCCTCCACCCCTATGGTGGTGCATTCCACTAAGGTTGTGGTAGAGCATATGGTTGAAATGAGTAGCTGGCTGGCTAGGAATGATACTGAGGCACAAAGGACCAAGGAGGAGGTGTAGACCAGGAAGGATGATCAGGGGGTCCCCAAAAAGGTATGGATGTGGTCTGGTTGGGGTTTTAATATGCACAGGATGACCCTTGCATGCCCTGATGGTATGGCCTAGGCCCATGAAATCTCCTTTGGTTTATGTAGCAGATCTGCTCATTAACCCCTTCAGCTCCTTGATATACAGATTTGAGTCCAAGCAAAGAAGGGCACTTGTCTGTGGAGTGGTTTTCTTCACAGACTAAGAAAATTTCAGTTGAGCTCAATGGAAATTCATTCCTACGGTGCCTCCTGGTGCATCTAGAATAGAAAATTGCCAAGACTCTCTCTTCTTCCTGCTATTTTTCCTAATGTGCATAGTGTCCATTTGTAAGGCAAGGGTTTGCAACATCCCACTCTTGAAATATTCTAGCATGTTTCGAATTTTACCCTTGATGGATGCATTAGAAGATGATGTACTAACCATAGGATGACTTCCCCTACCCTTCTTCCTAGCTGCCCTCGAATGGTTTCTAAAGACATTTTTGGTATCCTCATAGGGTACCTGGTATATATCTCCTCCTGCTAACAAGTGTAGGGTATCAAAAATGTCTTCCCTTACTCCTCTAACTAGGACCAACTTCAGTGGCTCAGGGTCAAGTGTGCACCTGACCCTTTTGTAACTAAGTTGAAATCTTTCTTCAAAATCCTCTAGGGATTTATCATTACCTAAGGTCATCCTAAAAATTTCCTCTTTAGTATCTTTAGACCTACAGGAGTCTTGATACATTTTATTGAAGTCTTGTTTTATCTAAGCCCAAGTTGTGATGTTATCCCTAGGTAAACCCATGAACCAATGCAAAGCTACATCCTTGAGGGTGGATGGAAATAGTTTCAACTTATGCTCATCATTTGTGTAGTCATAGGTTCGACATATAACAAAAAACTCAAATAGGAAAGTGTCAGGATCTTATGTGGTCAGGTCATGGAAATGAGGAAGGGTAAAGGGGATTATAGTTTTCATCTTAGTGTCCCCATTGGTTTCCTTGATGGGGAAGGCACCGTCAACTCTCACTCTATTCACTCTATCATTTATGTTTTCAGACATTGGCTCGATAGGAATGGGTTCTTCTTCTTCTTCTTCCCCTATAGGTTCTTTAAATACATCTGGTTTCTCACCTAAGGGTTCCTCCAGTTCACAACCATCCAAGAAGAGGGACGGTAGGCTGTTTGATGCAGTGGGATTATTTGGCAAAAATTTCCCTAAGTAATCCCTATTCCTATGAGGCATGAAAGGAAATGTTTTTGGTTTGGTTTTGTTTTTTTTCAAACTTTGAAAGTGATTGCAGAATTGAAATTACAAACTGAATGAAAAAATTGACTGAATGAAAAGATTAAATACTCGATTGGAATCTGACTTTGTTGTGGCGGAAAAATTCGTTTGTGCGGACACAACTGACCTCCCTAGGAGTCTAAACTCTCTAGCGACAAACAAGACAAAATGGAGCGATCTTTCTCTAAATACACCTTTTAAAACATGAAAACTACAAGTGTTTAGGCTTACCTTATTCCAAAACGCTGTTGTTGTAGTCCGTCCTTGACGATCCGGATGAGCTCCTCCTTCACATCAATTCCTGCAACCACAAACAATCAAACAATTACCAAGCACTTGCATTTCATATAATAAAACATATATTCAACATGCAGACCAAGGAACACATGAAATAACTCATTAACACAAGCTATTGAGAAAAATAAACCAGTTTGTATTAATAACGAAACAAAGAAACTCTTACAACCTGGCCTTGGTGTTGTGCAAGTTCCTCCCAGGGTCCATCAAGGGTTTTCCTCTACTTTGACAAAGCTCACCCACTTCCAAGTAGAATCAAGAAAAGACAATCTCTCCTCACAAGGTTCTAAATGGGAGTCCTAATTCCTGCAGCATTTACCCAAAGAAAATGTATAGCTTCAACCTCTCCTCCCTCTGGCTCAATGCCTTTATTTATAGTGCTGTAAGGAGGTTATTCAGGTCCACCATCAATGGGATAATCCCCCTCTTTGGGTGGGATAGCTCCCTTATTGATGGGATAAGTTCCTCCTTAATAGGGATACATGAACCAACTGGAGGCGCATCCATTTCATCAAACCGACCTCTAGAAAGTTCTAGAAGTAACCACAAGTAACTTTTTTAAGATGAAACTTGCGCATTTTGCCTTTTACAGAAGGACGCA
Source organism: Pinus tabuliformis (assembly GCA_031772625.1). Lineage (NCBI taxonomy): Eukaryota > Viridiplantae > Streptophyta > Pinopsida > Pinales > Pinaceae > Pinus > Pinus tabuliformis. The sequence continues at coordinate 1,018,791,725 of CM062819.1, read as the reverse complement.
CCTGTCCCTTAACATACAGAGCGTCCAAGGACGCAGCTTTTGTGAACATTGTGAGCGTCCCTGCAGGTAAGGCTAGAGAGAACCTGCGACCCCAGAGATAAACACATTTTTTACAAGACTTTCTCTCTTCTTTGAGTTTGAGATGGATAGTAGAGGCATAAGACTTGCCTAAGAGGGTAGCATGACTGTTGATTTGAGCCATACTAACTGTAAGTAGTCATGGTGACATTTTTTAGTGTAACAGATTGCCCCCTAAAGTGCGAAGCCTGGAATAGATTAGGGTTTTGTAATTCTAGGAAGGGTGAAGCGCTTTATCATTTCAAGGATTGTCTTGTGGATGACCTGGTTGGAACCTGCAATTTTCAACACAAAATACATGTATAAGATTATATCATCACTGAGGTAGGCATTCCCATACTCAGATTCAAAACTTTAACTAATGGACTAACTATTCTGATACAGGAATGATCTTGCAGTACATCATTTTTTATAGACTTTTGTAGACACAGTATGGACGCAGCCATCTGTTTATGATTAGTCTACATAGATAATGAATACAAAACTCCTCGCAGCCTGGATGGTAGAAACTAGATCCAGGGTCTTCACTTCTACTTCCCGAATTGGTACGATTCTAGCCATGTGATTAAATTATTTGATGTCGAACATGTTAGAAACCACTTGATTACCAGTCGATGATGTAAACTGTTAACAAGCGTGAGAGAGACCACCAGTAATGTCAATGGTTCTCAAAGTACCAAGCACAACCCGTGAAATGTGAATAGATGTTTTGATGTCGAACACTTCACGGAATCCTTTGATCGAAAGTCAATGATGTAAACTGACGTCAAAGGTGAGAAACCTGCCATTGATGCATGCAGACTTCAAGGTACTGTCGATTCCTAAGTCATCTTTCTAGATAATGTGTCGATGTCGATAGAAAGCGACCCGTTGCAGGCAAGCCCACAACACGAAATCATTGTTCAAGTTGAAGAAATGTTGCTGTAAGGACTGACTCAGGGATGGTTAAATGGATGACAAGTATTTTGCAGATGAAATTTTTGCTTGCAGACCTCTTGAACACATAACGACACGACAGATGGCTTGGTGACGAATAACTCAAAGTTAATCCCTGGAACCCGGTTAAAGACTTTCAAAGTGGTTTGATCAACTGTGAGGTAAAAGATTTCCCAACCCAGGTGAATGAAAAAGTGTCGTGTTCAAGAGTGGTAATAAAGTTTCTTTTGAGACAAAAGGTAACAAACAGGTTCATTCTTCTCTCTTTTCCCCCACCATTTCTGGCAAGTACCTCTTTATTTTTAACAAGCTTGAGGAGGATAACATATGCTCGATTATAAGCTCATCCTTCGGATGAGTCCAACCTAGTTTTGATTCGAACCCTAGGAAGGAGTGGTTCGTTCCTGTTTGTAATTGAACAGGTCCTTTACTGTGAAATGTTTAACGAGCCCAGTATAGGAGAAACTCGGCGTTTTTCAATTTTAGAGAGTCTGAAAAACTTAAGAAGACTCCAAGTTGAACTTTTTCGTAGATTTGTGTCCCTCAAGCCCGAAAAAGTATAAAATAATACCTGGGGGAACCGCTTGATCTTGCGACCAAGGAGTACTTTCATAATTAGTGCCACTGACCTGAAAAGTAAAAAGCAATCAAGGACACGTCGTTTTATTTCCGTATCGAGTTTGAAACGACAAAAACCCGGCAATCTTTTCCTGATTTTACTGTCAGAAAAGAGCTATAAGGGGACCGTCTTTTAATTCCGTTTTAACGAGTGTAAAAGAAACGCTCGGCAATCTTTTCATGTTTTAGGAGTCTGAAAAGGGCTTAAAAGAGAACTCCAAGGTTTCACTTTTTCGTAAGTTTTAACGAGTTCGAAAAAATGATAAAAATGTACTCATGGTTTTCACTTTTTCGTAAGTTTTAATGAGTTCGAAAAAATGATAAAAATGTACTCATATGGCCGACTTTCAATTTAACTTACGAGCAGGAAAAGACGGAAAGAACTCAGCATTTTCATTTGTTTTACGAGAATGAAAAATAGAAAAATAATCTCGGTATTTTCATGAGTTTAACGAGTCCTGAAAATAACTGAAATTGACTCGAGATAGGTTTCATTTTTACAAAAGCTTGAAACAGGGAAAAACTATGCTTCAAAGTAGTTTCGTTTTTACACAAGCTTGAAACAGAGAGAAAACTGTGCTTGATGCCCCCTAAGCGTAACTGTTAGAGCGCATGCCCCCCCAGCTTCATTTCATTCAACCAGTTGGATGAAATGAAGGTTGAGTTACGAGATCATTTGAAAGACTGGATCTAAAACTGTAAGAAAATTATGCAAAACTAACTAACCTAAAAATACAACTTAACATCTATGAGATCTAGTCAAACTCTTGACTCAATTAGAGGAGGATTTGTTTCATTTTTTAACGAGCTTGAAACAGGAAAAGAACTATGCTCGGATTCGGTTTCATGTTTACACAAGCTTGAAACGAAAAACTATGCTTGTTATAAGTTCTTCTGCCCCCAACATAATGATGCAAAACGAGGTACATGCCCCCCAAGCTTCATTGCATCCAATAAGGTGGATGGAATGAAGCTTTACTTTCAAGATCTTAGAAAGACTTGTGGGAGATGTTTCATTTTTTAGTGAGGTTGACACAGGAAAAGAACTATCCTCAAAACCCTTGTTTCATTTTTTAAACGAGCTTGACACAAGATAAGGAACTATGCTCATAACTACTCTACAATCTACCTAACAAAAACTCTACTCTAAAAACCTTGATTCATTTTTTAACGAGCTTGACACAAGAAAAGGAACTATGCTCTAAAATCCTTGATTCATTTTTTAACGAGCTTGACGCAAGATAAGGAACTATGCTCATGACTACTCTCTACAATCTACCTACTTAACCTACCCTTGTTTCATTTTTTAACGAGCTTGGCACAAGACAAGGAACTGTGCTCAAAAGTTCGCATGCCCCCAGGATAATTATGCAAAGCGAGGTACATGCCCCCCAAGCTTTATTGCATTCAACCAGATGGATGGAATGAAGGTTTACTTTCAAGATTTAACTTGAAAAGGGGGTTGTTTCAATTTTTAACGAGGTTGACACAAGAAAAGAACTATCCTCATACCTGATTCATTTTTTAATGAGGTTGACTCAGTAACAGGAACCATCCTCATACCTGATTCATTTTTTAACGAGGTTGACTCAGTAACAGGAACTATCCTCATAATCCTATTTTCTACAATCTACCTACATATCCTAAAATCTAGCTGATTCATTTTTTAATGAGGTTGACTCAGTAAAAGAACTGTCCTCATGCTAGCCTATTTCATTTTTTAACGAGGTTGATACAGGAAAAAACTATCCTCGTACACACTGATTCATTTTTTTTTTAAACGAGGTTGACACAGTAAAAGGAACTTTCCTCGGACACACTGATTCATTTTTTAACGAGGTTGACACAGTAAAAGGAACTTTCCTCGGACACACTGATTCATTTTTTAACGAGGTCGACACAGTAAAAGGAACTTTCCTCGAACACACTGATTCATTTTTTAACGAGGTCGACACAGTAAAAGGAACTTTCCTCGATTCACTGATTCATTTTTTAACGAGGTTGACACAGTAAAAGGAACTTTCCTCTCTAATCCTACTTTCCTATATAACCTATCCTTGTTTCATTGTTTTAACGAGGTTGACACAAGACAAGGAACTATCCTCGAACTAACTGATTCATTTTTTAACGAGGTTGACACAGTAAAAGGAACTTTCCTCGGAACTCCTTGTTTCATTTTTTAATGAGCTTGACACAAGACAAGAAACTATGCTCATGACTTCCAGTTTCATTTTTTAATGAGGTTGAGACTAGAAGAAACTATCCTCACAACATTTATCATGGCTTCCAACTGGAGGAAAGACATGCCAATGGACACACCTTGATCATGGCTTCAAAGAGGTCTTCATCCGAAGGAAGAATACTTCTTGGGAAGGAACACATGTCAAGGGACTCAAAAGGGATAAGAACATCGTGTTCAAGTAACCCCATAGAGTTTTCCATGTCAATTACCGGAGCTAAATCAAAGGAAGATGAGCAAACAGTGAGAGGCTCACTTACGTCGGTAACTGAAATCATGGGACCGGTTGCCACATAATTAACCCGTGGCAGGGTAGATACCACTTTAGAATCAGGAACATTTAGGGGTGTCATATTATTGGTAGTTGAAAAAAGACTAGGGAACGAAAGCTGGTCTACAGTCACAATACTGCCATTGTGAGGGAAAGACATCACGCGAAAGAGTGTCGATACGACAGCTTTCATTGCATAAACATAGTCTCGCCCAAGGAGTAAATTGAAATCCAAGGGACCTCGAACTACCATAAGATCAACACAAACAGTTTTACCTTCCAAGGTAATAGAAAACTTAGGAAGGATCCCTAAAGGTTCACTAATTGTTCTGTTAAAAGCTTTCAGATTCTGCGTAATAGGCGCAAGCTGAGGGGAACCCAAAGCTTTCCAAACAGCTGAGGATAAAATACTAACAGAAGCACCTTCATCTACCTGAGTACGATGTATGTCCCTACCACCAGCCTTGAAAATGATTTGGAAAGGGATGGAGGAAGGAAGACGAGGTTCTGTCAGTCTATTCCAATCAAAGGAAAAGACCTCAGTACTTGGAGGGGGTTCTGTAGAAACAGGTGAAATGCCCCCCGGCATAGAAGAATCCGATGTAACAAGAAGAACATCAGCGGTATGAAATCTACTCTCGAAAAGGAGAGTGTGATTGACCGAATGTGAAATTGAATCGACCACTTGATCAACTAATGGATCATCAACCTGAGTGACATGAGTTTCACTCTCCAATGGGAGAGTGTGATCGACTGTACTTGAATTTAGATCAATCACTCCGTCAGTTGACGGTAGGTTGGGAGAAAGTTTACGGTAACCTGTTGGAAATTCTTGCTGTGGAACAGTAAGGTTTTCCAACAATGTTGAGGCTTCATCCATGTGAGGGCAAATGTGAGTTTGATGACTCCCTTTGCATAACTTACAAGGAAACCTAACTTTACCCTTTTTCCCAGGAACCTGACTATCACTGGTTGATGGATCAATGGAAAGTTGATGAGGTTTTTCTGACCAAACTTCCAAGACCTTTGGAATACCAGGACAATCGACAAGGAAGTGGTCACCCTTACAAAGCCTGCAAGGGTATTTGGGTTTACCATGCATGTCGGAATTTTCCTCAACACAACTAACACTTACAGTCGTGGTTGGTTGGTTGACTTCTTTCTTATCTTGCTTCTTCTTCTTCTTCTTCTTCTTCCCTTTCTTCTTCTTCTTAGCCTCCTGGTTACTAGCATCAAGGCTTTTACCAGGTGAAGAGGAAGAAATGGAGGAAGAAAAATTAGGCGAAGAAGGTAAAGGGTCAACAGAAGGTTGGTGATGTTGAGATGGTGAACTCTGTTGAGGTGAAGCATTCGGTTGAGGTTGAACAATTGGAGTATTTTGGGCCAACGAAGTTGAAAATAACCATATCGGTAAACCTATTGTAAATCCAGGTAATGACAAAGTAGCCATATAAGGAGGACCAACATTTCCAAAGTAAGGAAAAGTACTAGGATTCTCATTAGGAGGGGTTCCTAGGTTGATAAATTCCGGAACATTTGCCATTATATTCAACTTCAGTGAATTTTATTAACAATTTAAAACTAAAATTAACAATTCACAATTTACACCTAACAACTAAAATTCACAATTCACACCTATGGTCTCTAAAAGTAAAAACAAACAAATTAACACGCGCTATCAAATCTAGGAGTCAAACCATACACAAACAGTAGCCTTCCGGACCGAAAACACTAGTTGGTGATGAAGCCCAACATCGCCGAATTCAGTACAGAAGTGGTGGGTGGAACAGTTACCCCGGCAACCTGCTTAATGAATAGACCGGACCAAGTTCCTCCACTTTAACCGTCTCGAAGTGAAGCGAACCCCCCGGAAAATCCAAGTGAGTATAACCGACGTCTGCTCCAGGTACAGTGGGACCTTCCCTCCACCGTCACCTTGGGTAGAATCCTAAAGATTATGGTCACTAAGGTTACCAATGGCCACAAGTACACCTGGGGGAACAGTCTAAACTCCGACAGCACGCAAGGGCAGAGTAACAAGCTCAATCCCCTTACCGGCTCCTTGACAATAATCCAAGGTTTACCGATAAGTGACCCCTGGCTCCTCGACAATGGTTAATCCGAGGCTTACCGTTTGTAATACGTACTGTCTGGCATCGTTCCCAACGAGGGAGGATTGATCCCCTCACTGGTTCGGACACGAGCTCGTGCTTCTCCTTTAAGAGGAGCTTTCCAGAGTGTAAATGTAACAATTGGATTTGATTCTAACTCAAGATCAACTACTTGTTTGGTTTTGTAGTCTTGGAGAGTTAAGTACTCACCTACTCCAAGACCCTAGCCTAAACTATGTTGGTGTTTCAGAGCCCTAGAAATGTAAAAATTACTAGATGAATTTTAATTAAGCGCTGTGTTATTAAGGCTGTTATTACTCAAATGGGTAAATGGAGATGAAACCAATGGTGTTATGACCCGACTCAACTGAATGCAATCGAATATGATAATGCAATCCTTTCAATTCGATGAATCCTAACTAGAGTAAGGAGAGAGTTTCCATTCACTTCCAACAATGCAAAAAATTGATCATTAAGAGAAAATTTAACAAATTCTCTAATGCACTAATTTCATCAAGAAAAACTAATGCAAATCAATTCCAAACCAATTTTTATTTTTATTTTTTTGTAAATTCAAATCAAAGAAAGCTGATCTAAATCTACGATTGATTTTTCAGAATGTAAACTATGCAATTGTAATCTATGCACAATTCACATGAAAAGTATGCAAATGTAATCTATGCACATTTTTCATTCATATTCTGAAACTGAGAACTCTAATTACGCAAATGTGATCTATGCAAGAGAATTCTCAAACACAAGATGATTCTAATGTAATCTAAGAACCAATCAAGTGCAAGTCGAGAAAATTGGGTGAGAGTTCCAAAGATCAAAACATAAAAACACTCAAAGGCGATTAACACTCATACACAATTTAGCCCCCCCCCGGCGAATGAGGGGGGAATTTTTTTGCAAAAACAAAAGAAAAAAGATGCAAAATTGTGAAAAGACTGAGAGAAACCTCCAAGTAATGACCAAAGGAAATCAAATTAAGAATTTCTCAAAAAAGAGACTCAAAACACCCAATTGATGAAAGCTAAAAGCAGGAATGCTAATGAAACAAGTTCAGGTGAAATTTTTTTGACAGGGTACTAAAGGATCTGGGCAGAAAACACTAAGAAAAACCAAAATCTAAAAGCAATTAAAGCAAAAATGGAGTTTTCCTAAATTTTTACAGGAAGACGCAGGCAACCCGTTAGAACAGGCGCGGGCCCGCTCTGTGCAAACGGTAACAGCGCGTCCAAAGACGCACTGTGCAGTACTCAGAGGGTGCGTCCTTCTGGAAAAGTTAAGAAAAACCAAATCTAACTAAATCTAAAGCTAAGCCACCCAAATACTAATTCTCACAGTCAAAAACCAGAAAATAAAAATGATTTTCTCAGAGCAAAGTTCACACAAAGGAAAAGACTTTCACATTAATGGATTCCCCAGCGGAGTCGCCAATTTTTCGTGGCGGAAAAAGTCGTTTGTGCGGACACAACTGACCTCCCTAGGAGTCTAAACTCTCTAGCGACAAACAAGACAAAATGGAGCGATCTTTCTCTAAATACACCTTTTAAAACATGAAAACTACAAGTGTTTAGGCTTACCTTATTCCAAAACACTATTGTTGTAGTCCGTCCTTGCCGATCCGGATGAGCTCCTCCTTTACATCAATTCCTGCAACCACAAACAATCAAACAATTACCAAGCACTTGCATTTCATATAATAAAACATATATTCAACATGCAGACCAAGGAACACATGAAATAACTCATTAACACAAGCTATTGAGAAAAATAAACCAGTTTGTATTAATAACGAAACAAAGAAACTCTTACAACCTGGCCTTGGTGTTGTGCAAGTTCCTCCCAGGGTCCATCAAGGGTTTTCCTCTACTTTGACAAAGCTCACCCACTTCCAAGTAGAATCAAGCAAAGACAATCTCTCCTCACAAGGTTCTAAATGGGAGTCCTAATTCCTGCAGCATTTACCCAAAGAAAATGTATAGCTTCAACCTCTCCTCCCTCTGGCTCAATGCCTTTATTTATAGTGCTGTAAGGAGGTTATTCAGGTCCACCATCAATGGGATAATCCCCCTCTTTGGGTGGGATAGCTCCCTTATTGATGGGATAAGTTCCTCCTTAATAGGGATACATGAACCAACTGGAGGCGCATCCATTTCATCAAACCGACCTCTAGAAAGTTCTAGAAGTAACCACAAGTAACTTTTTTAAGATGAAACTTGCGCATTTTTCCTTTTACAGAAGGACGCACCTGTCCCTTAACATACAGAGCCTCCAAGGACGCAGCTTTTGTGAACATTGTGAGCGTCCCCGCAGGTAAGGCTAGAGAGAACCTGCGACCCCAGAGATAAACACATTTTTTACAAGACTTTCTCTCTTCTTTGAGTTTGAGATGGATAGTAGAGGCATAAGACTTGCCTAAGAGGGTAGCATGATTGTTGATTTGAGCCATACTAACTGTAAGTAGTCATGGTGACATTTTTTAGTGTAACAGACTTGCAAAATGAAAAGGAAAGAAAAGAATGCAGAATGAAAAGGAAGCAAACTAAATTAATTTTGCAGAAATGAAATTAATGGTATTAGAAACAAGAAATGGAAGAAAGAAGAACCTCCTTGATAACAGTGCCAAAAAGTGATGAGCACCAATATTGCAGCAAGAATGCTGCAACTCATGGGATACCAGCTTTACCTTATCAACCCGGGGTTCGTACAAACTTGGAGGTGAAAGTGTTGTATACACAAGTAGAAGTGATGGTTTTGCCTTTTGTCACTGTTCAGCTGATGAGAGACCACTAGGGTTTACAAGCTAGACTTCTATGGATTTAGAACAAGCTTGGTTCCTTGATGAAAGAAATAGAAATCTACTCTAAGAGAGAGAGTTGATCTACTGCAATAATGAAAAAGACTGAAATTCAATGCTAAGGCACACCATTTCCTAATTAACTGCTAAGAGATATGCTTTGAAATAATGCTAAATTAACATGAACAAAATTCCACTTTCCTAAGCATGGAAATAAAAAGCATCAAACATCATTGTTATGCATGTAAAGGACTGTAATAAATCTTTTTGTATTTTTATGCTTTTTGTGTAAAATCAAGTGTGAAAGCTAATCTCTTTTGGTGATGTGGTAGGTGGTTTAGGGATGCTTCTGGATGGATGGAAGATTTAGGAGATGGTTGGAAGGTTTGGGAGACCCTTGGGTGACCTTGGAAGGCTTCCTAGAAGTTTTCCCTCAATTTGGCCTCAAAACAAACCACTACAGGAAAACCTACAAGATGTACTAGAAACCTATAGGATTCCCTGTATTTCTACAGGATACAGCTGAGAGAAAAAGGATGGGTGTTGGAGGTGATGGAAGTTTTAGGGAAGGTGGTTGATGCGTGGAATGGAGTGAGAAAAGGCACAGGATCACTAAGAACCCAAAACCAAGTTTAGGAGATGGTTAGATTAGCTCAACATGCTTGGGGGAATTTCTATGTAAAATGATAAAATTTGTGAAGGTCTTGATGAAAACAAGGAATGCATATGGGTGGATGAAGTTGGAATGTGGTTTCTTGTTACGAGATCTCTGTCTATTTCTCAAGCACTTTCTCTACATAAAACATGTGTAATTTCAAAATAGTCATGTAAACAAGAAGAATTATCATGCGCTAGAAAAGCAGAATTTAATGAACTAATTGTCTATCTCATGAATAAGGAAATTGCTGCATAAAATGGAATCATGGATGAGATCTACTACAAGAATGAATATACAAGAGATGACAATGAAATCCTACACTTGCAAAACTAATCAAATGCTAGTTCAAGTACAATAAACTCTAAATCTTATGAAAGAAATGGAAATCTGTCTTTCTGGGGCTGCATAAGGGTCTTTTCCTCAAATCATGATCCTAGAAGGAATAAGTGAGGCCAAGACACCTACTAATAGCTTTGTGGTGCTTCTTTTATCCCTTCTAACCTACTATTGAAGTAAAGCACAAATGGAAGAAAACTAATAAACAATTAATCAAAGCTACACTACTTGCAATGAATTACTTCAAAAGACAGTTTAACCATGAACCTATGAAACTAAGCTAAGCATACAGATACAAGAAGAGGAGCCTTTGTTACTAGGGCTGGGCCCTAACCCAAGATCTCCATCCCTCTGAGTTAACTCAGTACTAGATCAAGAAAAAACACATTCTTATTACCAAAACAAAAAATTACATCAAAGTCCTCCACAAGTCTCGAGCTCGAAAATAACTAGAGTTTTTAGAACCAAAATTTGAATCTTAATAAGCCTCTAGGCCTCTCTACTTATACATCTGAAGTCTGCAACAACTTCCTTAAATTTAGGGAGGCTCGACTCCCAAACGCAAGATGAACTAACTCTTTGTCTATCACTTGATTAGTTGCCTTATGATTTTCATGACATGGATGTTTGCACTCCAAGCTGGTGGGATTAATGGAGGTATATTCAAATGGAGGATCAGTAAATGATGAGGATTTACCTCCTACAATATTTCTCCCTTGTCTGATTCAAGTTTCAAACCTTGGTCTTGCCAAAATTCCTTGACTTTCTCTTCCAAACTCGCATTCAATGCATATTAGTCCACTAGGCATACTATCTCACTTTAACTCATCTCATTAAGAAAAATATAATCAAAACATGTAATAACTTGTGAGAATGGTTGGTTTGACTAAGATATGAGGTGAATTAAGGCCCATATAATTACCCAATGATGAGGCTCATCAAATAGCTTGACTTAGGACAACAATTGACATGATCGAAAAATTAGAGAAATTTTGAGGTAAAAACTGGGCCTCCTAAGGAATATTATAAAGTAATAGTGAAAATAATAAAGTAATATTAGATTACATTATCAAGTTATAGAGGGAAAAAAGAAAAAACTACTTTTTCAACTCATATTTTCAATTTGTCTCCTATAGTTTTACTCAAATTTTGAGCAGGATCACTTGTTGTATGCATAATTTAATTCCTCATCCAAGGAGTACCCATGTTGCATATATTTGATGGACACTGCTACATGAAAAATGTTAGACATGAAAACATGTGATTGCAATCATGTTTTTCATGTATTTTTCATTTTTCATGTAGCAGGGTCCACAAAAAGTATGCAACATGGGTACTCCTTAGACTTGGAATTAAATTATGCATCAAATGAGTGCTCCCTCCCAAAATTTGAGCAAAACAATATGGAGATAAATTGAAAATATGAGTTGAAAAAAAAAATTTTACTTTTTATTTTTTTAATCATTTTAATTTTTTACTCTAAAAATGGTGAATCGTTCCCCCATGGTTAACAACATCATATTGAATCTTATTGGTTTTTATAAAGTTGATTTTGGTTGTACATTTTTGTTTTGATGCCCATTTTGGACCTCAAAATTTCTCTAATGACACATTGTTATCCTTTGATTTGGGAAAGGATGTTTGTTGGAAATATGATCTGCATGGTATTATTTCTAGTCTTAAGAAATAAATTGTTTTGTCTGCTTATGTTCATGAATCCAAAGTAGATATTAAACAATTGGCTAATGTGTTTCCTTTGCCTCATAATAGAAAAAATCAAGTAGATATGTAGGTAGCCTAAAAGCAGGAAAACCAAGGAATTCAAGCAGAGATAGAGTCAAGTAAAGATAGTTCTTTTGGGACCATTCAAATTAAGAATTAAAAATCCTAGTCAACCCAGAATTGAACCAACTGACAACACCTTAAAAATAAATATAGATGAATTACATATCAGGGAAGTAGGACACGCAATCAAAGCTAGAAAAAATGAGGAAGATGAAGTCAAATACTTTGACAGAAGTTGATAAGAATTATCTAAAGAGGTTCATCAAACACTTGAAGAATCACAAACAAAGGATTCAAGTGAACGAGCGTTTTCAGACAAGAAAAACTTCATCAAAGAGAAGTTTGTAGAAAATATTGGAAGGGAACTAATGTTGTTACCTCAGGAAGCACATATTGTAGAGAAAGTTGTGCTTCGGGAAATGACCCCTACTACAGGTACCAAATTTATATCCTCAACCAACTTCGACAATAGCATGTTTAATTTTATTATAGTATAGCCATGGACAGATGATAATAAAAAGTTGTTGGGATCAATAGCCACCTCTTGTAACATACCCCCTACTATTCCTCACCCAAATTAAGGTTAGCACAAGGTAGTCACTATGATTACACAACTCCCATAGTCACATCATGGAAATGGGGTCTAATTTTTTTTCTTTCTGTTGCCCTTTCAAAACTCAAATCAAATGGTGTCATTGCATTCATCTCGTCAATATGATCCTGGTGATATAAAAACCATCCTAATCTGACTCTCAGATCAACCAGTATATCCATTTGAATCCCTAGGAAATTAAAGGGTGACATGATATTGGGATCCCATGTGGTGCCCATGAGGATCCCTCGTGGCTATCCAAGTCTTTGGCAACCTCTCAGCTTCCAACTCGTTCATATGCTTGGTCACCACTAACCCTTCTTGGCTTCTCACAAGAAAAAAGGGAAACTTACAACACACACACATATAAATTTATTATTACGCAGGCCATCATTTCCACCTCAACCCAAGTCTTCAATCCTGGGCATTATATTCATAGCCATCATCTAAATTCATCGGGATGATGAGGACCACAATGATGTGGCCTTGAAAAATGGATGTGGTGGCCTTCATGTAAACACCAAGGTGAAGTGCATAATTACATGTCGGCAGATTGTCATATGATGAAGATAGGGAATTTCTCATTCCCCGGGTTCTGTCTCCCTGGAGGAGAAAAGGTGCACTCCAAGGAATAGCCATAGTTGACAAGGCTCTGGGATTAATTGGAGGCATAATATGCATGACTATTAGAATCCTGCAAAGGGTGTTCATTCAATGGTTGAGTTGTCCTAACACTTAAAAGAGTAGCGAGGTTGGGGTGATGTGCCTTGGAGGACCATGGTCACAATCTTTGGTCGCATGCAGAGTTATGCTTTTATTAACACTAATATTGAATACATACCTACACACACAGACATAGAAATGTATATGTGATGGTCAAAGGTGCCACCAAAAGGGAACTTCACTAAGGGACAAGGTGGTAATGTAATGCTTAAGCCTACACAATTGTTAATAGGTATAAAGGAGTTATTCCCTACGCTTTTATATGCACACTTTTCTTGCTCGATAGTCATGATTAAAACCCACATGAATGGGAATAAATCGCACATTTACATGAAAGAAGCACCTTCATAAGAGCATATATGTACATATACATATGCATACATGTGTATATAACCCATACACACATGAACACCAGCCTTTCTTAGCTTAAAGATAGTGGAGCAAGGATTAATAGAAAATCCTTTATTTAATGAAATGAATAATACAGGGAGACTTTCCCATTAAGTACATAGCATGAGTGCCTTCGTTTCCTTCACCAAATCATAGGGAACTTAACCAGTTCTTTAATTGCAACATGAATGCATAATGATGTTTTAATCAATGATATAACTAGCATACACACAGTTATGGTACATGCTAATCACCAAATTCGTTAAGTTTCACAAGCACACACAGTGATCAACTTAGTCCCATGAAGAGAAAATCATTGTGACCCACATTCACACAACACACAAAATTTCCTATCATTCCATCAAACATTTATACAAGGAACTTAGTTTTACAATAACACATAAAAAATCACATTTCTCAGCTAACATAAGCTTATAGTGGAGCATGTACATGTATTTTAAACCTTAGAAGACATAATTAGATAACTTATCTTGTATGGAAAGAGTATTAACAATTGAGAGTGGGACTTCAACTCTCCACCAAAACATAGACAAGCTGCAACAAATTATTTCTTGCAGTTTTCACCCTTAACCTAGATTCTAGTGCTCAGGGTGGAGCATTATTATGGGATTTTGGACAACAGAACAACTGAAGCAAGAATGTCACCAGGCCACACTACCTTCATCCATCGGCTACCCACATGGAATTCAACATTTCAGTAATAATAACTTCATGTCAAGTTACCAAAACATAGAGAAATTCATCTCACTCTATAGGAGAAGAAAGCCACCAATAAGGAAGGTTCATCAGTGGTTAAGATACCGATGGTAAAGAATTCACTCTCTAGGTGCTTCATCGATGTCTCAAGTACCATAGTTTTAACCCAAGGCAACTACTAGTGGTTCTTTCATGCTACACAATCACTGATGTGAATTCTTCCAATCCAATAGGTTCTTCAAGCCACCAGGTTCTAATGGTTTATTCAAACTAATAAGAAATCCATTGCCCTCTATCTATGATGATTTTTTTTACCCATCATGCCTCGTGTTAGAGGATTCTTTAGCTGGTGCTCTAATACAAAGATTAAAACTTAGGGATAGGAATCATTTGTCCTTCTCTTCTATTTTTCTAGTATCTTGTGGCTTTTGTGCATATGTATTGCATGTGTGTGTGTGTGTGTGTGTGTCTAGGAGATCGTATGTCCCCCTCCTCCTCTTCAAGCTTTTCCTTGGTTGATTTTTGCTCGTGTTGTATAATGGCCAATCGCTTGCCTCCTCGCACAGTTCCACATATCCCATACCTTGGACAACGCAACGCATATTACTCTATTAAATTTTTGTCCTTATTGTCTTGTTGCTAGAGGCTAATAACACCTGGTCATGTCCTTTCCTTATTGGTTAAAATTATTTCATAGTCAACCCATTTAAGAACACTTCATCCAACCCATGCCTTCCATTTAAAACATTCATTCCCTTAGGAAATCTCCTACCTCAAGTAATGGAATATGTGTCCCTTTCTCAATGAATTAACATAATTAAAAGTATTTACATTGAGAGAAATATTTACCCATGGGATATCACAATCCCCTCCCCCTTGAGGGGAACACCATCCTTGGTGTTCAAGATCAATATACAACAAAACATGCTTTAGAACAACATTGTTGTTTAGGGAGTTGTATATACAAAACTATGTACAACATTTACAATATATTTACATTTTCTTTACTAAGAAAATAAGCAAGGATATGTAGCCCTCATTGGGTTTGCCATTTCCCATGTGGCTTCCTCGGGTCCAAAGTGTTTCCACTATACTTTGACTTCCTCAATTGCTCAATTCGAAAGCATGAGATTCGTCCATTCTAGAATGCGTAGAGGTTCTAGTTGGAACTCTCAATCTAGTTCCAACTATAACATAGTCCAATCAATAACATGACAAATGTACCATACATATTTTTTACGGAATGAAACATGGAAAACATCATGGACTTTCAGTAATGGTTGTAAGGCTAATCTATAGGCCATTAGGTATATCTTTCAAGTATTTTGGGAGGCTCAGACAAAAGTGGTGCAACTTGGCACACTACCCAATCTTCAATGAAATCTTCTTGGGTTTGATCCTCAAGTAAACATGATCCCCAAATCAGAATTCCTTATGCACCTTATATTGATCCACATATATTTTCTACCTATCTTGTGCGACCATTAGATTTTGCTTAAATATCTGCAATTTCTGCTCCATTTCTTTTAACATATCAGGCCCAAAAAGGACCTTGTTCACTAGATCACTCCAGTTGATAAGCGTGTTGCAACTCCTTCCATAAAGTAACTCAAATAGCCTCATATTTAGAGATTCTTGGTACCCATTGTTGTATGAAAACTCTACAAGTGGAAGATATTTTTCCCACTTATTTGGCTGGTACATCACATACATCCTCAACATATCCTACAAGATTCTATTTGTCCTTTATGTTTTTCCATCTGTCCGGGGATGATAAGATATACTAAAGGCGAATTTTGTCCCCAAGCCTGTTAATAGCTATTTCTAAATTATTGAGGTGAACTTGGAATATTTGTCTAAAATTATCTTCTTGGAAACTCCATGCAACCTCACAATCTCCTTCACGAAGATTTGATCCACCTCACTAGCTAAATTAGTGGATTTGACTGCTACAAAATGAGCCACTTCGCTCAACTTGTCAATGACCACCATAATGGTATCATTTTATTTGGATGTCCATAGAAAAATAGTAATGAAATCCATGGAGATCACTTCCCACTTCCATTTTGGAATGCGAATAGGCTGCAATAACCCTATTGGGTGTTTAAATTTGACCTTCACCTATTACAATTCTATGCACTTGGAAAAAAATCATCCACTTCTCTTTTCAAATTAGGCCAATAATAAAACTTTTTGATGACCATGAGAGTCTTTTGGTATCCCGAATGGTCGGAATATGTATTAACAAGGAACTCTCCCATTATATTCCTCTTCAAGTCATTATTGTTTGGCACATAGATTATATTATTAAATTTAACTAGGACATCATTTGAGAGATAATATTCTTCATCCTTTCCACCCTAACTATCTTTTTTTATATTTTCCTTTATCTATTGGTACTTCTCATCATGTTTCCCAATTTTCTTAATGTTTCCTTTAAGATTAATCCCATAAAAACTCATGGATGATAAATGATTTAATTGCACCCTCCTGCTGAGTGTGTTTTCTACCCTATTCTCCTTTTCTTTGATATATCATGATCTCAAAATAAAATTCGTTGAGCATTGATAGCCATTGAGTTTTCATTGCATTTACCTTGGGTTGTATAAATAAATACTTCAGTCATCCATGGTTAGTCATTAGGGTGAACTTTCTACCAAGAAGGCATTGTCTCCACATCTTTAGTGCAAAATGTTGGCAACTAATTCTAGATCATGAGTTACGTAATTTTGTTCATGCTCATTTAGCTTTCGGGACTCACAACACACCACTTGACCTTTCTACATCAATACTCCACCAAGTTCCTCCTTGCAGACACTCATGCACACAATGAAATCATTTTTTGGATCTGTCATATTTATTGTTGGTGCATTGGTCAATAGTCGCTTCAATTGATTAAAGCCTACTACACAATCAACTACCCATTCAAATTTATTTCCCTTCCTCTACAAGGAAGTGATTGGGTGGCCTATCTTAGAGAATTTTTTGATGAATATTTTGTAGTAGCCTACCAGTCCCATGAAGGACCTAACTTCAACCACATTCTTTGGTGTTGGCCATTCCATGATAACCCTAACCATCTCTAGGTCAATTGCTACAGTTCCCTCCCTTTAGAGTATGTGTCCCAAGTAATGAATTTGTGATTGGAATAAATTTCATTTACTAATCTTTTCATAAATATTAAGCTCTCTTAATAATTTCAATACTTCTACCAAATTATTTTTGAGCTCCTCCTTGGTCCTTGAGTAAACCAAAATTTCATCCACAAAGACTATAAAAACATATCCAATTGAGAACACAATAAATTGTTCATGAGGCACATAAAGGTTGCAGGTGCATTGGTAAGTCCAAAGGGAACTACCACAAATTCATAATGCCCATAGCTCATCCTAAAGGTTTTCTTGCGGATATATTTCTCCTTAATGCACACTTGTTGATACATTGATCACAAATCAATCTTATAAAATATCATTGCTCCCCTTAGTTGATCGAACAAGTCATCAATCTGTGGCAAAGGTTATTGTTTCTTGACAGTCTCCTTATTTAGTAGCTTATAGTCGATACATATCCTAAGCGTACCATAATTTTTATTCACAAATAGCATTGGTGCTCCATGTGGAGGCACAATCGGCCTTTTGTATCGCTTATCAAGCATGTCCGTGAGTTGTAGCTTTAGCTTAACCAAGTCTAGAGTGCTCATTAGATATGGTTCTTTTAATGTTGGGTATGCTCATGGTATAAATTCTATGGAGAAATCCACCTCTCTATGAGGAGGTAATCGAAGGATTTCTTGAGGGAATCCATCTTGGAACTACTTCGGGATGGGATATATAGTTAAGATGTCACTTTGATTACTCTCAGCATTCATGTTAGATTCAACGCTATCAGAAACTTGCATCACAAATAAGGTTCACCCATTCCTTCTCCTTCTCTTGGCTTCAATGGTTGAGATTAGCCTCATGGATATGGGTTTCTGCTTTCTCTGCAACAAACTTCTTTCTCCATGTTCATCTAAGCACTCAAATTCATTTTCAAAACAATTTACCTTGGTGTGGTGTTGTACAACCAATCCATACCCAACAATATGATATATCCTCCTAGTGGAAACATCTTAAGGTCTACCATGGTAGACATTCCATTTAATTCAACTAGGAAAGCTTTCACCCAATACTTCACCCTCTTATTCACTCCTATGTGTAACTGAACTAACATGTGGTTCTTTTTTCAATTAACAACATTCCATAATAATTGGGCTTGCATAGCTATAATTAGAACCAGGGTCAATTAAAATAGGAATAAATTTATCACAAACCTTACCATCCATCTCTATTATGGAAGTTTCATGGTTTTCCTACTGGTTATCCACTACTGCATAAATCCTAGGCATCCCACATGCCACATCTCCCATATTCTATGATTCTTGTGCATTGTAAAATTTCAGGCCATCATGCTTGCACTGTGGGAAATCCTATCTCAAATTATTTTCAACACATGTCAAACACTTATACGGACCTTTACCGTAACTCTTGGCCCCTTGTTGGTCTGATTGGTCTTTAGCTACAATTTTGAGCCTTTTCTGACCCTTTTGTGTAGTAGGGGCTATATGTTATTTGTTAATCCCCTTCTTCCCTTTTCTTTTAAACTTAGTAACACTCTTATAAGTCCAATTAGGTTTAAACTTGTTCCTACACTTGGACTATTCGTAACAATGTTTCAGCTTTCAGATTACGTCCTCTAGTGCTTTGGGTTCATCGAACTTGATCCTATACTTGAAGGATAGTGATAGTCCACTAACATGTCTTTGAAATTTTTCTTTGTCTTATTTAAGGTAAGGAACATACCTTAACAAATCGAGAAATTTGGTGGTATATTCATCATCTGACATTTCACCTAGTTTAAGCTCGTAGAATTCCTTTGCCTTACTATCACAGTACCTCTATTCCTTGAACTCCCTTCAATATATATTTTCTTCTATTATCCCCTTTACATTCTTCATGTCTTCCCCCTAGATGTTAGCCTTTCCCTTTAGGATAAAAGAAGAGATCTTGGCTTTCATATTTTCTAAATAATCATGAATTCAGAATAATTTCTTCATACCTAGCATCTGGGCATCTAGATCCTCTAACTTATTTAATACACCATAAAATGTGGGAGGTTTGGACTTCTGGAACTCTTCTAGCACAATTTTTCTTCCTCTCTTGCCTTCATGCCAATGATTGTGGCAATGATTACAACGATGTGGCCTTTTGAATTGATTTTCATACTATTGGGTGTTGATGCTTGACTTCCTTTTGGGAGTTTGAAATAGTGTGCCTCCTTTCACCATGTATTCACTTGACACCCGAAGCATTTTTCTTGACTAGATTTCATTTTCTCTATTAATCCTTTCTTCTATCGAAAAGGGACCTTTCCTATCCCCAAGACCTATCTCCTTTGTCTATGCAAGTCTCAAAAAATTTGCAATATGGTTGCATTAACTTCTGCTTTTCCCTCTTATGCTAAGACTAGCCTCTCATTGTCAGATTTGTAGCTCCTTATTTCTTCCTATAGGATCCTCAATGTACCCATTAGGTCAACAAAATATGCCCCTCCTCCTTGGCAAAATAATCTTTCTTCTTCATTTGTACTTGCTTTTGCATGTTTATGCTGTGATTAATTAGAGCTATATTCTACCATCTTGTTGTTCATTTCATAGTCTTAATAACTTATGTGATACCATCCTTCATTGTTTTGGGTGATCTTCATGTGTTTTCATGCACACACACACCCTTGCTAGACTTAATTAATTCAATATTCATAGTGAAGGTTATCACCTTGATTCCTATCGAGTGGTTGTTGACATGTGGCTAGCTGAGACCAATCGTATAAGTTTAGACACAAAAACATAGTAGATCATTAGCATATATCATAACAATACCATGTCACACATTAGTATTATGCTACATAACTAAATCACAAGGCATGAATATCAAATATATATGCAATCAATTTAATCATTGATCGAGTTTTAAAACTTGAACATTAATTTTATCCATTTTCTATAATTCAATATGAAACCCCCTTTCTTTGTTAACTTTGTTGTAACGCCCCCTCCCAAGTTTACCCAAATTACCCATTCCAACTAGATAAACATGAGAATAAAGGATACTATGATCATATTAGAACTCCTATGTCACCTTAAGGAAGTAGAATCGATGGAAAATCACATACAATCATCCAACATCATAAAAAAAAACCCTCAAGAGACAAGTCATCCACTCGAACAACCTGTCCCTAGGTCCCATTATTATTCTACAGCTCATAAGCCATAGTCACTCTCATGTTATGGGCAAGGGAGTGACAAGAAACCCAAAATCGCTCTTACAGGGCTACCTGCCAGAGATTGTGGACCAAAATTGCTAGTTTTGTGCCAGCGACCCTGGGATTTAAGCCACTTTTCCAGCCTAGAATCCTGACCTCTACCAAAAACTTGTTGCAACTTCTATAATTCATTAAAAACATGATAACAATGTTGATAAATAAAAAATATCCCTCAGGACTAGGCCCGAGCATCCCCAACTAGGATTGACATTTTGTCAAACATGTTAGAGTCGGTCTGGTCAGCCCTCTGTCAGAGATCAAAACTCTTTGTGCATTTCAATTTTAGGTGTCTCGCTCCATTCACTCAACCGGATTCTGCTAGGGGCATGCCATGATCTGACAGAGAAAGTCATGCTAATCATTTCCCCTCATGTCTAGCTCCTGCTGGCTCAGGTCCTTTGTCAATAATCACCAAAGTCCATGACAGTCAAGGTCTGGTCCTTTAAAGGACAAAAGTTATTTTCTATGTTTAGGTCTAGGAATTCATCAATTTGGTCTTTGAAACATGTCCAGTAAAGCCATTCAGGCTAGAGGGAGGCCCTTACACAGCTATGGTTCAGAGAGCTTCATCGTCATGTGGATAGACTTCGACTCTTCTTCAAAACTCTGTTTTGAAGAAAAGTTAAATAGTGTCATTTATGACAAAATTTTCCAAGAAAAAGTCGCCAGTTGATTTTTTCAGATACAGTCATGGTTTCTGTGGCCAAATGACCTGTCATACAGTCTTTGCAAAGAATGCCGAAAATTTCATCATTTGAGCCAAAATTTCAAAGGGAAAGTGAAAATCAGTGTGTTTTAAAGTCAGTGAAAAAGTGCAAAACACAACATTAGAAAAATGGGTTTTCAAGGAAGCAAAAATTAAACCCATCTCTTCCAAGGCTATATATACATGTTTTTATCCAAAATCAATGGCATTGTGCTATTACAATCCTTGGAGAGACATTGCAAAGGTGTGAGTGTGAGATTGTGAGCGTTTGAGTGAGTTGGAGCTGGTTCTAGAGGGCGCGGCGCATATACCCAGGAGTGTGGTGCACACAGAGGGCACGGCGCACATGTAGCCTGCCCGCAGTTGAAATTTTCCACAGGCGCAGTGCATACCCAGCGCGCGGCGCACTGGGCTTTGCGCGTGGCGCACAGGGGCAGAACGCCCGAAACTTTTCCAAACCGCCTCAAATCTTTTGGGGAGCTCGTCTATTTGCAAGGTAGGCTCTACACACCACTTGTGCATCAATTTTTATGGGTGATATAAGGGTTTTTATGCCTGTAATCAAATGAAAATTTTTTTATAAAGCAAACAAAGGAAGACATCAAGAAAAACCATGATGCTAGGGTTTGTGCTACAGTGATATTGCTACCAAGGTGTTTTTCCTACCCTACCCCTATTACTCATTTCCCTATGCCATTTTCCCCTAATCAATACCCTAACACTACCAAAATAATACTCCTTTTCCCCCTCCTCCTATTGCTCAAAAAACCCAAACCCTACCTTGCCAACAACACAAACCCTACCCTATCAAAATACCCCAAAAACCCTTGTATATCCCTGAATAAATTTTTCCTATAAACCCCTATTCCCATAGTATTATCCCCATCCTAATGCTCCCTTTTTAATTGTCCCCTTGGTGGCAGATTGTCAAAGCAAACTCCAGCTTCACTGCAATCAAAGGGCAGCCTAAATTCAGTTTACAAACAACAGTTATGACATCCAAAGTTTCATCAAAATATGAGGAGGAGACCCACAGTGACACAGCTTCAGGAGAAAGGGCCCACATGAGACATCATCATAGTGGCAGACATCTTAGAGATGAGCCAAACTCCCTCACTGAGTTGCAGGCATGCCCTCTTGCGATGTCTTGTTTCCAGCACTTAGCATGTTTTGAATTTTATCAGAGGGTGGAAAATGTCAGAGTTCATCATGAGCTGGCCCGTCTTTTTGCACTTCACCTACACGGAGGACAACCTATCTTGGCTGGGGTCACTTTCACATTGACACCTGAAACCATATTAGTGGCAACAGGCATACCAAACGTTGGAGAGCTGTGGCATAAGAAGAAGAAGGTGGAGAGGCATCATTATGAGCCTTACATTAAGGAAAGTTCCTTGAGCCAGCTCACGAGAGTTTTTCCATTCAGATTTTTGAGAGATGAGTATGCTCCGCTCATGAAATTGATCATGAAGTATTTCAGTTGTGAGGGGAGGTTTTCTCACCTTTATGCCTATCACATCAGGTTGCTCATGCACTTTACCAAGGTGCAAATGATGACCCTCCCATTTTTCATCTGCGGGAACATAGAGAGGATGAAAAATTTCATGCAGCACAAGACCCCTCGACAGCAGCTCAACAGTGTTTATCACTTTGCTCTTATCCAGATTTTGGTGGACCATCAGTTGGGATTACAGGGTATTTCTTGGGAGGACTTCATCTCCCGTGACTTCTTTAGTGCTCCACAGGTAGTATCTAAGGCAGAGCATGAGATAGGTGTCCCATCTCATCAGTATGAGTGACATGAGACTGCTACTATACCAGTATACATCACCTATCAGAGAGGTAGTAGACCCTTATTTGCAGTAGCAAAGCGAGTGTTATCTCCACCTGGGGTGGAAGGGGCCTCGCTTCCGACATCAGTATCACAGGAGCAGGGCAAGGGTAAGGAACTAATGCAGGAGGAAGGGCCATCAGGTGAATGAGAGACCGAATTCGTTCTCCTCCATGATGATGAGACAGATGCAGAACCAACAAATGCAGAGCTTACAGAGATCAAACAGGAGCAGCAATCAGTGATTGAGTCCTTATACCTTGACTTAGAGAGGGCCAAGAGGAACATGAAGTACCTGGAGCAGAGAAACAAGTAGCTTGAGGAACAACAGGTGATTATAGAGCTGCAAAACATTTGTGAGCATCGCCAAGCTGCGCAAAGAAGAAGAGTTGAGCTCACATCATTGGAGCAAGAAATCAATGAAGATCGGGAGGCCAATATCGAGAGAGCCAACATGCATTTGGAGAGGCTACTGGACAAGGCTGACCAGGACCTTGCTCTACTGAGACACATGGCTTTCCGTTACAGGGTGCGAAACATGAGTGCACAGGCCCGGATAAGGAACTTGAAGGCAAAATTGAGGAAAGCAACAAGAAAGGCAAAAAGGGAAAAAGAGAAAGATCGGCTTCAAATATTGGCTGAGGATTACTTGGCTCAGCATAACAACCCATAGGGAACCTCCAGCCCAAATTTCAAAAAATTTGGGGAATTTGTGGTCACATGGTAATCTTTTGGGCAAAAAACAAGGATTTTCTCCCTGTGCGCCGCGCCACTGGCGCGACGCTAAAATTATAGAGCTCCAAATGAGGAATGGCTTGAATTTTTGGATTCAGCATGGAAAATCATGACTAATGGTGTCTGGGCAAGAAATTTTGGCAAGGTATGAGTCTCCAAAAGGTCAAAAAATACCCAAAAATGGCCTCTCTGCCACTTTTTTGACACACAAGAAGCAGTCTTGGGAGAATGAATATTTGGAGGGGCAAATGAACACCAAATTTAAAAATTCTAGTTGGGTTAGAAAGTAGATAGGACAAGATTTCCAGAAAGCCCACTTGGGCACATTTTGGACACCTGCAAGTGCCCCAAAACAGGCCTCAAATTAGCATGACGCACAGAGAAGTGGTGCGGCGCATAGAGGAAAAATTGCCAATTTGCTTCCGTTTCGCGAAATTTCAGTTCGTGACTTCTCCAAGTGGGCCTGCTCATCTCCACTTCGGTTTTTTGGCACCAAAGGCGGCATTTAAAGTGTTTTTTCTCCAGATTGGCTTCTATCCAAGTGGCAAAGGAAGGCAAACGGTCACCCAAGCCAAATGTCATGTTTGTGGCGTTGCACCTGTAGTTGATGGTTGGCTCTCCATCTCCATTTTGCAATGATTCGAGTAACTCCCCAACCCTTGGGTGTTCTATCTCTTCCTCACACAGTCTATATAGTGTATGAAAGTTATTTGCAAAGGGTTGGTTGGCTTGTAACATTTGGGAGACTGTGGGAAAGAAACTTTGTTTCTTCACTGTGTATTTTTGACAGAGAATTAATGAAAAGTAGCGGCTCTGTTTCATGAGATTCTTGTGGTTGTGAGTGTAGAAAATGTGTCTCTTATGTTTTCATATGTATTATGTTATGTTTCATGATTCAATTCATGTTCATTTCCAGTGAAATTTTCTGAGTGAGATTAGGTAGAATTCAATTTTATTGCTTTGCCTGTGGGAAAATTTCATGTTCAGTGTTATTCTTTTGTTGAAAAGGATTCATGTCACTATGCCCTTTTCACTTTCTTCAGCAATCTATTCATGCTGCGGTACCTCAAACTAAATTGTTACATTTTCTGCCTACCTTGCCTCACGGAATAATCTTTGCCTTTGTATTAAATTCTTTGTTCTTTACTAACCGTTGATCCCATACCATCCCAGAAGCTCGGTCATTCATGAAACCTGTTTCCCGAATCCCTATTCACTTACTAGCCTAAGGTAAATATTTCATTGTAAGTCATCTCAGACCGTTTTGCTTATATATTCACTGAGCGTGACTCGGAGAGAGACCTCTCCTGTTCTGGTAGGGCAAGCTACCAGACTGAGCATGGTTTGTGGTTACCCTAATTTTTGCCTTCCTTCAGCCTAAGGTAGATTTAGATGCTAACAAAACACTTGGCATCAATGCAACCTACAGGTCTAGGATACAAGACAGAGCATAAAAAATTGAAACAACTTATGAAACATAACCAGAAGGATCAACTCCTTCTCCATTGAACTACTACATCATCAATTAGGTCTTGCACCCATCCATTTAACAATTACAAGTAAATATTTGAAACAACCATGACATAAACCAATCATTCAACCATGCTTCTAGCCATCATAAAACCATATAAATATCATAGATATGACAACTATTAAAGCCACATACAAATCATTGCAAAATTAAGAGAACTTAGCTTTTATTAATCATAGGCAAATCCGACTAGGTTCGGGACTTCCACATATCACCCAACCATAGACATGGCTAAACCAAATCTCTCTTTTATCCAGTCACCCCTGTGTCATATTTCAAGCATGAATGTGGGATCTTATAGGAAAACCAATCTAAGAACAACCAAGGAAATCAAGAGGTTAAGCCACCTCCACCCTAATCAAACTATGATCATACCAAAACTGGTGCTCCGATCACAATCGAACAGAACTTGGAATGCCATCTGAAATCCATCACTATCCTTGAGGAACTTTTCGTCTACTCATCTCTATGGATTTACTACAATCCAAACCCATATCACTAGTCACTAAAACAAGACTACTCCCTCAGGATTTACCGTATATCCCACCAAAATTGGTCAAGGGATTCCTAAGCCTTTAGGAATGAACATTGAGACCACCTTCACTCCAGATTCTGAAATTCATCCGAAAATTACAAAGCTCTAAAACCAAAATAAACATCCCAACATACTGCTAGTGTCAGTATCTTCACATTGCCATCATTGATCAGGATTTACTCTTTTGCATCTCATGGTAAGAGTCCCATACTGTTGAGTCATTCCATTAGGTCATGGATCTACTAATGGTAGGGTTTACTTCAGTTTTTCCCTCATGATATGTACTTTCTAATCTTCTTTCATACTTTTCAGTCATGTTTCATGTTCATTTTGTAGTCAAATTCGTCAAAACATAGGGTTTGGTCTCATTAGATCTTAAGGTTTGATCCTTTGTCAAATTCAATTATTATATGTTAATAAGGGTCAGTAAGCACATGAGGAGGTCAATAATCATTGTTAAAATTATAATTTATCAAGTTGAGAAGCTGAATGTAGTTCTCACCTCAAAACTTGTTTTGAGCTAAAAGTAGAGTATTATGTATTTATCCTTCATCATGATGTTATTTTATTGTTTCTATATGTAATATTTGTTCCCAAGCTCCTCCTAAAACTTGTGATGCTAGAAAGTACCTGCCACTGCAAAAATCAAGTGATTTTGAGCATCAGTTTATTTACCAAGCAAAAGGAAACAAACATGAAAAATAGAGCATTGTAAAAGACAACTAGACATTACAAAGTGGGTTTTCACAAAAAAAAAAATCTAAAAGTGAAATTATATAAACCCATCTTGCTATTTTTCACCCCGTGTCATTATTGAAGAATTGAAGAGCTAAGAAGAGAGCAAAGGTCGATTTTCGAGTGTTACTGACCAAAAGAGAAAAAGCACTGCTTTTTTGGAGTTTTGGAGCGGCGCTACACTTCTGAGGGGTGGCGCTGTGCTTTGAAGCTGGCGTTGTGTTTCTGGAGTTTTTTCCCAATGAAAAAATACATGGGCACTGCGCTTTCAGGCTGGCACTGTGCTCCTATAGGTGGCGCTACACTTTGTCTAGCATAGCCCCAAATCACCACAAAACACCAATTCCACCTCAAATTTTCCAAGTTTACCTCTCTTGCAAGCAAGTATCCTAATATCTCTTGTTGATTAGGGTTTTGTCTCAAGTTTTTTGTGGTTTTTCGCTCTTAAAATCAAAACCCTAATTTCTAAGGCAAAACCCTAGTTTCCCTACAAATTCTTTCGTGAATTGAAATCCTTGTACTATTGTTTTCTTTCTCTATCCACTTTTTATTTATCTCTAAGCTCCACTCACTCTCTCCCTAAACTCCACTCCCACATACATTCTCCCTAAATCCCACTCCCACATTCATTCTCCCTAAACCCTATTCAGACACAGATTTTCCCAAACCCCCTAATCCATACACTTTTCCCATTCCATTCCTCCCCATCAATTATCCACAACTAGCCACGTTGAATCTCACTAGAGTAAAGATGTTGAATCTCCCTTACTTCATATTTAGAAACATTGAGAAAATGGCGCATATTGTACAGAGGAAATCATACCCCCAACAGTTGAATAGCATATATCATTACTCTTTGATTAAAATCATTGTTATAAACTAACTTAGCCTTCTTAAAATTCCATGGGAGACTTTCATTGCCCATGATATGTTCAAATGTCCACAGATCCCTTCACTAGTGCATCAAGAAGATGGTGAGCCTTCTAGCCATGGAGAAATAAGGGAAGAGGCCAAGGAAACCAAAACTGTTGAGGTGCCAGTGTATGTAACATATCAGAGAGTCACAAGGAGACTTTTTGCAGTTGCTAGGCAAGTGCTTGCTCCACAAATTGTGGAAGGGGCCTCGCCTTAGTCATCAGTCCACAGCCAAGTGTTTGCTCCACAAGGTGTGGAAGGGGCTTTGCCTTCGTCATTAGCAAGATAGGTGTAGGTTGAGTAGTTGAGCAAAGGTAAGGAAAAGGTGCAAGAAGAGGATCTTGATGATGAGGAGGAAAGATATTTTGATCTCATTGAGCATGGGGAGCCACAATAACACTTTACTCATCATGGAGTTGACATTATTGACCTGGAAGCTCAGGATGAAGAAACTGTCAAGGACATCATCATTCAAGAGAGAGAAGTTGAAATACAATCCTTGGCAGATAACTTAGAGAGAGCCAAGTTCATCATCAAATATTTAGAGCAGGAAAACAATCAATTGAGTGACAAGAAAGTCCGCATGGAGCTGCAAATGATTAAAGAAAATAGGAAAATGGCCAAAGAGGCTCATGACAAGTTTACTCCTATTGAGAAAGAGATTGAGGATGATAGGGAAACATGGCTTGAGAGGGTAAACATACATATTTAAGGGCTAATTGAGAAGGCCAACAGGGATAAGGAGATGCTTTGCCACATGGCCTATCATTACATGACCTGCAACAAAATTTGTAACATGAGGGTCAGGGAGCTTAAAGCTAGGTTGAGGAAGCCTTTAAAGAGAAAAAAGGAGCAAGATAAGTTGAAAATATTAGCTGAAGCCTCATTTTCCCATCAAAGCAGCTTATGGTGGTGTCCCATGTCGAATTTAGGCAAGTTTTAAAGATTTTTTGCATTTTTCAAATTTTGAAATTTTCAACACAGGAAACTGGGCTAGAAGCGTAGTGCCACTGGCGCTGTGCTTTTCCATAGAGCATCAGATGAAAAAAAGGTTTGAATTTTTGGATTCAGGAGGATGAGAACATGCACCCTGGAAATTTTCAGAATTTTTGAAGCAAATCTGGGTCACCAAAAGGTCTAAAAACTACTAAAAAATGACCTCTCTCCCTCATTTTGGACACATAGAAGTAGTCTTGGTATATTCATGTTTTAAGGGAGAAAATGACCTAAAAATTCAAAAGTTCAAGTTGTTAGAGAAAATATAATTGAATACCTTTCCAACGAGCTATCGTGGGCTCAATTTAGTTAAGGGGAAGTCCTTCAAAAGCATGTGGAACGCAACACTACGCTTTTGACCAGTGGCATTGTGCTTTGACCAATTTGACCAGAAAATCAAAATTTCGCCTGCTTTCATTATGAATTCACTTTCGCTCTCATCATGGTTGTTTTTATGATGTAATTGATGATAGTTCATGTAATTATGATGTAAAATAGTGTTATAGGGTAGATTCATTAGTTAGAGGTGGTTTTGAGGCTAGTGAATCAGTTTCCATGCTTGTAGAGGCAAGTAGTTTGACTGTCTATATTCCTGGTCCATGTTTGGAAATGGTTGTAACATCCCATCTTCTCATGGATTCGACCCCTGATGGTCAGGATGAGTGGTTTTGTTGTCTATATCGTGTATTTTGTTTCTCATTTGCATGGGTTGGATACACTTGGATGCTCTGAACAATATTGTACATCATTGTAAGCAGTTTGGCAAGGAAATTAATAGGAGTTGCAGTTATTTTTATGGGATACTTGTGGTATGGTGATTTTGCATAGTTTCTTCTTCTATTATCATTTTTTCACATGTTTTATGTATGCCACAATCTATTTCATTGCTTCTAATTGAATGATATAAAGATAGATAGGTAGAATTCATTGTTTACAATGCTTTGCCTTGGGAAGCCATTCAGTATTCTATGTTTTCTACTATTTGAGAAGGATACATGATCTTTACATGCCCTCCTTAGCTCCTCACTAGTCCTAGACATCTCACCTCATTCAATTTCAAGAGTAAAAGTCCATACCTACCTTGCCCCATAGAACACCTTGTATTCTGACCCAATTTCCAAGACCCAAACTGCCTAGCTCCATCTGATCTAGCACAAAAGCAAACAAATTCAATCAAAATCCCCTGAGCTACTATACCTAGCCTAAAATCCCATCTGATCTAGTCATTTTGACAGAGATCCATAAAGGAGAGAGCCCTCTCCCGACCTAGTGGGGCTAGCTACCAGGTTAAGCTTGGTTTTTGGTTATCTTAGGATTTCCTTCCTTCAGCCTGAGGTCAATCTAGGCTTTAACATAGTGGCGACCATACTAGGGAAGAAAATCTCATTACACCCCAGTACTACTAAGAAGTTCTAAACTTTGGATGATAAGTTTAGAATTCATTAGGCTGAAAAGTGGAAAGTTGTAAAGCAATATAAAAATCTTGAGAACTCTGAACACACTGGCTTCAAGAAGATACACGAGGTCCAATCCTGATCCGGATCCTCCTCCCGTATTTGAAAATCCTAATCTCATTCCGTGGATACTCAGACAAGAAAGTTCACCAAGTCCTAGACCTATTTTTAGATCTCATTCATGCCCTGTTGAGTGGTTGTTCCTTGAAGATCTCCCTTTTGATGAGTATTTTGGTCTCTCTCTATTTAGAACCACATCTGATAGTGAACTGCTAGACATAGTCCCAGATCCAGAATTCACCAGAGAACTTGAAATCCAATGAGCCAACTTGTCAAGTAACTGAAACCTTCTGAATTCCCCTCAGTCATCCCTCACCACTAACAGACTCCATGAACTCTCTGAAACAACCTCAACATATTTTAGCTCACCATCATTTCCCCATACTTCTGAAAACCATCCCTCATATCCATTCATACCTTCACTCACTCATCAGCTTATCACTACCCTTAAAACACCCATCACCTCTGTCACATCAACTCCCCTTGTTGTCCCAAATCCCCCAATTACCCCAACACCAGTTTCAAATCCACCTCGAGTCATGGCTGCCAGATATGCACCCCTCGTTTTTCCTCAGAATCTGGATGATATGCCCATTGATTACCAAAGTAAGATACCTCTTTTTGATGCCACTCAAAGTATTACAATGGAGCAACATGTTGACAGGATGAATGACTTCTTTGACCTTCATGAGGTAGATGCAGAAAATGTGTCCATGAGATTATTTGTATAGAGTTTTGGAGGCAAGGTTTGAAAATGGTTCAAAGCATTACCAACGACCTCTATCAATACTTTACTAGTTCTGCATAGACTATTCCTTGACTGATGGGAGGTAGAGAAGAACCCACTCCAAATTCTATTTGAGTATGAAAATATCAAAAGGAATGTGGGTGAAAGTGTGCAAGATTACTGTGTAAGGTTCAATGCAGTTTATAATGCTATTCCGGCTAACATTAAACCACCAATGGGGTTAGCATTGATCAAATTTCTAGACGGTTTTGATGCTGATATGGCATATCAGTTACGAGAAAGAGATCCTACCACACTTGAAGATATGTAGAAGAACGTTGTGAGTGTAGAAGCCAATCTGCTCGCCAAAGGAGAAAGGATGAAAATTGAAAAGAAGGTGACTATAAAGGAAGAAGCATCTTCCTCAAATGTTAGGGCAGATAATTTACTCCGGAAAATTGAGAAGATGTTTGACCGTTTGACAATTGCAGATAATCCTGAAACTACAATTAAGAATCCAAAATTGAGAGGACAGCAACAACCCCAATTCAGGATTAAACAAAGGGAGAAAAAGGCACAAGATCAGTTGTCACAATAGTAGCAGGTCAGAACTCGTTTGCAGGAAAACTATGTGCATGGAATGGAGGATGAAGATGATGATGATCCGGTGGTTGAGGAAAATAATTTCTTTATTACTGATGGTTTTCCCATCTTTCTCACAGAAGATGAAGAATAATCGGAGGTCCCAGATGCCCAAAGGGATGAAGACTACATACTAGCAAATGAGGCGGTTTTGGAGGATGAGTCGGATGATTATCAGCGAAGATATATGAATGCATTGACAGCACAGTAGAAGTGGTATTCATTCAGAAGAAGGGATATACCAGTCAGTCCAATTCAAAAGATAAAGGAAGCGCAACCCAAAAATGACTCCTCAAACATTCAGAAGAAAGGGAAAGAGCATGCTGATCCGACTTCCAGCAAAGGACCATCCGCAAATAGCATTGCAAACGAGAAGAAAAATCAACAAAGTGCAGCAAAAGAAAGATCCAAAAAGAAGGACCTTCCAATCAAAGAGGTAGATAAAGTTTCAGCTTTTAGTTTAGAAAATGAGATTGCTAAATTAAAAGTTTCAATTCCTTTGACTGAGTTGATTAAGAACAACAACTATAAACACTAGGTGTCCAAAATTTTGCATATAGATCCTTTATCTGATATGGTCAATGTAGAAGATGGTCACCCTGAGCTCATTTTTAGCCTTGCCTTAGAAGGTCAGTCTGAGGATAGTGAAGTTCCTCCATTTTATATAAGCCTTAGACTACATGAGTATGTCCTCCACAATGCCATGTTTCACTCCGGAGCTTCCCATAATTTGATGCCAAAAGCCATAATGGAGAAACTGGGCCTTGAAATTACTCGCAAATATTATGACCAATACTCTTTTGATTCTGGTAGGGTCCGTTGTATTGGTCTTATCAAAGACCTGGTGGTATCTTTAAACCAAATCCTGGCCAAGAATGTTTTGATGGATGTGGTTGTTGCGGACATTCTACTATGGTTTGGTATTCTTCTATCCAGATCGTGGGGTGCAAAGCTTAAAGGGACTTTACAACTAGATTTCTCCTATGCTACCATTCCTGTGTTTGGCCAATTGAGAAAACTATACAGGGAGAAGAAAATGAAATACATGATTACAAGCAAGGAGAAATCGCTTAATCATCCAATTAATGTTGTACATACAGATTTAGAGTCATTTGTACTATATTTAGATAGTGGTTTGAATGATTTTGATAGTCAGTTAGTTGAAGTAGAAGATGTTCCAGAGATTTTAGAAAATTTTATAGCAGCCCTTGATCAAGAAAGACACAAAATGGCAAGTACTTCTGAGCAGTCTACATAGCAGCAGCAAAAAGATAGTGAAAAATAGAAAAATGAAGAGATCAGTCAAAGTAAGAAAGAGGAGGAAACAAAATTTTAGCATCTAGAAGAAGAGGCGGGTCTTTGGAGCATGGATTTTGATGGAGCCGTGGGTAAGGATGGTGTCGGCATAGGGATTTGGATTCGCAGCCCTGCTTTCCAGCCGAATAAATTTCCTATTAATGTTAGAATATGTTCATATAAATCGGCCTTTGACTGTTCTAACAATGAAGCTGAGTATGAAGCATTGATTGCAGGTTTTAAAATTCTAAAAAATATGAATGCAAAAAGGATATCAGTTTATGGATATTCGGAGCTGATAAGCAAGCAAGTCAAGGGAGAATATCAAGCTAAACACTTGCGGATGAGAGCCTACAAAAATACAGTTTTATATATCTTATGAATGTTTCCAGATTATACTTTGACAGTGGTACCTCGTGCTCAAAATGTTATTACAGATTCACTTACCATTGCTGCAAGTAATTTGAAGATTCTGATGAATTCCAACAAAAAGTTTGAGATCCATGTCAAACACCACCCTCCTATATCGGACAATTTAAGGTATTGACAAGCGTTTTGGGACGATAAGGAGATCAAAACTTTTTATAAGAATGAGGGAAATTACAAGGATGCTTCCATAGATGTTGACTATGATACCGATGAAACAAAAGTTGAGGTGAATCAAATGGAAATATTGCAGCTGAAAGACAACATTATCCCTAAAGGTCTCATACCTTTAGAAGAACTTTTTGATCAAGATGATGTGGCTAGAAAGTCAAGATTGGTGCCTACAAACAAAGGTGTTGAGGATGTTAATCTTGGAACAACAGATAAGCCCAAGTTTGTGAAATTGTCCAAAACATTGTCTCCGAAGGTAAAATCTAAATATTTTAGATTGTTATCTAAATTTTCTGATGTGTTTGCTTGGGATTATTCACATTTTAAGGTGTATGACAAAGATATAATTCAACACACTATTCCCATCAAACCAAATCAGAATTCGTTAAGACAGAAGCTGAGAAGAATCAATCCCAAGTTGCTCCCTTCCATTGAAAAAGAAATAAATAGGTTATACAAAGCTGGTATAATTGTCCCAATTAGAATTTTTGATTGGATTCTGAATCTTATTACTGTACGTAAGAAGACTGGGGAAATCAGATTGTGTATCGATTTTTGAAACCTTAATAAGATATCATTGAAGGAAAAATGCCCACTGCCAAAGATAGATCATATCCTCCAAAGAGTGGTTGGAGCATCGTCTATGTCACTACTCGATGGATATTTAGGGTATAATCAGATCCTAGTGCATGAAGATGACCGAGTTAAGACTGCATTTACCACCCCTTGGGGAACTTTTTATTATGCTAAAATTCCATTCAGTTTGAAGAATGCTGGAGCCACATTTCAGTGTGCAATGGGAATTACTTTTTCCAATGAAAAGGATGCATTTTTGGTTGTATATTTAGATGATTTGACAGTGTTTTCAAGTTCCAATGATGAGCATCTTCACCATTTGAGGATTGTGTTTCAACGTTGTAGGAAATTTGGGATATCACTCAATCTGAATAAAAGTCTCTTTGCCATGGATGAAGGGAAGTTGCTTGGTCATATTATCTCAAAATAATGAATTCACATTGATCCTTCAAGGGTGGAAGAAATTCAACAGATATATTTTCCCAGGAACAAGAAAGAGATACAAGCTTTTAATGGTAAGATGAATTTCTTACGTAGATTTGTACCTAATCTAGCTGAGAATTTAAGAGAAGTTACTAATATGTTAAAGAAGGATAGCATGGTAAAATGGATGGAGGATGTTATGAAGTCATTTAATCTGGTAAAGTATGCTTTATCTACAGCCCCGGTTTTCATTAGTTCTGATTATATGCAAGATTT
Organism: Pinus tabuliformis; assembly: GCA_031772625.1. Lineage (NCBI taxonomy): Eukaryota > Viridiplantae > Streptophyta > Pinopsida > Pinales > Pinaceae > Pinus > Pinus tabuliformis. The sequence goes on along the minus strand of CM062819.1, from coordinate 1,018,757,070 downwards.
CATTTTATTCTCATTTGCATCTGAGCATACCATGGCAGCAATTTTGATGCAAAAAAGAGATCAGCTAGAAATGCCCATTGCATTTTTCAGTAGGACCATTAGAGATGCTGCTTTGCAGTACAACATAATTGAAAAACAAGCTCTTTCTCTTGTCAAAGATTTGGAGGATTTCAGAGTGTATATTCTGCACTCACACATCATAGCATATGTTCCTAATGCAGCGGTTAAGGATGTGCTGATACAAACCGATCTAGAAGGAAGGCGGGGAAAATGGATTGCACCAATGTTGGAATACAATCGGGAGGTGAAGCCTACAAAGCTGATCAAAGGAAAAGGCCTGGAAAGGTTAATGGCGGAATCAAATATGCATGCTTTAGATATAAATCTTATCGCAGCCATGTCAAAAGATGAAGAAGAAGGCTCTTTGATTCAAGTGTCTGAAATTTTCCTTCTGTAACCATGGTATTCAGATATAGTGTATGTACTTTAGTACCTCTCACCACCTCCAGGGATGACAAAGAAAAAAGGTAGATCTCTCAAACTTAAAGCTGCCAAATTCTACATTTTGAATAATGCCCTTTATTGGAAGGATCGAGGAGGTGTTTTACTGAACTTTTTAATTGAAGATGAAGCCTAGCAGGTGATGAGTGACTTTCACAAGGGTGATTATGGTGGTCACTTGTTCTCAATAACAACAATAAACAAAGTGTTGAGAGCGGGATATTACTGACCAACTCTATTTTCCGATGTTTACAAAACAGTCATGAGATGTCATGAATGACAGGTCTTTCAAGGGAAAAGAAAATTGATGCCTCTGCCTCTGAAGCCGGTTGAAGTCAATGCACCATTTCAGCAGTGGGGACTCGATTTTATTGGGGAAATCCATCTAACATCATCGGCGCAACACAAATGGATCCTAATAGCAACCGACTACTTTACCAAGTGTATTGAAGCAATTCCGACTAGACAAGCCACATATACAATAATCATTCAATTTTTAGAATCAAATATTTTATCTCGTTTCAATTGTCCTAGTAAAATCATCACAGATAATGTAGCCGCATTCAAATCAAAGAAGATGATCGACTTTTGCAGCAAGTATAAGATTACTTTGGGTCATTCTACAGCATATTACCCATAGGGAAATGGTCTGGCTAAATCATCCAATAAGTCATTGGTGAACATCATCAAGAAGATGCTAGAAAAAAATAAGAAAGGTAGGCACAGGAAGTTAGTTAATCCCTTGTGGGTTGACAAAGTGAGCCAGAAGAAGTCCATCGGTATGTCTCCATTTGAATTAGTTTATGGCATTGAAACAGTTTTTCCAACAGCTCTTGCAGTTCCGGTAGTGAAACTTTTATAGGAGGCTGGCAGTGAGGAGGATGACTTTCAAAGAAGAATAAATCAGATGATTCATTTAAAAAAAACAAGTGAGGAATTTTTCCAAAACACTTTCAAATTGCAGGAAAAGATCAAAAAGATCTATGACCGGAAAACAAAAGTAGAAAAATTCCAGCTTGAGGATGTAGTGTTGCGGTGGGATGCCAGGAATGAAGATAAAGGAAATCATGGTAAGTTTGAAAACTTATGGAAAGGACCCTATAAGATTGCTGCATACAGAGGAAAAAATGCATTTCTGCCAAAAGAAATGGATAGACAGGATTGTTCAGGAGCGCCAGTCAATGGTAGGCTCCCGAAGCACTACTTCTTTTAAGGTGATTTCTAAAATCATGATATGATAATTGTATATACCATTTTCCTTTTCATTCAGAGATTTCAAGGTACACAGTCATTTCAGCTTGGGCCCTGAGGTGAAGGCTATAAAGTTGAGTGATTTGTGTGAGTCTATGTGCTTAATTCAGTTTCTAGTCACAGTTTGAGTCATGAGTCGGTTTCCATTTGCATAGGGTCAGTTTTCAATTTTTGAAGAGGTTGACTCCATTTCCCAATGGATAAGGCTACTAGGTCTATAGTGTTCTTGGCATCTCCAAGAAAATACCATCCCCATTGGAGCCAATGTTAGTGTCAGTATCTTCACACTACCATCAGTGATCAAAATTTATTCTTTTGCATCTCATGGTAGGAGACCCATACTACTGAGTCATTCCATTAGGTCATGGATCTACTGATGGTAGGGTTTACTCCATTTTTTCCCTCATGATATGTACTTGCTGATCTTCTTTCATACTTTTAAGTCATCCTTCATGTTCATTTTGCAGTCAATATCACCAAAACATAGGGTTTGGTCTCATTAGGTCTTAGGGTTTGCTCCATGGTCAAATTCAATGATTATATGTTAATAAGGGTCAGTAAGCACATGAGGAGTGTTATCGGGAAATCTAGTGTCTATGCAGAGCTGCTAGTCCCACTAAAACTGGTAGCTATCTTAGAAACAAACAAACTAAAACTACTTTTGTTTTCCTTTATGAGAAGTAGATAAGAGGGGAACAAAGGAGACCAACCTCTGTCTTGCGCTTGTTTCCTTGCTTGATTCCTCTCCCTTCTGATAGATCTTTGCCACTTGCTTCCTCATCTACCCAGCTTCAAAGAGCACCTGTGGAATCAAAGTAGCATAACACTATCCAAGAACAGAGATCTACTATCACAAGCAATATCGGACCACATATATATTGACCACACAAATGCATATATCATCAATCATACAAGAATGTGGAGGAAAATTTGAATAGCTTTATTAATATCAAGAATAGCAAAGAGGATTACAACCAATTATTTTGGACCAGCGCCATCCTCTCAGCAAGAAAGCCCTTCTTCACCCATGAAAAGCTTAGATCACCCAACACTATGATGTTACACCGAGAAACTAGCAGCACTTCCTTGCAAGATACAAAATTCCAGCCCCTTGGATCTCTGGGATGAGGGATCCATATATAGATGATTACAGGGAGGTGAGTCAGCTTCTGAGATTTGATTAGTGTCCTCTCTTTGATAGTTCTTGATTCCACTTGGAGATTGATGATCTCTTACTCATCCCTGGGTGAATTCAGAGAGGCAAGTGTCACATGAGAAGTTTCTGGAAGATTCCATGATCATCCACCTCGCAAATTGACTCTGCCATTTGTCCACTCTCGCCCATCACACCCCATAGAAGGGCTTTTCAGTATGCATCGCACCTCCCATGTGCATTTAGGTGGGATGCATCGCACTTTGACCATGGAGCAGGTGAGATGGTCCAACTTTGACCAGTTCTGAGTAGTTTTTCATGGAGAACTTCTGGGAGATGATGTAATCAGATGACCTTGTTCTTTTAGGGGATGGAAAAACACTTTTAGGGACTTAGGAGTCCTTGGTTTATGGACATGTTTGATTGGGGTTGCAGTGCCCAAAAATGTCTATAACAGCTGCCCCCTAAAGCATGAGGTCGTTAATCTTTTGATGTCAGGTGAAATGCTTTATCATGAGGATCGGAAGTTTTTTCGAGCTGGAAGGCAACCTGTAATAAGATACAATACAATACATTATCTTCATAATATTTTCATGATATAGCTAAGGTGGGCATTCCCATGATCAGCTTTATACATTCAGTTTTATGTACATAAGATAGACAATCGTCTGTGTGCAGACTGATGCTTTTGGTAGAGCCATCATCCCTTAGATTGGATGATTATCTGTGCAACAATGATGCACATTTGATGTCTTTATTTTCCTGAATATATATCGCAACCCGGATGGATGAAACTAGATCCAGGGTCTTCAATCTCATTCGATCTTCACTCAAAGTACAAGTCGATCCATGTGAAATATGTTCTGGAGTCGAACATGGAAAGGCATCGCCTAATTACCAGCCAATGATGTAAGTTGTTAACAGGCACGATAGGAATCACCGATAAGGATGATGACCCTCAAGGTAGGACAATACAATTCATGTGGTGTGAAAAAGGGACTTGGTGTCGAACACCACGCAAAATCTTTCGGTCAAAGGTCATTGATGTAAACCTGTCGCCGGAAGTGAGAAACTTGCCATTGAGGCATGCAAGCTTCAAAGTAATGAAAGGGTTGTTCCTAGATCGACTTCCTGGATAATGAGCTGATGTCAACAAGAAGTGATCCGTCATAGGAGGGCCTTAATGAATCCCACATCTATCACACGGAACGGAGCAAATGATTTTAATGGAGGTGAAAACGATCTGATGATATAAGGTTCAGGGTGGTGGTCATGAAAGAATGGAGTGTAAATGTATTGCAGTGGATGAGACACATGTGAATTCTCTGAGCGACTTCTCTTGAACATATCGGTGACACTAACATGATGGATTGGTAGCGTTAACCCCAAATGTGGATGGTGTGATGGACCAATGGTGATATGACAAGTAAACGGAACAACTCGACTCGGATGCGGAGTGAAAGTGTCATGTTCAAGAGTGACTTGCTACCAATAAAGTTTCTTCAAGTTTTCTTCCCAATTTTCCCCAATCATTACTGACCAGTACCTCTTTATTTTTTTCAAGCTTGAGGAGGATAACATATGCTTGTTCTATAATTTGTCCTTCGGGCAAACCCATCGCTATGTTTTAACGAGCCTAGCGATAGTGAAACTTGTTCTTGTTTGTATGGACAAGTTTGTCGCTATTGGTTTTAACGAGTTTAACGACAAAGATAACTCGGTCCTTTTCAATTTTAGAGAGTCTGAAAGGGACGTAAATAAAACTCCAACAATCCTTTATCGTCATATAATCACTTAAGTCCGAAAAAGTATAAAATAATACAAAAGGGATGAATTTTCGGTAATTTCAATGAGCCGAACAAAACAAGCGCTCGATCTTTTTGTGTAATAATCCCTCAAGTCCAAAAAGATTAAAATCTAAAGGATGGATAGCACTTTCGGTTACTTTAACGAGTTGGAGAGGCCAATTACTCGGCAATATTTTCATATTTTACGAGTCAGATGAAAAGAGCTTAAAGGAGACTCGTTTTTCGAGGAACGAGTGATAAATTTGTGTAGCAGCTGATTCCAGGTAAGGTTTGGAATTTTCCAATCATGGCAGTGTCACAAGGATGGAAACAGGATCACTCTTTGCATCTGTTCCTCAAAAAGGGTAAACAATCAAATGGAGGTGAATGATCGGACAAAACAGAGTGGAGGTGATGATGAGAACACGACCAAGGCTCAAAGTTTGATGATAATGCATTCACGATGGTTATTTACTGGAAATTGGTTCATTTTTAATGAATGAGCTTAAACTCTAGGGCAAACATTTGCTCATTACTTATGTTTAATTTTTGACGAGCTTGAACTCCACATAAAAACTGCTTGATACAATGGTCATTGATTACCTTGATTTTACCATTGAAAACTTTGTTCCTTCAAAGGTTGTACTGACTACTCAATTGATTTATCAAACTAGTTAGAAACGAATAATATATGCTTGAAAAATGAGTCAAAACACTAATATTTTACTTGAATTACGTGAAAATTAATTTAAAAGTAGTTTTTACCCCTCATTTTACCATTTCATTTGAACTTGGTTTGTTGGAGCTCTAGAGGTGCTTTTCCCCCTTGATTTTCATCGGCTAATTTCGGGAGATTCTGTGGATGATTCTCAGCGTCGTCTGGACCAGGTAGGAGCTAAACCTGAGCTCTTTAGTTGCATTCCTTCCTTTTTTAATTATGTTCATGTTTCCCTGTTTTTCTGAGCCTCTAGGGTTTGAAAAATTCGCCCTGGCTCCATCACACCTTTTCTATATTGAAAGGTACGATGCATCCCAACTTGGCCATTGGCCAGTAGGGATGCATCCCACCCAGTACACTACTGGGGGTGCAATGGGCGCAAGAAGGGAAGTTTTTGCACTGTTTTCTCATGGAATTTTTGCCTGTTTTTTGCCAAATCAGGATCCTGACTCTTCGCTTGCTTGTTTTGCAGAGATTTATCGGAGAAAAATGGTTGTTACATGGAGAGAACGCGAGGATGAAGAAGAGGACATGATGGCTCTACATGATCTGGTTACAGTAACTACACTGTGGAACTGTGGCTTGCTGAAGTTTTTTCGCATCTCTATCATGAGGCAACAAATCAACTTGTTGCAATATTTTCTCGATGCATGGGATCCTACTGACCAGGTGTCCCAGATTAGGGGCAATTCCATCCCCTTGACTATTGTGGACATCTAATTTTTGACTGGTTTATCGAGGCATGGCGCCCCTATCTCATTATCAGGTTCGGCCCGTGGGGGTGAATCCGTGAGAGATTACATTCGTCGGTATTGCAAAGAGGGATATCAGCCGAGTAAGGATGGCAAGATCAATATCTGAGACGTCACTGACAGGTCCTTGAGGACAATTCTATTCACTTTTGCTAGATTGGCTGGTAGTGCGGCTCTTCATGTGGCCAACAGGTATTATATCAAGTATGCCTTGGAATGCCTTGAACCAAAGGTGTTCAACTGGTGTGATGCAGTACTCTTTGTGATGAAAGAACAACTGACCAAGGTAAAAACCAGAAGATTGAAGGACTTTGGTTATGGTTCTATTTTGACCGCTTTTTCCTTGGAAAAGATCCCACTGATGCAGCCACAATATATTCCACTTGGTTTACCTCCACCGACTGAGCAACAGATGTAGAGATGGGTTGACTTCATGGCCCGACATGTGGGTTAGTCCCGGATTTCTTTCTCTGATACCTTCTTTGAGTGGTTCAACCATCATCAGATGGTTTTTTCCGAGTGTCCATATGATGTTATGGATTTCTGGGGTGATCCTGATTTGGCACTATCGTCTGGTTAGCAGTAGGGTGCCATAGGTAAATTCTCTGACCAAATTCCTGTTTATTTCTTTTCATAATTTTCTTATATTTTCTTTACTCAATACTAATCAAAACTCATGCGCTCATGCAGACATTGGACCAATCCGACCAGCAGTATGTCGGAGAGTGCCAGTTGCCACTCCGGCAGGAGAGGCTGTGGGGAGGGCTATCCTTCATGACCTTGATTTGGCCGAGACTCTTTTAGCATTGCAGGATCAGGTCGAGGGTCTCACTCTTGGTATTTTGGATGTGAGGACCGACAAGCTACCTCTTGGGCTGCAGCGACATACTACTAGCGTGCCAAGTTGATGGATTCGACTTTTACACATGATTGTACAGGTGGTGGCTTGTTATCATCAGCACCATTAGACTAGGGTGCCCCCTAGCATTTTGAGTTTTGGGTCATCTGACCAATTTTTTCTTAGTTACAAAACATCATGTGTAAACCACAAACAGTTATATATATATTTTTGATTTTCGGAGTTTTATTTTGGTTAAGTTACATGATCCTGATGCAAATATTGATGAAATTCTTCTTTTATAAATGTTGCAAATATATATCTAACACATAATTTTCCAATGAGTTTGTTAATGTGTTTAAGTTTCTGGAAATATGCTGATATTGAATAAAATCAAATTGTATTTCCAAAATCTTGACCCTTAGGAACATGCGATAGATAGCTGGATTTCGGATGGAGTAGATACCAGTGAGTTGTAGGATGACGAGTTGTGAGTCTAGCCTGACGACAAGTCGGCGTATTCCATGTGTGATGGCATCAGAGAGGAGTTCTATTAATGTGGTATATTCAGTGATGTTATTTGTTGACCGACCAATACATACCCCTTTGAAACTTACTAACTCGCCGCTTGGATAAAAAATGGCCCAGGCCACAGAAGATAGGTTCCGCGAACTACGACTCGCTTCGTCGACATATCCAACAAATTATTCCAATAGGTTTAACATCTACAAAAAATGTAAAAAATGGATTACGTGACCAAAAAAATTACCCTTAGCGAAAACAAAAATTTAACAAAAGCATAGGGTTACTACACTGAATCATGCGTAGTAACGCTTAAGATACAACTCGTTACGGGGTTGCACCAGTGGAATCCCATCATAATCGTAGGCCCCTTTTGCTAATACATGTTTAACAATATAGGGGCCCATCCATATAGACTTGAATTTACCTACTCCCAATTTATCGGATTCCTGGTCGTAAAGTAAGACCAAGTCACCTTCTGAGAAGACATGGGGTTTGACATTCTTGTCGAACTGCGCCTTGACTCATTTCTTATGGGATTCGTTAGCCAAAGCAACATCACGATGGGTTTCATCCAATTGGATTAGTTCCAAGAAACGAGCCTCCTCTTCTGAAGTTCTGGGGAGAAGGTCGACTGCGAGTTTGAGGGATGAGATTTCACACTGAACTAGTAAGATTGCTTCTAGGCGATACACCAGTTGAAAGGGTGTAAACCTGGTTGCATTCCTTACGGATGTTCGGTATGCCCATAAGGCTGAGTATAGGATCAGGTGCCAACTCCTTTTGTGGACTCCAATAATCCTTTGCAGCATCTGCTTCATGACCTTGTTGATTGCTTCAACTTGTCCATTGGCCTGCGGGTAATATGGAGTAGAGCTGTCGGGGGACAACCCTAATTTGGCAACCAATTCAACCATCATGTGATTGTGAAAATGCGATCCATGATCTGTGACTGTGGCCTGCGGAACACCGAATCTGGTGACTACATGATTGAAAAAGAAAAGGGCAGCTGCTTCGCCGGTGTTATTAATATAGACATCGCCTCAGCCCATTTGGTAAAATATTCTACTCCAACTATGATATACCCATGCCCCCCAGTCGAGGTGGGGTTACATGTCATGAAATCTATGCCCCATTTGGTGAATGGCCCAACAAAAACTATTGGTTGCAAGGGTGTGGGTGGTCTTCTGGTTTTGCTATCGAAAATTTGACACGCATGGCAACTTCTGACTGCGGTTATGCAATCTTTGAACACTGTTGGCCAGAAGTATCCTGCTTGTAAAATGTTTTGCATCGTAGCATAACCAGATTGATGCCCCCCACACACGCCTGAATGGCAATTATTCAGGACTTTTTCGGCCTCCTCATGGGTGAGGCACCTCCTCAGAACTGTATCGACACCACGACGGTAAAGCGTATCACCGACGATCATGTAGTCTTTTGATTGGTATCAAATACGTCTTTGTTCCGAGCGAGAGGTATTAGACCTATATTTTTGGGTTTGGAGATAGATGATTATATCCCCATACCACATATTGCTTGAAGATATCAGAAACAAAGATTCATCCACGATGGTTTCTCCAAATGTTTCATTGTTGGAAGATGATGGGAGGTCGCATAGTAATTCTGCGAAAACCGGGGATTTCTTCGATTTGGATTTTACAAATTACAGATCAAACTCTTGAAGAATTTTTATCCATTTGAATATTTGCCCCCCAGCAACTGTCGCGACAGGATATAAGTCATGGGGTTACAATATGACAAAATGGTAGTTTTTTGAAAGAGGACATAGTGTCAAAATCTCTGTATCGCTTGAACAGCTGCGAGAGCGAGATTTTCAACGTAGGAATACTTGCTTTCTGTATCATTTAAGTTTCTGCTCAAATAATATATAGGATGTTCAATTCCATTGTCTTCTTCAACTAAAACCATTGTGATGGTTGTATCCGCTGCAGCCAGATACATGTTAAAGTCTTTTTGATAATCCAAAGCATACATTAATGATGCTTTTATTAGGGATTCCTTTAAAGCATCAAAGGAAGCTTGCGCTACCTGATCCCAGATGAAGGGTACTTCTCTTTTCAATAGACGTGTATAACATTTAGCAAGTTCGGCGTAATTTGGAATGAACCTCCTTAGAAAGTTTGCTTTCCCTTGGAGTTTATAAATCTGAAACAAATTTGAAGGTGGAGGCAAATTTATGATTTCCTGAACCTTACATGGGTCGAGACAAATCCCATCCTTTGAGACTACAAACCTAAGCAAACGACCAGGACTGACATAGAACACACATTTGTGTGGATTGAGTCGTATCTTGTAGTGTTGGCAATGTATAAATATCGTTCTCAAATGTTGCGGATGATCGGTCCGCTTTCGTGGATGAGCCGGAAGATCGTCGAGATATGGTTGAATGATGTTTTTGATGTCATGGAAGGCATAATTCATTGCCCTCTGAAATGTTGCCCCTGCATTCTTTAAACCAAAGTGTAACTTGGGGTATGCAAATGTGCCCCACAGACAAATAAATGCAGCCTTTGACTGGTTCTGTGGGCGGATATTTATTTGATTATACCTGGAGAATCCATCCATGAATGAAAAGATTTCACATCCGGCACATTCATCAATTATCTAGTCAATAAAGGGTGTAGGGTAGTTGTCTTTTGGACAAGCTTGATTTACATCCCTATAATCGACGCACACTCCAATTGTTCCTTGTTTTTCCATTACAGGAACACTGTTTGATACCCAATCAGCTAGAGGAACCGGGTAAATAAAACCAGCATGGAGAAGTTTTTCAACTTCTGCCTTGATGGCAACAGCTTTCTTAAGGTGCACCTGTCGTAGTCATTGTTGTACTGGTTTGACATTTGATACATCTTTATCTCGTGTTCAACTATAATCGAGTCAATGCCTGGAATTTCATCATATGACCAAGCAAACACGTCTCTGAATTCGCAAAAAAGAACTTTGTATATTTCCAGTTCTAAAAGAGAACAACATTTGCCAACATAAATATTCTCTACAAAATCTGTTTTGGTCGAGATATTTATGGCGATAGTCTCTTCGGTATTGGACAAGTTTCGCTCAGAATCCACCGTGTTTACAGTATTTGATAAGAAACCAAAAACTGAAGGATGATGAAGGTCATCAGGAGTATCTTCTTGACAATCTGGAAGATGGGAACGATGGTGGTAATCTTCCCATGGCGCCCTGTCAATTATCATTGACTGAACAATTCCTTTGTTTGTGTAATGTACTTGCAACCAAGGATCTGAAGGGGTGCCATATTCCTTAGACCTATCTATCCAAACACTTGATGAGCGTTGATTTGGGTTTGCCTCCCATGCCAAAAACATTGATTACTAAAATATTTCTACTGAGCTTGGAGGCAATACCTGCAGATGATCCATGCTAATATCGTTTTCTGAGATATTTTGAATAGAAGATATCATATTGCAGGTTTCTACTATCGCCACTTCCGCCAGATTGGCTGGAGGTGGGAGGGCAAAAGTCCCCATTAATATAGGGTCTTTTAGTAGGCCTACTCCGATATTTTGAAGCGAATGGGGGATTCCATGGTTCATCGGAATGCTTCCCGTAACTTGGGAACTATTGGGGAGAAATGTTTGTTGGTCGACGATTGTAATTCCCCCTTGAAAGGGAAATGCAATCTTCCTGAAGTAGGTCGACACATCCACAACCATAGCATATATCCAGGGCCTTCCCAGTAGGATGTTGTAATCAAGGTTTCCGTCGATTTCTTCAACATCTATTTCTACTGTTTCCCCCCCCAGTTCAACTTGAAAGTTACTTAAAATCCCATATGGGGTATATGTTCATCCATCAAATTCTTTTAATGTCGTCGAAGATCGTGACAAGGTTGGATTTTCCAGCAACTCATCGACATAATACATGTAGATGCCCCCTCATCAATAATTGTTCGATGAACAGTTTTGTTGAGGGCTTTCACTTGAATGAGGAAAGCTAGTTGAGCTGGTAACTGAGGATCATATCCTTTGTGATTAAAGGACACAAGATTAGAATCCTTTGGGTCAATCCCACCTATTGCTGATAATAAAGCCTGCTTTTGGGAGGGGCAATTTTGCAGTACCTCAAGTGTCGACATAGCGGATGACGATTGGGCCAGATCTTCCACTATATTATAATGTTGTGCTATTTTGGCACGAGGACTAAATGTCGACTTGTGTACTACTCCCTTTGGCGGTTTTATGGTTAGCTCTGGAATGATGGGCGGCACAACTTCTATCGAAGTTGTTGTTGAACTACTAGGTTGATCTTTATCCTTGTTGTTCGACAGCTGTGGATTCCCGTAATCTTTATTCCTTGTTGTTATCAAAGAATCATTTTGCTTCTTCAAAACCGACAACATCAGCACTTGGGATGGGGAAGCATTGTCACTGGCAATTAGATTTGTTGCTGGATTTGGAAACGGATCAGCTAATACCGCCGAGGTTTTTGAATTCTTGAAGAATCTTTTAAGCTCAGCTTTATATGGAAAATCTCTTATCCAATGATCCTCATCACATATAAGACATGGACGATTTGGTTTCTTATCTCCGGAAGGGTTTGCAGAAGATTTTTCAGGTGATGGTTCCTCTTGTTTCTTCTTCTTCCCTTTGTTTTTCTTCTTGGCTCCTGGTTGCTTGGTTTCTTTGCCTTTGTCAGTTGGGACGGCATTTACTTCCGAGGTGAGAAGTTCCTCATTTGCATTTTGTCTAGAAATCTTACGGGCCTTTTTAGATGTAGCCTTTGTTGATTTCGTGTCTGTCATAAGAATCATGCCATCGCTGACATGAAAGTCATTGTTCGATTTAGGAGGAGGAGGAACGGACAATTCCGGTCTGGGAGCATTAGGGATTTTATCGTAGAGCATGCCAGGGATTTTATCAGAGAGCATGCCAGACTGAGTATAAATCAAGTCTAAATATTGCGCATGAGCAATAACTTGCTCTTCAGTGATGACTCCTCCCTTTGCGACATCTTCTGTAATGGAAGGTAATAATGAATTAATAAACCATTCATCTAAAAGCTGATCAGGAACATATGTTTTTACCATTCTACAACGACGTCGCCACTCATGAATATGATCGGATATGTGAGTGGCCATCGTTTTCTTAAAATTGGTAAGAAGTTCTGTTCCTGTTTCGTACCTTATGGGTAGCTGAAAATGGGTTAAAAAGGTTGTGGCTAGGGTACTAAAGTTATAAAACAAAGCTCTAGGTAATTCGATATACAATTTTGCTGCTAGAACAGTTAACGTTCTCTGAAAAAGGGGAAGCCTAATCGAATCATTGTTTAGGGTGTTTGATGAGCACCATAGATGAAAGGTCATCACATGATTCGATGGGTCTTCACCCAGATTTCCATTAAATTTAGGAATATCTGACGGAAGTTTATGCAGAATCGCTGGCCACTAAGAGGCGTAAGCAATTGGATCATTTGTTAGCCAATTTAGATTCGATAATTCTAAAGTCGCCACAAAGGGTAACTATTGATTCAAGTTTGGCGAAGCATACCTAGGATAAGATGGAATTGCTTGAGTAGTTGGTCTTTGCATACCAACATAATGCATTTGATGCTCGTAACTTTGGTAAGGTTGATGGGCATAACCATTATAGAATGGTTGATTTTGACTGTTTTCAATATACGGCTACCCATTATTTGCAAAGATTTGTTGCTCAGATCCTTGGTAAACTTGTTGGAATTGCGGTTGTTGATATTGCACCAGCCATGGTTGTGAAGCCATGTGTTGTTGTCCAATACTAGCTATTTGACCAACATGAGGGGTAATTGTACCCATTTGGGCCTGTGTCATTCCACTAGTTGGCGATTGTGGTTGAGTCGCAGGGATAAGAGTCTATTGCATTACGACTTGAGAAACCTGAGGTTGACATACAACAGGAAATGCTTGTACTTGCGACACTGTCATAATAGCTGGCGTAGTTGATACATTTGACATAGGTAAACATTGTTGCATCGAGTATACAACTCTTGGTTATTGAGGCAGTATTGGCACCCAACTGCTAGACGTAATTTCAGCATAACCTAAATTTTGTTGTGAATTCTCGTATGGTTGTTCTCTCGAAGGAGAAAATGAAAGGGTATATTCCCCCCATACGACGGTAATCTGGTACTAAAAGGAATGATTTTCCCTTGAGGACCAGACTATCCAAATTGACACCGTGAAGGATCAATTTGCTGAGACTCAACATAAGAGCTCCGGGATATTATTCCAGATGAACAAACGGGAACAGACCATACTGTCAAAATAGCCCCTGAGTGGGCCCCATCTAGCGATTGAGAGCTAGTTGGGACAGATGGTATGCCAGCGAACATTGTTGGAGTGATAGCAAGAAGTTTTGCCATCGCTGTGTTAGATGACACAGTCCTAGATGTCGACGGTTGTTCAGACATTTCAAGTCTATCCAAAAGATTTCCCAGCGATTCTACAGGAGCTTTCGATAACAGTAGACTAATTTATGATGAAGGATATAGGGTGATCCCGAATCCAAATTGCAATGGAGTACTAGATGGAGGATCCTCCACAATCTCTTCTATAGCAATCAGACTAGGTGGAAGAGGTAGACTGTCAGGTCCGTAAAATATTTCTGGTGTCGAAGAAGGTATAGATTCTGCAGCGACAGATGTTTTGGGAATAACGCCTTCCTAATCAACTGTAGATGGAGTTGGTTCAGTAATACAAGTGTTTACCTCACACTAGGATCAGCTCTACTGTCCTTTGGTGGCTGCGGAACTTCTTCTATAAAGGTAGGGATACCAGAAATATTTGGAGTAACCAGAGTCTCTGATGGTGTCGGAACACTTGTTCCAACTTTACCAGGGGATTTTGAACCGGTTAAACGAGTTTGCTTCATCCGTAAAAGTTTTGATTCTAGAGACAAATACGGTTGACTTGTAAGCCTCCGTGAACGACGAGGTTTCAATTGACTTTCCTACACAATTGCGGATTACTCGATCAACTAAAAATCAAGGTGAAATATGTTTCTGAATTAAATGAATTTTAGACACTTTGACACAACTTGTTTTTTCAATTTTTAAGAGTCGAGAAAAAACAAAATATGACTCTAGTCACCTTCAATTTTTAATGAGCTTGAAGTGACAAGTGCTCAGATGGACCTTTTCCTTTAAGGAGTCTAAAAAGGAACGAGAGGGACTACTATGGAAATCTAGACAGAGGGATTACCAAACCAATCGCAAAACTGCAGAATACTTTTTACGGTACAACAGTCAATCTTCCTGAATGTTGTGTTCAATGCATTGCGATCGATAGGGCAGAATACATGGCTTCCTATGGATAAAGGATATAGCCTATTGTGGTCTCCCAATATATACTCGACGGTACGTGGGAGCACAAGTCGGTACTGGCACTTGTTGTCTCAAAGTGGAGGAATCACCCAACCAACAATGAAAACAACAGTTACCAGGTTTTACGACACCGGAATACGTCTCTAGCCTAGACTTCTAAATGTTGTGCATTAGGTTCCAAAGCATTTTTAGATTCATTAAATTTATTTTATAGTTGATCTTGTTTAAGAAATTTTCCTTTCAGGTTCACCATGTGATGTAGATATACAATTCCTAAAATGCAATCTAAGATGATAAACAATCGTTTAATCTTCTTTTTGCAATGAAAATCCTAGCTACTAAAGAAAGAGAGATGGTATTCTTTCAACATAGAGCAGAGAGCACACACTATATGCACTGTCCTAAATCAAACGAACAAACAGTCTAAATGAAAATGCACATGCATGTATTTGTTTTCAGCCTTCTTAATGTGTGAATGATAAAAAGAAAGCTAAGTGCACATCTAAATTATTTTTCAAAGTGACATTACTAACAAGCTTCTTTTCAAGACAAAATGAAGACAAAGACGACACTTTGTGATTTGGAATTGAAAACTTGATTTCGACACTTGAAAAACTACTAATTCAAATCAAATACAAGAGTAACAGTGTAATCGACTATCAGGAACAATTGGATTCTCTTCTATGACTGAAAACGACACTTGCGACACTTCCAAATCAAGAAACGATAGTTCAATTACGCTACTTCTTTGTAAAAGAGAACTGAAAATGGCTCACAATACATAAAAAAATTTACAATTCTTTGCACAATGGAGGCATAATAATGGCAAGGAAGCGGGTTTCCACAAAGGTATACTGATTACAGACATCAAAACTCCTGAATAGAGCTGAAAAGAGTGAAGAAAAACCAAAGTCTGGAGGCAAAATTGGCCTCCTCTGACCATCGCACCTGTTACACAGGGATTCCAGTATGCATCCCACCTACAACACTTGGGAAGTGTGATGCATACTAATATCCGTGAAGAGAGGGTGCGATGGTACGTGCGAGACTTTTGATCCAGTTCTTGATCACAGTTTGCAGCACAGTTCAGGGATTTAGGCCGAGCAAGTGATAATCAGTAAATAAATCACAGGGGTAGATCTAAGGAGGTTACTAGAGCCACCACAAGGGCAATTAGGATGTTTACAAATCAATTTTTCAATTTATAAACAAAACTCGGAGATAGACTGAAGCAACATTGATCTACTTTGCACTTGCATAGAAAATGTAGTTCGAAGGCTAGCTATCTTGACTTCAGGTTCTGTCTGTAAGCTTATAAAACCAACAAGTACAGAAAAGCAAACAAGCTATTCGCTCCCCAGCGAGTTTCCATTTTGTTATCGGGAAATCTAGTGTCTATGAAGAGCTGCTAGTCCCACTAAGACTGGTAGCTATCTTAGAAACAAACAAACTAAAACTACTTTCGTTTTCCTTTATGAGAAGTAGATAAGAGGGGAACAAAGGAGACCAACCTCTATCTTGTGCTTGGTTCCTTGCTTGATTCCTCTCCCTTCTAATAGATCTTTGCCACTCACTTCCTCATCTACCCAGCTTCAAAGAGCACCTGTGGAATCAAAGCAGCATAACACTATCCAAGAACAAAGATCTACTATCACAAACAATATAGGACTAGATATATATTGACCACACAAATGCATATATCATCAATCATACAAGAATTTGGAGGAAAACTTGAATAGCTTTATTAATATCAAGAATAGAAAAGAGGATTACAACCAATTGTTCTGACCCAACATCATCCTCTCAGCAAGAAATCCCTTCTTCACCTCATGAAAAGCTTAGATCATCCAACACTATGATGTTACACAAAGAAACCAACAACACTTCCTTGCAAGATACAAAATTCCAGCCCCTTGGATCTCTGGGATGAGGGATCCATATATAGATGATTGCAGGGAGGTGAGTCAGCTTCTGAGATTTGATTAGTGTCCTCTCTCTGATAGTTCTTTATTCCACTTGGAGATTGATGTTCTCTTACTCATCCCTGGGCAAATTCAGAGAGGCAAGTGTCACAGGAGAAGTTTCTGGAAGATTCCATGATCATCCACCTCGCAAATTGACTCTGCCATTTGTCCACTATTGCCCATCGTACCCCATGGAAGGGATTTTCAATATGCATCGTACCTCCCATGTGCATTTAGGTGGGATGCATCACACTTTGACCATGGAGCAGGTGAGATGGTCCAACTTTGACTAGTTTTGAGTAGTTTTTCATGGAGAACTTCTGGGAGATGATGTAATCAGCTGACCTTGTTATTTTAGGGGATGGAACAACACTTTTAGGGACTTAGTAGTCCTTGATTTATGGACATGTTTGATTGGGGTTGCAGTGCCCAAAAAGGTCTATAACAAGGAGGTCAATAATCATTATTAAAATTATAATTTATCAAGTTGAGATGCTGAATATAGTTCTCACCTAAAAACTTGTTTTGAGGTGAAAATAGAGTATTATGTTTTTATCCTTCATCATGATGTAATTTTATTTTTTCTATATGTATTATTTGTTCCCAAGCTTCTCGTAAAACTTGTGATGCTACCAAGTACTTGCCACTACAAAAATCAAGTGATTTTGAGCATCAATTCATATTCCAAGCAAAAGAAAACAAACATGAAAAACAAAGCATTGTAAAAGACAACTAGACATTATAAAAGTGGGTTTTCACAAACAAAAATCAAAAAGTGAAATTATATAAACCCATCTTCCTATTTTTCATCCCATTGTGTCATTATTGCAGAATTGAAGAGCCAAGAAGAGAGCAAAGGTCGATTTTCAAGTGTTATTGAGCAAAAGAGAAAAAGAACTGCGTTTTTGGAGTTTTGGAGTGGCGCTGTGCTCCTATAGGTGGCACTGCACTTTGTCTAGCATAGCCCCAAATCACCACAAAACACTAATTGCACCTCAAATTTGCCACGTTTACCTCTCTTGCAAGTAAGTATCCTAATATCTCTTGTTGATTAGGGTTTTCTCTCAATTTTTTTGTGGTTTTTCACTCTTAAAATCAAACCTAATTTTTAAGGAAAAAACCTAATTTCCCTACAAATTGTCTCATGAGTTGAAATCCTCCTACTATTGTTTTCTTTCACTATCTACTTTTTATTTATCTCTAAACTCCACTCACTCTCTCCCTAAACTCCACTCCCACATACATTCTCCCTAAATCCCACTCCCACATACATTCTCCCTAAACCCTATTCACACACAGATTTTCCCAAACCCCCTCATCCATACACTCTACCCATTCCATTCCTCCACATCAATTATCCACAACAATCCATGCTAAATCTCACTATAGTAAAGATGATAAATCTCCCTTACTTCATGTTTAGAAACATTGAGAAAATGGCACATATTGTATAGAGGAAATCATACCCCCAACAGTTGAATAGCATATATCATTAATCTTTGATTAAAATCATTTTTCTAAAGTAGCTTAGCCTTCTTAACATTCCATGGGATGCTTTCATAGCTCATGAGATGTTCAAAGGTCCACAGATCACCTCACCAGTGCATCAAGAAGAAGGTGGGCCTTCTAGCCATCGAGAAACAAGGGAAGAGGCCAAGGAAACCAAAACCACTGAGGTGCCAGTGTATGTAACATATCGGAGAGGCACAAGGAGAATTTTTGTAGTTGCTAGGCAAGTGCTTGCTCCACAAAGTGTGGAAGGAGCCTTGCCTTCGTCATCAGCCTACAGGCAAATGTTTGCTCCACAAGGTGTGGAAGGGGCTTTGCTTTCGTCATCAACAAAACAGGTGCAGGTTGAGCAGTTGAGAAAAGGCAAGTAAAAGGTATAAGAAGAGGATCTTGATGATGAGGAGGAAAGAGATTTTGATCTCATTGAGCATGAGGAGCCACAACAACACTTTACTCATCATGGAGTTGACATTATTGACTTAGAAGCTTAGGATGAAGAAATTGTCAGGGACATCATCATTCAAGAGAGAGAAGATGAAATAAAATCCTTGGTAGATAACTTAGAGAGAGCCAAGTTCATCATAAAATATTTAGAGCAGGAAAAAAATAATTGAGTGACAAGCAAGTCGTCATGGAGCTGCAAATGATTAAAGAAAACAGGTTAATGGCCAAAGAGGCTCATGACAAGTTTACTCCTATTGAGAAAGAGATTGAGAATGATAGGGAAACATGGCTTGAGAGGGTCAACATACATCTCAAAGGTATTATTGAGAAGGCCAATGATGATAAGAAGATGCTTTGCCATATGGCCTATCATTGCATGACACACAACAAAACCTGTAACATGAGGATCATGAAGCTTAAAGCTAGGTTGAGGAAGGCTTTAAAGAGAAAAAAGGAGCAAGATAAGTTGAAAATATTAGCTGAATCCTCATTGGACCATCAAAGCAGCTGATGTTGGTGTCCCATGCCGAATATGGGCAAGTTTTGAAGATTTTTTGCATTTTTCAAATTTCGAAATTTTCAACACAGGAAACTGGCCTAGAAGCACAGCGCCACTGGCACTGCACTTTTCCTTGGAACATCAGATGAAAAAAAGGTTTGCATTTTTTGATTCAGGAGAATGAGAACATTCTCCCTAGAAATTTTCAGAAGTTTTGAAGCAAATATGGGTCACCAAAAGGTCCAAAAACTACTAAAAAATAACTTCTCTGCCTCATTTTGGACACATAAAAGTAGTCTTGGGAGATTCAAGTTTTGAGGAGGAAAATGACCTCCAAATTCAAAAATTCAAGTTTTTCCAAAAACTAGACTTGAAGACCTCTCCAATGAGCTATCTTTGGATTAATTTGGTTAAGGGGATGGCCTCCAAAAGCAGGTGGAAAGCGGCATTGCGCTTTTAACCAATTTCCCTAGAAAATCAAAATTTCGCCTATTTTCACTATGAATTCACTTTCTCTCTTGTCATGGTTGTTTTTATGATGTAATTTATGAAATGGCATGTAATTATGATGGTAAAACAGTGTTAGAGGGTAGATTCATTAGTTAGATGTGGTTTTGAGGCTAATGAATCAGTTTCCATGCTTAAAGAGGCAAGTAGTTTGACTGTCTATATTCCTGGTCCATGTTTGGAAATGGTTGTAACAGCCTGTCTTCTCATGTACTCGACCCCTGATGGTCAGGATGAGTGGTTTTTTTTGTCTATATCATCTATTTTTTTCTCATTTGCATGAGTTGGATACACTTGGATGCTTTGAACAATATTGTACATCATTATAAGCAGTTTGGTAAAGAAATTAATAGGAGTTGTAGCTATTTTTATTGGATACTTGTGGTATGGTGATTTTGCATAGTTTCTTCTTCTGTTATCAGTTTTTCACATGTTTTATGTATGCCACAATCTATTTCATTGCTTCTAACTAAATGATATCAAGATAGATAGGTAGAATTCATTGTTTACAGTGCTCTACCTTGGGAAGCCATTCAATATTCTATGTTTTCTACTATTTGAGAAGGATACATGATATTAAGATGCCCTCCTTAGCTCCTCACCAGTCTTAGACATCTCACCTCATTCAATTTCAAGTGTAAAAGTCCATACCTACCTTGCCCCATAGAACACCCTGTATTCTAACATAATTTCCAAGACCCAAATTGTCTAGCTCCATCTGATCTAGCACAAAAACCAACAAATTCAATCAAAATCCCCTGAGCTACTATACCTAGCCTAAAATCCCATCTAATCTAGTCATTTTGACTAAGATCCATAAAGGAAAGAGCCCTCTCCTGACCTGTTAGGGCTAGCTACCATGTTAAGCTTGGTTTGTGGTTATCCTAGGATTGCCTTCCTTCAACCTGAGGTCAATCTAGGCTCTAACACATACCATGGTATTTGGAAAAGGCTAGGTTATGCTGAAATCCATTGTCATAACTTAGAAAAGCCATGCTGCTGATAGCAAGAGAACCATATACCAACATGTAAATCCATGCATGTCCCAACCAACTAGGAAATTAGACATGAAAAAGGTTACCTACAAGTATTCTCACTGAAGCTACTTGATCCTACCTTCCTTTCCTTGATCCTTGCTTTCTTTTCCTTTCCTTTCCTTGTTTTTCCTTTCCTTTCCTTGCTTTTCCTTTCCTTGCTCCAAACTAGAGTTCTCCAAGAAAACTCTAAGTGGCCAAGAGTGAGAGAGAGCTAGAGAGAAAATAATGAGAGAGCTCCATACTTGAGCTAACAAAAGGTTACACTAACAAAAGCTTTCAACTGATCCTCAAAAGCCTTTTTATGCATGAGGCCTCTAATTTCTTCATTTTCCATTATTTTCATTCAATTTCCTTCTCAAATGCAACTTGTGACCTTTCACCTTACTTTTCTCCTAATTACCTTTATTTTCATAAATAATGTGGCAAAAATGACTTTTTTTCAATGCCTTTTCCTTAGCCTTTGCTAATTTTCCTTAACCTAAACACACATATAGTGATGCCCACAAGGATATCTTTGCCCAACATTTAGCTTGGAATTCATGTCCCTTACCCGTGGTCTTATTTTGCCTTTATTAAATTTTATTACATGAACTTTTCACCAGGGCTATTAAAGAACCCTCCCCATTGGGGAACATCATCCTCAGTGTTAAACCACACCAAGACCTCAAAAAAACAATTGAAAGAAAACATGCTTTCCATGGAGCTTTATAACTTAGCTCATGGCAGCATTTATATCCATATCCATATAAATATACATATACATATACAAATATCAAAACATCAATAAAACAAATGCCAAACATAAACCAACATCGAATCAAAACTGCCTTGCCTCAACTGGAAAACAATGAAGGATATAGCACCAACATCTAATCTGGCATCTCCCATGTAGCTTCTTCAGGCCCAAAGTGCTTCCACTGCACTTTAAAGTTCTCTATGGCTCTATTCTTGAGCATGAGATTCTTCCACTGCAATATGCACTGAGGCTTCGCCTGGAATTCTCCTTCTTGATCCACTTGCAATACAGACCAATCAATAACATGATAAACATCCTTTATGTACTGCTTAAGCAATGAAATATTGAAAACATCATGGAATTTCATTGCTGGAGGCAGTGCAAGTCGATATGCCACTGGTCCAATCCTCTCAAGGATTTCAAAAGGCCCACAATGCCGTGGTGCCAATTTGGGACTTCAACTAAACCTCAAAGAGCTTCTCTTGGGATTGATGCACAAATACACATGCTCCCCAACTTGAAACTCTTTGAACACCCTATGTTGATATGCATAACTCTTCTTTCTATCCTACGCTGTCTTGAGATTCTTATATATAACCTGCATTTCTTGCTCCATGTCTGTCAACATGTTCAGTCCAATAAGTACATTGTTCACTGTATCACTCCAGTTGATGGGAGTGTTACAACTCCGTCCATACACTGCCTCGAAAGGACTCATCCTCAAGGACTCCTGATAACCATTATTGTATGCGAACTCAACCAATGGAAGATACTCTTCCCATTTCCTTTGCTCTTGCATCACATACATCCTCATTGTTTCTTCCAAGATCCGATTGACCCTTTCTATCTATCCATCTGTTTATGGATGATAAGTTGTATTGAAGGCCAATTCTGTGCCCAAGCCTATAAATAGCTGTTTCCAAAACTTGGAAGTAAAATTTGCATCCCTTTCTGACACGATATTCTTTGGAACACCATGTAGTCTCACTATCTCTCTAATGAACACATTTTCTATGTCACTAGCTAAATATGTAGTCTTCACTTAAATGAAGTGAGCTACCTTACTCAACCTATAAACCACGACCATAATAGAATCATGCTTCTTCACTATCCTTGGAAGACTTGGGATGAAATCCATCGAAATGACCTCCCATTTCCATTCCAGAATCACTATCAGCTATAGAAAAGCACCTGGATGATTTCATTCCGCCTTTACCTACTGACACTCTAAACATATAGCCACATACTCAACTACTTCCTTCTTCAGATTCGGCCAATAGTAAAACTTCTTCACTACCATCAATGTATTCTGATATCCTGGATGACCCGAATATGATTTCACATGAAACTCCCTTAAGATAAGCTTCTTGATCTCATTACCATTCAAAACATAGATCCTATCTCTAAACCTCACCAAGCCATTTGTCGTGAGACGATAGACAGCATCCTAATCCATTATAATTGTACCTGCACCTGGACCTGCACCTAAACCTATACCTGCACCTCTACTCTGTTGTAACCTGTGCATGATCTCCATTTATTTGTCATCCCATTTTCCTACCTACAAGATCCTATCCTGTAACTCTGTCCCATAGGAGCTTATAGCTGCTATATGATTTACTTGTACCTTCCAACTAAGAGAATCTGAAACTCAATTCTCCTTCCCTTTGATGTATCTGATCTCGAAGCCAAACTCACTCAGGGTAGCCAACCATCTATCTTTCCTGGAATTTAGATTTGGGTGGTCAAACAAAGACCTCAACCCACTGTGATTGCTCATCAATGTAAACCTCTTTCCTAGAAGATAATGTCTCCACATGTTTAATGCATGTATAATCGCTGCTAACTCAAGATCATGCGTTGGATAGTTTTGCTCATGCTCATTCCATTTTCATGACTCATAGCACACTACATGTCCTTCTTGCATGATAACTCCACCAAGTCCCCTCTCGCAATAATCTCTACACTCTACAAACTCCTTGTCTGGATCCACAATCTTTAGCACTGGTGCATGTGTCAATAGCTACTTAAGTTGTTCAAAACTATCTTCACATTCCACCATCCATTCAAACTTCTTACCTTTCCGTTGCAACAATGTGATAGGATATGTAATGGGTGAGAAGTTCCTGATGAACCTCCTGTAGTATCCTACCAATCCCATGAATTATCTCACCTCATCTACATTATTAGGAGCTTCCCATTCCATGATGGACCTTATCTTTTATGGATCTACTGTTATGCCTTCCTTGGAGACAACATGTCCCAATTAGTGTACCTTAGTCTGAAATAAGCTACACTTGCTAATATTAGCATACAACTGATGCTCTCTTAGACATCTCAACACTGTTGCTAAATGTTCGAGATGTTCTTTATCATTCTTAGAATATACCAGTATGTCATCAATGAATACAATAAAAAACGTTTCCAAATAACGACGCAACACACTTTTCATAAAACACAAGAATATTGCTGGAGAATTAGTCAAACCGAATGGAACAACAACAAACTCATAATTCCCATACCTGGTCTTGAATGTAGTCTTGAAGATATCCTCTTCCTTGATGTGTACCTGATGGTATCCCAATCTCAAGTCGATCTGCTACTCCTTGTAGCTGATCAAACAATTCATGAATCCTTGGAAAAGGGTACCTGTTCTTGATCGTTACCTTGTTCAGTTGCATGTATTCAATGCACAATATAAGAGTACCATCTTTACGAAAAACATTGGTGCACCCCAAGATGATACATTGGGTCTGATGTATCCTTTGTTCAACATTTCCTTTAGTTGCAATTTCAACTCTACCAACTCAAGTGTGCTCATCTTGTAAGGTGCTTTCAATGTTGGAGCTTCTCCTAGCACTAACTTTATAGGAAAATCTACCTCCTTTTGTGGTGGCAACTCTGTCATGTCCTTAGGGAATACATCCTAAAACTGCTGCAAAACTGGTACTTGTTTAACACCTCAGCATCCTCAACATCCTTACCCTTGTCACTGGAAATGTGTACTATAAACATCACACAACCGTTTATGCAGCTACACTTAGCCTACATAGTGGTAACCATCCTCATTGATGTAGGCTTCTTCTTTCCCTACAAGGTAATCTTTTCCCCACTATCATCCACACAATCAATGGCCTTGTTGAAGAAATCCACTTTGGTTTTGTCAAGGTATAACAAATCCATACCCAAAAGCGTACTATATGATCCAAATGGAAATACATTCAAATGCGCCACTACAGGCATACCATTTAACACAAATGTGCAAGCTCTTACCCAATGGTTAACTCACTTCTTTGTACATGTAGCCAAATATACCAACCAAGATTCTACATGCACTTATTTTCTCAAACCACACTCATCCACCATGTCAAGATTAATATAAATATAATTAGATCTAGGATCAACCAAAATAGAAACAACTTGATCACAAAGCTTATTGTCCATCTCAATGATCGATGTTTGATGATCTACATACCTCTTGTCCACAGCTGCATATATTTGAGGAATGTTATGACCAACATCACCAACTATATGCGCCTCCCGAGAATAATAGATCTGGGATCTACCACCACTCTAATACTGCGGAAAATCCCTCTTACAATGATCCTTACCACATATCCAACAATGCAACGGTTCCCTACCACTGCCTCTAGCCTACCACTCTCCATGTCCCTTCTCAGTTGTATTGAATCTCTTTTAACAAACTTCAATATCTTTCTCACTTGCATCATGAAGTCTTCCTCACTTTGGCTGCCATTTTCCTTTAGCTTTTTCATTCTTTTCAATTCATGCTTAGGATCAACTTTGCACTTCGACTTCTCATAATAATGCTTCAACTTTTGGATGACCTCCTCCAATGATATAGGCTCATCGAACTCAATCTGGTCTTTATATGCAACTGGAAATCCATTGATGAATCTCTAAACCTTGGCCTTCTCCTCTTTGAGGTAAGGTACATATCTCAACAAATCCAAAAATATGCTAGTATACTCCTCATATGTCATAGAAGCCATCTACACTTCATAAAACTCCTTAGATCTATCATCATAATACCTCTCAGATAGGTACTTCTTCTTGAAGAGACTTTCATATGCATGCCAATTCAAATAATCCTCATGTCTATCCTTGACATTCTTCACGTCTTCCCACCAAATATCCACTTTACCTTTGAGACTGAAAAGTGTTATCCTTGCTTTCATGTTTTCTGAGTAATCATGCAATCTAAAGAATTTCCTCATGCTAAGAAACCAAGCCTCCGCATCTTGTGATTTCTTCATCTCTACATCAAAGGTATGTGACTTTTCCTTCTTGAACTCATTCGAAAAGTATCCCCTATCATTCCTCATATACAGATGATAATGATGATGATCATGATGTCTATCAGAACCATAACTAGGGTAATACATGTATCTATCACCCCTCCTATTCAGAGTGTCCAACATTTTAACATCTTTGATAGTGTCAGATCTATCTGACGTATGTCTACTATGAGACTTGTTGCCATATGCCCCATTAGTTACATCCTCATCTCCATGGTTGATCTGAAGAGTTCCCTGTCGCTGCAAATATGAAAAATGTTGAAGTAATATCACATTAACCTCTTCTTGTTTTCCTTGTTCCTACGTGATTTTGTCATTTTCTTCTTTGTAACTCCTTATTTCTTCCTTCATGCTTCTCAATGTGTTTTCCAAGTTAGAAGAGTGCCCCACACCACATTTCCCATCTGAATCATAGGGAGATTCTATGCAATCTACCACCTTGCTAGCCATCTGATCTCTTTCTTGCAAGTATACTATGTCAGCTAAACCAAATCACCATAAATAAATGTACCTTAGCATACTCGGGGGGGATACCTTATCTGCAAGATCATCAAATCAATGTGATGCATGTAAAAGATAACCATAATAACATATAGACATATATCAATAAGTGCATCAACACATAGCCATCATACTAACTAGGGTCTAGTCATTAATGCAAGGCCATATCAGCAATGCATGCTATGACCTCATGCATGACAAAAAAATTACTCCAGTATACACATTGCCTCATGCATGTATCCACTTGCATAAGAAGTGCCTAATCAACTACACATACGCATAACCACATGTAGTTGAGCATAAGCGATCAATTCTTGTAATCAACCTACAAGATTGATGCATGTAATCAAATAACCAAGAATGCAAACCAACGTAGAAGGATGTAATCAAGCTGCATATAATTTTATAACTAGTCATATACTCACAATGATGCATTCCATAAAAAGGACATCAATTTCCTCATGATAACCTTACTACTATCATGATTAATATGATATAGTGCAACAAGCACATGGAACACAAGTGTGAGAGACACACACGCAACTGACATGCATGCATGACAAACACATTCACCCATATATGTAGCACTAGATATGACCCAAAGAGAGTGCAACCGTGCTCTGGTACCAAGTAACATATTGGTACCAGAGCATGGTTGGCGTCAATGTAACCTATGGGTCTAGGATACAAGGCATAGAATAAATGACTGAAACAACTTATGAAACATAACCAAAATAATCACCTCCTTCTCCATTGAACTACTACATCATCAATTAGGTCGTGCATCCATCCATTTAAATGTTACAAGTAAACATATGAAATAACCATGACATAAACCAGTCATTCAACCATGCTTGTAACCAACATAAAACCATATAAATATCAGAGATATGACAACCATTAAATGTACATACAAATAAGTGAAAAATTGAGAGAACTTAGATTTTATTAATCATAAGCAAATCTGACTAGGTTCAAGACTTCCATGTACCACCCAACTATAGACATGGCTGGACCAAATCTCTCTTTCAGCCCTAACCCTTGTGGCATATTCCAAGCATGAATATGGGATCTCATAGAACAACCAACGAAATCCAAAGGTTAAAGCACCTCCACCATCATCAAATTGTGATCATACCAAAACTGGTGCTTTGATCACAACTGAACATAACTTGGAATGCCATCCGAAATCCATCAATATCCTTGAGGAATTTTCCATCTCCTTGTATCTTAGGATTTACCATAATCCAAACTTATATCACTAGGACTTAAACCAAAGTTGCTCCCTTAGGTGTTACTATGTATCCCACCAAAACTAGTCAAGGTATTCCTAGGCCTTTTGGAATGAACCTTGAGACCAGCTCTGCGCCAGATTCCCAAATCCATCCTACAATTCCAAAGCTAAAAAATTGAAATAAACATCCCAATATACCATGACATCCATAAAAGGCTAGGCTAGGCTAACATCCATTGTCATAACTTGGAGAAACCATGTCACCAAGAACAAGAGAACCATACACCAACATGAAAAGCCATGCATGTCCCAACCAGCTAGGAAATCACACACGCAAAATGTTACCTGCATGTTTTCGTGCTAATGCTGCTTGATCCTGCCTTCCTTTCCTTGATCCTTGCTTTGTTTTCCTTTCTTTTTATTTCTTTCCATTTCCTTTTCTTTCTTTTCCTTTCCTTTCTCAAAGATAGAGTGCTACAAGAAAACTCTAAGTGACCAAGAGTGAGAGAGAGAGAGAGAGAGAAAATAATGAGAGATCTCCAAACTTGAACTGACAAAAGGTTACACCCACAAAATCATGCCCACTGATCCTCAAAAACCTTTTTATGTATGAGGCCTCTAATTTCTTCATTTTCCTCCTCAAATGCAATGTGTGACCATTCACCTTAATTTTCTCCTAATTTCCTTTATTTTCATAAATAAATGTGGCAAAAATTCCTTTTTTCCTTTTAATTCCTTTGCCTTAGACTTTGCCAATTTTCCTTAAAAAAAACACACATCTAGTGATCCCCACCAGGATATATTTTCCCAACGTTCAGCTTGAAATACATGTCCCTCACCCATGGTCTTATTTTTCCTTTATTAACTTTTATTACATGAAAATTTCAACGGTGTTGTTACATTTGTAATAGAGTATCGATTGAATCCCAAGAGGTTTGAAGGAACCTTGCTCCTATTTTTCCAATGATATATCCCATCCAATCCAAGTGTTGAAGTTGGAAGCTCTGATACCACTCTATAACATACACCCTACTATTCCCCACCCAAATTAAGGTTAACAGGAGGTAATCACTAAGATGACCAAACTCACATACATCATGGAATTGAGGTCTAAATTTTTCACTTTTTGTTTCACTTTTAAAACTCAAATAAAACAGTGCCATCACATTCATCTCATCATGTTTATTTTGACAATATAAAATTTATCCCAATCTAACTTTCGGATCAACTAGTATGGGAATTTGAATCCCTCAACAGTTAAGGGGTACCATGATATCAGGATGCCATGTGGCTCCCATGTGGATCTGTCATGGTTTTCCAAGTCTTAGGCCACTTGTCAGTTGCTGACTCATTCATACTCTAGGTCACAACTGACCCTTCTAAGCTGCTGACAAGGCAAAATGGGAACTCACAACACACACACATACACATAGATTGATTATTTCATGGGCCATCCTTTCCACCTCGCTTTGAGACTTCAGTCTCAGGAATTATATTCATAAGCATCACATAAATTAGACAGGGTGATGAGGACTGAGATGATGTGGGCTTGAAAAAAGGACATGGAATCCTTCAAGGAAACACTGAGGTGACATGCTTAATTAAATGCCATTATATCATCATATGATAGATACATGGACTTTCCCATTCCATGAAGTCCATTTGTAGGGAGGAACAAAGACACACTCCAAGGAATATCCGAGGCTGACAAGGAACTGATATTAAATGGACGAAGAATATGCATGACCATTAGAATCCTGCAAAGGGTGGCCATCCAACTGCTGAGGTCTTAGCACTTGAAGGAGTAGCTAGGCTGGGATGATGCGTTGTGGAGGACCACAGTCACAAGTCTTGATCACATGATGCATTATGTTTTTATTAACGCTAATTTTGAACACAGATGTGCACACATATGCCATGATAGAAGGTTCCATTGAAATGGAACTTTACTAAGGGACAGGGTGGTAATGTGACACTTAGGACTACACAAATGTTAGCTGGTATAAAGGAATTATTCCCTGCACTCTTATATGCACACTTTCCCTACTCCATGTTGGGAATGGGTTCCCCCAAGAGCAGTTTTGGGGCTAAAAGCCCATGTTTTGGGACAACTTTATAATAAAGTTGTAAAGCCTCAAATTTTGTGGTCGCGGAGCACAGAGGTGTCAAGAGTCATAAAGGGGGGTCTGCCCTTATTTTCTAAAGTGTAAAGTCAGCTATAAAGACCTACCCATGGTCCGCAGACCATGGGATTGTATAAAAAGGAGCTAAGTAAGTAAGTAGTTAGAACAGTTAAGGAAAAAGAGTAAGAAGTGATGTAGAGTTGAAGTCTAAGTGTTTTGAGGTCTTAGTGTAGGTAGAGGCTCTATAGCTGAGTGCGCAAAGGCCTAGGGTAGAAGTCCGCAACTAAGTTTGTGGACCCCTACAACTGTGTGTGCAGGGTGGATAGAGTCTGTATTGAAATAGAAGATACCAATAAAGAGAAGTATTAGGAAATTACTATGTATTTAGTCTCTGTTAATGCATCTGATTATATTACAATCTGGGTTTATTTTACAATGTTTATTTGATGCGCAAATGTATGTGATTATATCTGTTAATTGAATGCAAGTAAGAATATCAGTTTATGCGATGGTAACTGTAATTGATAGGTAGAATAAGTAAAATACTTGAGATAACTTGGGAACCTATACAATACATCATCATAGTAGTGTGAAAGTACCTAAAATGTTGGTTAAGGCTGCATGAAGGTCAATCATACACCTTCACAGAGGTACTGAAGGGTGGGATAGAAGGTAGATTGATAAGCCTTAAGGTTTAGTGACCTGCGTGAAGGCAGAAGCAGGGGGTATAAACCGACATCACAACCATCTCAGGGTGTGGAAACTTGGTTCCAACATCCCCCCATACTACTTCGGGTGAGACTTCGGTCTGCGCTCTGTGAGCTGATGCCGAAAGGGCCAGTAGTGTAGGGATTTGTTTGGCTAACTAATGTTGAACCTAGGTCAGGGCCCACAAAGCCAACACTCCACAACCATGATTAAAACATACATGAAGGGGATTAAATCCCACAATTGGGTGAACTAAGTGGCTGCATAAAAGCATAGATGAACATTTATAACCATATATGTGTATGTAATCCATATAGTCGGGAACGCTACCCTTCCTAAGATTAAAGATAATGGAACAAGGCCTAAAAGTAAATCCTCTTTCTAACACAATGAATAATACAAGGAAAATTTCCCATAAAGTATGTAGAATGAGTTCCTTTGTGCCCTTCACAAAATCACGAGGAACTTAACTAGTTCTTCAATTGCAACATGAGTGCATAATCGTGTTGTAATTAGTCATAATAGTGATGGACATAATGCATGCTAACAACGAAAATAATTAATTATCAAAAACACACATAGTGATCCACTTAGGCCCTTGAAGAGAAAACCACTTTGACACGTTTTCATATCACACATATAATTTCCAACCATTCCATCAAGCATTTATACAAGGAACTTAGTTATTCAATAAAACATAGAAGATCGCATTTCTCAACTGGCCTAAGATTAGAGTGGAGCATGTACATGTCTTTTAAACCTTAGAAGACCCAGTTAGATAACTTATCTTGTATGGAAATCAGATTAGAAATTTAAACTGGACTTCAACTCTCCACCCAACCATAGACAAGTCACAGCCAAGGATTTCTCATAATTTTCAGCCATGAGACAAATTCCAGTGCTTGGGTTAGAGTTCTATTATGGGATTTTTACCAATGTAATAGTTGAAATAGGAATTCCACCAACCCACACTTCCTTCATCCTCCAACTAGCCACATGACATTCAACATTTCAGGCATAGTCACTTCATGTCAAGATACCACAATGCAAAGAACTTGAGCTCACTCTACTGGAGAAGAGATCAGTGGTTAAGCTACCGATGGTAAACAATTCACTCTCTAGTTGGTTCATTGGTGAGTTAGCACCAAAGTTTTAGCCCAAGCTAACTCTTGGTTGTTCTTTCAGTCCTCACAAGCACTGGGGTGAATCCTTATAATCTAGGAGGTTGTTCAAGCCACCAACTTCCAATGGTTTATTTATACTAACAAGAAAGCCACTACTTTCTCTTTGTGAGACTTTTTTTTTACCCAACATGCCTTGTTTCAAAGGATTTTTCAGTTGGTCTTCTAATACATAGATCAAAACTTGGGGATAGGAATCATTGTTCCTTCTCTTCCACTTTTCTCCTCTCTTGTGGCTTCTACATGCATATTTTTGTACACATGTCTGTTTGGGAGAGTGTGTGTCCCCCTCCTCCCTCTTCAATTTTTTCCTTGTGTTGTTTAATGACTAACTGCCTACCTCCTCACGAGGTTCCAAAAACCAATACCTTTGATAGCGCAACCCTTTTTTCTCTATTAATTGTTTTTCCTTATTTTCTTGTTATTAGAGGCTAAGGACACCCATGCCTATTATTTCCTTGTTGGTTAAAATTATTGAATATTCATCCCATTTAATGCCACTTAAACCAAGCCATGCTTTCCATTTAAAAAATCCATTCCCTCAAGAAATCTCCTACCTCAAGTAATGGAATTTGCATCCCTTTCCTAGCTAATTAGCATAATTAAAAAAATTACATTGAGACAAATATCTACCCAAGGGATATCAAACCTCTTTAGCTATCAATTTAAGAAAGGTTGCTAATTTTTACATGGTCAATTGCCACAAACAAACTAGAGAGGTTGTGGCCAAGAGGTTGTTGGACTCAATTCCTAGTAATAGGAAACTACGATCAATGCTCACTAAAATTGGAGAACTTAGTGGCAATGAAAATTAACTCTAATCAAATCAAGGAGATAAAAGGTAATATAATAATCCAATAAATCCAACCTAAGGATGGGGGTGTTTCTAGAAAACTATTCGATGGAAAATATAGGGAAAGAAAAAGACTAAAATTGGTTGTTAAGATCCCTGACTGTGACATAGCTAGTTTGATTGAGACCTTCAAAAAGAAAGAATAAATGGAAGTAAAATTACAAGAAATTTAAAAGTCCCTTGACATGAAGGATGTTAGGCTCAATGAAAAAGAAGAAAAGACAAATATATCCAGTAAGGAATTTGAAGAAAAGGCACATCAATACAATTAAAGAATACAAGGTCACCATGGGTAATTATTTAAAATAGAGTATGGCACGAATAGTTGATTTAGACAAATTAAAGATGTTTGAAATCAATATCTCACAACTGGAGAATAAAATTAAGGATCGAGAATTGGAAAGGGAACAAGATGAAAAGCGATGGTCGTTCTAGGTGGAAACAAATATTAAGGCCATTGAGGAAATATAGACCACTCTTAAAAAAAAACATCAAGAAGAGATTAAATCCCTATAGGAAATTATAAAGATAAATTCAATAGGTAGACAACTTCTAATAGAATTCAAGGATGAAATATCAGAGCACATCAATAAAAAAATCTCACAAATTGTAAGACCCTCCTCCCACATTTATTCAAGTTAATCAGTATGATGGGGTAAGCATGTGATGAGAGGTTACTACAATCTGATTCAACCCCCTAGGTCACCTTAAGGAAGTGGAACTAACACAACACAACCAATATGAACTTCTTCACATACCATAGAACCTATAGGAGCCAACCAACCCTTCTAGGTGATCAACCCCTACAAAAACATTACACTTCACTACCCTAGAGCCTCAGTCACTCCCATGACATGGCCATGCATGGGACTGGGGCCCTCCAATAACTCTCACATCATGGGCATGTAAGCGACTAAGATCTTTTTTAGCTAGTTCTGAGCATGCAACCGTAGATTGTGTGCCCTTTTTTTAGGGCCGAGACTCAGGCCACTGCCCAAATCTACATGAAAATTAACATCGAAACAATGATAAAAATGCAAATACATGAAAAGAGACTTGACTAGACCCCTACTAGCTATGACAGTCATTCCATCAAACATGTCATAAATATGTATTCTACATGTCATAATAACAAATCTGAGCATAGGGGTCTCATACTTATCTTAGAATCACTAAGAAACATTGATGCCTTATCACATTAGATTCATTATGATACATTAGGTCATATATTCATTGTACATTCATTTACAAATCAAAACATGATGATATCGATACATCATCACTGTCATAAAACGTGTGCATAAACAACATATAACCAAGAACAATATCAAGGATATATTAGCCAAAAATGTCTTATATGAACCAATACATTTTCTCATAAAATACCAAGGCAAAATAGTTCTCATTAATGAATGAAAAATCCAACCCAATATGGGACTACCACATTCCACTCGACTAAAGATTGGCTGAGCCAAGTCTCTCTTCAACCAATCACTACCATGCCATATTCCAAGCATGAATGTGGGACTTATCACCAAAATCAACTAGGTCTTCCTGAGGATACACCACCTCACCCTCAACAATATAACCAAGCTTTACTACAATCCCCATCGGATCACTAGGCCATAAACAATAAAAATACAATACTAGGCTTTACCAAAATCCTCACCGGATCATTAGGCCAAAAAGAAGCATGGATTCCACCGGATCTCTCCACCTACATCATGAGGAATTTTTATATCCCAACCTCTCGGACTTACTGTGTATTCTGCCACTATCGGTTAAGCGATTCCTAGGCTTACAAGGTTTCCACCCTCTAGGCTTTACCGTGTCTCCCATCCTGATATTCCTAGGCCCAATCAAGGGTACTCACCATTAATATTTATCGTGTATCATGCCATTAATGGTCAATGGATTCATAGGCTCAATCAAGGTGTTCACATTTAGATTTTATCATGTATCCCATCATGGGATTCCTAGACCTTGTTAATAATCCTGGGACCACCCCACTCAGCTTCGAGTCAATCCGGCAATCCATCTCAACCACATAGAAAAGAATCCACCACACCATGGCTACATAGAAATGGAAAGGCTAGAATGAAAAAGACCATCACAATTGGAAAAACCCATGTCCATGATAGCAAGAGAACCAAGAAAACACATGCATAATCATGCACGGTAAATCTACCAAGGAAATCACATGTGCAAATTGATATATGCAATTAGTCCCGCTGTAGGTGCTAGATCCTACTCTTCCTTACTTGATCTTTGCTTCCTCTTGCCTTCTTCTCCTTTCTTGATCTAATGCTAGAGTTCTCCAAGAAAACTCTAAGTGTCCAAGAGTGAGAGAGAGAGAGAATAGAGAGCAAGCTCCAAAACTAAACTGACGAAAAGCCATGAATTGGTCCTTAGAAGCCTTTTATTAATGTGGCCTATATTTTATTCATTTTCCAATATTTTCCTTCATTTTACTCCTCACATCTAACCTGTGACCTTTCACCTTCCTATTCTCCTAATTTCCATTATTTTCATAAATAAAATGTCAATTAATACCATTTTTCCTTTTTGAATCTTTTTCCATTTCCTTTGCCAATTTCCTTAGCCATAATAAACCAATGAACACCCACAATAGGATGTCTTTCCCAACATTCATCTTGGAATAAGTGCCCCATAACTGAGGTTATTATTTTTCCTTTATTAACTTTTATTACATGGAATTTTTACCAGGGTTGTTATAGAACCCTCCCCCTCGGGGGAACACTGCCCTCCATGTTCATTGACATCTACAACCAACAAGACTATTGAAACGAAAACATACTACCTATGGATGTATATAACTTAGCTGGATGGAGTATTTATAATGATCAACTTGCTGAGAAGCAAGCCAACATGACGACATAACTACATGATAACCATAATGACATGACACCCATACTGCTTATTGGAGCTTTACAACATAGCTCATGGTGGTATTCACATCCATATACATATATATACACAGACCAAAAACATCATACCAAACATATAAAAAAAACATATGTCAAGGAAATTTTCTCAACCAATGAATAGAGAAGGATACATAGCCCGCATCTGATCTTCCATCTCCCATGTAGCTTCATGAGGCCCAAAGTGCTTCAAATTCACTTTAACCTGATTGATTTCATGGTTCCAGAGCATGAGATTCTTTCTATGCAATATACACTGTGTTTTTTGCTCAAATTCACCTTCTGGATCCACCTACAATATAGACCAGTCAATCACATGATCAACATTTTTAACATACTTCTTAAGGAATGACACATGGAAAATATCATGGAACTTCATTGTTGGAGGAAGTGCAAGTTGATAAGATATTGGTCTAATCCTATCAAGTATCTTGAAAGGTCCACAAAACTGAGGTATAGGTTTGGTACATGATCCAATTCACAAAGAGATCTTCTTTGGCTTCGTAACACCTTCCTCCTGCATCTATCCAAGTAATTAGCCAAGAGGGGTAAACATGTGATGAGAGGCTACTATGATTAGATTCAACCTCCCATGTGACCTTAAGTAAGTGGAATCGACAGAAAAACAACATAGAAACCTTCTATATCAGCTATAGGACTCCTCGAGACCATTCCAACCACTCAGGTACCTAGCCCCTAGGTCGCACTAAAGTTTTTAACCACTTGACCTCTGGATGCTCTCATGCTATAGGTCTGCTAGTGTCTAGGAGGCTTTGGATGCTCTCATGACAAGGCATGCTAATGTCCAAGGACTATTTTTCTCATTGTTGTACCAATGTCCCCAGGATTTGAGCCACTTTTTTGAGGCCCATACCATAGGTCACTGCCTAGAATTGAATGACACCTTCATATCAGTAAGATATTAATGAAACAATGATGAAAAATTAAATACTTGAACAAACCCTTAACTACACCCCCACTAGTCATGACTCACATTTCATCAAACATATCATAAATATGTAATCTATAGATGTAAACAACATATTTAAGCATATGGATCTCATACTTATCTGAGAATCGCTAAGAACCATTGTTCCCTAGTATCATTTGTTGCATTATCATTTATTAGGTCATAGATACATTGTCCATTCATTTACAAGTAAAAGCATGATGAGAGCCATACATAGCCACTATCATAAAACAAATACATAACCAACATAATAGCAATAGAAATACCAATGAAATCACAACCATAGGATCCACATATAAACCAATATAATACTCATAGAAATACAAGGAGAAATAACCTCATATTGATGATGCAACATCCAAACCCAAGATGGGACTACCGTTCCACCCGACCATAGAATGGTTAAGCCAAATCTCTCTTGGTCCATTCATCCCTTTGCCATATTCCAAGCATGAATGTGGGACTCAAACCCAAAGAACCAACGAGGGAATCCTAAGTTAAACCACCTCACCCTCATTAATAGAAACTAGGCTTTACTGTAATCCATCCCAGATCACTAGGCCAACACAATGAACATGTAATAACAGTCTTTACCATTATCTCCACCCAATCACTAGGAAAAACAAGCATGGATGCCACTAGATTTATCCACCTAGACCATGAGGAATTTCCATGTCTCATAGTCTCTTAGGCTTTACTGCAATCCACACCGGATCACTAGGCCCTAAACTAAGACCCACTCTCCAAGCTTTACTGCACATCCCAACTTGGTATTACTAGGCCCAATGGAGAGAAAACCACCTCTTGGCTTTACCATATATCCTTCCATTCACTGAAAAGGATTCCTACGCCCACTAAGGCAACACAAAATCCATCTTTACCACAAACCACAGTCTGGTTTATGGGTTACTAGGCCATGTGTTCTATCATTCAGAGATCCTCCTCACTTAGCTTTTAATCCATTTGACAATCCAACTCAACCAAAACATGAGAACCCCATCACACCATGGCTATCTGGAAATGGAAAGGCTAGTCTGAAAACATTGTCATACCTAGTGAAATCCATGCCATAACAACAAAAGAACCACATGCAATAACATGCATGAAAAATATAGCAAGTAAACTACACATGAAAATCGATACCTACAAAGAATACTATTGTAGCTACTTGATCCTGCTCTTCCTTTCTTGATATCTGCTTCCTCTTTCCTTGTTTTCCTTTCTTGATCCAATGCCAAAGTGCTCCAAGAAAACTCGAAGTATCCAAGAGTGAGAGAGAGAGAAAGAATAATTAAAGATCTCCAAAACTTAACCGACAAAGCGTTAAAAACTAATCCTCAGAAGTATTTTTATCAATTAGGCCTCTATTTTCTTCATTTTCCATTATTTTCCTTCATTTTCCTCCTCAAATGCAACTTATGACCATTCAACTTCCTTTTCTCCTATTTCCATTATTTTCATAAATAAATGTGCCAAAAATGCCATTTTTCTTTTCCAAATCCTTATACATTTCCTTTGCCAATTTTCTTAGCCATAATAAATTAATGGACACTCACACTCAGATGTTTTGCCCAATATTCCGTATGGAATAAGTGTCCCATCAACTGTGGTTATTATTTTTCCTTTATTAACTTTTATTACATGGAATTTTCACCACAGTTATTGCAGAAACCTCACCTTTGGGGGTGTTATAGACATATTTTGGCATTGCAACCCCAATCACATATGTCCATAAACCAAGGGCTTCTAAACTCCTAAAAGTGTTGTTTCATACCCTAAAGGAACAAGGTCAACTGATTACATCATCTCCCAGAAGTTCTCCATGAAAAACTACTCAGAGCTGGTCAAAACGGGACCATACAGACTGCCCATGCATAGGGTGCGATGCATCTCACCTATTACACATGGGGGGTGCGATGCATACTAGAAAGCCCTTCTATAGGGTGCAATGAGTGAGAGCAGACAAATGGCAAAAGCATTGTGCTAGGTGGAAACCTAGAGAATCTTCTAGAAACTGCTCATATGACACTTGCCTCTCTGAATTCGCCTAGGGATGAGTAAGGGATCATGAAATGTCCAAGTGGAACCAAGAATTATCAGTGAAATGACACTAATCAAAATCCTATAAGCCGACTCACTCCTCTGCAAACATCTATATATGGATCCCTCATCCTAGAGATCCAGAGGCTGGAATTTTGTAATTTTCAAGGAAGTGTTGTTGGTTTCTCTTTGAAGGAATTGTTGGGTGATCTTGCTTTGTATGAGGTGAAGAGGGCTTTCATACTGGGAGGATGGCACTGGGTTAGACCAATGGGTTGTAATCCTCTCCTCTACTACTTCTATCAATAACGCTATTTGAGGTTTCATCCATATTCTTGTATATCTCTGAATCTTGTATTGATATATGCATTTGTATGGTTAATATACATTTGATCCTATATTGTTTATGGTTATAGGTCTCTATGCTTTGATGGTATTATGCTGCTTTGACTCTACAGGTGTTGTTTGAAGCAGGACAAGTAAGGAAGGAGTGGTGAATCTCTGTCAAAGGAGGGAGGAAACAAGCAAGGAGCCAAGCGAAAGACTGAGGTTGGTACTCTCTGCTTCTCTCTCATATATCTCTCATAAAGGAAAACACAAGTGACTTTAGTTTGTTTGTTTCTAAGATAGCTACCCGTCTTAGTGGGACTAGCAGCTCTGAATGGACACTAGTTTTCGTGATAACAAAATGGCGACTCCACTATGTAGTGAATAGTTTGTTTGTTTTGTTATTGTTGTTTGCTTTATAAACCAGAGATGGAGCTTGAAGTTAAGCCAGCTAGACTTCAAACTGCTTTTTCTATGCAACTAGAAAGTATATCAACGCTGCTTTAGTCAATCTCTGGTTTGGTTTATGAACTGAACATCTAACTTGCAAACATCCTAAGTTCCCTGGTGGTAGCTCAAATAACCTCATTAGATCATCCCCTATACTTTGTATTTACTGACAATCATTAGCTCAGCCTAAATCCTTGAATTTAGCTGCAAACTGTGAGTGAAAACCAAGCACAGTCTCATCCCTGGACCATCGCACTGTCTCTTCATGGCAATCTGGATGCATCACACCTCTCATGTGTTGTAGGTGAGATGCATCCCTATTTCTCTGTGTCACAGGTGCGATGATTATATGAGACTGTTTCTGCCTCTAGTTTTTGGTTTTTTCTTCATTGTCTTCAGCTTTATTCAGTAGTTTTGTTGTTTATGATCGGTATATCTCTGTTGAAACCATCTTCCTTTGCATTAATTAGCCTCCATCAGAAGGAATTGTGAATGTTTTTTTATGTATTTTTTATCATTTACAGTTCTCCTTTGCAAAAAGTAGCTTAATCAAACTGTCATCTTTTGATTTGAAAGTGTCGCAAGTGTCGTTTTCAGTCAAGGAAAAGAGTGTCACAAAGCATTCCTCTTTTAGATTATCGATTACACTTTTGATATTGTATTTTATTTGAATCATTAGTATTTCAAGTGTCGAAACCAATTTAAATTCAAAATCGCAAAGTGTTGTCTTGAGCTTACTTTCCTTTTTTGAAAAGAAAATTGTTAGTATTGTAGCTGTGAAAGAGAATAGTTCAAATCTATACTTTGTTTTCTTTTTGTCATTCTCACATTAAGGAAAATAAAAAACAATACATGCATGTGCATTTGCATTAAGAATGCATGTTGAAGTTGATTTAGGAAAAGTGCAGCTAGTGTGTGCTCTCTGCTCTATGTTGAAAGAATTTCATTTCTCTTTCCTTAGTAGCTAGGATTTTCATTGTAAAAAGAAAGTAAATGATTGTTTATCATCTTAGATTGCATATTTAGGAATTGTATATCTACATCACGTGGTGAACCTTAAAGTAAAACTTCTTAAGAAAGATAAACTATAAAATAAACTTCAATAACATAAAAAAGCTTTGGAACCTAACGCACAACATTTAGAAGTCTAGGCTAGAGACGTATTCCAACGTCGTAAATCCTGGTAACTATCACTTACATCATAGGTTGGGTGATTCCTCCTCTTTGAGACAACAAGAGCTAGTACGGACTTGTACTCCCACGTACCTTCGAGTATATATTGGGAGACCACAATAGGCTATATCCTTTATCCTTAGGAAGCCGTGTCTGCCGCCCTATCGATTGCAATGCACTGTACATAGCATTTGGGAAGATTGACTGTTGTACTGTAAAAAGTATTCTACAGTTTTGCGATTGGTTTGGTAATCCATCTGTCTAGATTTCCAGAGTAGTCACTTTCATTCCTTTTTAGACTCCTTAAAAGAAAAGTTCCATATGAGCACTTGTCACTTTAGGCTCATTAAAAATCAAAGGCGACTAGAGTCATCTTTAGCTTTTTCTCGACTCTTAAAAATTGAAAAAGCAAGTTGTGTCAAAGCGTCATAAAATTCATTTAATTCGGAATAAGATTTTCCCCTTTTTATTTTGAGTTGATCGATTAATCCACAATATTGGAAGAAAGTCAATCAAAACCTCGTCATTCGTGGAGACTAGTGAGTCAACCGTCTTTGAACCTAGAAACAAAACCATCTCGGGCAAGGCATTCTCGTTTAACTGAGTCGAATTCACCTGATTTATTTGAAACTTGTGTTTCAACATCGTCAGAGACTATAGTTACTCCAATTATTTTTGGTACATCTGCCTTTACAGAATAAGTTCCAAAGCTACAAGAGGACATTAGAACTAATCCTAGTGTAATGGTAGACACCTCTATTCCTGAAACAGGTCCACCTAGGGCTGATTCGGAAGGTGTCACCCCTCCAACATCTGTCGCTGCAAAGTCTATACCTTTTTTGGCACCAAAAATATTTTATAGACCTGACGGTCTACCTCTTCCACCTGGATTGATTGCTATAGAAGAGATAGTGGAGGACCTTCCACCCAGTACTCCAGTTCACTTTGGAACTGGTATCCGCTTACATCCTTCTACTACAGAAGTTAGTTATTTTCATCGCAAGTTCCTGTCGAAGCGCTAGGAAATATTTTGGATAGACTAAACATGTCTGAACAACCATCAACATCTAGGACTATGCCAACTGAAACAGCTATGGCGAAGCTTCCTGCTACCTTTCCTACAATGATTGCTGGTATACCATCTATCCCGGCAAGTTATCAACAACAAGCCAGAGTCCAATCGGGGACTGTTTCGATGACATGGTTAGTTCCCATTTCTTCACCCAGACTCTCATATGGTATTTCTTATGTTGAAACTCAAAAAGTTAATCCAATGTGTCTTCAAAGGCCAATCTACACTTTAAGTACTGGATTACCACCATATTGGGGGCAGTATGCCTTTTCATTGTTCCCTCCTGGAGAACAACCATATGGGATTTTACAAAAAAGTTCAGGTCAAACTGGAATTACATCAAGCGACTGGGTACCAATACTGCCTCAACAACCAAGGGTTGTATATTCAATGCAACTAGTCCATCCTATGTCAAATATTCCCACTACACCTGCTATTATGACTGTAACGCAAGTACAAGCGCTACCTATTGTATGTTAACCTCAAGTTTCTCAGGTTGCAAT
The DNA here is from genome assembly GCA_031772625.1 of Pinus tabuliformis. Classification (NCBI taxonomy): domain Eukaryota; kingdom Viridiplantae; phylum Streptophyta; class Pinopsida; order Pinales; family Pinaceae; genus Pinus; species Pinus tabuliformis. Next base: position 1,018,715,106 of record CM062819.1, on the reverse strand, counting down.
ACAATAGCCTCTTGTCTCAGTGATTCAATCACAACCTCAAGTTAGTGCCTCCTCATCTGGAGTGACTCAGGCTCAAACAGGTACTATGACTCCACATCTTGGTCAATCATCCAGTATTGGACAACAACAAATGGTCCAACAACCATGGCGCGTTCAATATCAACAACCGCAATTCCAGCAATCATACCAAGGATCTGAGCAACAAGTCTTTGTAAGTAATGGGCAACCACATTTCCAAAGCAGTTATCAACAACCATATTATAATGGTTATGCCCATCAACCTTATCAAAGTTATCAGCATCAAATGCATTATGCTGGTATGCAAAGACCCACTGCTCAGGCAATCCCCTCTTATCCTGGGTATGCTTCGCCAAACTTAAATCAACAGTTTCCCTTTGTAGCAACCTTAGAATTACCAAATCTGAATCAGCTAACAAATTATCCAATTGCTTATTCCCCTTGGTGGCTAGCGATTCCTCATAAACTTCCTTCAGAGATTCCAAAACTCAATGGAAATGCAGGTGAAGATCCATCGAATCATGTAATGACATTCCATTTGTGGTGTTCATCCAACACCCTGAATGATGCTTCAATTAGGCTTCACCTGTTTCAGCGAATGTTAACTGGTCCGGTAGCTAAATGGTATATAGAATTGCCTAGAGCTTCATTTGATAACTTCAACACCCTTGCCACTAACTTTTTAACCCATTTTCTGTTACCCATAAAGTACGAAACAGGGATAGAACTACTTACCAACTTTAAACAGATGACAACCACTCACATATTTGATCATATTCATACGTGGCAGTGTCATCAAATAATGGTGAAGACGTATGTTCCTGGTCAGCTTTTAGCTGAATGGTTTATAAAGTCATTATTACCCTCTATTACTGAGGATGTGGCTAAGGAAGGAGTTTTCACTAAAAATTAGGTCATTTCCTGTGCATAATATTTAGAGTTGATCTATACTCAGTCTGGCACACTCTATGAAAAAATTCCTAATGATCCTAGACCATACTTTTACGTTCCTCCCCCTCCTAAATCAAACCGAGACTCTCATGCCGATGATGGCATGATCGGTACAACAAGCATGAAAACTAAAAAGGCTACATCTAAAAAAGCCCTTGCAGTTTCTAGTCAAAAGGAAAATGAAGAACCTCTTTCCTTAGAGATTAATGTCATGCCATCTGACAAGGGAAAAAATCCAAAGCAACCAGGGGGCAAGAAGAAAGGGAAAAATAATAAGAAGAAACAAGAAGATTTGACTCCTAAGAAATATTATGGAAACCCTACTGGGCAAAAGAAACCTTGTTATGCATGTTATATATGCGACGACGAGCATTTCACGAAAGATTGTCGACATAAAGCTAAGGTTATGAAATTTTTAAAAACTTCAAATACCCCAGTGGTGTTGATTGATCTGTTTCCAAGCCCAGAAAAAAACTGGGCTGCTATCAATCTTGCTTCCCCATCCCAAGTGCTTATGCTATCCATCTCGAAACAACAAAATGATGCTTTGATATTGACAAGGAATAAAGATTATTGGAATCCACAGTCATCGAACAATAAGGCTACAGATCAACTCGGTAGTTTGACAACAACTTTGCCAGAAGTTGTTCCACCAATCATTCATGAATTAACAGCAAAACTACCTAAGGGAGTAGTACATAAATCAACATTTAATCCTCATTCTCCAGCAGCACAGAATTATAATATAGTGGAGGATCTGGCCCAATCGCCATCCGCTATGTCAACACTTGAAGTACTATAGAATTGCCCCTCCCAAAAGCAGGCTTTGCTATTAGCGATAGGTGGGATTGGTCCAACGGATTTCAATCTAGTGGTCTTTAATCATAAAGGATACGAACCTCAGTTACCGGCCCAACTCACTTTCATCATCCAAGTGAAAGCCCTCAATAAAACTGTTCATCGAACAATTATTGATGAGGTGGCATATACCTGTATTATGTCAATGAGTTGCTGAAAAACTTTAGGCTCTCCACCCTTGTCATGATCATCAACAACATTAAAAGCATTCGATGGAAGAACATACATGCCATATGGGATATTAAGTAACTTGCAAGTTGAACTAGGGGGCAAGACAATAGAAATTGAAGTTGAGGTCGTTGATGGAAACCTTAACTAAAATATCTTGCTAGGAAGGTCGTGGATTTATGCTATGCTCGTTGTTGTGTTAGCATATTTTAGAAATATTGCATTTCTCTTCCAAGGTGGAATTACAATTGTTGACCAACTAATCTTTTTCCCAAATAGTTCCCAAGTTACCGAAAGCATTCCATTGATCCATGGAAGCTCTCAATCAGTTAAAAATATTAGAGTAGGTCTCCTAAAAGACCCTTTCTTAATGGGTACTTTTTCCCTCCCGCCTCCAAGTAATCTGGCGGAAGTGGCCACATTGAAATCCTGTCATATGATATCTTCTACATAATCAAAGATTAAGAAGAACTCTGACCATTTTGATAGCGTGGATCATCGCGAGGTATTGCCCCCAAGCCCTACCATACCTACATCATCTAACAATCAACTCAGTGATGTTGTACATCATATACTGGGGGCATTGGAACCAGATCTTTCCTTCATGACCCCTTATGAGTTGTGATCAAAGGTCACTAGAGGATAGTTCGTTGACTAGTGTCAACCTCATTAAAAAATGAAATCAAGGATCTGATCATAATTCCTTGACTTTTGTGAAGCTCGTTAAACAATGAAACAAGGCTGAGCAAAGTTCCAAGTCAAGTCTTTCACTTGATATCGTAAAGGAACCTTCATTCCATCCACCTAATTACCACGAGTAGTCTGGTGAATGTATCGAAGCTTAGGGGGCATGCACGCTTGTCTATTTTGCGGACAAACCTAGATGTAGAGATAAGTTTCCCTGTAAGTTATGTGATCGGTCTGGGTGACCTTTCACCTTTGTCTATTTGGTAGACAAAGTGCAGGAAGTGTTTTGTCTAAGTATTGATAGAAAAGCATCCTGCTTAACCACAGTAAGTTTTTGTATGGTTAGTGAAGACTTTCTTTTTTATGCTGGGGGCATGCAAACCATTTTATACAAGCAAAAATGACTAATCTCATTTTTTAGCTTTTTAGCGTTTTTAGCTTTTTAGCATTATAGTTTGGTCATTCCTAGCTTATATAAAAAGGAACATGAGCAGTTTTATGTGAAGTTTAGGCTCGTTAAAAAATAAACCTAGAAATGAGCAAATGTTACCCCAAAATTCAAGCTCATTAAAAAATGAACCCACCTTCGGTAAATAACCATGGCGATCGCACAATTATCAGCTTTTGAACCTTGGTCATGTTATTACCATCACCTCCACTCTTTTCTAGCCGATCATATGCCCCAATTTGATTGTTTACCCTTTTGAGGAATAGCTATGATGAGTGATTCTATTAGCCACCTTCTTTACACCGCTATGATTGAAAAGTTCCAAACCTTACCTGGAACCAGTTGCTATCCAAAAACATCACTCGTTCCTCAAAAAACAAGTCTCCTTTAAGCTCTTTTCATATGACTCGTAAACTATGAAAATATTGTTGAGAAATTGGCCTCTCTAGCTTGTTAAAGTGATTGGAAGTGCCATCCCTCCTCTAGATTTTAATCTTTTTGGACCTGAGGGATTATTACACAAAAATATTGAGCACTTGTCTTGTTGGGCATGTTAAAACTATCGAAAAGTCATCCCTTTAGTATTATTTTATACTTTTTCGGACTTAAGGGATTACATTATGAAAAAGGACCACTGGAGTTGTCTTTCCATCCCTTTTAGACTCTCTAAAACTGAAAAGGACCGACTTATCTTTGTCGTTAAACTCGTTAAAACAATAGCGACAAACTTGTCCATGCAGACAAGAGCGAGTTTCACTGTCACTAGGCTCGTCAAAACATAGCGACGGGTTTACCCAAAGGGAAAATTATAGAACAAGCATATGTTATCCTCCTCAAGCTTGAAAAAAATAAAGAGGTACTAGTCAGCAATGACTAGGAAAAAGGGAAGAAAACTTGAATAGCTTCATTGGTAGCAGGTCGCTCTTGAACATGGCACTTTCACTCCATCACCATGACTGAGTCAGGTTGGGTTATTCTGTTTGCTGGTCATATAACCATTGGTCCACCATACCATCCACCTTGGGGTTAACGCTACCAATCCATTTTAGTGTTGCCAGTATTTTCAAGAGAAGTTGCTTAGAGAATTCACCAACCTAGCCAATGTCTCATCCACTGCAATACCTTCACTCTCCATTTTTCATGATTGCCACCCTGAACCTTATATCATTAGATCATTTTCACCTCCACAAGATCATTTGCTCTTTTCCATGTCGTAGATGTGGGATTCATTAAGGCCCTCCTATGATAGGTCTCTTCTTGTTGACATCAACTCATTATCCAAGAAGTTGACTTAGGAACAACCTTTTCAGTACTTTGAAGCTTTCATGCCTCAATGGCAAGTTTCTCACTTCCGGCGATAGGTTTACATCAAGGGCCTTCGACCGGAAGATTTTATGTGGTGTTCGACATCAACTCATGTATTCACACCACGTGAATTGTACTGCAGTACCTTGAGGGTCATCATCATTATCGGTGATTCCTCTCATGCATGTTAACGACTTACATCATTGGCTGGTAATCAGGCGATGTCTTTCCATGTTCGACATCAAAACATCTTTTCACATGGATCAACTTGTACTTCGGGTGAAGATTGAACGAGTTTGAAGACCTTGGATCTAGTTTCATCCATCCAGGCTCCGATATATTTAGGAAGAAAAGACATCAAATGTACATCACAGCTTCAGAGACAATCATCCAAACTAAAGGATGATGGCTCTACTAGAATCATCGATCTGCCACACAGACGATTTTCTATCTTATGTACATGAGTATGAATTTATAGAGTTGAGCATGGGAATTCCCACCTTAGCTAGATCATGAAAATATTATGAAGATAATGTATTGTATTGTATCTTATTATAGGTCACCTTCCAGTACAAAAAACCTCGGATCCTCATTATAAAGCATTTCACTCGACATCAAAAGGATTTATGACCTCATGCTTTAGGGGGTAACTGTTATAGACATATTTGGGCATTGTAACCCCAATCACATATGTCCATAAACCAAGGGCTTATAAACCCCTAAAAGTGTTGTTTCATACACTAAAGGAACAAGGTCAACTGATTACATCATCTCCCATAAGTTCTCCATGAAAAACTACTCAGAACTAGTCAAAACAGGACCATACAGACTGCTCCATGCATAGGGTGTGATGCATCTCACCTATTACACATGGGGGGTGTGATGCATACTGGAAATACCTTCTATAGGGTGCGATGAGCGAGAGCAGACAAATGGCAAAAGCAGTGTGCTAGGTGGAAACCCACATAATCTTCTAGAAATTTCTCATATGACACTTGCCTCTCTGAATTCGCCCAGGGATGAGTAAGAGATCATGAAATCTCCAAGTGGAACCAAGAACTATCAGTGAAATGACACTAATAAAAATCCCAGAAGCTGACTCACTCCTTTGCAAACATCTATATATGGATCCCTCATCCTAGAGATCCAGAGGCTAGAATTTTGTAATTTGCAAGGAAGTGTTGTTGGTTTCTCTTTGAAGACATTTTTGGGTGATGTTTCTTTGTATGAGATGAAGAGGGCTTTCATGCTAGGAGGATGGCACAGGGTCAGACCAATGGGTTGTAATCCTCTCCTCTACTACTATCAATAAAGTTATTTGAGTTTTCCTCCATATTCTTGTATATCTCTGAATCTTGTATTGATATATGCATTTGTATGGTTAATATACATCTGATCCTATATTGTTTATGGTTATAGATCTCTATGCTTTGATGGTATTATACTGCTTTGACTCTACATGTGTTCTTTGAAGCGGGACAAGTAAGGAAGGAGTGGTGAATCTCTGTCAAAGGAGGGAGGAAACAAGCAAGGATCCAAGCAAAAGACTAAGGTTGGTACTCTCTTCTTCTCTCTCATCTATCTCTCATAAAGGAAAACATAAGTGACTTTAGTTTGTTTTTTTCTAAGATAGCTAGCCGTCTTAGTGGGACTAGCAGCTCTGAATGGACACTAGTTCTCCCAATAATAGGGGGACACCATCCTTAGTGTTCAACCACACCTGTACCTTAGAAAAACCATGAAAAATAAAACATACTTCACATGGAGCTTTATAACATAGCCCGATGCAGTATTTACAATGATCACCCCGCTAAAAACAAAGTCAACATGACAACATAACAAACATAACATCATAATGACATGACACCCATACTTCTTATTGGAGCTTTATAACATAGCTCATGGAAATATTTACATCCATATACATATATACATATACCAAAACATCACCAAACATGTACTAAAACATATACCAAAATTGATTTTCCTCAACTAGAAAACAATGAAGGATACATAGCCCACATCTGATTTGCCCTTTCCCATGTAGCTTCATCGGGTCCAAAGTGCTTGCATTTCACTTTAACCTACTCGATTTCTCGGTTCTGGAGCATGAGCACCTTTTTCTGCAATATACATTGAGTCTCTGGCTATAATTCTCCATCTGGTTCCACCTGTAATACATTCCAGTCAACATCTTTAACATACTTCTTAAGAAATGACACATGAAAACATCATGCGCTTTCACTGTCAGAGGCATTGCAAGTTGATATATCATTGGCCCAATCCTCTCAACAATACTGAAGGTTACAAAAATTGTGGTGCCATCTTGGCACATGATCCAATCTGTAAGGAGATCTTCTTTGGTTTGATGCGCAAGTACAGATGTTGCCCAACTTGGAACTCCTTGAACAACCTATTTCGATCTACATATCTCTTTTTCCTTTCCTGTGTTACCTTTAGATTCTTCTTTATAACCTGCATTTCCTAATCCATGTCCACCAACATATTAATTCTAATCAACACCCTATTAAATGGGTCACTCCAACTAATGGGAGTATTGCAACTTCGCCAATACAAGGCCTCAAATAGACTCATCCTCAAGGATTCCTGATACCCATTGTCTTAAGTGAGTTGTACCAGTGGAAGATACTCTTCCCACTTTCATTGTTGATGCATCACATACATCCTCAACATGTCCTCCAATATCCTGTTGGCCCTCTCAGTATGTGCATTTGTCTGCGGATGATAGGTTGTACTGAAGGCCAATTCTACGCCCAAATGTGCAAACAACTCCTTCCAAAACTTGGAAGTGAACTTTTCATCCATGTCTGACACAATATTCTTTGGAACACCATGCAATATGACCACATCTCTGATGAATACTTGTGCTACATTGCTAGATGAGAATGTATACTTCACTGGAATGAAGTGCAATACCTTTGTCAACCTATCCAAAACAATGATAATGGAATCATGTTGTCTCAATGTCCTCAGAAACCTTGTGATAAATTCCATGGAAATGGCCTCCCATTTCCACTCTTGAATCGAAATAAGTTGTAGCAGTGCACCTAGATGCTTACACTCTACCTTCACACACAGAAAATTGAAACACTTAGCCATAATCTCTGCTACATCCTTCTTTAGATTCGACCAATAATAAAATTTCTTCACTGTAGTCAATGTCGTCTGATAACCTGGGTGACCAAAATATGGTTTCACATAAAACTCTCTCAATATCACCTTCTTGATCTCACTGCTATCTGGCACATATATCCAGTCTCTGAATCTAACAACTCCATTTGTTGTAAGGAAATATTCCACATCCTGTGCACCTACATCTGTACCTTTACTTGTACCACTACATGTGCCTATACCACCAAATGTACTTGTACCTATATGACTACCTGTACTTTTAGATGTACCACCACATGTACATGTACCTGTACTTTGTTGCAACCTGTGCACAATCTCCATATACCTAACATCCTGCTAAACTACCTGCAAGATCCTATTCTGTAAGTCTGTCCCATAAGAGCTCATAGCTGCTAAGTGATTTACTTGTACCTGTCTACTAAGAGTATCTACCACCCTATTCTCCTTTCTTTTGATGTACTTGATCTTGAAGTGAAACTCATTGATCGTGGCCAACCATCTAGCCTCTCGAGCCTTCAGATTTGGCTGGTCAAACAAATACATCAACCCAATGTGATCACTCATCAACACAAACCTCCTGCCAAGAAGATAGTGCCTCCACATATTCAGTGCATGTATGATCGCTCCTAACTCAAGATCATGTGTCAGGTAGTTCTTCTTGTGCTCATTTAGTTTTTGTGACTCGTAGCATTCCACCTGTCCATCCTGCATTAGGACTCAACCAATTCATCTCTTGCAAGAATTTGCACATACTACAAACTCCTTGTCTGGATCTGCAATCTTTAACGCTTGATCATGTGTCAAGAACTTCTTAAGCTACTCAAAACTGGCCTCACACTCCTCAGTCAAGTCAAACTTCTTACCTTTCCTTTGTAATGATGTGATAAGATAAGAAATCTACGAAATATTCCTGATGAACCTCCTATAATAGCCAGCCAACCTGATGAAAGATCTCACCTCATCCACACTTCTAGGAGCTACTCACTCCATGATGGCGCTTATATTTTCTAGATCTACTACAATTTCCTCCTTGGAGGCAACATGTCCCAAGTAGTGTACCTCAATCTGAAAGAAACTGCACTTGCTGAGCTTAGCATACAACTAATTCTCTCTCAATAATCTCACCATTGCTTCTAAATGCTTGGCATGCTCTTCCTCATTTTTAGAATATACCAATGTGTCATCAATGAAAACAATAAAAATCTTATCCAAATATGGACGCAACACACTATTCATCAAGCTTATAAATGTAGTTGGAGCATTAGTTAAATCGAATGGAACTACAACAAACTCATAATGTTTGTACCTGGTCTGAAAATTTATCCTATAAATTTCCTCCTCTTTGATGTGTACCTAATGTATCCAGATCTCAAATCAATCTTCAAGAACACTACTGCTCCCTTCAACTAATTGAACAAATAATCAATCCTTGGTAATGGAAACATGTTCTTGATAGTCACTTTGTTCAACTTCATGTAATAAATGTACAATATGAGAGTACCATATTTATTCTTCACAAACAACAACGATGCACCCCAAGGTGACACACTTGCCCTAATGTATCCTTTGTCCAACATTTCCTTCAACTTCAAATTCAAATCTACCAACTTAGGTGTGCTCATCTTGTAAGGTGATTTTGATGTTGGAGCTTCCCCTAGAATTAAATCAATAGAAAATTCTACTTGCCTGTGAGGCGGCAAATCAGAAATGTATTCAGGAAATACATCCTAAAACTATTGTAGAGCTGGGTACCTTCTCAAAACATCTGCATCCTCAACTTCCTTACCCTTGTCACTATAAATGTGCACTATGAATAACCCACATCCTTTCCTACGACTGTGCTTTTCATGCATAGTTTTCACCATCCTAACTGACGTGGATTTCTTCTTTCCTTGCAGGACTCTTGGTTCCCCATTATCATCAACACACTCAATGTCTTTGTCATAACAATCAACCTTTTTTCTATGAAGGTACAATGAACACATGCCCAACAACATACTATATGACCCCAATCGTAATACATTCAAATGTGTTGCGGTAGGCATACCATTAAAAAAAAATTCACAAGCTCTTACCCAATGATGAAATCACTTCTTTGTACCTGTATCCAACTGCACTAACCATGATCTTACATGAAATTCCTTACTCAAACCACACTTATCCACCAATTCAAGACAAACATAGCTATAATTAGATCTAGGGTTAATCAAAATAGAAATAACTTGATCACAAATCTTACCGTCCGTCTCAATGATAGATTCCTGATGGTATGTCTGTTTTTTATCTAATGTTGCATAAATATGAGGAATGCTTTGACCAAAATCCCCAACAATATGTGCCTCCAATGCACTATATATCTGAGGCCTACCACCCTAATTTTGTGGAAAATCTCTCTTAAGGTGCTCCTTTCCACATGTACAAAACTCCAACCGATGAGTACCCTCACTTATATGTTGATGATGTGACCCATGTCCCTGTCTAGCTACATTTAACCTATTTTGCGATGCCACATTTTCTTTCTCATCTGCATTCTGAGGCCTTGATCTTTTTGGTTGCCATTTACCCTTCCCTTTGTCTTTTCCTTTCCAACCTTGCTAAGATTCATTCTTATGCCTTGACTATTCATAGAGATGTTTCAATTTCCAAACAACTTCCTCAAGTGACCAATTTGATGGAAATCCATTGACAAATCAATGAAATTTAGCCTTCTCATATTTAAGATATAGTGCATACCTCAATAGCTCTAGAAACTTGGCTGTGTACTCTTATCTGTCATTAACACCATCTTTAGCTCATAAATCTCTTTGGCCTGACTATTGTAGTACCTTTCTGAAAAGTACTTCTTCCTGAAAAGCCTCTTGAACTCCTATCAAATCAAGTCATTAATCCTGATATCTCTAACTCACTTCATATCTTCCCACCAGATGTAAGATTTACTTTGAAGGTTGTAGATAACTACTCTGGCCTTCATATTATTTGTGTAATTATGCAACTCAAAGAATTTCTTCATCCCAAGTATCCAAGCCTCTACATCTTCTACCTTATTCACATCTCCATTAAAAATTGGTGGCTTTTCTTTCTTAAACTCATATGGAAAGTATCCCCTATCACTCCTCCTATAAGGATGATAATGATGACAATCATGATGCCTATCAGAACTAGAACTAGAATATTACCTGTATCCATCACCTCCCCTGTCCAGAGTGTCCAACAACCCATCATCTTTGACATTATCATCTCTATCTAACTTGTAACCACCATGAGACCTAATGCCATATTCCCCATTAGTTTTATCGTCTTATCTATGGCTGATTTGATGTGGCCCTTGTCCCTGCAATTCTAACAAACTCTGAAGAAGTATTGCATTAACCTCTTCTTGTTTCCCTTGTTCCTGTATGATCCTGTCATTGTCTACCTTACAACTCCTTATTTATTCCTTAAAGCTTCTTAGTGTGTCTACCAAATTAGAAGAGTTCCCAACAACACACTACTCATATGATTCATAGAGAGAGTCTTTGTAGTCTACCATATTTCTAGTAATTTTGATCTACCTGCTATAAATCATACTATGTTAGCTAAACAAAATCACAATAAACCAATGTACCTTAAGAAAATTTAGGGAGGATATCTCATCTGCAAGATCATAAAATCAGCATGATACATGTATAAATATAATCATAACAACATATAGACATATAATAAATAAACACATAACCATGTAACCATCAATGTAGCTAGAGTCCAACCATCAATGCATGACCATATCAACTACACATACCATGACCTCATGCATGAAAAGAACAACCATACCAATGTTCACTAACAATACATAAGCATAATAACATGTAATGAATCATGCACTCATGTTGACACACTTCATAACAACAACATCCTCTTCCACATGGTGACATCACTACAACCATGACTGACACCATGAATATGCAACGAGAACATAGACCACAAGTATGATTAATCACATGTGAAAATGAGATGAATGCATCACCAACACACTGCCCATCCACTCCGAGGGGTGAACCGTGCTCTGATACCACTCTGTGACACTCTCCTCCCACATCTACCTATGTAACCGGCCAACCGAGGTAAACATGTGACTAGATGCTACTATGATTAGATTCAACCTCCCACGTGACATTAAGAAAGTGGAATCGATGGAAGCACAACATACAAACATTCCACATCAGCTACAAAACTCTTAGGAACCATTCCAACCACTCAGGTAGTTATTCCCTCGGTCCCTCTGAAGTTTTTAACCACTTGACCTCTGGACACTCTCTTGTTATAGGCCTGCTAGCATCCAAGAGGCTCTGGACGCTCTCATGAGAAGGTCTGCTTGCATCCAGAGACTATTTTGCTTAGTGCTGTGCTAGCATCCATGGGCTTTGAGCCACTTTTGCAGGCCCAGAGCCCAAGTCAATGCCTAGAATTGAATGACACCTTCAGATCAGTTAGATAACCGGGAAACAATGATGAAAAATCAAATAATCAGACAAGCCCTTAACTGGACCCCCACTAGCCATGACAGGAATTTCATCAAATATATCACAAATATGTAATATATAAGTGTGAACAACATATTTAAGCATAGGGATCTCATACTTATCTAAGAATCACTAAGAACCATTATTCCCTCATACCATTTGCTGCATTATCATCTATTAGGTCATAGATACATTGTCCATGAATTTACAAGTAAAAACATGATGAGAGCCATACATAACCACTGTCATAAAATACATACATAACCAACATAATAGCAATAGAAATACCAATGAAATCACATCCATTTGATCCAAATATAAGTCGGTATAATACTCATAGAAATACAAGGAGAAATAACCTCATATTGATGATGCAAAATTGAAACCTAGATGGGACTACCATGTTCCACCCGACCATAGAATGGCTGACACAAATCTCTCTTCAGCCATTCACCCCCATGCTATATTCCAAGAATGATATTGGGACTCAAACCAAAAGAACCAACCAGGGCAACCCAAGGCTAAACCAACTCACCCTCATCAATAGAAACCAATCTTTACCGTAATCCATCCTGGATCACTAGGCCAATACAATGAACATGTAATAAGAGGATTTACCATGATGTCCACCCAATCACTAGTCCAAAAAAAATGGATGCCACCAATTGTTTCCACCTATACATGAGGAATTTTCTTGTCTCCTAGTCTCTTAGGCTTTACTACAATCCACACCAGATCAGTTTGCCATAAACTAAGATGCACTCTCGAGGCTTTACTGCATATCCTAACCCAAGATTACTAGGCCCAATAGAGAGAAAACCACCTCTTGGCTTTACTATATATCTTTCCATTCACCAGCAAGGATCCCTAGGCCCATCGAGGCAACACAAAATTTGGTTTTACTGCAACCTATAGTCCAGTTCATAGATCCACCTCACTCAACTCTGAATCCATCCAGCAATCCATCTCAACCAAAACATGAGAACCCCATCAGACCATGACTATCTAGAAATGGCAAGGCTAGGCTGAAACTAATGTCACACTTGCAAAAAACCATGCCATAATATAAAAAGAACCACATGCAATACCATTCATGACAAATATAGCAAGGAAAATACACATGCAAATTGATACCTAGAAAGAACACTACTATAGCTATTTAATCTTGTTATTCCTTTCTTGGTCTCTACTTCCTCTTTCCTTCTTTTCCTCTCTTGATCCAATGTCAAAGTGCTCCGAGAAAACTTTAAGTATCCAAGAGTGAGACAAAGAAAGGATAATGAGAGATCTACAAAAATGAACTGACAAAAGGTTACAAACTGATCCTGAGAAGCCTTTTTATCAATTAGGCCTCTATTTTCTTCATTTTCCATTATTTTCCTTCATTTTCCTCCTCACATGAAATGTGTGACCTTTCACCTTCATTTTCTCCTAATTTCCATTATTTTCATAAATAAATGTGCCAAAAATTACATTGTTGCCTTTCCAAAGCCTTAGCCATTGCCTTTTTCCAATTTCGTTGTCCATAATAAATCGATGAACACCCGCACTAGGATGTTTTTCTCAACATTCAACTTGGAATAAGTTTCTCACCAACTGTGCTTATTATTTATCCTTTATTGGATTTTATTACAAGAATTTTCACCAAGGTTGTTATAGGCTTGATGTGTAAATACACCTATTCCCCAACCTAAAAATACTTAAACAACCTATTCCAATATGCATAACTTTTCTGTCTGTCCTGTGCTACATTTATATTATTCTTGATTACTTGCATTTCCTGTTCCATTTTTACTAACATGTCTCATCCAATCAATACCATTTTCACTGGGTCACTCCAAGTAATGGGAGTATTACAAATCTTCCCATAAAGTGCCTTAAACAGACTCATTCTCAAAAGACTCTTTGTAAAAGTGAACTTGACCAACGAAAGATATTCCTCCCATCTCCTTTGATAATGCATCACATACATCCTCAACATGTGCTCCAATATCCTGTTGACCTTCTCTATTTGTCCATTTTTCTGTGGATGATAAGTTGTGTTGAAGGCCAACTTTATACCTAAACATGCAAACAACTATTTCTATAATCTAGAAGTAAACTTCGCATCCCTGTCCGACACAATATTCTTTGGAACACCATGCAATCTGACCATATCTCTGATGAAGACCTATGCTACATCACTAGTTGAATAAGTGGACTTCACTGGAATGAAGTGCACTTCCTTTGTCAACCTGTCCACCAAAACCATGATAGAATCATGTTTTCTAGATGTCCTCAACAAACCTAAAATGAAATCCATGGAAATGACCTCCCATTTCTAGTCTAGAATAAAAATCGACTGTAATAGTCCACCTAGATGCTTACACTCTGCCTTCACCTGCTGACAATCTAAGCACCTAGCCACAAACTCTACCACATCATTCTTTAGATTTGGCCAATAATAGAACTGATTCACTATGGTCAATGTCTTCTAATATCCTAGGTGTCTTGAATATGGTTTCACATGAAACTCCCTCAAGATAATCTTCTTTAGCTCACTACTATCTGGCACATATATCCTATCCCTAAATCTGATCAAGACACCTGCTAAGAGATGATGGTCCACATCCTCTGCACCAGTATCACTACTTGTACCTGTACTTTGTTCTAACCTGTGCTTGAAATCCATGTACCTATTATACTGCTAACGTTCCTGTAAGATATGATCCTGTAGATCTGTCCCATATGAACTCACAACTGCAATGTGATTTACCTGTACCTTCCTACTAAGATCATCTACAACTCTATTCTCCTTACCCTTGATGTACCTGGTCTCAAAGTCAAACTCACTAATCATGGCCAATGATGTAGCTTTCCTAGAATTTGGATTCGGTTCATCAAATAGGTACCTAAACCAATTGTGATCATGCATAAATACAAACCTCATGCCAAGAAGATAGTGCCTCCACATCTTCATCACATGAATGATCACTACTAAATCAAGATAAAGAGTTGGATAGTTTTGTTCATGCTCATTCAGATTCTGTGACTCGTAGCACACTACTTGTCCCTCCTACATAAGGACTCCACCAAGTATTCCCTTGCAAGAATCTATACACACTACAAACTCTTTGTATGGGTCAGTAATATTTAACAATGGATAATTTGTCAATAAATTCTTTAACTGCTCAAAACTTGATGCACATTCCTTTGTCCATTGAAATTTCTTACGTCGCCTCTGCTGTGATGTAATAGGATATGTAATACAGGAGAATTTCCTGATGAACCTCCTATAGTAGCTTGCTAACCCCATAAATGATCTTACCTCTACTACATTTCTAGGAGTTGCCCACTCCATGACAACCCTTATTTTCTCTGGATCCACTGCTATGCCTTCCTTGGAAACAACATGTCCCATGTAATGCACCTCCATTTGAAAGAAACTACATTTACTGAGCTTAGCATACAACTGATTCTCTCTCAACAATCTCAATATTTATGCTAAATGCTTGACATGTTATTCCTCATTCTTAGAATAGTTCAAGATGTCATCAATGAATACAATAACAAAATTTTCCAGATAAAGACGCAACACACTATTCATCAAGCACATAATGGTAGTTGGAGCATTAATAAAACCAAATGGAACTAAAACAAACTCATAATTATTATACCTAGTCCAAAAAGTTGTCTTATAAATGTCCTCTTCCTTCATGCATACCTGACGATATCCAGATCTTAGGTCAACCTTTGGGAACACTGCTACTCCCTTCAACTGATCGAACAAGTTATCAATCCTCAGAAATAGATACTCATTATTCATGGTCACCTTATTCAACTACATGTAATCAATGGATAACCTAAGTGTACCATCCGGCTTCTTCACAAACAATATTGATGCACCCCAGGTGATACACTTTGCCTAATGTATCCATTGTCAAGAACTTCCTTCAACAAAAACTTCAACTCTACTAACTCTGGAGTTCTCATCCTGTAAGGTGCATCTAATGCTAGTACTAACCATGGTACCAACTCAATAGAAGGGTTCACTTCTTTGCGAAGTGGAAACTTTGAAATCTCTGCTGGAAACACATCCTGAAACTGTTGTAAAACTAGGTACCTGGTCAATACCTCCACATCCTCATCCTCCTTACCTTTGTCACTAGATATATGTACTGAAAATAATACACACTCTTTTCTATGTCTGTGCTTTTCCTGCATAGATGTCACCATCCTAACTGATGTTTCCTTCTTCTTACCATGTAAGATTCTTTTCTCTCCATTATCTTCCAGACACTCAATGGTTTTGTCATAAAAATCCACTTTGGCCTTGTGAAGATATAGTCAGTCCATACCCAAAAAAATATTATATGATCCCAATGACAATACATTGAAATGTGTTGATGTAGGCATACTATTCAACTCAAATGCACAAGATCTTACCCAATGATGAACTCACTTCTTTGTACCTATAGTTTTGGAGTAGGAACATTCTCTCTATAGATAGAGATAATCCCTCTAGCCCAGGGGAGAGGGTCCAGACACAAACACGTCAATCTAACATAAGTTCCCTTAGATTGAGAATGGATAAGATCCTACCTCTTATATCACTAATCCTTGTTTGATGAAGTCCTTGTGCCTTTGATTCAGCGATCAGCTCCTTAATTTCAATCAAGCACCTAAAACAAATAGACAAGCAACCAAAGCACACATGATAGCATAAAATATATTCAAACTACTTAAGAGGCTAAGGAGTCTTAAGCTACCAAATAGCATATGCAATTGATATAGGAAACAAAATATCAGTTGTATTATTATGACAAAAAAGAAAGTACAATCTTCGCCTTAGCATTGCACATTTCCTTCGACGTGTCCGAGTTCTAGCACCACTATTAGAATCTCATGATTCACAAATAATGGAAGTTCAAGGATTCTTCCTCTTTGATCCAAACCAAACAAATCACAAACTAATTCTCCCTTTACAAGCACAAACTAGAAGGCTTATGCTCTACAAAGTTGTTTTGGCTATCAAGATTTTGCAGATTATTCCAGTCCTTTCATTAGCTAGCTGAGGTTGGACAAAGAGGAGTTTATATATCTTGAGAGAGGGGATATGGATCCTCTTATGATGGGATATTCCTTATCCCTTTTGCTTTGTTCCATTTTAATAGGAGAAAGGAGCCCAAATAGTCTCTCGTGACTCTATCTCGACAAACCATTTACCATACTTCCGTTCACGAAGCTTCTAGACCTAGAAGCTTCGACTCCTTTTTTAAAAAATTTCCAAAAGAGGGTTGGTGTGGGTCATGAATCGATTACCAGCATTGTTCGGCATGAAGCCAGTGTTAGACTCTACAAATCGACGCAGGGAAGAAACTGAGTGACAACGCCGGTCTTGAAAACTGAGTTTGAAGGAATATTCTTGGTGAATGATGTAAGCAGGAAATGTTCTTCATATGAAGAGTGATGTAAGGACATGTTATTCATGATAGGAAAACACATGAGGGTCAATATAGAGGTCCTCCAGGATCGAGGAACAGGGAGTACAGGGACAGTGACAAAATGCTATGTAATAGATGCCCCCTAAAGTGTGAAGGCTAAACAAGAGTGAGGGGTGAAATGCTTTGAAAGTAGATGCACTGAACCGGAAAACGTCATCGGAAAACCTGAAATCAGGCATAGATACATATACATCATTGAAATCTGTGATACATGAATCGAGGTATGGACGTAGCCATCCAAAAAAAGATCATGTAAATGGATCCAAGGTATGGGCGCAACCATCCAATAAGAGGGATCATATCTAACCCAAGGCATGGTCATAGCCATCCAATAATGAGAAGGATCACATATAATAGACTCATGGAATGGTCGCAGCCATCCATATGAAAAATACATGTATGTAAGAATTATCATGTCACATCGCCTTGCAACATGGACTTTTGTAATTTGAGCCCTAGGTCTTGCACTCCAATACGACCCAATCAAAGTAAAAATTCTAGCATGTGAATAGATGCGTCGAAGTTGAACATGATCAAAATTCACTTGATTACCAGTCAATTATGTGAACCGCTAACAAGCGCGATAGAAGCCACCAATAATGAAAATGGCTCTCAAGGTACTAGCAACACAATTCACATAACGTGAATAAGGAACTGAAGTTGAACACCCGTGAAGTCACTCAATTGAATTTCAATGATGAGAACCTATCGTTAAGTGTGAATAACTTTCCATTAGGGAATGCAAGCTCTAAGGTATTGGAAGGAAGTCCTTTGTCCCACTTCCTAGATAATGAGCCAAAGGTGAAAGGAAGTGACCTTGTCAAAGGATGGCCATGATTTATCCCACATCATCGTTGAGAGACAAGGGG
The DNA here is from genome assembly GCA_031772625.1 of Pinus tabuliformis. NCBI lineage: Eukaryota > Viridiplantae > Streptophyta > Pinopsida > Pinales > Pinaceae > Pinus > Pinus tabuliformis. Next base: position 1,018,696,667 of record CM062819.1, on the reverse strand, counting down.
ATGCAATGATTATGGATGATACGGAGAATCAGGAATGAGAGTAAACTACAGAATTATTAACTCCTGAACATATCGCCAACACGACTCTAGTGTTTGGTAGCTTTTGGATCCATAGGATTGGGGGTCATGATGATGTGGCAGAGATCAAATGGAAAGGAAAAAAGTGGATGACCCAAACCCAGGAAGGTCAATGATGAAGTGAGGATATCCCAACCCAACATGAAGAAGAAAAGTGTCATGTTCAAGAGTGACAAGTTGCCAACACAATTGGTAAAAATTTTCCATTTTCGCACACCATTTCTAGTAGGTACCCTATTTATTTTTTATCACAATCATGAAGGGGATAGCATATGCTTGTAATGTAAGTCCACCCTTTGGACGGATCTGACCTAGTAATATTAACAAGCCCTAAGAAGGAGAAGCTCATGTCCGTCATGGTGATGAATCTGATGTTGTTTAAATTTAACGAGTCTAACAAAGGAGAGAATCAACATCTTTTTAATGTTTATAGAACTTGAAAAAGAAAAGGGAAAGAAAACTCCAAAAAGATTCCTTTTCATAAAGTTGTCTCTCGAGCCCAAAAAGGTAGAAAACAATACTCGAAAGAACCTCTTGACCATGTCAGCCAAGGAGTACCTTTTTCTTAAATTGTTTATTCCAGCCCAAAAAAGGGGTAAATTTATACTGGGTAAACGATGTTTCAAATCCATTTATGAGGTCAAAACAACAAGAACTCAACAATATTTTCATGTTTTGAGAGCTGGAAAAGAGCTTAAAGCAGACTCCCCATCTTTATTTTCTTTAACGTGTCAAAAAGGGAAAAATACTTGACAATCTCTTCATTTCATTTTTTACGAGTCAAGAAAAGAGCTTAAATATGACTCCATTTTTGCATCATCACTTAAAAACCATCACCTGTTGCTACACAAGAAGCAAATGCATTATCCATTTCTAAGGGAAAATGGCGAAAAATACTTTTTAAAACCCTAAAAGATAGCGAAAATCTTATAAAAGAGGGAAAAAGTAAAACATTTTTACCATTTACCTCATTTGCAACAATTTTTACCCACCTGTACACTAAAGCTTTGGGAGCTTATTGCTGTGGATCCAGGAAGTTGATCATCGAACCATTTGCTACAAGTAAGAGTCGAAGCCTTAATCTTCGCATTGATACATGTTTTAAGCATTTAACTATCTTTTTAGGGATTTTAAGAGATTTTTAGAAAAACAAATTCACCCATGATCGACACGGAACCACACCGGTCATGGGCTTTTAGCACAGGGTCTTGCACCATCCAAGCATTTGTTTTAAAAAAAGTCGCATTGGCACACAGAACTAGATTTTTGCGAATTTTTCACAAATCCATTTCTTTAAATTATAAATTTCCTTTTCAAAAACTAATGTTATGTTAAATGTGGGTTGTTTTTAGGAAAATCAATGTGAAAATATGGTGATTGAGTGGAAAGAATGGGAGCATGAAATAATAGATCAAATGGCCTTGGAAGATCCAAATTGTCTGGATGAATTGAGGAACTGTGGGCTCCTCAAGTTCTTTCTGGCACCAGGCCTACGAGCTCAACCTGAGCTACTACAATACCTGATCAGTCTATGAGACATTGGACGGGAAGTATTTGTGATCCATAACCAAGAGCTGGAGTTGGATACTTCAGACATTTACTTCATTACTGGATTGTATCACAGAGGGGAACCAGTCCAATTGTATGGAGGTAGGCCTATTGGGGCGAGTGTAAATAGGATGCTTTCCCAACATTGCCCAGGAGCTATGAAATCTACAAGCAGCAAGATTGACATCATGACCATAAATGATCTTGTATTGAAGGTAATACTCTTGACCATCAATCGAGTGGATAGGGCTCAAGCACTAGACAAGTCAAACAAATCATGCTTCCAGTATGTTGTGAATTGCATGGCACCCACTGTCTTCAACTGGATGGAAGCAATGAACGTGAACATGAAGCATCAATTATCCAAATGCAAAGAAGGGAACTTGAGGAAATTTGGATATGGCTCTGTTCTAGTGACCTTCTTCGTGGAACGAATCCCATTGTTCCACTATTAGATGGCAGAGGTGAATCCTCCGGTACAAAGAGATCCACAGATGGTCCGATGGATTGAGTTGATGCCTAAATCTAGAGGGGGCCAGCAGATGTCCTACAGGCCCACCTTCATTATGTGGCTCAGACGAAAATTGATCATGGTGGAGGATTTGCCATACAATGAGACTGACTTACATGGTGATCCTGACATACCACTCCTAGATGGAGAAGACATTAATGATGGAGGTGAGTAAAACAATTTTGTTTTTTATCTTTTTATTGTTTCTGCATATATGTATTCGTGACATCTTTATTTTGTAATTTGCAGATGTTGGACCAGAGATATTAGGAGGGACGTCCCCTATAGCTAGACACGTGGCTTGGTAATTTTAGGTCACTCCTTATCAGGAAGGAGTGGACAACGAAGAGGAGATTGCCCAAAATTTATAGGGCCTGATGAGAGGGATTCCAGAGTATGCACGAATCAAAGAATTTCCTCTCCATTACTAGTGGCACACAGTGGGAGTGTCAGATCGAATCCGTCGATTATTGACCCATGTAGTATGAGAAGTAACATGTTATCATGATCACACATAGAGTAGTCTATAGTTTGCATTTACAATTTTAAGGCATACGAGCCACGGATGTAGTTAGAACACGTATATTATTTTTTGTCCTTTGATGTATTCCACTCAAACATTATCAACATATATATGCTATATTTCCTATTTACTATGATATAATGTTTTCATATATTGCGTAAATGTATGTCTAAAACATAAATAGCCAATGCATCTCTTAATGTATTCATATGCCTAGGAATGTGATGATATGTGATGTAATCAAAATTTCTTTCCAGTAGACAAATATACAAATACATTCTCAATAACTAATGGTTTTTGAAGGAATATTTCCCATTGAGCTTAAGAACAACAAGTTGTGAATCATGGTTAACAACCATTTCTCAAATATCAAGAGCAATGGCTTCTAACAAGAGTTCAAGAGAAACACTATATTCAACAATTCTATTAGTTGTTTGAACCAAACAAATACCTTGAAGATCAATCAAATCATTGTGAGGGTCATAAATAGCCTAGCCGCGGATGATAAATTCTGGGCACTACGGAAAGCACCATTAGCGAAACTGACATAAGGAGTCACAGACATCTGCAAATAAGGGGAAGACATAATAAGTAGGAAAGTTTCTTGAAAAACACACCAAACCAATCTACACAAAAATGAATAACACACTTATGTACATAAGTAACCATGCGAGACATGGAAAATTTTAGGGGCTAAGGTTCACCCAGTAGGCTAATTTTCCATGATTCTTCCATAAAAACGATTCGCCAATTTCCAATTTTTATAAAAGATGATTCGCCCAAATATTAGAATATAAAATTATTTTACCTTAAAAATCACCAATATTATATAGTGACTATATATAACATCATTATAAATTTTAATAATTTTACAAATGTATCAATACAAATTTTAGAGTTTGCATATTAGGGATTAGTGAGATTCGCCAATGTCTTTAAACTTCAAGAAAATTTTCCATCCTTAAATTTTTCCTTGATGCGAGATGACTCATGCATAATAATTTTTTATGGAGTCCATTTCTAGATCAGGTAATCGATCAGTAGAGAAGAAAACCAGAGTTTAAATATTGACATGATGTGTAAGCATTGACTCGTCCAAATAACAGATAAAACTCATAAAAGGTCATGCCCCCATGCCCCTCGAGTGAGTGAGGGTTACAAGTCATATGATGGAAACCCATTGCGATAATGGGTGAAAGGTAGAGACTCGGTAAAGAAACCGCATGAAAGGAGGTGAGGTAAACCCGAAATCGGGATGGAGAAAAGGTGCCACTTCTTGAAAGATCTTGACAATGTCGGGATAAACTGAAATGTTGTAACACCCTCCGAGGTAAATTTCCATATAAGCAACGTAATAGGAACAAAAATACAATGAAAATTTCAACCTTCAAAATCCAGATATATATATATCAGTACACTTTCACCTGAAAATCAAGGGAATAAATTATTTTCATTAATAATGCAATGAACCAACTAGTGATGGGACTACCACATTCCACCCGACCATAGATTGGCTAAGCCAAGTCTCTCTTTAGCTAATCACCTCTGTGCCATATTCCAAGCATGAATGTGGGACTCATAGAACACATCAAAAAGCACCAATCAATGTGGATGCCACTGGAGTTCTTCGCCTACACCGTGAGGAATTTGAGTGCCTCCTAGTCTCTCAGGCTTTACCATGCATCCATAGTTTGATCCAGGGATCACTAGGCCCTACACTAAGACATACTCTCCAGGATTTACCATGCATTCCATCCTATAATTACTAGGCCCAACGGAGAGAAAATCCACCTCTTGGCTTTACCGTATATCCCGCCATTCACTGACAAGGATTCCTAGGCCCACCGAGGCACACAATCTAGCTTTATCGCAACCCACAGTCCAGTTCAAGGGTCACTAGGCCAGTGGCTTCATGTATCCTTAATCCAGTTTAGGGACCACTACCACCATGTGTTTGTCAATCTAGAGATTCACTCCACTCCACTTCGAATCCAACCCAACCATCCCCCACAAAACGCATGAGTGAACCCATCTCATCAAAGCTATCAGGAAATGGCAAGGCTAGGCTGAAAATATTGTCACACTTGGAAAAACCCATGCCATGGTAGAAAAAGAAACACATGCAATCCCATGCATGCTGAATATATCAAGGAGATACACATGAAATACCATGCATGCCAAATCTAGCAAGGAAAATACACATGCAAGTTGATACCTGCAATGAAGCCTGTTGTAGTTGCTTGATCCTGCCTTTCCCTACTTGATCTTTACTTCCTCTTGCCTTCTTTTCCTTTCTTGCTCCAATGCCAAAGTTCTCCAAGAAAACTCTAAGTAACCAAGAGTATGAGAGAGAGAGAGAGAATAATGAGAGAGCTCCAAAACTAAACTGACCAAGTCTTGCCCACTGATCCTCATAAGCCTTTTTATTAATGAGGCCTCTATTTTCTTCATTTTCCATTATTTTCCTTCAATTTGCTCCTCATATCCAACTTGTGACCTATCAATTCATTTTTCTCCTAATTTCCATTATTTTTCTTCATTTTCCTCCACATATGCAACCTGTGACCTTTCACCTCTTTTTTCTCCTAATTTCCATTATTTTCATAAATAAATGTGCCAAAATAACTTTTTTCCTCTTTAATGCCTTAGCCATTGCATTTGCCAATTTCCTTAGCCATAAACAACCAAATGAAAACCCTGTAGGATGTCTTCCCCACCATTCAGCTTGGAATACGTGTCCCATCATCCATGGTATTTATATATTTTTACATGGAATTTTCACTAGGGATGTTATAGAACCCTCCCCCTTGGGGGAATATTGTCCTCTGAGTTCTATGACACCTATAACCAACATGAATTCTGAAAACAAAAAATACTATCCATGGAGCTTTATAACATAGCTCATTGCAATATTTACAATGAAAGATCTACTCAAAATCAAAACATCATGACAACATGAAAACATACCACATACTGGAGCTTTATATCATAGCTCATTACGATATTTACAATAACCACATATACATATGCACATATGTACATTTTCTCAATCATCAAATAAAATAATATGAATCTGCAACAAGGGAATCTAGAGGCTCAGCTTTGGCCTTGTGAAGATATAGTCAGTCCATACCCAAAAACATACTATATGATCCAAATGACAATACATTGAAATGTGCTGATGTAGGCATACTATTCAACTCAAATGCACAAGATCTTACCCAGTGACGAACTCACTTGTTTGTACCTATAGCTGTGGAGTAGGAAGATTCTCTCTACAGATAGAGACAATCCCTATAGCCCAGGGGAGAGGGTATAGACACAAACAAGACAATCTAACATAAGTTCCTTTAGATTGAGAATGGATAAGATCCTACCTCTTGTATCACTAATCCTTGTTTGATGAAGTCCTTGTGTCTTTGCTTCAGCGATCAGCTCCTTAATGTCAATCAAGCGCCTAAAACAAATAGGAAAGAAACCAAAGCACACATGATAGCATACAATAAATTCAACCTACTTAAGTGGCTAAGGAGTCTTACGCTACCAAATAGCATATGAATTGATATAGGAAACAAAATGTCAATTGTATTATTATGACAAAAAGGAAAGTACAACCTTTGCCTTAGAGTTGCAGATTCCCTTCGACGTGTCTGGGTTCCAGCACCATTGTTAGAATCTCGTGATTCACCATCAAATAATGGAAGTTCAAGGCTTCTTCCTCTTTGATCCAGACCAAATAAATCACAAACTTATTCTCCCTTTACAACCACAAACTAGAAGGCTAAAGCTCTACAAAGTTGTTTTGGCTATTAAGATTTTGTAGATTATTTCAGCCCTTTCATTAGCTAGCTGAAGTTGGAAAAAGAGGAGTTTATATAGCTTGAGAGAGGGGATATGGGTCCTATTATGATGGAGGAGGCCTTATCCCTTTTCGTTTTTTCCATTTTAATAGGGGAAAGGAGCCCAAATAGTCTCTCGCGACTCTATCTTGACAAACCATTTACCAAACTTCCTTTCATGAAGCTTCTAGACCTAGAAGCTTTGACTCCTTTTTTAAAATATTTCCAAAAGATGGTTGGTGTGGGTCATGAATGGATTACCAGCACCATTCGGCATGAAGCCCAGTGTTAGACTCTACAAATAAACATAGGGAAGAAACTGAGTGATAACGTCAGTCTTGAAAACTGAGTTTGAAGGAATACTCTTGGGAAATGATGTAAGTGGGAAATGTTCTTCATATGAAGAGTGATGTAAGGACATGTTATTCATGACAAGAAAACACATGAGGCTCAATATAGAGGTCCTCTAGGATCGAGGAATGGGGAGTACAGGGACAGTGACAAAATGTTGTGTAACAGATGCCCCCTAAAGCGTCATAGTCGAACAAGAGTGAGGAGTGAAATGCTTTATAAGTAGATGCATGGAACCAGAAAATGTCATCGGAAAACCTGCAATAAAGCATAGATATATATACACCACTGAAATCTTTGATACATGAATCAAGGTATGGACACAGCCATCCAGAAAAACATCATGTAAATGGATCCAAGGTATGGGCGTAGCCATCTAGTAAGAGGGATCATATCTAACCCAATGTATGGTCACAACCATCCAATAATGAGAAGGAGCACATATAATAGACTCATGGCATGGTTGCAGCCATCCATCTGAAAGAGACATGTATGTAATAATTATCATGTCACATCGCCTTGCAACCTGGACTTTTGTAATTTGAGCCCTAGGTCTTGTGCTCCAATACGATCCAATCAAAGTTACAAATTCTAGCATGTGAATAGATGCATCGAAGTTGAACATGCTTGAAATTCACTTGATTACCAATCAATGATGTGAACCATTAACAAGCACAAGAGAAACCACCAATAATGAAGATTGCTCTCAAGGTACTACCAACACAATTCACAGAGTGTGAATAAGGAACTGAAGTTGAACACCCATGAAGTCACTCGATCGAATTTCAATGATGAGAACCTGTCGTTGAGTGTGAATAACATTCCATTAGGGAATGCAAGCTCTAAGGTATTGAAAGGAAGTCTCTTGTATAGCTTCCCAGATAGTGAGCTGAAGTCGAAAGGAAGTTACCTTGTCAAAGGATGGCCATGATGTATCCCACATCATCAATGTGAGACAAGGGGATGCAATGATTATGGATGATACATAGAATCAAGAATGAGTTTAAACTACAGAAGTATTAACTCTTGAACATATTTCCAACACGACTTTGGAGTTTGGTAGCTTTTGGATCCATAGGATTGGAGGTCATGATGACATGGCAAAGATCAAATGGAAAAGAAAAAAGTGGACGACCCAAACCCAGGAAGGTCAATGATGAAGTGAGGATATCCCAACCCGACATAAAGAAGAAAAGTGTCATGTTCAAGAGTGACAAGTTGCCGACACAACTGGTAAAAATTTTCCTCTTTCACACACTATTTTTGGCAGGTACCCGTTTATTTTTTATCACAATCTTGAAGCGGATAGCATATGCTTGTAATATAAGTCCATCCCTCAAACAGATCCGACCTAGTAAGATTAATGAACCCTAAGAAGGAGAAGCTCATGTCCATCATGGTGATGAATGTGATGTTAATTAAATTTAACAAATCTGAAAGAGAGACTCGACGTCTTTTTAATGTTTATAGAACTTGAAAAAGGAATGAGAAAGAAAACTCCAAAAAGATCTGTTTTCGTAAAGTTGTCTTTCGAGCCTGAAAAGGTAGAAAACAATACTCGAAAGAACCTCTTGACCATGTCGGCCAAGGAGTACCATTTCCATAAATAGTTTATCCCAGCCTGAAAAAGGGTTAAACATATACTGGGTAAATGATGCTTCAAAACTATTTACGAGGTCAAAACAACAATAACTCAACAATATTTTCGTGTTTTGAGAGTCGAAAAAGAGATTAAAGTAGACTCCCCATTTTTATTTTCTTTAACGAGTCAAAAAGGGAAAAATACTCGACAATATTTTCATTTCATTTTTTATGAGTTAGGAAAAGAGCTTAAATACAACTCCATTTTTGCATCATCACCGACAAACCATCACCTGTAACTACACAAGAAGCAAAATGCATTATTCGTTTCTAAGGAAAAATGGCGAAAATTACTTTTTAAAACCCTAAAAGATAGTGAAAATATTATAAAAAAGGGAAAAAGTAAATTTTTTTACCATTTACCTCATTTGCAACAATTTTTACCCACTTGTGCCCTAAATATTTAGGAGCAAATTACTGTGGATCTAGGAAGCTAATCGTCGAACCATTTCCTGCAAGTAAGAGTCGAGGCCTTAATCTTCGCATTGATACATGTTTTAAGCATTTACCTATCTTTTCATGGATTTTCAGAGATTTTTAACAAATCAAATTCACCCACAATCGACACGGAACAACCCCAGATGTGGGCTTTTAGCATGGGGTCTTGTGCCATCTGCGCATTTGTTTTAAAAAAGTCATGCTGGCCCACAGAACTAGATTTTTGCGAAATTTTCCCAAATCCATTGCTTTAAATCATAAATTTCCTTTTCATAAAATAATGTTAAGTTAAATGTGGGGTGTTCACAGGAAAATCAAAGTGAAAATATGGTGAATGAGTGGAAAGAATGCGAGCATGAAATAATAGATCAAATGGCCTTAGAAGATCCAAACTGTCTAGATGCATTGAGGAACTGTGGGCTCCTCAAGTTATTTCTTACACCAGGCCTACAAGCTCAACTTGAGCTACTACAATACCTGATCAGTCTATGGGACATTGGACAGGAGGTATTTGTGATCCATGACCAAGAGCTGGAGTTGGATAATTCAGACATTTACTTAATTACTAGACTATCTCGTAGAGGGAACCAGTATAATTGTATGGAGGTAGGCCTACTGGGGCAAGTGTAAACATGTTGCTTTCCCAACATTGCCTGAGAGCTCTAAAATATACAAGTGCCAAGATCAAAATCATGACCATAAATGATCTTGTATTGAAGGTAATACTCTTGACCATCAATCGAGTGGTTGGGGCTCAAGCACTACACGAGTCAAACAAATCATGCTTCCAGTATGCTATGAATTGCATGGCGCCTACTATCTTCAATTGGGTGGAAGCAATGAACGTGAACATGAAGCATCAATTATCCAAATGCAAAGCAGGGAACTTGAGGAAATTTGGATAGGGCTCTGTTCTAGTGACCTTTTTCCTAGAAAGAATCCCATTGTTCTCTTATCAGATGGCAGAGGTGAATCCTCTAGTACCATGAGATCCACGGATGGTTTGATGGATCGAGCTGATGCTTAAATCTGGAGGGGGCCAGTAGATGTCCTACAGGCCCGCCTTCTTTATGTGGCTTAGATGACAATTGGTCATGCTGGAGGATTTGTCATACAGCGGGACTGACTTACACGGTGATCCTGACATACCACTCCCAGAGGGAGAAGACTTTAATGATGGAGTTGAGTAAAACAATTTTGTTTTTTATCTTTTTATTGTTTTTGCATATATGTATTCGTCACATCTTTATTTTACAATTCGCATATTTTGGACCAGAGAGACCAGCAGGGATATCTGCTATAGCTAGAAGCATGGCCTGGTAATTCGAGGTCACTCCTTATCAGGAAGGAGTGGACAACAAAGAGGAGATTGCCCGAAATCTAGAGGGCCTGATGAGAGGGATTAAAGAGTCTGCATGCATCAAAGAAATTCCTCTCCGTTACCAGTGGCACATGGTGGATGTGTTAGATCAGATCCATCGATTACTAACCCATGTAGTACGACAAGTAACATGTTATCATGATCACCATGAAGAGTAATCTATAGTTTGCATTTACAATTTTAAGGCCTGCGAGCCATGGATATACTTGGAACACGTATATTATTTTTTGTCTTTTCATGTATTTGACTTGAACATTATCGATATATATATGCTATATTACCTATTTACTATGATACAATATTTTCACATATTACGTAAATGTATGTCTAAAACATAATTAGCCAATGCATCTATTAATGTATTCATATGCCTAGGAATGTGATGATATGTGATGTAATCAAAATTTCTTTCCAGTAGACGAATACAAAAATACATTCTCAATAACTGAGGGTTTCTGAAGGAATATTTCCCATTGAGATGAAGAACAACAAGTTGCAAATCAAGGTTAACAACCATTTCTCGAATATCAAGAGAAATGGCTTCTAACAAGAGTTTAAAAAGAACACTATATTCAATAATCTTATTAGTTGTTTGAACCAAACAAATACCTTGAAGATCAATCAACTCACCATGAGGGTCATAAATAGCCTAGCCGCAGATGATAAATTCTGGGTACTACGGAAAGCACCATTAGCGAAACTGACATAAGGAGTCATAGACATCTACAAATAAGGGGAAGACATAATAAGTAGCAAAGCTACTTGAAAAAACACACCAAGCCAAACTGCACAAAAATGAAAAACACACTTATGTACATAAGTGACAATGCGAGACATGGAAAATTTTAGGGGCTAATGTTCGGCCAGTTGGCTAATGTTCCATGATTCTTCCAGGAAAAGATTCGCCAATTTCCAATTTTTATATAAGATGATTCGCCCAAATTTTAGAATATAAAATTATTTTATCTTAAAAATCACCAACATTATGTAGAGACTAGATATAAAATCATTATAAATTTGAACAATTTTACAAATATATCAATACAAATTTTAGAGTTTGCATATTAGGGATTAGTGAGATTTGCCAATGTTTCTAAACTTCAAGAAAATTTCCCATCCTTAAATTTTTCCCTAATTCGAGATGACTCACGCATAATAATTTTTTATGGATTCCATTTCTGAACTCGGGTAATTGATCAGTAGTGAAGAAAACTAGAGTTTCAGCATTGACATGACATGTAAGCATCGACTCGGCCAAATAATAGAGTAAAACTCATAAAAGGTCATGCCCCCATGCCCCCTGCATGAGTGAGGGTTACAAGTCATAAGATGGAAACCCCATTGCAATAATGGGTGAATGGTAGAGACTCGGTGAAGAAGTCACATGCAAGGAGGTGAGGTAAACCTGAAATCGGGAAGGAGAAAAGGTGCCTCTTGTCGAAAGATCTTGACAATGTCAGGATAAACTGAAATGTTGTAACACCCTTCGAGGTAAATGTCCATATAAACAACATAATAGGAACAAAAATACAATAAAAATTTCAACCATCAAAATCCATATATATATCAGCACATTTTCACATGAAAATCAAGGGAATAAATTATTTTCATTAATAATGCAATGAACCAACTGGTGATGGGACTACCACATTCCACCAATCAATGTGGATGCCACTGGAGTTCTCTGTCTACACCATGAGGAATTTGAGTGCCTCCTAGTCTCTCAGGCTTTACCGTGCATCCATAGTTTGATCCAGGGATCACTAGGCCCTACACCGATACATACTCTCCAGGATTTACGATGCATTCCATCTTAGAATTACTAGGCCCAACGGAGAGAAAATCCACCTCTTGGCTTTACCGTATATCCCGCCATTCACCGACAAGGATTCCTAGGCCCAGCGAGGCACACAATCTAGCTTTATCGCAACCCATAGTCCAGTTCAGGGGTCACTAGGCCGGTGGCTTCATGTATCCTTAATCCAGTTTAGGGACCACTACCACCATGTGCTTGTCAATCTAGAGATTCACTCCACTCAACTTCGAATCCAACCTGGCCATCCCCCACAAAACGCATGAGTGAACCCATCCCATCAAAGCTATCAGGAAATGGCAAGGCTAGGCTGAAAATATTGTCACACCTAGAAAAACCCATGCCATGGTAGAAAGAGAAACACATGCAATCCCATGCATGTTGAATCTATCAAGGAAGATACACATGCAATACCATGGATCCCAAATCTAGCAAGGAAAATACACATGCAAGTTGATACCTGCAATGAAGCCTGTTGTAGCTGCTTGATCCTGCCTTTCCCTACTTGATCTTTACTTCTTCTTGCCTTCTTTTCCTTTCTTGCTCCAATGCCCAAGTTCTCCAAGAAAACTCTAAGTAACCAAGAGTATGAGAGAGAGAGAGAGAATAATCAGAGAGCTCCAAAACTAATCTGACCAAGTCTTGCCCACTGATCCTCATAAGCCTTTTTATTAATGAGGCCTCTATTTTCTTCATTTTCCATTATTTTCCTTCAATTTCCTCCTCACATCCAACTTGTGACCTATCAATTCATTTTTCTCCTAATTTCCATTATTTTTCTTCATTTTCCTCCGCATATGCAACCTGTGACCTTTCACCTCCTTTTTTCCTAATTTCCACTATTTTCATAAATAAATGTGCCAAAATAACTTTTTTCCTCTTTAATGCCTTAGCCATTGCCTTTGCTAATTTCCTTAGCCATAAACAACCAAATGAAAACCCCGTAGGATGTCTTCCCCACCATTCAGCTTGGAATACGTGTCCCATCATCTGTGGTATTTATATATTTTTACATGGAATTTTCACTATGGATGTTATAGAACCCTCCCCCTTGGGGGAATATTGTCCTCTGAGTTCTATGACACCTCTAACCAACATGAATTCTAAAAACAAAAAAGACTATCCATGGAGCTTTATAACATAGCTCATTGCATTATTTACAATGAAAGATCTACTCAAAATCAAAACATCATGACAACATGAAAACATACCACATAGTAGAGCTTTATATCATAGCTCATTACGATATTTACAATAACCACATATACATATGCACATATGTACATTTTCTCAATCATCAAATAAAATAATATGAATCTGCAACAAGGGAATCTAGAGGCTCAGCTTTGGCCTTGTGAAGATATAGTCAGTCCATACCCAAAAACATACTATATGATCCCAATGACATTACATTGAAATGTGCTGATGTAGGCATACTATTCGAATCAAATGCACAAGATCTTACCCAGTGATGAACTCACTTCTTTGTACCTATAGCTGTGGAGTAGGAAGATTCTCTCTACATATAGAGATAATCCCTATAGCCCAGGGAAGAGGGTATAGACACAAACAATCCAATCTAACATAAGCTCCCTTAGATTGAGAATGGATAAGATCCTACCTCTTATATCACTAATCCTTTTTTGATGAAGTCCTTGTGTCTTTGCTTCAGCGATCAGCTCCTTAGTGTCAATCAAGCACCTGAAACAAATAGAAAAGAAACCAAAGCACACATGATAGCATACAATATATTCAACCTACTTAAGAGGCTAAGGAGTCTTAAGCTACCAAATAGCATATGAAATTGATATAGGAAACAAAATATAAATTGTATTATTATGACAAAAAGGAAACTACAACCTTTGCCTTAGAGTTGCAGATTTCCTTCGACGTGTCCGGGTTCCAACACCACTGTTAGAATCTTGTGATTCACCATCAAATAATGGAAGTTCAAGGCTTCTTCCTCTTTGATCCAAACCAAATAAATCACAAACTTATTCTCCCCTTACAACCACAAACTAGAAGGCTAAAGCTCTACAGAGTTGTTTTGGCTATTAAGATTTTGCAGATTATTTCAGCCCTTTCATTAGCTAGCTGAAGTTGGAAAAAGAGGAGTTTATATAGCTTGAGAGAGGGGATATGGATCCTATTACGATGGAGGAGGCCTTATCCCTTTTCGTTTTTTCCATTTTAATAGGGGAAAGGAGCCCAAATAGTCTCTCGCGACTCTATCTCGACAAACCATTTACCAAACTTCCGTTCATGAAGCTTCTAGACCTAGAAGCTTTGACTCCTTTTTAAAAATCTTTCCAAAATATGGTTGGTGTGGGTCATGAATAGATTACGAGCACCATTCGGCACAAAGCCCAATGTTAGACTCTACAAATCAACATAGGGAAGAAACTGAGTGATAACGTCAGTCTTGAAAACTGAGTTCGAAGGAATATTCTTGGGAAATGATGTAAGTGGGAAATGTTCTTCATATGAAGAGTGATGTAAGGACATGTTATTCATGGCAAGAAAACACGTGAGGCTCAATATAGAGGTCCTCCAGGATCGAGGAATGGGGAGTATAGGGACAGTGACAAAATGTTTTGTAACAGATGCCCCCTAAAGCGTCACAGTCGAACAAGAGTGAGGAGTGAAATGCTTTATAAGTAGATGCATGGAACCAGAAAATGTCATCAGAAAACCTGCAATAAAGCATAGATACATATACACCACTAAAATCTTTGATACATGAATCAAAGTATGGACACAGCCATCCAGAAAAACATCATCTAAATGGATCCAAGGTATGGGCGTAGCCATCTAGTAAGAGGGATCATATCTAACCCAAGGTATGGTCACAACCATCCAATAATGAGAAGGAGCACATATAATAGACTCATGGCATGGTTGCAGCCATCCATCTGAAAGAGACATGAATGTAAGAATTATCATGTCACATCGCCTCGCAACCTGGACTTTTGTAATTTGAGCCCTGGGTCTTGTGCTCCAATACGATCCAATCAAAGTTACAAATTCTAGCATGTGAATAGATGCATTGAAGTTGAACATGCTCGAAATTCACTTGATTACCAATCAATGATGTGAACCATTAACAAGCACAATAGAAACCACCAATAATGAAGATGGCTCTCAAGGTACTACCAACACAATTCACAGAGTGTGAATAAGGAACTGAAGTTGAACACCCATGAAGTCACTCGATCGAATGTCAATGATGAGAACCTGTCGTCAAGTGTGAATAACATTCCATTAGGGAATGCAAGCTCTAAGGTATTGAAAGGAAGTCTCTTGTCTAGCTTCCCAGATAATGAGCTGAAGTCGAAAGGAAGTTTCCTTGTCAAAGGATGGCCATGACGTATCCCACATCGTCAATGTGAGACAAGGGGATGAAATGATTATGAATGATACATAGAATCAAGAATGAGTGTAAACTACATAGGTATTAACTCTTGAACATATTTCCAACACGAATCTGGAGTTTGGTAGCTTTTGGATCCATAGGATTGGGGGTCATGATGACATGGCAAAGATCAAATGGAAAGGAAAAAAGTGGACGACCCAAACCCAGGAAGGTCAATGATGAAGTGAGGATATCCCAACCCGACATGAAGAAGAAAAGTGTCATGTTCAAGAGTGACAAGTTGCCGACACAACTGGTAAGAATTTTCCACTTTCACACACTATTTCTTGCAGGTACCCCATTTATTTTTTATCACAATCTTGAAGGGGATAGCATATGCTTGTAATATAAGTCCATCCCTCAGACAGATCCGACCTAGTAATATTAATGAGCCCTGAGAAGGAGAAGCTCACGTCCATCATGGTGATGAATGTGATGTCAATTAAATTTAACAAATCTAAAAGAGAGACTCGACATCTTTTTAATGTTTATAGAACTTGAAAAAGAAACGAGAAAGAAAACTCCAAAAAGATCCCTTTTCGTAAAGTTGTCTTTCGAGCCTGAAAGGCAGAAAACAATACTCGAAAGAACCTCTTGACCATGTCGGCCAAGGAGTACCATTTTCATAAATAGTTTTATCCCAGCCTGAAAAAGGGTTAAACATATACTGGGTAAACGATGCTTCAAAACTATTTACGAGGTCAAAACAACAATAACTCAACAATATTTTCGTGTTTTGAGAGTCGAAAAAGAGATTAAAGTAGACTCCCCATTTTTATTTTCTTTAACGAGTCAAAAAGGGAAAAATACCTGACAATATTTTCATTTCATTTTTTATGAGTTAGGAAAAGAGCTTAAATACAACTCCATTTTCACATCATCACTGACAAACCATCACCTGTAACTACACAAGAAGAAAAATGCATTATTCGTTTCTAAGGAAAAATGGCGAAAATTACTTTTTAAAACCCTAAAAGATAGCGAAAATATTATAAAAAAGGGAAAAAGTAAATTTTTTTACCATTTACCTAATTTACCTCATTTGAAACAATTTTTACCCACATGTGCCCTAAATCTTTAGGAGCAGATTACTGTGGATCTAGGAAGCTAATCGTCGAACCATTTCTTGCAATTAAGAGTCGAGGCCTTAATCTTCGCATTGATACATGTTTTAAGCATTTACCTATCTTTTTAGCGATTTTGAGAGATTTTTAGCAAAACAAATTCAGCCACAATCGACACGGAACCACCCCAGTTGTGGGCTTTTAGCATGGCGTCTTGTGCCATCTGCGCATTTGTTTTAAAAAAGTCACGCTGGCACACAAAACTAGATTTTTGCAAAATTTTCCGAAATCCATTGCTTTAAATCATAAATTTCCTTTTCAAAAAATAATGTTAAGTTAAATGTGGGGTGTTCACAGGAAAATCAAAGTGAAAATATGGTGAATGAGTGGAAAGAATGCGAGCATGAAATAATAGATCAAATGTCCTTGGAAGATCCAAACTGTCTAGATGCATTGAGGAACTGTGGGCTCCTCAAGTTCTTTCTTACACCAGGCCTACGAGCTCAACTTGAGCTACTACAATACCTCATCAGTCTATGGGACATTGGACAGGAGGTATTTATGATCCATGACCAAGAGCTGGAGTTGGATACTTCAGACATTTACTTAATTACTAGACTATCTCGTAGAGGGCAACCAGTATAATTGTATGGAGGTAGGCCTATTGGGGCAAGTGTAAACATGCTACTTTCCCAGCATTGCCCGAGAGCTCTAGAATCTACAAGTGCCAAGATCAACATCATGACCATAAATGATCTTGTATTGAAGGTAATACTCTTGACCATCAATCGAGTGGTTGGGGCTCAAGCACTACACGAGTCAAACAAATCACGCTTCCAATATGTTGTGAATTGCATGGCGCCTACTATCTTCAATTGGGTGGAAGCAATGAACGTGAACATGAAGCATCAATTATCCAAATGCAAAGCAGGGAACTTGAGGAAATTTGGATAGGGCTCTGTTCTAGTGACCTTCTTCCTAGAAAGAATCCCATTGTTCCACTATCATATGGCAGAGGTGAATCCTCTAGTACCACGAGATCCACAGATGGTTTGATGGATTGAGTTGATGCTTAAATTTGGAAGGGGCTAGTAGATGTCCTACAGGCCCGCCTTCTTTATGTGGCTCAGATGACAATTGATCATGCTGGAGGATTTGTCATACAACGGGACTGACGTACGCAGTGATCCTAACATACCACTCCCAGAGGGAGAAGACTTTAATGATGAAGGTGAGTAAAACAATTTTGCTTTTTATCTTTTTATTGTTTTTTCATATATGTATTCGTGACATCTTTATTTTGCAATTTGCATATTTTGGACCAAAGAGACCAGCAGGGATGTCCGCCATAGCTAGATACGTGGCCTGGTAATTCGAGGTCACTCCTTATCAGGAAGGAGTGGACAAAAAAGAGGAGATTGCCCGAAATCTAGAGGGCCTGATGAGAGGGATTCAAGAGTCTGCATGAATCAAAGAAATTCCTCTCCGTTACCAGTGGCACATGGTGGAAGTGTTAGATCAGATCCATCGATTACTAACCCATGTAGTACGAGAATTAACATGTTATCATGATCACCATGAAGAGTAATCTATAGTTTGCATTTACAATTTTAAGGCCTGCGAGCCATGGATGTACTTGGAACACGTATATTATTTTTTGTCTTTTCGTGTATTTCACTCGAACATTATCGATATATATATGCTATATTACCTATTTACTATGATACAATATTTTCACATATTGTGTAAATGTATGTCTAAAACATAATTAGCCAATGCATCTATTAATGTATTCATATGCCTAGGAATGTGATGATATGTGATGTAATCAAAATTTCTTTCCAGTAGACGAATACAAAAATACATTCTCAATAACTGAGGGTTTCTAAAGGAATATTTCCCATTGAGATGAAGAACAAGAAGTTGCAAATCAAGGTTAACAACCATTTCTCGAATATCAAGAGAAATGGCTTCTAACAAGATTTCAAAAAGAACACTATATTCAATAATCTTATTAGTTGTTTGAACCAAAAAAATACCTTGAAGATCAATCAACTCACCATGAGGGTCATAAATAGCCTAGCCGCAGATGATAAATTCTGGGTACTACGGAAAGCACCATTAGCGAAACTGACATAAGGAGTCACAGACATCTACAAAGAAGGGGAAGACATAATAAGTAGCAAAGCTACTTGAAAAAACACACCAAACCAAACTGCACAAAAATGAACAACACACTTATGTACATAAGTGACAATGCGAGACATGGAAAATTTTAGGGGCTAATGTTCGCCCAGTTGGCTAATGTTCCATGATTCTTCTAGAAAAAATATTTGCCAATTTCCAATTTTTATAAAAGATGATTCACCCAAATTTTAGAATATAAAATTATTTTATCTTAAAAATCACCAACATTATGTAGAGACTAGATATAAAATCATTATAAATGTGAACAATTTTACAAATATATCAATACAAATTTTAGAGTTTGCATATTAGGGATTAGTGAGATTTGCCAATGTTTCTAAACTTCAAGAAAATTTTCCATCCTTAAATTTTTCCTTAATGCGAGATGACTCACGCATAATAATTTTTGATGGATTCCATTTATGAACTCGTGTAATTGATCAGTAGTGAAGAAAACTGGAGTTTCACCATTGACATGACATGTAAGCATCGACTCGGCCAAATAATAGAGTAAAACTCATAATAGGTCATGCCCCCATGCCCCCTGCATGAGTGAGGATTACGTGTCCTAAGATGGAAACCCCATTGCGATAATGGGTGAACGGTAGAGACTCGGCGAAGAAGTCACATGAAAGGAGGTGAGGTAAACCTGAAATCGGGAAGGAGAAAAGGTGCCTCTTGTCGAAAGGTCTTGACAATGTCAGGATAAACTGAAATGTTGTAACACCCTCCGAGGTAAATGTCCATATAAACAACATAATAGGAACAGAAATACAATAAAAATTTCAACCATCAAAATCCATATATATATCAGTACATTTTCACATGAAAATCAAGGGAATAAATTATTTTCATTAATAATGCAATGAACCAACCACTGATGGGACTACCACATTCCACCTGACCATAGATTGGCTGAGCCAATGCTCTCTTCATCCAATCACCTCCATGCCATATTCCAAGCATGAATGTGGGACTCATAGAACACACCAAAAAACACCAATCAATGTGGATGCCACCGGAGTTCTTCGCCTACACCATCAGGAATTTGAGTTCCTCCTAGTCTCTTAGGCTTTACCATATATCCACAGTCTAATCCAGTGATCACTAGGCCCTACAGCGTGACATACTCTCAAAGCTTTACCGTGCATTCCATCCCGGAATCACTAGGCCCAATGGAGAGAAAATCCACCTCTTGGCTTTACCGTATGTCCCACCATTCATCGGCAAAGATTCATAGGCCCAGTGAGGCACACAATCTAGCTTTATCGAAACCCACAGTCCGGTTCAGGGACCATTACCACCATGTGTTTGTCAATCTGGAGATCCAACCTAGTCAACTTCAAATCCAATCTGGCCATCCCCCACAAAACACATGAGAGAAACCATCTCATCAAAGTTATTAGGAAATGGTAAGGCTAGGTTGAAAATATTGTCACACATGGAAAAACCCATGCCATGGTAGAAAATGAAACACATGCAATCCCATGCATGGAAAATATAGCAAGGAAAATACACATGCAATACCATGCATGCCAAATATAGCAAGGAAAATACACATGCAAGTTGATACTTGCAATGAAGCCTGTTATAGCTGCTTGATCTTTCCTTTCCCTACTTGTTCTTTGCTTCCTCTTGCCTTCTTTTCCTTTCTTGCTCTAATGCCCAAGTCCTCCAAGAAAAATCTAAGTAACCAAGAGTATGATAGAGAGAAAGAATAATGAGAGAGCTCCAAAACTAAACTGACCAAGTCTTGCCCACTGATCCTCATAAGCCTTTCTATTAATGAGGCCTCTATTTTCTTCATTTTCCATTATTTTCCTTCAATTTCATCCTCACATCCAACTTGTGACCTTTCAATTTCTTTTTCTCCTAATTTCCATTCTTTTTCTTCATTTTCCTCCACACATGCAACCTGTGACCTTTCACCTCCTTTTTCTCCTAATTTCCATTATTTTCATAAATAAGTGTGCCAAAACACCTTTTTTCCTCTTTATTGCCTTAGCCATTGCCTTTGCCAATTTCCTTAGCCATAAACAACCAAATGAACACCCCCTAGGATGTCTTCCCCACCATTTAGCTTGGAATATGTGTCCCATCATCTGTGCTATTTATATATTTTTACATGGAATTTTCACTAGAGATGTTACAAAACCCTCCCCCTTGGGGGAACACCGTCCTCGATGTTCTATGACACCTATAACCAACATAACTTCTAAAAACAAAAAATATTACAGATGGAGCTTTATAACATAGCTCGTTGCAGTATTTACAATGAAGGATATGCTCAAAGTGAAAACGTCGTGACAACATGACAACATACCACATACTGGAGTTTTATATCATAGCTCATTACGATATTTACAATAACCACATATACTTATACACATATGTACATTTTCTCAACCATAAAATAAAATAATATGAATCCACAACAAGGGAATCTAGAGGCTCACACCTCAACCCTCAACGTAATACTAGGATCCACCTCCTGCCTAAGAAGTCCTGAATCCACTACAAAGTCAAATCTGCATCTAATGTCCAACGTTATAATCCCATGCCACTTGTTATCTCAGTGAATAGTTACCGGCTCATTGTTCCAGGGCACACTCCCAATGTGCATTTGATTCCATCTAGCAATGCTAATGACTGAAAAAATCCATTTATGACGTTCCCTTCTCTGCTACACAGTCCCTCGTGAATCTGGTCAACTCTTCCGTGCTATCACTCACCTTCCAAGTTCCACTGGCGCCCCCATTCTGGGCAGTCCATCCCTTGGCAAGGCTTCCTCGCATCGGAAGATACAAAACCAAGGCATATACCCACCTCAACACCTATACTGGTCATAACATGCTCATGGAAATCAATGGATACTATTGGATACCAATGTTCCATAATGGCCCTGCTCCTGAATACTTTACTAACATGCTGCTGCATGTTCCAATTTCTTTTGTTGTTGCTGCTAATTCTTGTAGTCGATTCCAACCACCCAATTGGGCATTTCATTTATTCCTGTACCAAGCACATAATTTCAGTTAGATTTAAAATAAATTGAAATAAATTCACATCGTACCTCATTGATAGCTCATCAATAAGGTACATTTGCAATCTTGTTCGCTTCCTATCACAATAAGTTAAACTAGCATACTTGACCAAATCAACATATATAAAGATATCACATCACATTAGCTCAAACAAAACCATCATAATCATAAATAACATGTAACCATCATAAACTAGAATCATAGATCATAAATCAGAATCATAATTCATATCCATACTAAAACCTAAATACAATACTAATACTTATCCTTCATCGATCCTTACTGCTACCTTGGTTCTTTCTGTAACACATTGGATTGGTTGCCACACCCGACAAACATCCAATGCCTTCTCCTCAACCATGTACACATATGCATAGTGTGCAACACACACATAAGACCACATACGACATGCAACTCCATGCAACACATGCATGCACACCTGACATACAACACATACACCTACACCCAGCGTACGACACAACTCAATGCATATGCCTACACAGAGTACTACACAACAAGTACACATGCCGCAATACCATGACTACATGATGCACATACATAATACCACATTCCCTCAACACAACATGTATGGCATTCACACAATACCACACGTGCACCAATACCATATGTACAACATGTACATAGTACCACCAGTACAGCGCACCACCTGCACAATGTGTGCACAAAATCACATGTACATGACACCACCTGCACAACGTGTACATAACACCAAATGTACACTACACCATTGTACCATGTGTACACAATACCACATGTGCACAATACCACACGCACGATGTGTACGCGACACCATATGTACATAACATCACATGCATGACATGTACACAACACTGCATGCTTATAACACCTTATGTACAACATGTACATGACACCACATGCTCACAGCATCATTTGTACAATCATTCACACAACACCATATGTACAACATGCATGCAACACCAAGTGCAAATAGCACTGCATATCCAACATGTACATAGCATCATGTGTACACATCACTGCATATTCGACATGCATAGAGCACCATATGCACACACCCCACATAATCATCATGCACATAGTACAATATGTACAGAATACCACATATCCAACATGTATATAGCACCATATGCACACACATCGCATATACGTAATGAAGACAATACAATATGTATACAACACCCCATATGAAATATTCACACAACCCTATTTGTACCATCATGTACATAACATTGCATAAATAACATGTACACATGCTATGTATACACAACACCACAAGTACACACATCATAGATGCAACATGTACAACATATACAAAATATGCATAACAATAGTACCACACATCCAAAACCATATTGTCCTTACCAGGAAACCTTGCTTCTGGTATCTCATCCATGCTTATCCTAGCATGCTGCAGACCACACTACTTTCACTTTGTTGATGTATCCTTCAACATTACCTATTATAACATAGACATAGGCATAATACAACTATACAATATCAATTCATATCCACATGATACTGACCTCGTATATTTGTCGTGACTACTCTTCCCACTTGATTCCTCGCAAGACCAAGAACCTATTCATCTTGTTCTCCTGCATAAGAAATCATTCCTCCACAAGAATGATCCATGACAACCCTGTCAAACAGTAACATAGATACATGGATACATACATACATATATAAACATTAGCATAAAACATTCATGATCCTGTCAGACAACGACATACATTCATACATGTATACATATATAAACTTCAACATAATCATGATCATAAAATAATTACCAGATAGCGTAAGATATAGGTTAAGAGAAATTCCTTATTTATGCACCAGCATCGAGAGAAACAGTTCCCAACATAGCCAAAGCATATGACACCTCTGATCCATTTACTTTACCTTTTATGGTTACCTTTCTTGTTCCTACACTGCTACTATCCATTTACCACAATGAACCCAACCATTCCAACCAATTGTCATAGTCTTACCTTCCACTGTGCTTACTCATGCACAGAGCTTCATCTGGGTCTTATATCATGGGTTGGGTACCACACCTCTCTCCCGAATTCCATCAAATTTCCTCTTTCCCAACCAGCTCCCAAGACTCCAAACATAAAAGGAAAGATAAGAAAAGAGAAACAAGAAGAAGACCATAAAAACCAATAAAAACATGACTCTGCAAACAAAGTGGTATGGCCATACACTAGACATAAACAATGCTGCAAATAAAGCTCAACAATGTAGGTTTTAACCACGTACAGAAATTACCTGCATACAAATTCTAAAACACAGAAAATAAACAATGCGAGAGCATAACACTTAAAACACATATACAAAGAGATTTTCCCCTGGATCCCAAAACTGGGACTACTAGCTTGATTTTTCATTATATTCCTTTCAATGTTACAATACATATTTATACATGCTGAAGCATCCAATGCCATGGACCGAAAACCATCGTGTCCAATACCAAGGACTAAAAACCATCACCTCCAAAAACATGTGCGAAAATCATGCACAAAACCATAGGTGGGTCCGCCCAACCTAACATAGGGTCCAAAACCAAATTTTTTTGGGGCGCTGCCCTGGACCCCATAAAGTGGGGTTATGGGTATGCCTCAAACCCCCTGTGACTCCCCCCACTACACAATCGGCGCAACAAAGGGGGGTGCTCTGCCCCCCCTTTAACCCCCTGGTTCACTACGTACATTAGTCATGGAAAGAATATAACACAACCCAAAAACCAATTCATAAAAGACCAAAAGCACAAGACTAATAACAAACACCATGACTCAATCCCCATGGTTCCCAAGGAAAGATCAACCCGAGCCTTCTTCAAGATTTCATGGAAACCTCTCTTGCCATGCAACTCCCGGCATCATGCTCACACATGTCAACCACACGTTCCAAATATCAAGGAAATCATATTTATCAAATTTGAAATCAACTTTTACAAACAATGATGTCATAATCCATAGTCATTAGATATAATGCTACAACTATCAACTACATTCAAGTACATATCAACTATCTCACACATACATGTTAGTACAATCATCTTAAAACAAGATCATTTGAACACATACTCATATTATGTGATTCATCAATCATTCAACCACTTGCAAACATACCATGTTAAATAAATTAATTAGACGACATAATAGGCACCAAACACTCAAATACCAAATAGACGACATAATCAACTACGAAACACCAAGTATAATACATAAGAAAACTGATACCTTAGTGTACCTCAGGGGAGGCTATCTTGTCTGCATAATCAACCTAGTTAGTGAGATACAACCTTACAACATGTCAACATAAATCATGATATCCATAACAATAACTAACTAACATGTTCACGTCATAAGATCATAAGTATTTTCCTTTCATGCATAATAGCCACATATGTATGATCAATCTAGATTAGTATGACACCATCTCACAAATATGTCGGTTCATACCTGAATAGCACAACCATAACCATCTTCATAGGTCAAACCAGGTTAGCACAATACATATAACATCAAGATCTTCAAGGCAATGAACATAACCATCATGCATATGACCAATCCAAATTACGACATCAAGAGCTCAATGAAATAACTCTAATCATCAAGTTAATAGCATATAACAATAGTAAGCTCTATATCATGCTCATCAACAACATAAAACCGAATCGTCAAGTTAACTGTCATATAAAGATCAACAAGTTAACCTATAACATACTCATCAACAACATATAGCATAATCAACGGGTTATCTAATATGAAGAAACAATAGCAATGCATACAACTACATGTTACTATCATTCTTGACTATCCGACACATGTGCATATAACTACACTAATCAACCAACAACTATCATGCATGTAACCATAACATCAAAAGACATGTACATAAACCTAATGAATATAAAGATCCTTAACTTACCTACCTACTTGCTCAAATGCAATACTGATATGATGATCTGCCCTTGCGTTGAGGTCCAATGCTACAACTTCACTTTGATGATCTTCATCTCTTGCTTTATCTCAACCAACTCATTAGCAACATAACAACCAATAGCACCATGATGACCTAAATTGCATACAATGACTTCACAAGGCATGTTTGACCTACTATACATGCATAATCATAGTCACGACCATACATGCATACTAACAACCATTACTCCATTGTACATATTGCCACATGCAACCAACAATATGCATAAGAAATGCCAAATCAGCTACACCTACGCATAAATGCATGTAGTCGAACATAAGCGATCAATTATTGTAATCAACCTACAAGACTGATACATGTAATCAAAATATTCAAAAATGTAACCTAACATAGAAGGATGTAAGTAGGTATCATGAAATCAACATGTAATTGACATATAATTCATATACAATTAGTTACATGTTCCAAAAATCAAGACATTGTGTCTATTAATTTGAAATCAGCATTCACCAATACTAACAACCTATAACCATACCCCCTTACTATCCATGGTCCACACTAAGGTAGAAGGAGGAAGCTACTATAATGGTCTAATATCCAATGTCCAATTATGGAAATGGGATCTCCAAATATCTATTAAATTTAACCATACTTGAAAAGGAATTGAATTTTATTCCTCCTACATTTGTATGAGATTAAATCAAAACATTTCACTTATTCCACTAGTAACATAATAACTAAAAACATGCCACTTTCCCATTTCCTTACATGCAACTTTTCAAATTTCTTGCATGCAACCTTTCAAATTCCATACATGCAACTCTTCAAATTATTTGCATGAAAATAGGCATAGATCAGCTACATTCATATTATCATGCTACAATACTATCCCATCCAAGAAAAAATAACATTTTCTTCAAACAATTACCATACTTTTACATTTTCTTCAAACAACTACTATATTATTACATTTGCATGTAAGCATTTCTTCAAACACTTTAAGTGCAAACTAATATAGCAAACTATTTGCATACAAGTAAGCATATATCAACTACAAAAATACTATTAAACATCAATACTATCCCCAACCACAAACAACATACTCATTGGGGCATTTTTCAAACAGTTTGTACGCAATTAATCATTGAACCATTTAAGCATTTCATCAAACACTTTGCATGCAAACTAATATAGTGAATGATTCAACGCATATATCCTAAACTGTAGTAGAACAAGTTATGGAAATTGAACCAAATGATCAGTGGTATTTTCCATCACTATGGTTCAAGTCTCAACTTCTAAGATTTCTTAGATGAAAAGTTAAAACAAAAATACCAACACAATCCTATTTGGTGCACAATTCTAGGAGTATCCAGAAAACTCGATTTACACTGGTCATATCTCCTAAAATATAGCGAATAAATGTCTGAAAATTTTATCACAATATAAGTGCGATTTCCTCTCATTGTGAAAAAAAATTCCACTCCTGAGAGTGCCCAGAATAGACGTTATAAAAAAAATGTCAGCGTGACTTGTTTGAGGTCTGATTTTAGGAACATTCACAAGGCTCGACTCCCTCTACTCATATCTCCTAAAATATTGCGTCCCAATATCTGAAATTTCTACCACATAATCATTCATATTGCTTCTCAATGTGGATGGGTTTTCAGCTCTTGAATGCCTACATAAAAAAGTTATTGAATAAATGCCAACGTGACCTGTTTAAAGGTGCATTCTGGAAGGTCATCTTCCTTAGGTCATAATTCCTAAAGTATTGTGAACCAATATCTAAAATTTTTACCACATTATCAGTGGGATTTTCTTTTGGTATGGAAAACTTTTCAACTTCTAATATTGCAAAGAACAAAAGTTATAATAGATATGATAGAAAGGTCTAAAATTTAACCTTTGTTCTTCATTTTACCTATGATATAGCCCATCTAGTCCAAGTGTTTGCACCATGCTCTAATACTACTTGTAACACCCTCTGAGGTAAATTTGCATCTAAACAACATAATAGGAACATAAATACAATAAACATATCAGCCATCAAAATCTATATATATATATATATATATATATATATATATATATATATATATATCAGTACATTTTCACATGAAAATCAAGGGAATCAATTCTTTTCATTAATAATGCAATGAATCAACCGGTGATGGGACTAGCATGTTCCACCCAACCATACGTTGCCTAAGCCAAGTATCTCTTCAGCCAGTCACCCCCATGCCATATTCCAGGCATGAATGTGGGAATCATAAAACACATCAAAAAACACCAATCAATGTGGATGCCACCAGAGTTCTCCGCCTACACCGTGAGGAATTTGAGTGCCTCCTAGTATCTCAAGCTTTACCGTGCATCCGCAGTCTGATCCAGGGATCACTAGGCTCTACACCAAGACATACTCTCTAGGCTTTACCATGCATTCTATCCCAGAATCACTAGGCCCAACAGAGAGAAAATCCACCTCTTGGATTTGTTGTATATCCTACCATTCACCAACAAGGATTCCTAGGCCCACCGAGGCACACAATATGGCTTTATCGCAACCCACGGTCTGGTTCATGGGTCACTATGCTAGTAGCTTCATGCATCCTCAATCCCATTCATGGACCACTACCGCCATGTGTTTGTTAGTTCAGAGATCCACCCCACTCAGCGTCAAATCTAATCCAGCCATCCCCACAAAACGCATGAGAGAACCCATCTCATCAAAGCTATCAGGAAATGGTAAGGCTAGGTTGAAAATATTGTCACACCTAGAAAAACCATGTGATGGTAGAAGAATAAACACATGCAATCCCATGCATGCCAAATCTAGAAAGGAAAATACACATGAAGTACCATGCATGCCAAATCTAGCAAGGAAAATACACATGCAAGTTGATACCTGCAATGAAGCCTATTGTAGCTGCTTGATCTTGCCTTTCCCTACTTGATATTTGCTTCCTCTTGCATTCTTTGCCTTTCTTGATCCAATGCCCAAGTTCTCCAAGAAAACTCTAAGTAACCAAGAGTATGAGAGAGAGAGAGAGAATAATGAGAGAGCTCCAAAACTAAACTGACCAAGTCATTTCCACTGATCCTCATAAGCCTATTTATTAATTGTTGGAAATAATACTGAGAGGGGGGGGGGTGAATCAGTATTATCAGATCAATAAAACTTTTTCAATGCTCAAAAACATATACGCTACTTCAGTTAAGTGAACCCGCGTGTACACGCTGCTGTGTCTAAAGCAACTAGCGTATATCCAGAAATCTTATGATTCAGTTAGCTTATCTTCAGTAAATGCATCAGAACATTATTAACCATATTAACAGTAAACAGGTGCAGTATAACAGAACAGATCATCACACAAAATCCACACACATGAACACAAAGATATAAGGTGGAAACCCAATGTGGGTGAAAACCACCTGCTGCAAGTCATCTCAATCTTCTTCTTAATAAGAAAATACTTTTACAATATTTGTACTGGTGCAGTCTTATACCAGTACGGGAGCTACAACCCCCTTTGCTTTTGTACTAGCCGATCCATTTACTAGTACACAGGCTGCTATCTGCTACAATGCTCCAAAGATATCCCTTAGCTTTTGTACTAGCTTAGATACTAGTACGTAGGTGCTTGCCTACAATCTTCTCTCCTCCAGGTACCACGTTTCATCAATTTTCAGACTGGATACACTGAAGCACAACACATAATCTGTAAGGCCACTTTTCATCCAATTTTCATACTGGACCCATAACTATCATTGAATCTCAAAAAAATCATCAAACTCTGAATCACTGAAACCCTGTTAACAACAGTCACCAGAACACAGAGCAGACACAGAACTCTGTAATAACCATCAGATCCATCTGCAACTTCAAATATTAAGATTTACAATGTATACGCTACTTCAATGAATCAAACCTGCGTGTATACGCGCTTTTATCAAAGCAAACCCGCGTACAGATCTAAAAATAATTTCTATCAACTTGCAGCTGTATCAGACATCAATCATACTCATAATACTTATAGAACAATACATGCGTCAGTATGTAGATCTAGAATAAGCATCATAAAGATATTTCATTTCAAACCATTTGATCCCGATCTCTCCTTAGATCTAGTTCTCCATCAACCGATGAGATCTGATCCCGATCTCTCCTTAGATCTAGTTCTCCATCAACCGATGAGATCTCTCCTTAGCTCAGATCAAGCAATGCATCATCAACCCATAACCTGCATACTGGTTCTCATACTAAGCATCATAAACATAGTTCATTTCAAACCATTTGATCCCGATCTCTCCTTAGATCTAGTTCTCCATCAACCGATGAGATCTCTCCTTAGCTCAGATCAAGCAATGCATCATCAACCCATAACCTGCATACTAGATCTAATGCTTCATCAGATATTCAAGACAGTTCAGATGCTCTTGCCTAATGATTTCCTTCTCCTTATATAGCCTTAGGCCTTGTTCAATACCAAGAGCCAAAACCATAGTAACACAAAACCATCAACTTCAAAACTAGGGATCGACACGCCCGTCGAGACATAATGGTCTGAAACCATAGGCACAACTTCCAAGGACTAACCGCCATGGACCAAAGGTACTTTTCCACATACACGCGCTTTTGCTGAAGCCAACCTGCGTGTACACGCGACTTGGGCTTAACGAACCTGCGTGTATGAACTTTCTCTTCTTCTTATAGTTTGATCATCAATTCCTTGTTGCTGACCTTCTGTACTATGATTTGTCATCAGTGTGGTTTGCCATCAAGGACAACACTTATCTCATAATGCCAACAATCTCCCCCTTTGGACTTGATGGCAAAGCTAACTTGTCACACTTAGAACTATCATCTGATTCCTTTGAGCTGTCCTCCATCAGTCACATCTGATATCTCTTCTAAAGATTCATCCAGTTATACATAAGTGAGATATTCTTCTATGAGAGGGTTGCCATCAAGTACAACACATGCATCATAATGCCAACAATCTCCCCCTTTGGACTTGATGGCAACAACACCAAATCACTCTCCCCCTTTGACATCAAGGGCAAAGGGTGGACCAAGATATTCTCTTCCTTTGCTGAATCATTCCACTGTCCATACTCCCCCTGAGTACCTGCTGAAATCTCTGAATAGTCTCCCCCTTTGTATATGCCAAGGTGTACCAATCTATCCATGCTCCCCCTGAGTACATGCTGAATCTCTGTTCTTGCTGAAGTGTGCTGATCATGCTCTCCCTGACTGTAAGCAAGGTCTACAAAAGATGTTCTTCAAGAAGAACATGACTCTATACATCATAAAGGACCTTCCTATCACTTAGGACTCATACATACATCCATCTCTCAACTAAGTGAGGATATACAAAAATTGACTCATCCACCCAACCAAGTGGGAATACATCAAAATTTTACATATGACAACCAATCACATTGCATCAATCATCCCAGGCATAGTGGGGAAACCAAAATAGGCCGTTACATGACCTTGACACCATGAAAGAGATACCACAAAAGAGATATATGACATAGAGACGAAATAACTAGACCAAGACTTATGAAAGTCACCAGTAGCATCTGATAATCACCATTCAGATCAGCAACCAAGAGATCCTTCTGTTCTCCTTTCGCCTTTGTTCCTCCTGAAATCAACACCAAATGTGAACTAGAACCAAAAGCTTTAAGATAATGCCAACAATGCATCATTGGAAGATTATCTGCTCCCCCTGAACCTGTGCCAGATGATCTCTGTCAGACCTATATCAGACTTTCTGCAACCAACATCTGTCCCTGCTGATTTCCTTCAAATCTCCATATACGCGTCTGTATACACATAAACTGGCGTATATACGCAGATATCCCTTACGCAACACGCGTACACCATATACGTGACTATCCCTTTGTAAAACGGCGTATGCACGCGGATATCCTTTAAACAACACGCGTACACAAATTTCCATATCAGCAACCTGTAAATGTCCTGTAGAGAATAGGTCATCAACCTATAACAAGGTATGTCTACATCAATTCATCCCTTTGAACAGAATTCAGAGTCATTCACATTGTATCATGTGTGAAACCACCATAGCCATTTCATCAAGCTCTACATGATCCAAGTATCATTACTTGGGAACATCTGCATCAATTAACATATGTAAGGATCAACCTATCATCATATAGATAAGAACTCATCACCATGTCTTCAATAAAGAAACTTTGAGTAGTCATCCATGTATCAGCACTATGTATCTTGAGCTCAAATTCTTTTGACAAAGATTCTTGATATCATCATCAGCAACAATCCTTATCCGCATGAGTGCCTGCATCATAACTGTATGATATTTATGCATATGACAACAACAGTATATAAGTGACTCATCATCAAGTGAGGAAGATGTGTATTCAAGCTTTGTACTTCTCCTTGTTCTTATGAAGATCACCATGTAAGCACCATATATGCATCATCAAAGAATCAACCATAAATCTGATCTGAACATCTTCTATGTAACTCCAAGAATCATATGAGAGTTTATCATAGACAACTCACAATAGCAAGATATATCATTTAGCCATATAAGAATCATCACCAAGGATAATTAACCATAATGCCAACAATGAATTATTAAAGGCATATGCTCCCCCTCAACCTGTGCCATCTGTTAGATCTGATCATGCATATATCAGCAATAAGCATCAAAACATCATCATCCTCAAGTTAGGATCAAAAACACTTCTAGACATCATACAAGTAACAAAACATTTCCACACATCCTCAGCAGACTGTAACCAATAGAGCAAATAACAGACTGAATCATATCATATCCTTTTTCTGATCCTGTCCCCACTGCTTTTCCTCAGACTGACATATACGCGACTTTGCAGTGTCTAACTCGCGTATATATGCGACTTCCCTTTAAGGAACTTGCGTATGAGATTCAGGACACTGAAGTTTTACACTTTCAGCTCCCCCTGAGTCTGATATGTCTGTGTTGTGCTGTGTCTCAGTACATTGTGCTGACTGTACTTCCTTCTTCCTCCATATCTTCAAGTGTGATGAGGTTTTCTTCTTTTGGTGTGATGTCCATCCTTTGTTCCTGCATTCCTTTGCTATATGTCCAATCGTGTTACATCTTACATGTTTCATATTCCTCCTGTAGCAATCAGCAGCTTTGTGACCATACATATTACAAGCAAAGCAATATCCATTAAAGTACCTTGATTGAGATGACTTGTCTGCATAATGGTCTTGAACTCTTCTTCTTTTACATCTAGCTGCAACATGTCCAAGATTATGACATACATAACATTCAACATTATTCATAGGAGGAGTAAAAGATTTTCTTTGAAGACTTTCTTTCCTTGGTTGACCTTTCATCTCCTTGTTGATCATTTTGGATTTCTTTTTAGAGTTCCTTGCCTCACCTTGTGAACTAGATTCACCTTCAACAGATTCATGAAAACCAAGACCAGTCTTGATAGCAGGAGACCTTTGACTACTAAGAATATCATCCAAGACTTTAGAACTATCTTGAAATCGTAAAAGCTTATCCTTTTCTTCTATTTTACCTTTCAAGATATTTACCTCAACTTGAAGTCGTTCCTCCTTTTCTAGACATTGCTTCTTCATGTCTTCTCCATATTTCCTTCCTTCTTCCAACTGATGCCTTAGTCTGAGAATCTCCTTTTCTTGTTCTTCATTCAGATCCTGCTGCATTTGACGAACTCGGAAGGCACATTCTAGTTGAGATTTTAAGCTGGTGGCTTCGTTTTCTTGTTTCGCAATAGCTTGGAGTAGATCTGTATTCTGCTTCTTTGATTCTTCAAGATCTCCTTTTAGTGAGAGGATTGTAGCTTCAAGATTTTCATAGTAGCTGGATCTATCTTTGAGTTTCTTGATGGTTGTGCTTCTTTCGTTGACTTCTTTTCTTAATGATGTCACTTCATGCTGCAATTTTTGACATTGGTCTTCCTTGTCCTTGAGAAGCTTTCTCACCTTGTTTCCTTCTTCTAGTTGGGCCTTTAGTTTGGTAACTTCTTCTTTGAAAGCACATTCCCTTTTGTTCAATAGATCTTGTTGATCTTTAACTTTGTCTGCAAGCCTTCTAAACATTGCCTCTATTTGACACTTTCCTTGCTCACCCATAAAAGCATGTTCAGTAGTTTCACTATCACTTCCATCACTTTCACAAGGAAATATAGCAGGAACATCAGAGGATAACACATTCATACCTGATAATGATTCTGAATCTGATTCTGAATCTGAAGAGCTTCTTATACCTAATCCCCAATCGACTCTCCCACTGTCATAGTCCTTCTGAGATGTCTTCTTCTTCTTATGAGCTTTCTTCTTAAGCTTCTTTCCCATTGATCCACGGATCTCCTTCAAGCGATCAAGCTTCTATCAAAGGACCTGCTCTGATACCAATTGTTGGAAATAATACTGAGAGGGGGGGGGGGGGGGTGAATCAGTATTATCAGATCAATAAAACTTTTTCAATGCTCAAAAACATATACGCTACTTCAGTTAAGTGAACCCGCGTGTACACGCTGCTGTGTCTAAAGCAACTAGCGTATATCCAGAAATCTTATGATTCAGTTAGCTTATCTTCAGTAAATGCATCAGAACATTATTAACCATATTAACAGTAAACAGGTGCAGTATAACAGAACAGATCATCACACAAAAGCCACACACATGAACACAAAGATATAAGGTGGAAACCCAATGTGGGTGAAAACCACCTGCTGCAAGTCATCTCAATCTTCTTCTTAATAAGAAAATACTTTTACAATATTTGTACTGGTGCAGTCTTATACCAGTATGGGAGCTACAACCCCCTTTTCTTTTGTACTAGCCGATCCATTTACTAGTACACAGGCTGCTACCTGCTACAATGCTCCAAAGATCTCCCTTAGCTTTTGTACTAGCTTAGATACTAGTACGTAGGTGCTTGCCTACAATCTTCTCTCCTCCAGGTACCACGTTTCATCAATTTTCAGACTGGATACACTGAAGCACAACACATAATCTGTAAGGCCACTTTTCATCCAATTTTCATACTGGACCCATAACTATCATTGAAGCTCAAAACAATCATCAAACTCTGAATCACTGAAACCCTGTTAACAACAGTCACCAGAACACAGAGCAGACACAGAACTCTGTAATAACCATAAGATCCATCTGCAACTTCAAATATTAAGATTTACAATGTATACGCTACTTCGATGAATCAAACCCGCGTGTATACGCGCTTTTATCAAAGCAAACCCGCGTACAGATCTAAAAATAATTTCTATCAACTTGCAGCTGTACCAGACATCAATCATACTCATAATACTTATAGAACAATACATGCGTCAGTATGTAGATCTAGAATAAGCATCATAAAGATATTTCATTTCAAACCATTTGATCCCGATCTCTCCTTAGATCTAGTTCTCCATCAACCGATGAGATCTGATCCTGATCTCTCCTTAGATCTAGTTCTCCATCAATCGATGAGATCTCTCCTTAGCTCAGATCAAGCAATGCATCATCAACCCATAACCTGCATACTGGTTCTCATACTAAGCATCATAAAGATAGTTCATTTCAAACCATTTGATCCCGATCTCTCCTTAGATCTAGTTCTCCATCAACCGATGAGATCTCTCCTTAGCTCAGATCAAGCAATGCATCATCAACCCATAACCTGCATACTGGATCTAATGCTTCATCAGATATTCAAGACAGTTCAGATGCTCTTGCCTAATGATTTCCTTCTCCTTATATAGCCTTAGGCCTTGTTCAATACCAAGAGCCAAAACCATAGTAACACAAAACCATCAACTTCAAAACTAGGGATCGACACGCCCGTCGAGACATAATGGTCCGAAACCATAGGCACAACTTCCAAGGACTAACCGCCATGGACCAAAGGTACTTTGCCACATACACGCGCTTTTGTTGAAGCCAACCTGCGTGTACACGCGACTTGGGCTTAACGAACCTGCGTGTATGAACTTTCTCTTCTTCTTATAGTCTGATCATCAATTCCTTGTTGCTGACCTTCTGTACTATGATTTGTCATCAGTGTGGTTTGCCATCAAGGACAACACTTATCTCATAATGCCAACAATCTCCCCCTTTGGACTTGATGGCAAAGCTAACTTGTCACACTTAGAACTATCATCTGATTCCTTTGAGCTGTCCTCCATCAGTCACATCTGATATCTCTTCTAAAGATTCATCCAGTTATACATAAGTGAGATATTCTTCTATGAGAGGGTTGCCATCAAGTACAACACATGCATCATAATGCCAACAATCTCCCCCTTTGGACTTGATGGCAACAACACCAAATCACTCTCCCCCTTTGACATCAAGGGCAAAGGGTGGACCAAGATATTCTCTTCCTTTGCTGAATCATTCCACTGTCCATACTCCCCCTGAGTACCTGCTGAAATCTCTGAATAGTCTCCCCCTTTGTATATGCCAAGGTGTACCAATCTGTCCATGCTCCCCCTGAGTACATGCTGAATCTCTGTTCTTGCTGAAGTGTGCTGATCATGCTCTCCCTGACTGTAAGCAAGGTCTACAAAAGATGTTCTTCAAGAAGAACATGACTCTATACATCATAAAGGACCTTCCTATCACTTAGGACTCATACATACATCCATCTCTCAACTAAGTGAGGATATACAAAAATTGACTCATCCACCCAACCAAGTGGGAATACATCAAAATTTTACATATGACAACCAATCACATTGCATCAATCATCCCAGGCATAGTGGGGAAACCAAAATAGGCCGTTACATGACCTTGACACCATGAAAGAGATACCACAAAAGAGATATATGACATAGAGACAAAATAACTAGACCAAGACTTATGAAAGTCACCAGTAGCATCTGATAATCACCATTCAAATCAGCAACCAAGAGATCCTTCTGTTCTCCTTTCGCAACATGCGTACACCATATACGCGACTATCCCTTTGTAAAACGGCGTATGCACGCAGATATCCTTTAAACAACACGCGTACACAAATTTCCATATCAGCAACCTGTAAATGTCCTGTAGAGAATAGGTCATCAACCTATAACAAGGTATGTCTGCATCAATTCATCCCTTTGAACAGAATTCAGAGTCATTCACATTGTATCATGTGTGAAACCACCATAGCCATTTCATCAAGCTCTACATGATCCAAGTATCATTACTTGGGAACATCTGCATCAATTAACATATGTAAGGATCAACCTATCATCATATAGATAAGAACTCATCACCATGTCTTCAATAAAGCAACTTTGAGTAGTCATCCATGTATCAACACTATGTATCTTGAGCTCAAATTCTTTTGACAAAGATTCTTGATATCATCATCAGCAACAATCCTTATCCGCATGAGTGCCTGCATCATAACTGTATGATATTTATGCATATGACAACAGCAGTATATAAGTGACTCATCATCAAGTGAGGAAGATGTGTATTCAAGCTTTGTACTTCTCCTTGTTCTTATGAAGATCACCATGTAAGCACCATATATGCATCATCAAAGAATCAACCATAAATCTAATCTGAACATCTTCTATGTAACTCCAAGAATCATATGAGAGTTTATCATAGACAACTCACAATAGCAAGATATATCATTTAGCCATATAAGAATCATCACCAAGGATAATTAACCATAATGCCAACAATGAATTATTAAAGGCATATGCTCCCCCTCAACCTGTGCCATCTGTTAGATCTGATCATGCATATATCAACAATAAGCATCAAAACATCATCATCCTCAAGTTAGGATCAAAAACACTTCTAGACATCATACAAGTAACAAAACATTTCCACACATCCTCAGCAGACTGTAACCAATAGAGCAAATAACAGACTGAATCATATCATATCCTTTTTCTGATCCTGTCCCCACTGCTTTTCCTCAGACTGACATATACGCGAATTTGCAGTGTCTAACTCGCGTATATACGCGACTTCCCTTTAAGGAACTTGCGTATGAGATTCAGGACACTGAAGTTTTACACTTTCAGCTCCCCCTGAGTCTGATATGTCTGTGCTATGCTGTGTCTCAGTACATTGTGCTGACTGTACTTCCTTCTTCCTCCATATCTTCAAGTGTGATGAGGTTTTCTTCTTTTGGTGTGATGTCCATCCTTTGTTCCTGCATTCCTTTGCTATATGTCCAATCGTGTTACATCTTACATGTTTCATATTCCTCCTGTAGCAATCAGCAGCTTTGTGACCATACATATTACAAGCAAAGCAATATCCATTAAAGTACCTTGATTGAGATGACTTGTCTGCATAATGGTCTTGAACTCTTCTTCTTTTACATC
Organism: Pinus tabuliformis; assembly: GCA_031772625.1. Lineage (NCBI taxonomy): Eukaryota > Viridiplantae > Streptophyta > Pinopsida > Pinales > Pinaceae > Pinus > Pinus tabuliformis. The sequence goes on along the minus strand of CM062819.1, from coordinate 1,018,658,526 downwards.
TAGCTGCAACATGTCCAAGATTATGACATACATAACATTCAACATTATTCATAGGAGGAGTAAAATATTTTCTTTGAAGACTTTCTTTCCTTGGTTGACCTTTCATCTCCTTGTTGATCATTTTGGATTTCTTTTTAGAGTTCCTTGCCTCACCTTGTGAACTAGATTCACCTTCAATAGATTCATGAAAACCAAGACCAGTCTTGATAGCAGGAGACCTTTGACTACTAAGAATATCATCCAAGTCTTTAGAACTATCTTGAAATCGTAAAAGCTTATCCTTTTCTTCTATTTTACCTTTCAAGATATTTACCTCAACTTGAAGTCGTTCCTCCTTTTCTAGACATTGCTTCTTCATGTCTTCTCCATATTTCCTTCCTTCTTCCAACTGATGCCTTAGTCTGAGAATCTCCTTTTCTTGTTCTTCATTCAGATCCTGCTGCATTTGACGAAATCGGAAGGCACATTCTAGTTGAGATTTTAAGCTGGTGGCTTCGTTTTCTTGTTTTGCAATAGCTTGGAGTAGATCTGTATTCTGCTTCTTTGATTCTTCAAGATCTCCTTTTAGTGAGAGGATTGTAGCTTCAAGATTTTCATAGTAGCTGGATCTATCTTTGAGTTTCTTGATGGTTGTGCTTCTTTCGTTGACTTCTTTTCTTAATGATGTCACTTCATGCTGCAATTTTTGACATTGGTCTTCCTTGTCCTTGAGAAGCTTTCTCACCTTGTTTCCTTCTTCTAGTTGGGCCTTTAGTTTGGTAACTTCTTCTTTGAAAGCACATTCCCTTTTGTTCAATAGATCTTGTTGATCTTTAACTTTGTCTGCAAGCCTTCTAAACATTGCCTCTATTTGACACTTTTCTTGCTCACCCATAAAAGCATGTTCAGTAGTTTCACTATCACTTCCATCACTTTCACAAGGAAATATAGCAGGAACATCAGAGGATAACACATTCATACCTGATAATGATTCTGAATCTGATTCTGAATCTGAAGAGCTTCTTATACCTAATCCCCAATCGACTCTCCCACTGTCATAGTCCTTCTGAGATGTCTTCTTCTTCTTATGAGCTTTCTTCTTAAGCTTCTTTCCCATTAATCCACGGATCTCCTTCAAGCAATCAAGCTTCTATCAAAGGACCTGCTCTGATACCAATTGTTGGAAATAATACTGAGAGGGGGGGGGTGAATCAGTATTATCAGATCAATAAAACTTTTTCAATGCTCAAAAACATATACGCTACTTCAGTTAAGTGAACCCGCGTGTACACGCTGCTGTGTCTAAAGCAACTAGCGTATATCTAGAAATCTTATGATTCAGTTAGCTTATCTTCAGTAAATGCATCAGAACATTATTAACCATATTAACAGTAAACAGGTGCAGTATAACAGAACAGATCATCACACAAAAGCCACACACATGAACACAAAGATATAAGGTGGAAACCCAATGTGGGTGAAAACCACCTGCTGCAAGTCATCTCAATCTTCTTCTTAATAAGAAAATACTTTTACAATATTTGTACTGGTGGAGTCTTATACCAGTACGGGAGCTACAACCCCCTTTGCTTTTGTACTAGCCGATCCATTTACTAGTACACAGGCTGCTACCTGCTACAATGCTCCAAAGATCTCCCTTAGCTTTTGTACTAGCTTAGATACTAGTACGTAGGTGCTTGCCTACAATCTTCTCTCCTCCAGGTACCACGTTTCATCAATTTTCAGACTGGATACACTGAAGCACAACACATAATCTGTAAGGCCACTTTTCATCCAATTTTCATACTGGACCCATAACTATCATTGAAGCTCAAAACAATCATCAAACTCTGAATCACTGAAACCCTGTTAACAACAGTCACCAGAACACAGAGCAGACACAGAACTCTGTAATAACCATCAGATCCATCTGCAACTTCAAATATTAAGATTTACAATGTATACGCTACTTCGATGAATCAAACCCGCATGTATACGCGCTTTTATCAAAGCAAACCCGCGTACAGATCTAAAAATAATTTCTATCAACTTGCAGCTGTACCAGACATCAATCATACTCATAATACTTATAGAACAATACATGCGTCAGTATGTAGATCTAGAATAAGCATCATAAAGATATTTCATTTCAAACCATTTGATCCCGATCTCTCCTTAGATCTAGTTCTCCATCAACCAATGAGATCTGATCCCGATCTCTCCTTAGATCTAGTTCTCCATCAACCGATGAGATCTCTCCTTAGCTCAGATCAAGCAATGCATCATCAACCCATAACCTGCATACTGGTTCTCATACTAAGCATCATAAAGATAGTTCATTTCAAACCATTTGATCCCGATCTCTCCTTAGATCTAGTTCTCCATCAACCGATGAGATCTCTCCTTAGCTCAGATCAAGCAATGCATCATCAACCCATAACCTGCATACTGGATCTAATGCTTCATCAGATATTCAAGACAGTTCAGATGCTCTTGCCTAATGATTTCCTTCTCCTTATATAGCCTTAGGCCTTGTTCAATACCAAGAGCCAAAACCATAGTAACACAAAACCATCAACTTCAAAACTAGGGATCGACACGCCCGTCGAGACATAATGGTCCGAAACCATAGGCACAACTTCCAAGGACTAACCGCCATGGACCAAAGGTACTTTTCCACATACACGCGCTTTTGCTGAAGCCAACCTGCGTGTACACGCGACTTGGGCTTAACGAACCTGCGTGTATGAACTTTCTCTTCTTCTTATAGTCTGATCATCAATTCCTTGTTGCTGACCTTCTGTACTATGATTTGTCATCAGTGTGGTTTGCCATCAAGGACAACACTTATCTCATAATGCCAACATTAATAAGGCCTCTATTTTCTTCATTTTCCATTATTTTCCTTCAATTTCCTCCTCACATGAAACTTGTAACCTTTCAATTCCTTTTTCTCCTAGTTTCCATTATTTTTCTTCATTTTCCTCCTCACATGAAACCTATGACCTTTCACCTCCTTTTTATCCTAATTTCCATTATTTTCATAAATAAATGTGCCAAAATACCCTTTTTCCTCTTTAATGCCTTAGACTTTCCTTTTCCAATTTCCTTAGCCATAAAAAACCAAATGAACACCCCCTAGGATGTCTTTGCCACCATTCATCTTGGAATATGTGTCCCATCATCCGTGGTATTTATATATTTTTACATGGAATTTTCAGTAAGAATCTTACAAATGTTAATAGAAATCATTTGGGTAATATTACCCATGTTCCCTTCCAACCAAACTTCATGGGTTAGGATAGGCGTCTGAAGTGGTTGGGTTGGGAAACGAGAAGAGAACTCCTCAAGAAAGGTAGACAAGACTCCTGGGCCAGCTAAGAATGAGGAATGATGATGAGTATCATTCCAAGGTGCTTCCTCAAGAGAAATAATTTTGATGATACTTTCTTCAGTAGGAAACGTCTTGAGTAAGGGACCAGAAGAATCTAAAGAACCAAGCCAAGGATATTGAGAATACGTGTCAAGAGAGGTACCGAAAGTAGTGTGATCGATAGATACCGAGGCTAAAGCTAAAACAATCTCCACATAATTAATCTCGACGGGGCTTAATGGCATGACATCATCCCATGAATCAACTTGAGGAGGAATGACCCAAGCATCAAACTTAACCAAGATCATGTTGACTGAGGCAACATGCGGAGGTGGGAGAGGAAAAATACCCATTAAGGTGAGATCTTTGAAAAGTCTAGCCCCCACACTCTCATATGGAGCACCGGTATGCTTCACGTAAGGAACATTACCATCTAAGGAGGAAGAGGCAAGGAAATACAATTGGTCGACCGTGATGATTTTCCCTTGATGAGGAAAATGGAGCATGCGAAAAAGAGAGGAGGATATAGCATGTATAACATGGGTCCAACTCCATCTGAGTAGAAGATTATAGTTAAGATTTGTGTCAACAATTTATACTTCAAAATTAACTATCTTTCCTTCCAAGGTAATGGAAATATTAGGAAGGACATTGAATGGTTAAGAACTGTGTGCATCAAAGCCTTCCAATGTGTTAGGTGATTAGTTTAGGGTAGTGTTATCACTCCTTCAGATCTCCAAGGCTGAGGAAGAGTCTAGCTGAGGTAACCAAAAACCAAACTTTTGACTTGGTAGCTATCCCTACCAAGCTAGAGAGGGCTCTCTCCAAAGGATCACAGCCAAGAGGGCTAGATGGACTAGCATTTTAGGCTAGATATAGTAGCTCAAGGTTGTTTTGATTTGATTTGGTTGGGGTAGTCACTAGATGAGTGAATTAGGTCAGAGAGTGAACTAGGTCAAGGCGAAAGAGAATTTGAATTGCAGACATCTGATAGGGCAATGTAGGAAAGTTATTTTAGCACTTTGTAGTATAGTGATGAGATGGTTTAGACTAGTGAGGTTCTAAAAGGAGCAAGAGATCAGGAATTCTTTTTAAACTGATGAAATGAAACGATCTATGATTATTTTCCCAAAACATAGCATACAAGATGAATTCTTCTTAGCACACCTTGAAAATAAAACATAATTAGAGTTAAATGAATCATGGAAGCTATAAAACATTCATACATATGAAACTAAAGAAGAAATAATGTCAAAATACCATGCCATATGAATCCCACCAAAATAGTTGCAACTCATCCAATATATTTCATGCCAAATTCTGAAACACTAATACAACATCCAATAGATTCCAACCTGTAGAATGAATGAGAAATTACATGATATAGGCCTCAAAACCAACTCATCCTAGCCTCAGGGTTTGAATCCGAGAGGAGGAGCAGTTACAACAAAAGCTTAACTAATAGCTATAGTGTAGGGTGGTCAAAGTGACTCATCCCTAACTTAAGTGAATTGATTCATTACAAGTCATGGAGGCCATTTACCTAATGTATTTACCCTAGATAATATTAAAAACATAATAATTACGTTGACCACATCAATTACATTAGTAAAACATTGATTTCCCATAGGTAAAATCAAATTTGGAAAGAGACAGTGAAAAACTGGGCCGACTATCAAATGCATAGTGCCATATTCAGGCCCACTTTTTCTTTCCTTCTTGATGTTCAAATTGAGCCCAGGATAGCTCATTGGAATGATTATCTAGTCTAGTTTCTAAATATTCCTTTAGTTTTGAAAATGGGTTTTCTTTGAGCCTCCAAAACTTCATTCGCCCATGACTGGTCAACAAGTGCAGAATGAGGGTGAAAAAATGAAGTGTGCTCTTGCAGGAAATTTTTGGAGGTCTTTCTCAACTCCAAATTCAGCTTTGGATAGTGCATTGAAAATATCTTTCTATCTAGTTATCATTTGACTCATCAAGAAAGTCGTTTGGACACTCCAGCTAGGAGAAAAATATATTTTCCCAAGGGCACTCCAGACGTGCAACAAATCTCTTGTAGCAAATGTATTTCTGACATTTATCCAAAACCATGACACCTGTGTCAAAACTGAAGGATTTCTTTCATCCTTGACCTATTATGGACAAAAAATTCTCTCACTTTTGTAAAATCCATCTATGTTTGGTTGGAAACATACTTTGAAGCAAAACTGACCCTATGTGTGGCAAATGATTTGTCCCTTGGAATGACTTCTTGAAAAATGATGGAGACATGATGTTTATGAGTTGGAATGGCCTCTTCTACTTAGATATCTCTGATTCCATATCCAACCCTAGTTCAATGGGAGAGGAAATTAGGGTTTAGTGTAGGCAAAACAAGGGATTTGGGATAGTTATAGGAATGAATGGAAATAAAGGGGATAGGAGGCTTCTAAATTATTAGAAAAAATTTGGGAGGTAGGGAGGGATGTTAGGAATTCAAGGAAACTGGAATTTTAAAGATTGAGTGAGGGGAAGGGGTCCAAAAGGGAAAAACACATGCCTAGTCTAGAAAAGTGTCAAAAGTGTAGCAATAGGCTAGGGTTTGTAGAAAAATGATGATTTTGAGGGATAGGAGTGATGGGAAGTGTTTAGGAAGGTATATTGAGGATAGGCGAAGGCGTAAGAGAATCAAGATACAAGCTTTGTTGGTGATTTAACCAAGGAGGTCACGAAACCAAGAAAAATGCCATCAAAACCCTAGGAGAGGGAAATGAGAGGAATGGGCATGGGAAAAGGTCAAGGGAGGTAGATGGAGTGTAGGTGAGTGAGGATTTTTGACTAGGGCCACCATCAGTTAATAAATTTTTGAATGAGGACCTATGTGGAATGACAAAAATTTCTGAGCAAGGCCCTAATATGAATATGAAAAGAGGAGTTTTTTATCACTGATGGTAGTATGAAAATACTGACACTAACAGGTAGGAGAACCAATTGCCTTCCAACAAGACACAAACATGATGCATGTAGAAGAACCTTCATCAATAACGGTCCTATGAATTGTCTTTTCATTAATAATCACTTGAATGAGAAAGCAAATCTGATGAGGTAAGCGTGGAACATGGTTTTCCAGATCAAAGAAAATGAGGTTTGAATTAGATGGATGAACACCTCCAATGCTCGATAGTAATGCTTTCAGTTTAGAGGGAAAACTTTGAAGGACCTCGAGAGTAGACATGGCTTATGGTGCTTGAGCTAAATCCTCAACAATATTGTCATGTTGAGCGGCTCGATCATTTGGCTTATACGGGGACTTTCACAGCACACCTGGAGAGGGTGGTTGAATAGAGGAATCAAGATTAGGTCGCTCTATATGGAGAGAACTAGAGGTAGACGGGATAGTGGAGGAAGGGGTACTTTATTTCTATATCCCTGCCATTGGAGTTTGATAATATTTAGATTTGGTAGGAAAATTTATAGGTGTATTCATCATGAACACTTGGGAACCTATGGAAGCGGAAAACTGAGACTGGTCTACCATTTGGGTCTACTAGGATGGAAAGGCTTCTCTTAAGACAACCGAGGCCACTTTAAGCAAGCGAATAACTTTAGATCATCCGAGACAATCCTTAGTGTAATGATCCTCCTCACATATGAGGAAGGGATACTTAAGCTTTCTTTGAGAAGCATCACTAGTAGAAGATCTAGGGGGGCCCTGTTTTGGGGCATCAGCTTTGGCCTTGCCTTTGCCCTTGTTTTTACCCTTATAGGTTTTATCTATTGTGGTAAACTAGATAACATGATCCTCAGAGGTCTTCCAAGACCAGATGAATTTCAAGAGGGATCATTGGAACTAGTGCTTGAGACCGATTTCTGCTTGGAAGAAGATTTCATGAGAGTCTAAGACACAAAATCAATCACTCCATGAACAGGTGGTGTAGCGGGGGACTTCGATGCTGTCAAATCTGATGATGGTCTTGGAGCATCAGGTAACATCTCATATAATGTGCCATATTGGAAGTAGACTATGCATAAATACTGGGCATGAGCGATGTTTTTCTCCTTAGTAACACACCCACCCATAGCTATGTCCCTAGAAATTGGGCCAACGAATGATTTGGTGAACCATTCTATTAGCAACTGATAAGAAATTTCAAACTTGATCAAGCGACGTCGATGTCTCCATTTGTGGATGTGATCGAAGATATGGGTCTTGGTGTCTTGCTTAAGTGATGTAAGTAGATAGGTGCCAATTTCATAGTGGACTGGTAGCTGTAAATGAGTGAGGAAAGCCCTAGCGAGAGTGTTGAAGTAACTGTAGGTACCTAGAGGCAAGTCAATGTACCATTTTGTTGTAGCCCTTGTGAGAGTTTTTTAAAAATGCTAAAGATGGATAGAATCATTGATGTACGTGTTACACAGTAATTTGTCACTGCCTTCATCCCAGTCTTCCTACTGTGTCATGAGTCAAAAATCATTCATTCTCATGCTCTCTGATGTTGCCAACTGACCCACTTTGCCAAAGTTTCTGCCTCATCGCATCTGTTGGCCAAATAAGCGCGCTGAAGGGCGCGCCAAAATAGTCCAGAAGCACTACCATCGCGGAAGTACACGTGATTCCCGCGATGGTCGAATTTCATGTGACAGCGCAACTGTTGCTTCCCATGATGACATGACTAGCTACGTTATTCAATAGCAATGTCAGCGCGGCAAACCAGTTATGTTCCCGCGATGATCCAGTTTGGGAAAGTTTGTTCCAATAGTCGGCCTTCCAGATGACTCCAGACCTAGTTGTTGGCCTTGTTTATGTCGCCCTCCTTTCTCTGGCATGGTTGTTCCATCATTTGTGCTACCTTCCTTGGAGATAAGCTCATCCTCCCACCTTTCATGGAGACTCCTTCTCCTATTTAAGCTCTCACCATTGCTATGGGCTGCTAGTTTGAAATTCTTAGTCTTTGGAGTGTTGCTGATAGTATTGTGAGCTTGTTAGATAGCTGGTGTGAGTGTGTGATTGTTTGAGAGCTTGATGAAGGTTGTGAAGTGCCTTTGATCTTGTGTGAAACTTGTGAATGAGAGATACTTGTAATTTGGGAGATCCATCTCTAGGAGTGAATGCTTGAGGAACATGCTGGCTGGACCCTCCTGAGAAGGCTTCTGACGTCAAGACTTCGGTTGTAAGCTTACTCTATTTCATAATTAATGCAATCAATGATGTTTTCCTATGTCTTGTATGTGATGTACTAGATAGCTCATGACTTCTTGACTTTATGAGTAAATAGATTATTGTTGTATCCAGTTACGTGCTTTGTTGTATTTCCTTTGCTTTGTTTCAGGTTAATCACTCATTAGGAGAAGGAAGTGGAAGCTGGAGCAGTGCAACGGAACTCCATCGACCACCGGTTGAGGTAGGCCTCCAAATTGAACTATTTAAGGAAAATTGTTGTTGATTTTTCATTGTTTGTGGCTAGACCCACTCTAGGGCTAGAGGGGTTGCCTCCATCCGTAGAGGGAACACTTTCCTGCATCACAAATTGGCGAATCCACTGGGGAACTGGCCTTTGTTCTTTTCTTGTTTACTCTTGCCTTGCTTTTTGTTTTGGTCTCTTTTGGAATTTTGGGGATTAGTTACCTATTTTCTGAGTTTCCTAGCCTGATCTGGGAAATGTCCTTATTTGCTTAAAGATTGATTGTTTTTGATTTGGGAGTTTTTGGTTCGCCTATGGCTGTTTTTGAACATCATCGCATTTTTTAACTTAACAGTCGTGCTGTCATCGCGTCACCCTTTTTGTAATTTCATGTCCATTGTGTTATTACACCTAACAGTCGTGACGGTTCTGTAAATCGGACCATCGCGGAAAAGGCATGTACTTCTGCACTATCATCACTTTGTTGCTGCGTGTTGTTCTTTGTCAGCGATTTATTGCCAATATATTGCCCACGCTAATTGCTGTAGAATTGATTTTTTTCAATTCTGCCTCCTGAATCCGTCAGTCTTGCTAGTCCTTGTTGTTCTCACTTGGTTGATGATTTGTTTTTCACTGTTTAGAGGTTGAGGCACTCTCTTGTGAGCTTTGTTGAGCGAATCTTTCCTTTTTGCTTTGTGACCTAGTTTTATTGTTTCAAGTCCTTTGGATCGGTTTTGCTTGGTTGCTTGTTTGCAAATATTCATTTACTGCTTGCTATTGGTGTTGAGCCTTAGTTTTGGTCTTATTTTTGCTCAAAGAAACTTACTTATCCATCTATTTTCCATCGATTTTCCCTTCATTTATCCCATTTTGATGTATATTTGATATCCATTCAGGTATTTAATTTTAATTTTTCAATTTCTAAAGTTTTTATGAAAATTTGGTTTTTAGTGCAAAATTGGCAGATTCAGAAATTCCCGTAATAGCTCTATGGTTAATATGGTTGCAGGACACTTGGGCACGAATGGAATGCATGGATGGACAGCTTGGGAACTAGGACTAAGCCAGCAATGCTTAGTTCGAACTGAACAAGCTTTATTAGGCCCATTTGGTGCTAGTCAACCATGACTAGTCATGCAGGAATCCCATAGAAATAGGGTTGTTTTGAGATTTCATAGGAATGGTCATCTTTCTTGGGTTGGGGATAATGAATTCGACTTGGATAGGTGGATGAGAGTAGATGGGTTTGTTTGAGTGAATATAGATCAGTTTGCTCATGAGACTTCTTATTTAAAGCCAAAACTTTGATGGCTTATGTATTGATTTTGTGATATACTTTTATGCTGTGACATCTTTGGATTGAGAAGTTAATTTTAAAGACTTGTGTTATTATCATTTTTCTGTACAATTCTATGGATGTGTGACTGATCTAAGCTTCTGATATCACCTCTCAAAGTGTGCAAGGCAAGGGTGGAGGGCCCCCACTCCAAGCTAAGTACATTTCCTTGTTAAACTAGTTTTATTTCCTTGTAATTTGGTTGATTGTAGCACTAGTTTTTCAAAGCTTTATTTCGGTTTGCTTTATGGTTTATGCATAGTGATTGATTTCATTGGTTAATAGCTTATTCATCAGTTTATTGAGTTGGAAAAACAGGTGTTCAAGTTGGGCATCCCTTCTACTAAAATGATGAATCAAAACTAGTTTCTTTTGTTTACATGCAAGCAGTTTTATTTCCATTTAGATTTAGATATTGAGATGAATGAATTATGATGGAATATCTTATGTGTCTCTTAAGTTAAGAGCTTCTTTCATTTATAATTTATCCATCTTGAGCTTTTGGTTTCAATCTCTGATTCATTAAGTGATAATTGAGGTGAAGGTGGACTTCTTGAGGTCAAGAACCCTTTCAATGTTTCTCTCTTTTTAAGCTGATTGAATTAGAGTTATAAGATGTATTATCTTTAGCTTTTGAATAACTTATCTTTCAAGGTTTGGTTATATCTGATCTTCACATATAGTGAACTTGCCTCAAAGCATAAACAACCCGGATTGATAAGAAATAATTGTGTTAATTTAGGACCATAAATTAGCTCAACATTTTGGCGCCGTTTCCGAGGAGGCAAATATCGGCATAGTCAATAGAAAGATAAAAAAATTCAAAATCACAAAAAAATTAGTTACATTCCATTTAATTTATGTTTCTTTATGCCTAGATATAGAGATCCTCAAGGTAGATTTATTAAAAACCCCCCAAAAGTAGAAATAGGATCATCACACACTCCAGTTACTGGTAATCCAACAATTGAGGAGTTGGTAGAAAAGCAAAGAACTGGCCAAAGATTAACCTTGATTGAAAGGCAAACTTTGTTAGCTTGGGAAGCAAAACAAAAACAATTCTCCACTTCCGGAAAACAAAAAGAGAAAGGAAAGCAACTTTTTTTTCCATCCATCAATCCTTCTATCTTCCAACAATTTGAAATTCCACTTGAAATTGAGATAAATCAAACAATGGCAGAAGAGGGACATGGATCCATTATTCTCACTCCTGAACAACAAAGGGCTGAATTTGAAAGACAATAGAGAGAATGGAGAAGGAAGAGAGAGTAAGAGGCAAAACAAGAAAATGATAGGAAGCTAGAAAACGACCGGAAAAGACAAGAAGATGGACTTGACCAAGAAACTACTTTCGGTTTTCCGATAGCAGATACAAGTGCAATATTGGGAGAAGAAGTGAAAAGGAAAAATATTCCACCTTCTGTATTGCCAAACTTCTATGGAATGTCTACAGAAGATCCTGATTCATTCATGTTTGAATTTGATATCTTATGTAGAACATATGGATATATTGATGATGTTCATAAACTTCGTCTTTTTCCTGCAACATTAAAAGCAACAGCTTTAAAATGGTTTATGGGTTTAGGAGAACAAACAATAGCCTCTTGGGATGATATGCGAACCGTCTTCCTTAAGAAATATCAAGCTTATTGTAGATCTAGAGATTCAAAGGAAGATGTGTTTAGAATGACACAACAAGAAGATGAAAGTTTAGAAGAATATTTGGAAAGATTCGCATATAATCTTCAGAAGTCTAAACAACATTCTCTAACTCAAGAAATTGTTCGCACAATCTTTCTCAAAGGTGTAAGGGATGAATACCTTGACATTTTGAATGTGATGGGTAAAGGAGATATTTCAAACCTTCCATTCGATAAAATTGTCGAGTTATGTCAGAAATATTCTAGAGGAGGATCAAAAACCGGAAGAAGGGAAGTGAGCTCCAAAGCAGCAAAGTCAGCTGCAGGAGGGATAACAAGAGCTGAAATAGGAAGTCTATCGGAAAATTTCAAAACAGATCTTTTGAGTACATTAGGGACACAAGTGGATGTGCTAAAGGCAAACAAGAAGAAACAAGAACAAGAACAAGCCTTAGCAATATTTTGTTCAAAATGTAAAAAGAAACATCCTTTGAGAGACTGTCCTTTGGATGGTATTCAGGTTTGTGGTCTTTGTACAGGCAATCATTCCACAGAGAGTTGTGTAAAATTGAAATCGTTACAAATTAACTCAATAGAAGAAGTGCCAGGGACAGAAGGTTTCTATTATGTTGCACCACGAAGACCATGGCAACCTAGGATGCCTCAACCAAATCAGCCACAATTCCCTCAACAAAATTATGCTTATCCACCTTATAATCCTTGGACCCCTCCAATGCCATGGCAAGCTTGGCCTCCACAACAATATTCACAACAACCTGCACAAGGTTGGAGAGGATATGGCTATGGACACCAGCAACCTCAACAGTATCAACAACAATACCAGAAACAAAACCAACAACCATTTGCATATCCACAATATCCGCAATCCATACCCTTTCAACAACAACATTCTGTATATCGCAATCCATCCCATTTCCACAACAGAATCCTCCATCGTTGTTGACCCAACCACAACAATTACAACTACCTGCAAATCAACCCAGACCAACTCAACTGCCAGCCCAACCAATGGCCAATCCAAATAACAGGGTGGACAAATCTGCATACACTATAGAGGAAGCAACATGTTTTCCTACATATTCGATCCTTCCTCTTGATGATGTCCATATAAGGTCTGGAAAAGTGATTAAAAAGGATTCTCCTCCAATTATAGAAGAACCAACTGAACAAGGAGAATCATCTGAAACATCACAAACTGAGGTACAAAATCAGAAAGGAACAAATGTTACAACACAAACACCACCTTATCCTGAAAGGTTGGTGGAGCAACAAAACCAAATAATCCTTCCTGAATTTGATATCTTAGATGAGTTAAAAAATGCTTATGTCAAAATTCCTTTGTTGAAAGCAATTAAAGAAATACCAATATATGCTAAAACAGTAAAGGAATTGTGCATTCAGAAATCAGAGAAAAAGAAAAAGGATCCTACAACAATCCAAGTCATTGGTAAATTAGCAAGTCTCATGTCTACACAAACCATAGTAGAAAAATATATTGATCCTGGTATCCCAATGGTTACCATATCAATAAATAATTTCTTTGTACCAAATACATTAATAGACTTGGGAGTAGCTATAAACGTAATGACAATGGAGACAATGAAAACTTTGCAATTAAACAACATTAGATCAACTTCTACAATCTTGGAATTAGCAGATAGATCTAAAGTTGTTCCTGAAGGAATATTAGAAGATATCATAGTCTCCTTGCATTCATGGGAGTATCCTATTGACTTCCTGATCTTTCAACCAAAGAAAAACTTGGGAGGACATCCTCTAATTTTAGGAAGACCATGGTTAGCCACTGCTGATGCCTTCATAGGATGCAGATCTAGAAGCATGATTATTTCACATGGAGATGAAAGGAAACATATCACTCTTTATTCACTTGCACAATCCACTTCTTTAGAATCAATACTTGAAACTCAAGAAAAGCAACAATCAAAAGCAGTTTTAAGTATAAATCAATTCTTTGATTTTAGAGAAGAAGAAGAGAATGAAGATTTAATGGACCTTTTTATCTCAGAACCAAGTATCTCAGAGCAGCTTAGAGAAGCTCAATATGAAGCTGCAAATGAACTTTTGAATCAATGTTTTCAGGAAACCTGTACTGTTCAAACTTTGCGGAAATCTTTTATAGACATCTTTCCTGTAAACACAGTCTCCACTCCTACAACAAAAACAATTGAGGTATATCCTGGAAAGCAATTAAACATTGGAAATCAATTGCAATCAACACAAGAGCAAGAGGTAATTGCACTATTACAGAAATATTCAAAAGCTTTTGCTTGGGATTATACTGATATGCAAGGAATTCATCCTAGCACATGTATCCACCACATCTACACAGATGACCAGCTTAAACCTGTAAGACAACCTCAAAGACGAATGAATCCGATGATGAAGGAAATAGTGAAAGAAGAGTTGCAAAAATTGTTGCAAGTTGGATTCATTTATCCTATTTCAGATAGTCAATGGGTTTCTCCACTGGTTATTGTGCCAAAGAAAAATGGAAAATGGAGGGTATGTGTAGACTACCAGGAATTAAACAAAGCTACACTCAAAGATCATTTTCCTCTACCTTTCATTGACCAAGTGTTAGACTCATTAGCTGGCAAGAAATTTTTCTCCTTCTTAGATGGGTTTAGCGGATACAATCAGATCATAATAGCAGAAGAAGACCAAGACAAGACAACATTTACTTGCCCATGGGGAACCTATGCATATAATGTTTTTCCATTCGGTCTATGCAATGCACCTGCAACTTTTCAAAGAGAAGTACTTGCAATATTTGCTGATCTAATTAATGAATGTGTAGAGGTCTACATGGATGACTTCACAGTTTACGGAAACACATACAATGATTGTTTAAATAACCTTGAGAAATTTTTGAAACAATGCATTGAAACAAATTTTTCATTAAGCAATGAGAAATGCTATATGATGTTGACAGAAGGAATAGTTCTGGGACACCACATTTCTGCTTCAGGAATAAAGGTGGATCCAGCCAAGATCCAAGTCTTAGTAAACTTAATGCCTCATACAACATAGAAAGAGGTTAGAAGTTTCTTAGGCTATGCAAGCTATTATAGATGATTTATTGAAAACTTTAGTAAAATAGCCCAACCTCTGTTCAAATTATTAGCAAAAGACATTGAATTTCACTGGACAAAAGATTGTCAAAATGCATTTCAAATTTTGAAAGAGAAATTGTCTGTTGCCCCCATTCTTCGTGGACCAAATTGGTCTTTACCATTCCATATCTCAACTGATGCATCTGATACAGCAATAGGTGCCTCTCTAGGACAGAAAGAGAACTTGTTTACTTATGCAATATACTTCATCAGCAAAAATCTAACACCTGCAGAAATGAACTACACAGTCACAGAACGAGAAATGTTAGCTGTTATACATGTAGTAAATAAATTCCGGCACTATATAACATGATATCAAGTTTTCATCCATACTGATCATTCAGCAATAAAATACTTGATGAAAAAACCAATCACCAATGGACGAATAACAAGATGGTTACTGTTACTACAAGAATTTAATATCACAATACAAGACCGGCCAGGAAGAGAAAATCAAGTGGCTGACTTTCTGTCTCGCATACACTCACCCTCTGATCCAAATCCAGTTGTAGATAACTTTCCTAATGAACATCTGTTTGCCATTACAGTCAAAACACCATGGTTTGCAGATATTGCAAACTATTTGTCATCTGGAAGGTTTCCAGCTCAATTCACTAAAAAGCAAAAACACAAAATTGTTAGAGAAAGCTCTAAATATACATGGGTCAATGGTGATTTATTTTATACTGGTTCAGATCTAATAATTAGAAAATGCATACGAGAAGATGAAATATTAGATATTCTAAGAGCATGTCATGATGAACCCTGTGGTGGCCATTTTGCAGATAAACGAACGGCATACAAGGTGCTGCAACTAGGCTATTACTGGCCATCCATCTTCAGAGACTCTAAGAAGTATGTCAAGCAATGTGATAGCTGCCAGAGAACAGGACGACCAATAACATCAGATGAAATGCCACTGAAGCCACAAGTTCTCATAGAACCATTTGAGCAGTGGGCACTTGACTTTGTTGGACCTATCAATCCACCATCAAATGGGAAGAGGTACATCTTAGTATGTACAGACTATGTAACCAAATGGGAAGAAGCAAAAGCAGTTAACAGAGCAACAGAAGATACAGTGGTCACCTTTCTTTTTGAAGAAATCTTTGTCAGATATGGAGTACCTAGACAAATTGTAACAGATCAAGGAACACAGTTTACATCAAAGTTGGTACGAGATCTAACAGAGAAATACAAGATCAAGCACATGAAATCAACACCATATCATCCACAAGAAAAAGGTCAAGTCGAATCAACAAATAAAGTCCTGGAAATTATTATGACAAAAACAGTAGAGATGAATAGAAAAGACTGGTCTGAAAAATTAAAGGATGCGCTCTGGGCCTATACGATCACTTGGAAAACAACAACTGGTTTCAGTCCATACCAGTTAGTATATGGGAAGGAAGCTCTACTTCCTATAGAGTTTCAGATACATACATACAGACTAGCAGCTGAACTAGGACTCGACTTGACATAAGCACAACAGCAGCGGATCATGGAACTGAATCAGTTAGATGAGCATCGTTAGCAAGCTGTGGAACATACTACATTAGTGCAACAACAAAGAATGAAGTGGCACGACAGATACATCAAAACAAAGACATTTCACAAGGGAGACTGGGCATTGCTTTTCGACTCCAAATTCAAAGAATTCAAAGCAAAGTTCACAACACACTGGCTAGGCCCATATGAAATTGATGAAATCTTTGACAATGGAGCAGTAAGGATCAAGACAATCGACCAGGATTCCACCTCATTTATAGTGAATGGACATAGGCTAAAAGTTTATAATAAACCTATCAGTAAAGAAGCATTTATGAAACAACTGATCGAAGACACAGAACTGGAACTCATGGCGCCAGATTCGCCATCTTCCAGTCTACTAGTGCAATAAAAATAAAAATAAAATAAAATAAAAAAAAAATAAAAATAGAAAACAAGAGAGAAAAAAATATACTTGGACTCTATGAATTCTTTCTACTTGTTCTACAGTTCTCTGATATCTTTACTGCAGGTACACTCCACCAACCAATGACTTGAGGACAAGTCATCTCTTCAACAAGGGGGGAGACTTGCATTTTCTCTTTAAGTGGACATCTGAAGTTGCAACCATCTTCTCTTTAGCTGGAAACAAGACCTGTATTGTCAATAGAAGGACCTGATATACCAAATCATTGCCAGGGGACCTGAAAGACCTGCCAATGTCAACACAACATGTGCATCTTTTGTAAGCAGAAAAGGGACCTGAAACAATGCATCATTACAGAGGGACCTGATTATCAATTCAATATTAGAACTTGAAGAACAAGGAGCAGCAATAAAGTCTACATTTGAATCCATCTATGATCAATTAATTTCATCCTACTTGTACAACCATCATTCAGGGGAGTATACGTGGTCATTTTGTGCTTTAAAAATTCAAATTTTTCTTAGAAATTTTTAGTTTTTGTTGAGTTGAAATTAGTACCTAGGGATATTCATTATCATTTACATCCTATATTCCTATAACCCCTATACATTATAACCCTATTCCCTTTCATTTCCATACATATTCCCTCTTTTCACTAACCCTAATACCCGTAAGTATTTTTCTTTGCAAGCTTAAAAAGGACAAACTAGGACAACTTTCAACCTGCACATACATACAAGTTCATGCAACTCAGAACATTAGTAATGGTAATAATTTTAAACATGACCCCAATGGTCATTTTAAAATTATATAACTATGTTATATAAAGTCAAAGAAAAACAAAACTTATGCGCTATATGGAAATCAAAAAAATATATATACCATAATATATATGGAAATATCAAACAATACATATACCATAGGTTGACAAAAGGAGTGAATGCGCTATATTCATTATCAAACGCGCATAAGGTATATGGTAAAGGGTATATATATATATATGTGTTGCATATAAAAAACACGCATATGGTTCATATGGTATAAGGTATGGCATATAACATGGTCACAAGCAAAGGTTCATGGACGTTAATGAAATATGGTGGATGGCCGAGAATGAACAAACAATAGAACGTTACGGTGGGCATCCAAACATCATGGCATAACGTATCATTACACAGTGAGCAGTGAATACATGGTAGTGGAAGCATACGGCGGTAGGTATGATTATAAACCATTGCAATGAATCCCATACGACAACCGGCCAGCACTTAACACGGTGGCATGGCGATCTGTTTACCCATTGGTTGAGACGCTACGCAGGGATCATGCGTACCAAGCCACGACTTGGCATCCTCATGACACAGTCGGGCGACTGGTCAATAGGACGGCCATGTAAGCCATGACTTTTCAAACACCAATGAATACACATTTCGGTACAGCCGAAACGGTCATGAACACTAACCGAGCTCATGAGCAGTTCAAACAATAACCCTGTGTCGTGTTCAACCATGATCCTCATCACTGCATAAGCTCAGAAAATGGTGTTTGAAGCTGCCGCCCAGTGAAAAGAGAAGCGAATTGAGTCGGGAGAATTTAAAGAAGCAAATTGTTCCGGGATTGATGTTTGAATAACGGATTTTCAGGGATTTATTAAGGTAAGGTGTTGGTTGTTTTAAAAGCTCGGCACAGTGAATCGAAGTTAGACTCTCAGTTGTTTATGATAACGATTGTTTGTCTTGCCACCAGTCAAATTGAAACGGTTAAACCAAGATTTGGAGCGCCGATATCCCTCCAGGTGCTCGGTGATCTAAGGTAAGCCAAAATCGTAGCCCCAACTCGGTGATTTTCTGCATAAAAATTGGTATGAATCCTTAGTGGATCAGGTTTCATTTAAATGCGAAGGGTTTGCATGGTCGACACGTAGATTTTGGCAATGAATGTGGAATTGTATGTTGTGTTGTGTCAATAACGTAGCCCATGAACTAAGGAAACATACAGTGCAGTGTTGTTATATGATGAATGGTGGTGAATGTTAATAAGAAGCGCCGCAGAATGCGCACTACATTTATATTGTCATATAGTTGTGCACCGATTTAAAAACAAACAATAAAAAACAACATGCATCCCTTGCTGCGCACTGATTTACATCAAAACAGAGGATTGATATGTTTTAAAGATTGAATGCCTAACGCCATTTTTGATGAAGGGATTGTATGTCGAAATCATTTGAATATGCTGTGTTTGTTTTTGTTTTGGGTCGAGAGTTTTTATGAGACAGCCGAGAGCGGTGTTTATAAACTTTTCATGGGCCGAGGATTGTATTTTTCCAGGGTATTTGTAATTTGTTTATAAGGCCGTGAGCATGATTTCAAATGCGTTGTGTTTATTTATTTTTAGAGGCTGAGCATATGTGAATAGCCCTCTAGTTGCCATGCTAAGGTTAAGTCGCCTTCGTGCATGGCTCTGTTGCACCTGAAGCATAGTTGGTATAAGATTGAGGTCGTGTGCATAATTTTGGCACATTACACAGTCAATTTAAAAAAAAAAAAACGATATATTGGGTTAGGCTGAGAGCATTTTTGAACATTTGTTGGTGAGGCCGAGAGCTAAATGTATGAGCGTTACACAGTTTTCTTGGTTAAAACATAAACAGTCATCAATTATTTGAATTTTGGCAAAATAAATAAGGACTAGGAGCATGTATAAACATTGTTTGTATGTGTATTTTTGTTTTCAAGAACAGAGGGCAGCATATTAACAGGGTATACAGACATTTGTTGCATTGAACAGGGGTTAAAACAGTGTTGTTGCAGAGGGCAGAGTCAAACAGAGGTGAATTGAGTTGATTGAAAAGAGGAAGGTAAGGTTCTTTGCCTTCAGAAATTTCATTTCAAAATCAAACAAATAATTGCATCTTTCTTTCAAAATGAAATTAGTAACAACAGAGGAATTTATTCATTGGTTTACAGAAGCAATGTCAATCAGAGTAGAGCCAAAATTCCAGATAGAGAGTTGGGGGAAGGAAACAATAGAAAAACTTTACCAAGCAGGGATGATCAGTTTCCTACAAAAATTTGATGGCCACTCTGAACAAATAACCAGAGAGTTTATAAACAATTTCAATGAAGACCAGACACAGGTGGGAGATGTCATTATTCCTGTAACCCAAGAATATCTTTCCCAAGCCTTAGATCTGCCCATGATAGGTGAGAAGTATTACAAAGGCCTACACTTTAAAGAGAAAGCTTGGACTTTCTTTCTTGAGAAGAACCGGAAGGGGACATTTGACAGAACAAAAGGGATACCCAGGGAATGGTCTAATGAACCATGGGGTGAGTTGGTTTTGGTTATCCGAAAGTTCTTGACCTGTGATAGGGGGTATAGCATGGCTCACTTGTATCATGTTAGACTTCTGCAGCATATAAAAGGGGAGGATAGGATAAACTTGCCTTATTTCCTATATAGGAGCCTCTTGAGAATGATATCTTGAGAATGATAGAAACAGTCAAACATGAACACAGGCCTAAAGCAGGACAGATATACCATCAAGGATTAATCAAAATCCTAGTTGAGTATCAGGTGAGATCACAGGGCATAGTGCGGCGAGAATTCATGTCTAGAAATCAATTCATTGAACAGGTTCATGAGGTACAGGACAAAACAGAGTAGGAGAACAAAGGATTGATGAACTCACCCTTATATCCTATAACAAGAGCCAAACAATAGAACAACATGGCCATGCAAGAAAATGAAACATCTGTTATGTCTATTCCTAGGCAATTTAGGAATAAGAGTCCCATTGACTTAGAAATGGAAGTAGAAACATATTCCCCAAGACAGCAAGAAGAAAATGATTTTTCACAAGAGGCATTTGAGAAGGATTCTTCCTATGATGGTGCAGCAGCAGCATCACTTATGAAAACAACACAAGATTTTGAGAGACAACTTAACTTAGGAAGAATCAGGGATCTAACTGACCAATTGGAAATTAGCAAAATCTTAGAGAAACAATTAAAACAAGAACCAAGGCAAATAAGAAAGATAATACTAAATTGGTCAAAGAAAATGAGAAACTGAATGAAGAATTGGGGAGGCTAAAGAGGAAAAATGATCTACTTTCTAAGCAAGCATTTAAGTGGCTAAAGGAAAAGAATATGTGGTAGGAAAAATATGAAAAACAAAAGGTCAAAGCAGCTTTGTTTAGGGAGAGACATGATACAGGTTTGGATTGTTTGGCCAGGGCAGCACAACAAGAGGCATCTACAGGTACAACATCTACTATAGAAAGGCGAAGGTCAAAGAAGAACAAGCAAGCATGGGGACATACTTGATGATAAGCAAGGGAGAGATGTTGAGCCTTAGTTTTGGTCCTATTTTTGCTCAAAGAAACTTACTTATCCATCTATTTTCCATCCATTTTCCCTTCATTTATCCCATTTTTATGTATATTTGATATCCATTCAGGTATTTAATTTCAATTTTTCAATTTCTAAAGTTTTTATGAAAATTTGGTTTTTAGTGCAAAATTGGCAGATTCAGAAATTCCCGTAATAGCTCTATGGTTGATATG
Organism: Pinus tabuliformis; assembly: GCA_031772625.1. NCBI lineage: Eukaryota > Viridiplantae > Streptophyta > Pinopsida > Pinales > Pinaceae > Pinus > Pinus tabuliformis. Next base: position 1,018,637,174 of record CM062819.1, on the reverse strand, counting down.
GTTGCAGGACACTTGGGCACGAATGGAATGAATGGATGGACAGCTTGGGAACTAGGACTAAGCCATCAATGCTTATTTCGAACTGAACAATCTTTATTAGGCCCATTTGGTGCTAGTCAACCATGACTAGTCATGCAGGAATCCCATAGAAATAGGGCTGTTTTGAGATTTCATAGGAATGGTCATCTTTCTTGGGTTGGGGATAATGAATTCAACTTGGATAGGTGGATGAGAGTAGATGGGTTTGTTTGAGTGAATATAGATCAGTTTGTTCATGAGACTTCTTATTTAAAGCCAAAACTTTGATGGCTTATGTATTGATTTTGTGATATACTTTTATGCTGTGACATCTTTGGATTGAGAAGTTAATTTGAAAGACTTGTGTTATTATCATTTTGCTGTGCAATGCTATGGATGTGTGACTGATCTAAGCTTCTGATATCACCTCTCAAAGTGTGCAAGGCAAGGGTGGAGGGCCCCCACTCCAAGCTAAGTACACTTCCTTGTTAAACTAGTTTTATTTCCTTGTAATTTGGTTGATTGTAGCACTAGTTTTTCAAAGATTTATTTCGGTTTGCTTTATGGTTTATGCATAGTGATTGATTTCATTGGTTAATAGCTTATCCATCACTTTATTGAGTTGGAAAAACAGGTGTTCAAGTTAGGCATCCCTTCTGCTAAAATGATGAATCAAAACTAGTTTCTTTTGTTTACATGCAAGCAGTTTTATTTCCATTTAGATTTAGATATTGAGATGAATGAATTATGATGTAATATCTTATGTGTCTCTTAAGTTAAGAGCTTCTTTCATTTATAATTTATCCATCTTGAGCTTTTGGTTTCAATCTTTGATTCATTAAGTGATAATTGAGGTGAAGGTGGACTTCTTGAGGTCAAGAACCCTTTCAATGTTTCTCTCTTTTTAAGTTGATTGAATTAGAGTTATAAGATGTATTATCTTTAGCTTTTGAATAACTTATCTTTCAAGGTTTGGTTATATCTGATCTTCACATATAGTGAACTTGCCTCAAAGCATAAACAACCCGGATTGATAAGAAATAATTGTGTTAATTTAGGACCATAAATTAGCTCAACAATTGGTTTGATTGAGCCTTCCCCTTTCCTTACTTTTGGCATTGTTTCGATTTCTCTTCACTACCCGGACATAGATTACAATTGTTTGGATCAATCGTTTTTCCACATTTCTTTGTTGCTTATTGGTTTCTTTAGATTAAAGGCATCAAAATCAAAATATTGCATTTCAATTAGCATTGCGAAAGTGAAAGTAAATTTGCATTTCAAGTTGCATATTGAAAAGCGAATGATTAGATCTCTCATTAGTAGTATCCATGCATTTTAAGAATTGATGTCTGCTTGCATTGAGTGACCCTTTGTTGCCTTGGTTTTCTTGGTTTGGGAATGATCTGTCTACCCTTCCATAGGGAGGTGTTCATCGAAGAAAAAGGATACTTCCTTCATTCTAGTTGCATCCTAGGTTTTGTTATATACATACGGTAAGGCCTGAAAACTGAAACGTAATCCAAAATCAACTTTAAAATGAACTGAATAAATATAACAACACATTGGAACATAACAGATGCATTTAGAGGTCTAGGCTAGAGATGTGATCTAGCGTCGTTAAAACTAGTCACTTTTGTTTCCACTCAAGGTTGGGTGATTCCTCCTTCTGTGATTCAATAGTGGTCTAGTACAGATTTGTGCTCCCACGTACCGTCGAGTATATGGGGAGACCCCACTAGGTTATCATACTTTATCCATAGGAAGCCATGTCTACTGCCTTAAAAGCCGTAACGAACCGAACACAACATTTGGGAAGATTGACTGCCATATGGAAAGTCCTTGGTTTTCATATGACTGCCAAGGTGTATATGCAGTTTTACGGATTTCTCTAGTAAACCTTTTTGCCTAGTTCTCCAGAGTAGTCACTTTTGCTCCTTTTCGGACTCCCTAAAAGAAAAGGTCTATCTGAGCACTTGTCACTTCAGTCTTAATAAATATTCGAAGGCAACTAGAGTCATATTTTGTAGTTTTCTCGACTCTTTAAAAATGAAAAGGTCAAGGTTTGTTCCTGTGTCTTAAAATTCATTCGGCCACGATTCACATTTACCCGGTTAGATCTTGTTTGCGTTAGCTTGAGTAGGGTCCTTTCTCGTTAGTTTACCTAGGATCTTTTGAAGTTGTCATCTTGGCGGAATCACCGATCCCATCTCCCGTTCCAAGTGACCAAGGGTCTCCTTCTTCTGTTGCTCCCGAGGTACTAGTTGTGAATGATACTCTCCTTGTTATTCCGAGTATCCAACCAATTAACTCTCGCGCTCCAGAGGACGAGACTTATGAGCTTCACTGGAACCCCATTTGGGAGCCTTCTGAAGAAGATATCCCTCCTACTCCTCCTGGTGTTTCGGTCCCAATGTCTTCTTCCAATATGGAAGACACATCCCCCATCACAAGTGAAGAATCTGTTGCGACGAGTGGTGAAATTCCCACCTCAACGGAAACTACACCTTTTCGTATCACCTCTCTTGGTGTTACGTTGCCTTTACGCTATAAGGCGTTGAGGGATGTTATGTCTTCTAGGACTCCCTCTACGAGTTCTATATGGTCACACACCATCACTTCGACCTCGGAGTCCTATATTCCTCAAATTCACAATGTGCCTGTCACTTCCGTTCCGACTATTCCAACTGTTTGTGTGGCTTCTTCAACCCCCATTGTCGGTGCCGTTACTGCATCCTCAATTGTGATCGCTGCTGCTGGACCTTCTTCAGGGGGGCTTATAGTGGCCCATCGGCATCCGTACCCAAAGTTGTTGACGCTACACTTGGTGCCCCACCTTCTTCTACTTCTATCCCAGCATGGGGGGCATACGATGAATATTTGCATGATCTTCAAAATGTGGATCCTCAAAATCCTTTTCATTATTATGATTCTAGAGGAGCTCATATCTATTACCGCAAACCTTTGCCACCTCAGCCTGTGGTTGAGGTCACGGTCCCGTTATCCATTGCTTGGAACCCCACTCATTATGGCGATGGCCTAGTATAGCCTCAACATCTTCAAGGACCACCTAATCAAGGCCAACCATCTTACGTGCAAACCTCTCATGGGAAGCAATATTAAGGGCAGTATTATCCAGGGAAACCTGGAGGCCCATAAGGAAAACCCTTTCAGGGACAACCTTCGGCCTCTAGTGGTCTCTCTTTTACCTATTTTGCACAACCTTCTGGTAATCCAAGACAACCTTACATGAAATAACGTCAACCTGGTGTCCAATAAGGTTATCCTTCTAGGCAAGTCAGTCAACCTTACGTTTAGCAAGGCCAATCCACTGTCCAGTATGGTCAAACATATGGGCAGGTCGGTCAACCTCAAATCCAATCAAGTCAACCAACTGTCCAGTTCGCTCAACCATCCAGTCTGTCAGAACAACCCTCAGTTGTGCAAAGACAACCCAACACCCAACAAGCCCAACCTTCTGGGCAGATGGGTCAATCTCAATCTCAACTGGGTCAACCTTCTGGCTAGATGGCTCAACCTCAGCTCTCTCAAGGACATCCTTCTGGGCCTGCTCAATCAGGCACTCAAATGATTCTTTCTTCTCAAGATCAACCTGGTTTTCAGCCCTAGGCTGGGCCCCTAACACAATCTAGTCTTTAAATGCAAGTTGGATCTCAATCCCAACTGGCCTATCAAATGCAGCCTACCTCTCAGGCTCAGTTTGGAGCCCATTCGCCTTATGGTTTGTAGCAATCCCAACGGAAAACTAAATTTTCCCCGTATCAAAATTATCAACAACTGCAGGTGAGTCCTTATCAGAATTACCAGCAACCTTATGTTGCTCCTGCAGGCCAAGTTGGTAATAAATGGAATGTTGGGGGCCAAATCCAAGGAGAACCATCCTATAACCCCTATGGAAAAAATCCCTACAGACAAAAGCCTCCAGGGCTAAATCTGTTTGGACAAAATAAATGGGAGCAACCACCAGCTGGCTGGAACTCTAGTACCCCTTCCTATCCACAGCCCTAGATGTCCTTTAACCCTCAATTATCCTTTTTCGCGATGTTGGAATTACCAGATGTGTCCAAACTAACCAATGATCCCATTCTTCATAATCCGTATTGGCCACCGGTTCCAACTAAGATTCTTGGCGATTGTCCCAAATTCGATGGTAAAGCTGGAGAAGATCCCGAAGCTCACATCATGACTTATCATATATGGTGTTCATCGAATTCGTGGCTTGATGATTCAATCTGGCTCCACCTTTTTCAAAGGACTCTCACTGGCTCTGCTACTAAATGGTATATTGAGTTATCTCACGAATCTTTTCAGGATTTTAACTCGTTGGCTATGGAATTTTTAACTCATTTTCAATTGCCAATTCGATATGAAACAGGCACAGACCTCCTAACATCCTTAAAACAGACAACGACTACGCATATCTCTGATCATATCCCTGAATGGAGATAGCATCATCGTTTGATTAAGTTTTGGATTCCCGATCAGCTTCTTACCGACTGGTTCACAACTTCATTCGTCGATCCGATAGCATGGGACATTGCTATGGGGGCATGTGCAACTGAAGAGCAATCTATTACGCGCGCTCAGTACCTTGACTTTGTTTACTCCCAATCTGGTATGTTATATGATTATTTTCCTGATGCCCCGACACCAGGAACTTCCAAAGCCCCGCCAACACCATTTGTTGACGGTATCATTGGTTCTGTTAATCCTCCCTCAAAGAAAACTTCCGCGAACCCTTGGAAGAAAAAGTCGAATGCTCCGAATGAAAATACTTCTCAGGTTGTATATAATTCTGGTAATACTTCTGAGGTTGATGTTGTCCAGTCCACCACGACGGACAAAGCCTCGAAAGGAAAGAAGAAGGGAAAAGGAAAGAATAAAGCGGATCAACCTAAGCAGGATTCCCCTAAACCTCCACCCGAGGAAGGTTCCAAAAGCAAGCCCAAGTACCCTTGTCTTATCTGGGAAGAGGATCACTATACCAAAGACTGCCCAAGGCAGTCTGAAGTTAGTTGTTTGTTGAAAGGTGCTCCTGGGACTCCTGTTGTGCTCAAAGAACCTTTTCCCTCACATCAAACGCAAATGGTGGCCGATCCATATAAACCTTCTTCTTCCTTTGGTTCTCAAGTATTTATGGCTGGGATGATTCCTATCCACATTAGTACTTGGGAAAAAGTGTATCTGTCGCCTGCCAGGAAAGAGCCTGAGGTCCCCTCTAGCGCTCCTCCTTCCAGTTATGGTCCGCTCCATATCGAGAGACCTAGTACTGAGACGCCCGTCCGACCCCCTCTGAAAGGTGTACTTTGGAAATCCTCTTACAACCCTAATGTTCGTGCTTCCCAACACTACATCATCGTTGAGGACTTGGCCCAGGCTCTGTCATCTATGTCCACCTTAGAAGTACTCTAGAGCTGCCCCTCTTAGAGGAAGTCCTTTCTATCAGCCATTGGTGGCATAGACCCGGCTAACTCGGATCTGATTACTTTTGACCTGGAAAGCCATATACTGAGACTGCCTCACCAAATTTCCTTCCTCATATAGGGCATTATCAATTCCAAAATGATTCATCGTACAGTCATTGATGAAGGTGCTTCAAATTGCATCATGTCTGTTGCCTGTTGGAAGGCTATTGGTTCTCCGACGTTGAGCCACTCTCCTACAACCTTGGAAGCCTTTGATGGGAGAGAATCTTGCCTGTATGGTATACTCCAATGTTTTCCCATTTCTTTGGAAGGGAATATAGTCGAAGTGGAAGTTGAAGTTGTTGATGCTAATCTTACCTACAACCTCCTTCTGGGATGTAGCTGGACATACGCCATGCAAGTCGTGGCTTCATCTCTATTTCATGTCATTTGTTTCCCTCATCAAGGGAAGATTGTCACCATAGACCAGCTGTCCTTCTTTGCCTCCTCTTTCGAAGGCAACGTGCCTTTTTGGAGCATACCTCCAAACCATATGAGAGTGTGGGAGCTGGACTTTTTAAAGATCCTACCCTGATGGGTGTTTCTTCACTCCCACCAATATGATTTCCATTCGCTCTGATCAGTGGGTCCTTCCCCCCGCTGATCAGGTAGAATCTTGGGGTGATGAGATGCCGTTGAGTCCTACCGAGCTCAACTACGTCAAAATCGTTGCTGCATCGGCTCCCCCTTCTGAACCTGCTCCTTCAAGCAAGGCTCCCGACTCGTATGCTCATTTCCCTTGGCTTGGAGATGACGCTTCTTCGGATCCTTTAAAGGAAATATTCCCTTCTGATGAAGCCAATATCGAGACCATGTCTCTCGAGGAACCTCCTTGGTCTAATCATCACCATCGTTCCTTGTTTCTCCCTGTCCATCAGGAAATGCTTACCTATCTCGAGCAGTTTTCTCCTTGTCTCCCATCTCAACCGCTTCGGACACCCATTCAAGTTTATCAAGTGTATTCTGAAGGAAATATGGGAAACATCATGCATACCCAACCCATCGACATCTCTGTGAAACCAGGGATTGTCGAGCATATTCATGCTGGATTCACTTGCACTCCAGAGGAAATTCAGCTCTATACCGATCTTTTTCGCGAATTTTGTGATGTCTTTGCTTGGTACTACAAAGAAATTGTCGGCATTGATCCTAACATAGTGGTGCATGAGATACCTATGTATCCGGGTGCTAAGCCTATTCGCCAACGTCTGCGCTCCGTGCACCTCCGAAAGGCTACAACCATTAAAGCGGAAGTTCAAAAGCTTCTTAAGGCCGGTTTTATTTACCCCATCCTACTCACAGATTGGGTCTCCAATATCGTCCCTGTGAATAAAAAACAGGGTATCATTCGAGTCTGTGTTGATTACCGTGACATTAACCGGGCCTGTCCCAAAGATAACTTCCCCACACCCTTCATTGATCAGCTCATTGATGAGTGTGCTGGGAGCGAAATGTATTCATTTATGGACGGTTTTTCTAGGTATAACCAGATCAGTATTACGCCCGCCGATTAGCATAAGACTACCTTTATCTGTCTGTGGGGGACTTTTGCCTACAAAAAGCTCCCTTTTAGTTTGAAGAACGCTGGTGCTACCTTCCAACGTGCAATGTCCTATGCATTCCATGACATTCGTCACATTGTACAACCATAGCTGGATGATCTGCTATCTCATTCAGCAAAATGCCAGGACCATCCCACTCATCTTCATGAAATCTTTCTCCGCTGTTGACACTACCGCATGAGGCTTAATCCTCATAAGTGTGTCTTTTGCATTGAGTCAGGCAGACTGCTCGGGTTTATGTCTCCTGAGAGGGCATCCGTTTGGATCCCCTTAAAGTCGAGGCTATTCTGAATCTTCCCCCCCTGTTTCTTTGCAGCAATTGCAGATCTTGCAGGGCAAAGCAAATTTTTTAAGACAATTCATTCCGAACTATGCCGAAGTGGCTAAAGGTTTCACACGGTTCTTGAAGCGAGATACCCCTTTTCATTGGGATGCCATCATTCAAGAGTCCTTCGAGCGTCTCAAGGGTCTCCTTATTTCTGCTCCATTGTTGCGTCCTCTGAATTATCATCGCGACTATCCTCTGTATTTGGCCACTGCCGATACGACTATTGGCATGGTTCTCGTTCAAGATGATGATGATGGCACTGAGCATGTCATATATTATCTCAGCCGTAATCTTTTAGATACGGAAACTCGATACACTTACGTCGAGAAGTTAGCATTGGCCGCCATTTGTTTCATCCAACATTTCTGCCATTATATCTTGTTGTATACTATGACTGTGGTTTCTGATTGCAACCTGATGATGTACATTCTGTCACGTCAGTTGCTGGGGGACAAGTACTCGAAGTGGATCGTCATCCTCCAAGTGTTCGACTTGGAATTTACCACCACCAAGTCTAAGAAATCCCTTGTCTTTGCTGAGTTACATTGCTCTTTGACATCTCCTACTTCGCCCTCTCGATCAGAGAACCATATCCCAGACGGAACTCTGTTCCTAATTAGCACCCTCGATCCCTGGTACTGGGATATCATTGTATATTTGCAGACATCCTCTTTTCATCCCGACATGTCTAAGGATGCTCGGCGATGGATTCGTCACCAGTCTCAGCCCTATCGTATCATTTGGGACACCCTGTACCGTCTCGGTGCTGACTCCATTCTCTGCCGATGCCTAACTTTCGATGAAGCTGAGCGAGTTTTGAATGACTGCCATTCTGGCGCCTATGGTGGTGACATGTCCGGATATGCTACTGCTCAAAAAATCCTCCGCACCAGTTATTTCTAGCCCTCCATCTTTAAGGATTGCATTCTTGCCATCCGATCCTGTCATGAGTGCCAGATATACCAGCAGAAGATGCGTGCACCTATCGCTCCATTGCACCCTGTTGTTACCATCGGCCCTTTTGCAAAATGGGGCATTGATTATACGACTTGTAACCCTTTCTCGGTCGGGGGGCATGGGTATATTATCGTTTCCATTGATTACTTCAAAAAATTGGCCGAGGCGATGCCCACATTAACTAAAGATGGTCACACAACAGTGCAATTTTTGTTTAACCATGTTGTTTCATGGTTCAGAGTCCCTCAGGCCATCATAACTGATCACGGGAAGCATTTCTATAATCACATGATGACCAAGCTAACAACCCAGCTAGGCTTATGGCATGATAGTTGGACTCCATACTATCCTCAGGCCAATGGCCAAGTTGAAGCCATCAACAAGGTTCTAGTTACAATGCTTCAACGTACCATTGGCATGCATAAGTATAACTAGCACTTGATGTTGTTCTCCACCTTGTGGGCCTACTGAATCTCTTTGAAGGATGCCACCGGTTTCACTCCATTTGAATTAGTTTACGGACTACCCTTCCCATCGAGTGCAAGATCCCTTCGTTAAAGTTGGTCGTTGAATTACTTCCCAACACTACTCCGGTAGAAGAACACCTTCTTTACCTAGAATGGCTGGACGAGACCCATCGGCTAGCCTCTCTAGCTATCGAAGCACAGAAGAAGAGAGTGAAAACTCACTTCGATCATCCATCCTCATCCTTTTCTTGAGGGAGATTTAGTCCTTCTTTACGATCAAGCGAATGATAAGTTGAGGGCAGGCAAACTCGAGCCCATGTGGTTGGGGCCTTATATTTTAAAGAGAGTTTTGCAGAAAGGAGCCTATGAGCTAATTGACTACGAAGGGAATCCTCTCAATAAGCCCCGAAATGGGTTGTACTTGAACAAGTACTATGCGTGAATTCCATGCACTTTTGTTTGTACATATGTCTGTTTTAGCAAGTGTGTTGTGTGTGTGTGTGTTTTCATGTTTTTGGCTTGGTGTGAAGGCGTGATTGCCGCTTATTGTGTCTTTTGCTTCTTGTGCAGATGTCTGGTGCACCTTATGTTGGTTTCGTTGATGGTGCCTGCTACAATACCCGCAACTTGTCCTTTGCGAAATGGGTGATCTACGATCCTCACGATGAGTTGATAGATCTCCAAGGTGTGTGTTTAGGTTGTACCACAAACAATGTCACTAAATATAGTGCTATGATTGAGTTACTGGCCCAGGTGATTAATCTCGGTATTCGTACATTGGTTGTAAACCTGGACTCTCAACTTGTCGTCCACCAGCTCAATGGGCGATATTCCGTCAGAGACCATCGCATTTTAAGGTTGTATTTATGTGTTAAATTGTTAGAAAGGAGTTTTGATTTCATTACATATCAGCATATTCCACGACGATTGAACATGTTAACTGATGTATTGGCTAATCATGTATTAGACGGACATTTGCGTAATATGTAATCAAAACATCATACATGAAAGTATATAAAGCACAATAATAGACATAGGAATATGTATGTATGTATGTATATATATATATATATATCATGTGACGCACCGAGGTGCTCAAAAATAAGTGTACATGTCCAAATAGAGTCTGTGTTCTCTATACATCTGAGACACATGTCTCTCAAAATCACCAGCAGTAAATAAAACCCTAGGTGTCTACTGCGGCGGGTTGTGCTCCCTATAGTACACCGCTGCTCGTGCCACCCGCCTCAGCAGGCGGTGAATCCTGGGTTCCACTCCTACTGTGTGGATCTGGGACGCTCTGGAGACCTCCTCGATCCCAATGTAATCTGGAATCCTTGCTAGTAGGCCCTCAAGGTTCTGGATCACTGTCTTCATTGTATCATCTTCTGGAAGAGCCAGGGCTAGTGCTCCAATGGCCTGCGCATCCTCTGCGCCTCTGGAGCTAGTCCAAGGGGTCTCACTGGTCCTACATCTGCATACCATAGCATTCATCATTAGGACATGTACATGAAAAAATCAAAAACATAATAAAAATCAAAATCAAAAAATGTGATCAAGTGTCTTACCACCATCATCCCACTACTCTCCAACGGGCAGCTACATGTCAGGATCTCCACGGAAGTCCATGCCAGCATATGGCCAATCCTCCACGAAGATCATTTGTCGCTCCAGCCACTCTCGAAAAAATGTCCCCCACGCCACTGGTCGTCCGCCACCTCCTCATGGCATGACATGATCCCATCGTGTCGCCCTCGTCTCACATGGCCTGGGTATGTCCAAATCCATGTCTTGCAACTGTAGTGCCGACACCCGCTCCAACATGAGTGGGACTAAAATGGATCCATAACCAAACTGCTTCGTCTCTCCGCGATGGCAGTTGGTGAGTTGCCTCTTCATGTTTGCCGCTACTGCCTCTGCCCAGCTAAACATGGTGGGATTGAGACACTCGAGAGACAACCAGAGATGGGTCTTCGAAGCCTCTTGTTGGGCTTGGGAGCCTGCTTCTCGTGTCACCATGAAAAGCATAGCACGAAGGATTATGTCCTTCACTGTTGGGAATGCCACCTTCCCTCTCCTTGACTTGCGTGCCTGTGGGCACACTTGAGCCATCAGCATATCTAAGGTATTACCCCCGGGTCGCTGCCCTTCCAGAATGGGCCTCTCACCTCGACGAGACAACCTGGTCAAAAAATAGATGTATGTAGAATCAAACTCGATATCCCGGCCTCCGATGATAAATTTCCCATCTGTGGGATTCTAGGCCCTGATCAGTAGCTCCAGCAAGTCAGGTTGTGCCTGCAGGTCTGGAGTTAGGAAGAATTTGAGCAATCCGCATGGTCGTAATGCGTTTCGGCACCCCGCATTGCCAAAAGCTTCTATATCGTTGTTATCATGAGCGCATTCTTGCCAGACAAATGCCATTATAGCCTGCAAGATGAGAGAAATTGAATTAGCACTTATTTCATAAATTTCGACGTGTAATTTGCAAAAATCATGAGTTTGTGTTGTCATTGAGTTTGTTTTAAAAACAGACGCAATGACGCGAGGTGTTTAGTTCATTTTTTTCGCGGTCATCGCGGAAGTACATCACTTTTTTGCGATGATCGCAGTGCACCTTGTGTAAAATCCTTTCGTTCATCGCGGACCCGATAGGGTAAACCTGCGTTGACCGAGCGACGGAACCCGGTTTAAAAATCCGCCTAGACTCACACTTGGAACATCCAAAATGCATGAAAAGAGAATTAAAATGAAGTGCAAGGCAACGTGTGTCTACCTGGAACCAGTTTTGGGACGAATGATGCACAGACGGGGCCGAATTTCGCTCACCAACCTCAATGCTCCAAGTTACTCCACGATGAATTGAACATTGATATGGTAAAAATGAATGGGTTAATTCCTTTTTATAGTGATTTTTGCAAATTTAAAAGTTACATTTTATAAATGTGGGTTTTTCTCATAGTTTTTGCCATATGGATAGTCAAAATATGATGTTTTAACTATGTTTTTATGGATATTGTTCATTTTATCTCGAGCGGGTTTACGTGTGACGTGTTTTTGTGCAGAGCTTCAGATGGTGGAATTATGACGGTTTAATGTACACTTGGTCCCGGAAAGTCGTCTTTAAGCTCTTTTCCGACTTAAAAAATGAAAAGATGGCCGAGTTTTCCCCTCGACTTGTTAAAAGAAACAAGAGGTGGTCGCCTTTAAGCTCTTTTCTCGACCGTTTAAACACAAAAAAGATCGCCAGGCTTTTGTCATTTCTGGCTCGTTATTGGCTGCGAAACGATGTGCTTTTGACCACTTTTCTACTTTTTCAGGTCGAAGTCACTACCCACGAAAAGTACTCCTCGATCATCATGGTCGGGTGGTTCTTTCGAGTATTGTTTTATACTTTTTCGGGCTCGAGAGACACAAATCTACGAAAAAGGACCTCCCTGGAGTTTTCTTTTCCATGTAGTTTTCAAACTCTCTAAATATGAAAAAGACTCCGAGTTTTACCTATGTCAGACTCATTAAACCCTGACGACATTGGACTCATCACCATGACGAGACTCGAGCTTCTCCTTCCTATGGCTTGTTTAACTATTACTAGGTTGGGCTCAACAACAGGTTTATCATTGATTGTCTATGGCAGCTAGTCACTCTTGAACATCGACACTTTTGTTTCTTGTCGGGTTGGGACATCAATACATCATCATTTGACCTTCCGCGGGTATGGGTTATCATTCTAGCCTCATTCCATTCGATTCATGCTGTCTCCATCAAGCCTCTGATCCCTTGGTGCCTGAATGTTGCCACCCCCCATCCGGAGTCATGTCGCCGACATGTTCAAGAGTATAATCCTTCTACAGTTTACACCCTTGCCTTCTCCTCTGATACTCTGTTTCACCATCTGCCACTTGTTCCTTATCTCCTGTCGTTGATGGGGGAAACATTATGGCCCTCCTGCAACGGGTCATCTCCTGTCAACATCAACTCATTATCCAGGTGATTGACCTAGAGATTCCCTTCGGTACCTTAGAGCTTGCATGCATAAATGGCAAGTTCCTCACACCTGATGGTCAACTTTCATCATTGGTCATCGATTGGGTGATTCCACGAGTGTTCAACTTCAGCTCCTTCTTCACACTCCGTGGATTGTGCTGGATAATACTTTGAGAGCCATTGGCATTATTGGTGGTTTCTCTCACGCTTGTTAACGATTTTCATCATTGACTGGTAATCAAGCGATGTTCTATCATGCTCAACCTCAACACATCTATTCGCATGTTAGGATTTGTACTATGATCGGATGGGTTCAAGACCCTGAACTCAGATTACACATGTTCGAGTTGCGTGGATTGGTTTTATGCTTACATAACTCATTGATGAATGGCTGCAACCATACCTGAGTCCTCCTAGATGGTTGCGTCCATACCACAGACCTCTTTCGTATGTCTTTTGGATGGATGCCCCCATGCCTATACTACATGTACTTTATCATCAGAGATATCAGTTGTACTTGAATGCAGGTTCTTCCAGATGGTGTTCCATTTCAGTCAGTTTCATAAGGCCTTTCACCCTTCCCTCTCTCTCGGGCTTCATACTTTAGGGGGCATTTGTTACACAGTAATTTGTCACTGCCTTCATCCCAGTCTTCCTACTGTTTCATGAGTCCAAAATCATTCATGCTCATGCTCTCTGATGTTTCCAAATGACCCACTTTGCCAAAGTTTTTGCCTCATCGCTTCTGTTGGCCAAATAAACGCGCTCAAGGGCGCTCCAAAACAATCCATAAGCGCTGCCATCACGGAAGTACAGGTGATTCCCGTGATGGTCGAATTCATGTGACAACGCAACTATTTCTTGTATTTTCCCGCGATGACATGACTAGCTACGTTATTCAATAGCGATGTCAGCGCGGCAGACCAGTTATGTTCCCACGATGATCCAGTTTGGGTGATTTTGTTCCAACAGTCGGCCTTCCAGATGACTCCAGACCTGGTTGTTGGCCTTGTTTATGTCGACCTCCTTTCTCTGGCATGGTTGTTCCATCATTTGTGCTACCTTCCTTGGAGATAAGTTCATCCTCCCACCTTTCATGGATACTCCTTCTCCTATTTAAGCTCTCACCATTGTTGTGGGCTACTAGTTTGGAATTCTTAGTCTTTGGAGTGTTGCTGATAGTATTGTGAGCTTGTTAGATAGCTGGTGTGAGTGTGACAAGTGTGGGATTGTTTGAGAGCTTGAGGAAGGTTGTGAAGTGCCTTTGATCTTGTGTGAAACTTGTGAGTGAGAGAGACTTGTAATTTGGGAGATCCATCTCTAAGAGTGAATGCTTGAGGAACATGCTGGCTAGACCCTCCTGAGAAGGCTTGTGACGTCAAGACTCCGGTTGTAAGCTTACTTTATTTCATAATTAATGCAATCAATGATGTTTTCCTATGTCTTGTATGTGATGTACTAGATAGCTCATGAACTCTCGACTTTATGAGTAAATAGATTATTGTTGTATCCAATTACATGCTTTGTTGTATTTCCTTTGCTTTGTTTCAGGTTAATCACTCATTAGGAGAAGGAAGCGGAAGCTGGAGTAGTGCAATGGAACCCCATCGACCACCGGTTGAGGTAGGCCTCCAACTTGAACTATTTAAGGAAAATTGTTGTTGATTTATCCTTCTTTGTGACTAGACCAACTCTAGGGCTAGAGGGGCTGCCTATGTCTATAGAGGGAACACTTTCCTACATCACAGTATGAATTGGAGGAGCACAAGAGGTGATATGTCATCACGTGGGCTTGTGGATCCTCCTTCACTTTTCCCTAAAATTTGGGGCAATCACTCGAAACTTTCATTGGAACTGGAGGTGAGTAAGGATAATGAAGGATACAATCTGTTGGGTGTGGAGCCTGATTATCTTCTATATTCAAAGGTATCGCCACATAAGACCCCAGTTTGAAATGGGGGAGGCAACGCCGCCCGTAAAATATTCGTTGCAGGGGGTGTCCAGGGGGGGGTTGGCTGCCTTGTAAAAGTATGGTAATTTCTAGTCAATCTGGGCCGTTCATTAGGCGGATGATCTGATGGTAGAACTTATGTTTAGTTTAGGGATTTTTGCCCTAGAGGGAAACCCCTCTCTTTGTATGAGGGTATTGTATTTGAGGTTGTGAGATAGATGTGTATTCCGTGAGCGAGAAATAGAGAGGTGAGACTGTGAGAGAAAACAAAGGATATTACAACGGATTTGCTATAGGTTGTGTCTCTTCATTTTGCTGGATAATAGAAAGGAAGGACTGGCTACTCGGGGTGGACGTCGCCCAAACTGGGTGAACCATGTATATCTGTGTCTCTCTTGTTTTGTGCATTTTCTGTGTTTATATTTCTGCAATATTTTATGTGTTCCATTGCTCCGTAATATATAATTTTCTAACAACTGGTATCAGAGCCGAAGGTCTATTTGGCTGATAAACTCGCAGGAAAGAAGGGTTCCTGGTTCGAGTGGGAGCAATGGCAGAAGATGGTAAGTTTAGGGTCAAGAAATTTAACGGCCAAAACTTCTCACTGTGGAAGATGCAGATGGAAGATTATCTGTATCAGAAAGATCTATACCTACCATTGGGCGGAAAAACAAAGATGTCGATGGGTATGAAAGACGAAGAATGGAACCTTCTCGATAGAAAGGCACTCGGAACAATACGGTTGTGCCTTGTTGCGTCAGTCGCCTTCAACATTTCGAAGGAAACCACGACAGAGGGTTTGATGCAGACGTTGTCGAAACTATATGAAAAACCCTCGGCCTCAAACAAGGTATTTCTTATGAAACGGTTATTTAATATGAATATGTCGGAAGGTGGATCTGTTGCAAACCATTTAAATGATTTTAATACAATTACAAGTCAGTTAAGTTCTGTAGGGGTAAACTTTGATGATGAAGTTAGAGCTCTGTTATTCTTGTGCTCATTACCAGAAAGTTGGAATGGTTTGGTAATGGCCATTAGTAACTCCGTTTCTGGATCTAGTACTTTAAAGTTTGATGATGTTGTCGGTGCTATCCTTAGCGAGGAAATGCAACGGAAAAGCTCCGGTCAGACATCGAGAAATGCTTTGAGTGCAGAGTCTAGAGGAAGGAAAATGGAAAGAGGAGAGAGCTCAGGATATTGCAGTAAATCAAGGAAAGGCAGATCCAAGTCCAGATTGGGGATAGTGTGCTGGAAATGTGGAAAGAAAGGACACCTAAAGAAAGACTGTAGATCTCGGAAAGGAAAAGAAGGAGGTGCACAACAAGAAAACAATCATGAAACAACTGTGATAGATGAGGTGTTACAAGATGCTCTGATTCTTTCTTTCGAAAATGTTACTGATTCCTGGGTGGTAGATTCAGGGGCTTCATTCCATGCCACACCTGATAAGAAATACTTTCATGACTATGTTCAAGGAGATTTTGGACAAGTTCGTCTAGGTGATGATAAACCCTGTAAAATCGTTGGAATGGGTAAGGTTATTGTAAAACAGCAGAATGGAAACCAATGGCTACTAAAGGAGGTAAGGCATGTCCCAGATCTAAAGAAAAATCTGATTTCAACAGGGCAGTTAGGCGGTGAAGGTTGTGTGACAACTTTCACAGATAAAGCTTGGAAGGTCACCAAAGAATCCCTGGTAATAGCAAAAGGTGAAAAGGTTGGTACATTGTATTTATGCAATGGTAATTCTAACTCTGTTAATGCTTTAACTTCCAAAGGAGCAGATGCAACATTATGGCATCATAGGCTCGGACACATGAGTGAAAAGGGGATGAAGATTCTTCACTCAAGGAATTTGTTGCCAGGTTTGAAGAATGTTGATTTGGACTTCTGTGAGAATTGCATTTATGGAAAATAGAAGAGAGTCAGATTTCTCAGAGTTGGGAAAGAAAAGAAGAATGAAAAATTAGAGCTTGTGCATATAGATATATGGGGACCTGCTCAGGTATCATCTCTCGTTGGCTCTTGTTATTATGTTACTTTTATTGATGATGCAACTAGGAAAACTTGGATTTATTGTATTAAGAATAAATCTGATGTATTTGATACTTTCAAGAAATGGAAAGCTTTGGTTGAGATTGAGACAGGAAAGAAATTGAAGTGTCTTAGATCAGACAATGGAGGTGAATATTGCAGCAAAGAGTTTGATAGGTACTATTCAGAGCATGGAATTTGCAGAGAGAAGATAGTTCCAAGAACACCACAAGAAAATGGTGTGTCAGAAAGGATGAACAGAACAATCATGGAGCGTGCAAGGTGCATGAGATTGCATGCAGGATTGCCTTTATAGTTTTGGGCAGATGCTGTAGATACTGCTATTTATCTGATAAACAGAGGGCCTTCAAGTTCCTTGGATGGTGGTGTTCTAGAGGAAGCATGGACAGGTAAAAAGGTAAACTACTTTATTTTAAAGCCTTTTGGTTGTGAGGCCTTTGTCCATATTGATAAAGAAAATAGAACAAAGATTGAGGCAAAGTCAAAGAAATGTACCTTTATTGGATATGGTGTTAATGATTTTGGTTATCACTTATATGATTACGAAAATCACAAAATAATTAGGAGCAGAGATGTAATATTCAATGAAAAGGTCTTGTATAAGAATCAGTTGCAGGAAAAGAAACAGGAAAAGGAAAACAAGGAATACGCAGTTCTTGATGAAATCACTGAAAAAGTAAAGGTGCCTGAAAATAATAATAATCAACAACCACCACAACAACAACAGGCACCCCAAACACCTGAAAGTGGTGTTAGAAGATCTACCAGGATAGGTAGGCCCCCTGAACGATACTCTCCTTCATTATATTATTTATTGTTGACTGATTCCAGTGAACCCGAATGTTATGAAGAAGAAATGTAGGTTGAAAGCAGGAAGAAGTGGGAGGTAGCCATGGAAGAAGAGATGGACAACTTAATGCATAACCAGACTTGGGATTTAGTCAGGTTTCCTGTAGGAAAAACTACATTGAAGAATAAATGGGTTTATAGGCTGAAGGAAGAAGATGGAGGAAAACAGAGGTATAAAGCTATACTTGTGGTGAAGGGGTTTGCACAGAAGAAAGGTATTGACTTTGATGAAATATTTTCTCCTGTTGTTAAAATGACTTTAATCAGAACTATTTTAAGTCTTGTAGCAGCTGAAGATTTGCATCTTGAGCAGTTAGATGTAAAGACAGCCTTTCTCCATGGGGATTTGGAGGAAGAGATATATATGCAGCAGCCACAAGGATATGAGGTGAAAGAGAAGGAGAAACTAGTGTGCAGGTTGAAGAAGAGCTTGTATGGCTTAAAAAAGGCTCCAAGGCAGTGGTATCTAAAATTTGACAACTTTATGTCTGAACAAGGTTATACTAGATGTCACTCCGATCATTGTGTTTATTTGAAAAAGAAAAATGATGGCAGCTATATTATATTGTTACTGTATGTAGATGACATGCTTGTTGCAGGATCTTACATGTAGGAAATAAATGTGCTCAAAAGAAAATTGGCAAATTCATTTGCAATGAAGGATTTGGGAGCTGCAAAACAAATCCTTGGTATGAGAATAACTAGAGACAGGAAAAATCATAAATTAACATTGTCTCAGAATGAGTACATACAAAAGGTGTTGAAAAGATTTAACATGCACAATGCAAAACCAGTTAGTACATCTTTTGCTAGACATTTCAAACTTAGCAAGGAAATGTGCCCAAAGACCCAAGAAGACATGGATTATATGTCTAAAGTTCCATATGAATCAGCAGTTGGAAGCTTAATGTATGCAATGGTCTGCACAAGGCCTAATATTGCACATGCAGTGGGAGTTGTAAGCAGGTACATGAACAATCCAGGAAAGGAACATTGGATGGCAGTGAAATGGATTCTCAGATATTTTAAAGGTACCACAAATCAAGCATTATGCTTTGGTGGTTCAAACATCTCCCTACAAGGATATGTTGATGCAGATATGGCAGGTGACAGAGATAATAGGAGGAGCACTACCGGATATGTATTTACTGTTGGAGGAATAGCTGTCAGTTGGGTTTCAAAAATCCAAAGTGTTGTTGCACTTTCAACAACAGAAGCATAGTATGTTGCTGCTACAGAGGCTAGTAAAGAAATGATTTGGTTACAAAGGTTTATGGGTGAATTGGGTAAGGAGCATGATATGGGCACGTTATACATTGATAGCCAAAGTGCCATTCATCTTGCAAAGAACTCAGCATTTCATTCCAGGACTAAACACATAAAGCTCAACTACCATTTCATACGATCAATGTTGGAAGATGGAGAGTTGAAGCTGGAAAAGATACACACTAGCCAGAATCCTGCAGATATGCTAACAAAAGTTGTAACCAGGGAGAAACTGAGAATATCCTTAGTTTCAGTTGGTCTTCAAGGATGATGATGAAGATGAGAAATAGCCAGGTCCAAAGAGGAGTCATTTTCCAGCAAATGGAGCAGCGGTGGAGTTGCTACAATCAGTCTACAAGTGGGAGATTGTTGGGTGTGGAGCCTGATTATCTTATATATTCAAAGGTATCGCCACATAGGACCCCAGTTCGAAATGGGGGTGGCAACGCCGCCTCTAAAATATTCGCTGTAGGGGGGTCCAGGGGGGGCAGCTGCGACCTTTGGGAGCCCCCCCCTGGCGGGGGGTTTCGGGGGCAGCGCCCCCGAAGCTAAAAACAGCTGTAAAATTTCCTTGTAAAAGCATAGTAATTCTAGTCAATCTGGGCCATTCATTAGGCGGATGATCTGACGGTAGAACTTATGTTTAGTTTAGGGTTTTTTGCCCTAGAAGGAAACCCCTCTCTTTGTATGAGGGTATTGTATTTGAGGCTATGAGATAGATGTGTATTTTGTGAGCGAGAAACAGAGAGGTAGACTGTGAGAGAAAACAGAGGATATTACAGCGAATTTGCTGTAGGTTGTGTCTCTTCATTTTGCTGGATAATAGAAAGGAAGGACTGGCTGTTCGGGGTGGACGTAGCCCAAACTGGGTGAACCACGTATATATGTGTCTATCTTGTTTTGTGTATTTTTTGTGTTTATATTTCTGCAATATTTTATGTGTTCCATTGCTCCGTAATATATAATTTTCTAACACAATCATTGGTGAGCCTTGACACATTTGACAATTCCAACATGGCCAATAATGTATATTGGATATTAAAAGGCATTTGGGGCTTTAGAGTAAACCCAAACTGTAGAATCCATCCTTGTTGATAAGGATTTTTCCCCCACAGTGGAAGATTTTGTCTATATGGAATCTGATTTTGCCCCCATTGTAGGTTACCTTGCTCGTTGATCTGGATTTAAGAAGGAATGGAATAAAGTAAAAAAATAATAATAAATACAGATATGTAGCGAAAATAACACTTCATTTCATTAATGTAAAATACTAAAATATGCTTACAAATAAAAATGGAAATAAACCATCTAGGGCAATGGTAGCTTATCTCTGAGAAGAGATGTGGTCGCCACGCCTCTGAACTGTGTTACAATGAGGCTCGAAGGCCTATTTATTGTTGAGAAACAATGGAAAACCCTAAATATCTAGAAACCTAACCCTAGGAGATGAAACACCAAACTGTGGGCCCTGTTTCGGGTAAATTGGCACATCAACTTCTTGGGGTCGTAACTTTGGCATACGATCTCCGTCAGACACATATAATAGCTCATTATAAATATTTCCCATAAAAAGTCGTTTAGGGCCTAAAAATGGCTCTAGAAGTTTAGGACCCGAAAAACTACTAAAAATAGTAAATTGTGCTACAATTAAGGAAACTGAAAAACTAAAAGAGAGTTGTGGGGGTCCAAGTGGGATAGATGGGTGGCCATCAACATCCACCTGGAGCATTCCTCCCCCCTTAGGAAGAAATGGTCCCCATTGAGTTGAGTTCCTCCATCTGTTGTTCTGCAATCTCTGATGTGTCCAGTAATGGTGGGAAGCATGGTTAAGAGCATTTCACATTGAACACTTGGTGCAAGCAAAGGAATGGAGGAATGTTGTGCTCCAAAGCATTGTTTCCCATAGCCTTGGTAATGTTGTAAGGACCATGTCGAAGTGGTATGAGCTTTTAATGGGCTCTTGTAAGGCGTTCTTTCTACAGATGTAACCAAACTTTGTCACCCACCTGAAACTTGTGTGATACCTAATGTTGATCATGTCACTACTTGTACTTGGCATTTTCTAGAATGGAGTGGTGATAGATCTGCCCATTAGGTATAGGTGCTCTGGAAGTCAGATCAGATGAATGCTTGACCTAACAATGCAACGGTACCCCTATGGGTGAGGAGAAGATGACCGTATCCTTATGCTGCTACTACTGCATGGAGGAAGCCTTCACGGGGGTCATGGATATGGCGATGATCTTCCCCTTACTTTGGGAGTGAACTAGACAGAAAATGAATTTCCTAGCCTGGGAGATGAGCTTGCTGCATTTCTTAGTAGTGATTAAAGAGGTGGCAGTAGGTGGGGCTACCTCCAGTATCCTGTATAATGAATTACCCAAAGAAATAATAACAGAGTGAGGCCTTGACTCATACACAGCTTGTCGCCTCCACAAGTATGGTTGGCCTAATAATACATCACAAACATCCAGAGGTGCAACATGACACAATACCTCATCTGTGAAGGGATTGATGCTGTAGGGAAGGCGACACTGCTGGTGAACTCAGAGATATCATCCTTTGTGAATCCACCTAATATTGTACGGCTGCGGGTGTGGTGTAGTCAGTAGGCTCAACCACATCATGACCTCTACTAAAATGAGGTTCTTTTGGCTCCCATTGTCACCAACGAATTTTAGCAGCGAACCCTTCACCCACATCTGTGAGTGGAAAATATGCTCCCCCTCCTCTGGATCTTTGAGCTCATTCTTCTGGATCTTGGTGGCGACAACAGTGGTGTTGGGCTCCACATCAATGATTTGCTTCCCTTTTCCATTCCCCTTGTCAGGTTCTGACTCAGGGTCAGAACATGCATCTAATTCTGAAGCCTTCAGCTTAGCCACCAGTGATAGCTTGGTCACTCAGTTGTGTTGTGAATGCGGCTCTTGTGGAACTCACACCACGTTCTTGTGTCCTTATTTGGCTTCGTAGTGTTATTCTTTTCCTATAGCTTCAATGGGTTGTCTTGGGTCACACTACCTTGGCTTTGTCCTTTGGTCTTCAGATTCGCAGTTCTAAAGTCTCACTTCTTCTGTTTAAACTTTTGCTCGATCTTCATAGCATATTGGTATGCCATGTCGAGAGAGGATATGTCTAGGAACTCCATCTCATCCTAGATGTATCTGTGTAGGAAACTGTGGTATTTGAGTACCAAATGTAGCTCAGAATCCTTGATACCCAATTGTTTGTGAAGGGTATGAAAAATGTTTGTGAACTCTAGCACATCTTAGTCCCTTCCTTGTTGCAACATGGTCCACTTTATGTATTTGTCCTCATAGCTTTTGGCAAGGTAGTACTGTGCCTTGATGGCATCCCATAATGAATTCCAAGTGGGTGTGGCTAAAAATAATGAGCCCGTACTTTCACCCTTCTGCTCATAGTAGGTTTCCCACCAGTCCTTGACGTGGGGGGTTGCTTTGAGAAGAGAGAAAATAATATTTACCTGACTAGAAAAATCATGAACATAAAAATACCCTTCTAGCAGATTTAACCATTTATCTACGACATCTACATCTATATAACCATTGAATATGGGGATTTCAAAATTAACTTGTACCTTAAAGGGTGTGGCGTTTCCAGAGTAGCTGTTGGAAGCCAATGCATCGCCTCTGGGTAGCTGCTGAAGGATCTAAGAAAATTTGTCTATCATCGCATTCCTTTATCGCTCGAGGGCTTCTTCAAGCAAGATTTTGATAGGATCTCCTTCCCCCTCATCATTCTTTTCATCTTCCATGGGAGGCCATCGAGATTTGTGAGGCCAGTCTTGTAAAGGATCGACCAGTTCAAGCCCTAACTCCTTATATCCCGACCTTGTTGGGGACATGCAAAGAAAAATAGAGAAAGAGTAGACTACTTTGATACCACTGAGTTTGAGTTAAGTAGGAACGCAGTAAAGTATAGAAATAACCATAAAAACAGATATGCCATGGAAATAACACTTCATTTCATTAATGTAGAACACTTAAATATGCTTGTAAACAGAAATGGAAATAAACTAGCTAGGGTGATGGTAGCATGTCTCTGAGAAGAGATGTGGCGGCTAAATGCCTCTGAATAGTGTTAAAATGAGGTTCAAAGGCCTATTTATTTTTGAGAAACAATGGAAAACCATAAACATCCAAAAACCTAAAACTAGGAGATGAAACACCAAACTATGGGAATTGTTTCAGGTAAATTGGTACATCAACTTCCTAGGGTCGTAACTTTGGCATACGATCTTCGTTTGACGCGCACAATAGCTTGTTAGAAAGATCTATCCGAGGAATAAAACTTTGTGGAAAAAAAATTGGTCTAGTGGCCCATTTCTCTCCCAAATTTCCCAAAAACGTCATTTAGGGCCTCAAAATGGCTTCGGAAGTTCAGTACAAGAAAAACTGCTAAAAATAGTAAATTGTGCTACAATTAAGGAAACTGAAAAACTAAAAGAGACAATTGTGGGGGTCCAAGTGGGATAGGTGGGTGGCCACCAACATCCACCTGGATCATTCCTTCCCACTTAGGAAGCAATGGTCCCCATTACATTGAGTTCCTCCATCTTCTGAAGTTGGTCCCTGGTGAGCTGTTCTGCAATATCTGATGTGTCCAGTAATGGTGGGAAGCATGGTTGAGGGCATTCCACATTGAACAATTGGTGCAAGAAAAGGAATGGAGGAATGTTGTGCTCCAAAGCATTATTTCCCATAGCCTTGGTATTGTTGTAAGGACCATGTCGGAGTGGTCTGAGCTTCTGATGGGCTCTTGTAAGGCGTTGTTTTTGCAGATGTAACCAAACTTTTTCACCCACCTGAAACTTGTGTAGTACTTGATGTTGATCATGTTGTTGATTGTACTTGGAAATTCCGATAATGGAGTGGTGATATATCAGCCTGTTGGGTAGAGGTGCTCCACAAGTTAGATCAGATGAATGCTTGACCTGACAGTGCAACGGTACCCCTATGGGTGAGGAGAAGATGATTGTATCCCTCTGCTGTTGCTGCTGTGTGGAGGAACCCTTCATAGGGGTCATGGATGTGGCGAAAATCTTCCCCTTACTTTGGGAGTGAACCAGAGAGAAAATGAATTTCCTAGTCTGGGAGAAGAGCTTGCTACATTTATTACCAGTGATTGAAGAGATGGCGGTAGGTGGGGTTACCTTCGGTATCCTGTATATGAATTATCCAAAGAAATAATAATAGAGCAATACCTTGACTCATACACATCATGTCTCCTCCAGAGGTATGGCTGGCCTAATAATACATCACAAACATCCAGAGGTGCAACATCACACAATACCTCATCTGCAAAGGGCTTGATGCTGTAGGGAAGGCGACACTACTAGCGAACTCGGAGTTCTCGTCCTTCATGAAGCCACCTGATACTGTATAGTTGTAGGTGTGGTGTAGTCGGTAGGCTCAACCACTTCATGACCTCTGCTGAAATGAAGTTCTTTTGGCTCCCACTATCAACAATGAATTGCAATGTCGAACCGTTCACCCACATCTGTGAGTGGGAAAGACGCTCCCCCTCCTCTGGATCTTCGAGCTTATTCTTTTGGATCTTGGCGGTGGAAATAGTGGCATTGAGCTCCACATCAATGATCTACTTCCCTTTTCTATTCCCTTGTCGGATTCTAACTCAGGTTCAAAACATGCATCTGATTCTGAAGCCTTAAACTCAGCCACCAGTGATTTCTTGGTCCGACAGTCACTTGTGTTGTGAGTGGGGCTCTTGTGGAACTCACACCACTTTCCTGTTTCCTTCTTTGACTTCTTGGTGTTGTTCTTTTCTTGCAGCTTCGACGGGTTGTCTTGGGTCACCCTACCTTGTCTTTGTCCTTTGGTCTTCGGATTCACAAATCCAAATTCTCGCTTCTTTTGTTTAAACTTCTTCTCAATCTTGACAGTGTATCGGTATGCCGTGCCAAGCAAAGATATGTTCAGGAACTCCATCTCATCTTGGATGTATCTGTGTAGTTGGCTACGATATTTGAGTACCAAATGCAGCTCGAAATCCTTGATACCCAAATGTGTGTGAAGGTTATGAAAAATGTTTGTGAACTTTGGCACATCTTGGCCCCTTCCCTACCGCAACATGGTCAACTTTATGTATTTGTCCTCATAGATTTTGACAGGGTAGTACTACTCCTTGATGGCATCTCGAAATGAATTCCAAGTGGGTGTGGCTGAAAATAGTGAGCCCATAATTTCATCCTTTTGATCGTAGTAGGTTTCCCACCAGTCCTTGACATGGGGCGCTGCTTTGAGAAGAGAGAAAATAATATTTTCTCGACTGAAAAAATCATGAATAGAAAAATAACCTTCTAGCATATTTAACCATTTATCTACAACATCTGCATCTATCTAACCCTCGAATATGGGGATTTAAAAAGTAAGATGTACCTTAAAGGGTGTGGCGTTTCCAGAGTAGCTGTTGGAAGCCGATGCGTCACCTCTGGGTAGCTGCTGAAGGATCTACGAAAATTTGTCCATCATCGTGTTCCTCTGTCACTCGAGGGCTTCTTCAAGGAAGATATTAATAGGATCTCATACCCCCTCATCTTTCTTTTCATTCGCCATGGGAGGCCATCGGGATTTGTGAGGCTGGTCTTGCAAAGGTTTGACCAATTCAATCCCTAACTCCTTATATCGTGACCTCGTTGCAGACATGCAAAGAAAAAAAAGAGAAAGAGAAGACTGCTCTGATACCACTGATCCAGATTTAAGAAGGAATGCAATAAAGTACTGAAATAACCATAAATACAGATATGTAGCAGAAATAACACTTCATTTCATTAATGTAAAATACTGAAATATGCTTACAAATAGAAATGGAAATAAACCAGCTATGGCGACGGTAGCTTATCTTTGAGAAGAGATGTGGAGGCTACATGCCTCTAACCTATGTTACAATGAGGCTCAAAGGCCTATTTATTGTTGAGAAACAATGGAAAACCATAAACATCCAAAAACCTAACCCAGGAGATGAAACACCAGACTACGGGCCCTATTTTGGGGGAATTCATACATTAACTTCCCGGTGTCATAACTTTGGCATACGATCTCCATTTGACACACACAATAGCTCATTAGAAATATCTATCCAAGGAATACAACTTTGGGAGGAGGAACAAGGGTCCAACACCCCATATTGCTTGCAAATTTCCCAAAAAACATCATTTAGGGCCTCAAAACAACTCCAGAAGTTCAGGACCGGAAAAACTGCTAAAAATAGTAAATTGTGCTACAATTAAGGAAACTGAAAAACTAAAAGAGACAGTTGTGGGGATCCAAGTGGGATAGGTGGGTGGCAACCAACATCCACCTGGATCACCTATAGGGAGGATTTTGTCGTAGGTAGACTTGATACTATCCTACCAAAGGTTGTTGATAGGCATATGGGTTAAAAGGTTGTTGAGCTTGTTGACCTTGGATGTAAGGATTTTGAACCTGCTGACCTTGGATGTAAGGATTTTGCACCTGCTCCCCCTGGACATGAAAATTTTGAACCTGCTTCCATTGGACATAAGGATTTTGAACCTACTATTGCAGGGGTTGACCGTGACCTTGCAAACATTAACCTTAGCACTAAACGGGCTGACCTTGTTGATATGCATATACGACCTACTACTACAAACACTGGATTTGCTACTTAAAAGGATAACCTTGTGGCTACTACAAAGGTTGGTTTTGCTACTATACATGCTGACCTTGTGGTTGCTGCAAAGGTTTCCCTTGCTACTATGAAGGTTGGCCTTACGAGAAAGAAGGTTGGGAGGGTTGCTGAACAAAATGTGTCTGCGGCTTTCAAGGTTGTTGCGACTGTTGAAAAGGTTTCCCTTGCAGTTGTAGCAGTTTTCCTTACTGTTACAATGCTTGCCCTTGCTACAATGAAGGTTTCCCTTGCTATACAAAGGTAGCTGGACAATTCCTGGATAGTTCCCAAATTGAATATGGCCATACTGACCATACAAAGTGGATTGGCCAGGCTTAACATAAGGTCCAGATTGAGGAATGTAAGGTAGGGTAACCAAGGCTTATTAACCATATCGAACATAAGCCAGTTGGAATGGAACCTAAGCCATGTATGGCTGCTGGTATTGGACATTAACTGACTCGGATGGATCAACAAGGTTAGGAATAGCGTCATAAAAAGGTTGATTTTTTCCAACCATTTGAGTTTATGATCCATTCACATTGGTTTGGCTTGACATCATGGAGGTATTTGGATCTTGCCCCCCAGGTGGTGGCATAGTCTTTCCGCTCACTGGAGTGGTAGAAGAACTTACCGATGCCTTACTTACCAAGACCATCGAATGAATTGGAAGAGTTGGTTGAAATGACAAAACAAGGTGAAACGAAATGGTAGGTTGAATCGAAACTAAAGTGGCTGCAGTTTGTACAATCGATCAAGAGGTCATGTTCTAGATGAACAGACCTTATGTAGGCATGGTTCTAGAATACTAGATAGGATTCTAATACAATGACGAGGCACTAGGAGTGCCCGAAACCAACTGAGCCAGAGAGGTATAACCATGCGGCAATAAGGACTCACTAAACTCAGGATAAACACAAGAAAATATTCTTCTTATATAAGGGAAACCTTCCAGAGGGAACTCATATGCCTGCTCATCAACTGCTTGAGGAGTGTGAGTAGCAGAAACTTCCGATTGACTCGGAAAAGAGACTGGGATTTTGCCTTCTGACTCCATAGAAAACAATTGGCGAGGAGCTGAATATGAATGAGGAGACAACTCCAACAAAACACCAGGCTAATCATATGGATTATAAGGGTGCTGTGGAGATACCACAAAAGGGTCTATAACTAGTCCTTACAGACTATCAAAATTCTATGCACTCTCAGGAGTCTCGTTAGGATTATTAGGGGATTCTAGACCAGATTCGTAAGTTGACCTAGTATCTGACAAGGGCAGACGAGAAGATAAAGGTTGAATACTCAAAACAATTCAAAGTTCAACACCTTAATCCTCATGCAACTGCGGATGTTCGGGGAATGTTTCTTTGGGCGACCTTCTAGATGGAGGAGATGAAGAGGAATGAGGCAAACCTGATCGCTCAGCCATGATCACTTTGTCTAAAAAAAAACAGAAGAGAAATTAATTGCAAGGATTTTAAAATATATTGGGGATATACTCAGGATCTGGTCTAGAATAAAAGTATCAGGAATGTGATGTGATCGTGGATAGAAAAAAATTTAAGGTGCTAAAAAAGGCGGACAATTGCTCGATGATGTTTTAAATTTAAAGAGTCAAAAATACCAAAATGACTACTCAGGATAATTGATGGCCTAGGTATTGCAGCAAGAATGCTACAAGTCCCGGGGCTACTAGCTTTAGTTATCAACCTGGGGTTCATACAAACTTGGAGGTGAAAGTGCTATATGCATAAGTAGAAGTGAAGGTACCACCTGTTGTCACTGCTCATTTGGAAAGAGACCCGAGGGGTTCCAACCTAGACTTCTACAGGGTCAGAAGAAGCTTTATTTTGATGGAGGAAGATCAAATATATTATAAGGGAGAACTACTCTACTATAGTAATGAAGAAAACAACTTGTAATACTAACTCACAAAAAACCCCAACTAACCATCTAAATAGCTATGTGAAGCATAGTTTCTAAAACAACACTAATCTAATGCTGTTATCTAAGTTGTACAAGTAAAAAACATCAAAACTAGACTAAGGGGTAAGCAAAGGAAACTAAGCTAAGTCTATGTTTAAGAGGAAGAGCAGTCAGAGATCAAAATGAGGACATAAGGGAGAAACAATGCATAAGAACCACTGGATCAGTCGGGTGAAAGGCAAACGAATGGCTGAGATCGGATCACAGGAGGGTACATAGGTAGATGGGCGAACAGGGTTAACTAACATGATGGATAGTTGAGATTATATAGCGAAGGATAAGTCAAGAGATGGATGGACAAGATTAGTTGGTAGATGGATGGTGGAGATTAGATCGTGGGTAAAAGAAGCATGTGGAAATGGTAGTGGGTTTGCAGAGGTGGTAAGTTGTATTTCGTGTGCCCTGAAAACCATACGCGGTATTTTGAAATTTCACGCGATTAGTCTTATCGAGTGACACGTAGCATGAGAAAACCACTTTTCTTGCTTTCTTTTGGGCAGATAAAGGTTGGATAGAAATTTACACGATACGACGCGATAGTCATCGGATCTAGCTAGGTAGATCAATAGTGGAGATGGGCCAAGTTGGTTGGCGAGTGGGTGATGCGATGGTCGTCAGATCAGGAGACAGTCAACGGTGGAGATTGGAGCGCATAGAGGAACATGCAGAAATGAGGGAGTGGGTTTACAAGGTGGTAAGTTATATTTCACGTGCCCTCAAAGCTATAAGATGTTTTCTAAAATTTTACGTGATTTCCCTCCCCAGGCGACACATAGCATGGGGAAACCACTATTACCGCATGCCTACGGGAAGATAACGATCAGATAGAAATCCATGTGATATCACACGATAGCCGTCAAATCTGGCGAGGCAGATCAACCGTGGAGATTTGACCGAGCTAGTTGGCGAGCAGGTGCGTGATAGTGGTCAGATCAGACAAGGAAGATCAACGGTGGGGATTTAAAGTGCATAAAGTTAGCACTGAAAATGAATTGGGCGGTGATAGGTCGGGTTTCATTGTGTAAGGAAATATACGGGTACAAACAGATTACAACGTGAATTAATAGCTTCCACTCAGCCATTTCAGGCTTAAGGAGAATGGGCATATGAATGAGGTCTTAGACAGAGGGTGAAGGAACAGATGACCAAGAAATGAATGAATGACCATGAAACAAACCATGTAACTACATCAAACAACAAACTCCATGCAAGGACTGAAACTCTGTTTTTTTGGGGTTGCTGCAGGGTTTCTTCCTCATGTCATGGTCCCAGAGGGAGGAGGTGAGGCCGAGACACCCGCTAACAAACTTATGGAACTTTTCTTTGCTAACCTGCTAAGTGAATGAAAGAACAAATGGAAGCAACTAAAGCACAACTAATCTACTCTACCCTGTTGTAATGGAAATGCAGCTACTTAAACAAATAACCAGTTAAACCATGAATCATCTACTATATACAGTGGTGATGAAAATGCAACTACTTAAGAAAATAAACAACTAAAGCATGAAGCTATGATAGTGTTGTAATGGAAATGAACTACTTAAGAAAATGAATAGGAAACCATGAATCTGTACTACTGTTGTAATGAAAATGCGTCTAATTAAGAAAATGAACAGAAAATAGGAATCTATGCTAGCATATCAATACAATAAAGAGGAGCTTTGGCTGCTAGGGTTGGGACCTAACCCAAGAGCTTTAGCCCTATGAGTTAACTCATTGTTGGCTCAAAACAAAACTCATCCTCATTATAAATAAAAATCTATTACAAGACTTTCATCTTGAAAACAAAGAGTTATACAGTGAGAATTTCGAATTCTTGCTAACTCTTGGTAACTAAAAAAACCAAGGTCCTAAGCTTCTCTACTTATACATTTGAAGTCTCGAATGAATTCTTTCAAAATTAGGGAGGCACAACTCCTAATTCAATGATAAACTTATGCTTTACCTTTCACTATCTCGGCTGCCTTCTAGTAGGGAGGCTTGGCTCCCAACTCAAGATAAAGTCATACTTTCACTTGCTTGGCTACCTTCTAGTACACCTGATTTGGTTGTTTGCACCTTCACTTGCTTGGCTTCCTTCTAGAAGTGGGTTGA
The DNA here is from genome assembly GCA_031772625.1 of Pinus tabuliformis. Classification (NCBI taxonomy): domain Eukaryota; kingdom Viridiplantae; phylum Streptophyta; class Pinopsida; order Pinales; family Pinaceae; genus Pinus; species Pinus tabuliformis. The sequence goes on along the minus strand of CM062819.1, from coordinate 1,018,606,494 downwards.
TTGTACTTTCAGTTGATGGAGGTATATTCAAATGGAGGGGTATTAAATGAGGAGTATTTACCTCCTGTAATTCCTCTCCCTTGTCCCATTAGAGTTTTTTCCAAGGTCTTTACCTTAGTTCCTTGCTTTTATCTTTTATCCCTGCATTTTCCTTACTTTTATTCTTTATTCCTGCATTACATGCACATTAGACCACAAAGCAAAATATCCAATTCTACTCATTTGATAAACAAAATATAATCAAAAGTATGCAATAAGTTGTGAGAATAGTTCATTTGACTAAGCTAGGTAGTGAATTAAGGTCAATTAAGGCCCATATAATTACTCAATGATGAGGCTTATCATCACCTCCCTACTGAAAGTGTTGCTCATCCTCTTAGCAACTTAGTGGCTCTGGTAGCCTCTCTGACATCTCATGCTTCAGTTGTGGTCTTTACTTCTTGTTTATAGAACCCTACTTTCCTTTCTACTTCTTCCCACTAATATTATTTGATTTTCAAGCTATGTGGTAGTGTTTTCCATTTCCTTATGCAGCCATGTATATTATCATTTCTTAGTAGCCCAATCATGTCATCAAAATGTGAAATTGCTTAGCCATGAGCAGCGAGATATCAAGGTGTCAGCTAAGGATTATTTACAATTAGATTATGGGTGCTGATTACGGCCATGGGATTTGATTTTTCAGTTGTTTCTCTATCCCTAAATCCACTTAGCTCTTTTATTTCTTGCTGCTCTTTCTTGTTCTAAAATGTAGAGGGTTTTGCCTCCTTCTTTCCCTTTTTTTGCTTGAATGGTGTGCTGAGAGCAGTGATGGAAGTTGTTGCCTTCTACTCAAGGACCTCTGGAGACACCCTAAGTGACTCCTCCTTTTCTTCTTCCCCTTTTGTTTCAATGCCTTCTTCCTTTCTATTTTTTTCTTTCTCATCTCTATTAGTTTCCTGCTTCGTTTCCTCCTATGTTTCAATGCCTTCTTTCTCTTCTGTTTCAACATCATCCTCTATATTAGTTCGTTCTTCATCCATATCATCCCCATCTAGCTCTGTATCTTCTTCTTCTTTTTTTTCCTCCTCCTTACTAAAAGAATGACTAACATCATAGATGAGGGTTTTGATGTTATCCTCTGCTGATAAGTCTCCGAACACTAACCATGTTATAGGGATCTTGAGGTTTTGGAGGGCATCCTCAATGAGGATTTTGGTCAACCCATGGTGAACTAATGGTTGGGAATTTCCTATCTTTTCTTTGCTATTGGATTCCATGAGTTATTGCATCAGAAAATAGGGCATGCTGAGTCTTTGGTGAACTGGTGTTTCTACCCCAAATCTTAATTCTTCAAGTTCTCTAAAATGGTAGCCATAAACAACACTGTATCTACCCTCACATGAGATATACTTGATGAGCATCTTGTTTGTGAGGTTTGAGAAGGAAATAATCAATTTCTTTGAAAAAAAACAAAGTTTCCTGTGTATGTAATCCACTAGCTTTCTAGAGGAAACTGACCATTGTTTTACTTACAAACCAACTACCTCTTAACCTTTACAACTTTTGATCAAATGATGCATATGAGTGAGTGGTCAGGATACTTACCTATGGCCTTAATGCCACGATGCAATTGTCAAATATTCGAGGTGTTGCTGAAGGTCATTTGTCTTCCTCCTTTGCTGTCTATTGATGGTGTATGTGACTGCAGATTTGATGCTACTGAATGGACAGAGGGAGTAGGAGTGTGTGTGGATGCAAGGATGATGGTAATGGATGAGGTGAGGGGTTAGATCATGTCTAGAATGAATTTTGGGGATATAACCAATATACCAGTCACGGGATCCTGTAGAAAACACAATTTTCACCTAAATTGGAGCGATGAAGTGAAAAAAAAGGGAATTTACGGAAGGATGCATGGTAAGGAGTGGAGGAGATGAACATATGTGAGGTAGGGCTCCCTTTGGGTCTTCTCTTTGCTCCTTGATTGTCTTTCTCATCCACCTAGAAATAACAATTATGTTTTTTTCCTTTTTATCTTATTATTATTATTATTATTATTATTATTATTATTATTATTAAACACCTAGGCCACCTTAGAGATGTTTTCACCCTATATATTTGCCCTGGGCTGCCTCATGGAGGTTTTTAAACCAAAGATGGGAATCAGGCACCTCATGGAAGTTTTCACCTAAATCCTTATTCTGTTTTCTTTCTTTTTCAATGACCTGATGAGGGAGAAGCTGAAACTTGCTCCACCATCATCATTGTCTTATTGATACTATCAACAAACTCTTATTTAGATAAAGGCCTCTTGTACATTTTCAATCTATGTCCATTAACTAGTAATGGAATGGCTTCTTCATCTATAGTTCTGATTTGCACTGAACCATTGTCATGGCATCTTTCCACCACATAAGGTCTAAGCCATCTTGTCCTTAGCTTGCCCTTGAAGTCTTTATACCTGGAGTCATATAACAATGCCCAGTATCCTTCTTGAAATTGCTTCTTCTTAATATGCTTGTCATGCTAGATTTTCCTCTGAAGCTGAACTATCTCTGTATGGAGGAGGGTCTGCATTCTGAATTCATCCAAGCCATTTAAATGGAACAATCTTTCTTTCTATGAATGACTGAGATCCAAATATAGTTGGGCTGCCATCCTTAATGTATTATATTCAAATTCAATGGACAACAAATCCTTTTTCCCATAGACCAGCTCATAGGGTGTAAATCTAGTGGTTGTCTTCCATGTTGTATTATGAGCCCAGGTGGCCTCAACTAGTCTTTCTACCCAATCCTTTCTATTGTTGTTCGCTACCTTGGTTAGGATATTCTCCAGTGCTCTATTGGTCACCTCCACTTGCCCATTCTCTTGTGGATGATAAGGAGTGGAGGTCCTATGCTTGATTTTGTGATTCTTGAGTAGTTCTTCAATCATGCTAGAGGTAAAATGGTTACCTTGGTCTGTGACTAGCTCTCTAGGGTACCTAAATTTGTAGAATATATTTTCCCTTAGGAACTCAACCACCTTCCCTTCTATTGTTGCCTTAATTGCCTTAGTTTCAGCCCACTTAGTCAAGTAATCAATGCACACAATAATGTGTTGTTTTTGCTTTGAAGGAGGATTGATAGGCCCAATGAAGTCCATGCCCCACTTGTCAAATGGCTTGAAATTCACTTGAGGTTGTAGGGGAATTTCATCTCTTGGAGTAGGCTTTCTCATACTCTGGCACTGATTGCACTGATTAATGTACTTTTTCACATCATGATTAAGAGTAGGCCAATAATAGCCTACTTGTAGCACTTTGAAAGCTATCCTCTTTGTTGGAAAGTGACCTCCATAAGGCCCATCATGACAGGTCAGAAGGTTGTCAAAAACTTCCTCTTCCCTGACACACCTTCTCAAGATTTGATCTGGGCCAAGTTTGAATAGATTGCCCCTAATCCAAGTGAAGGGGGAACTTTTAATGATTATATTGCTCTTTTCTCTGGAGGGCAGGTTTGGTGGAAACTGTGTTGATACCAAATAGTTTTATATATCACCAAACCATGGGGAGAGCACTGAAATAGAAAACAAATTATCATCTGGTAATTTATCATTCACCATTCGTTCTTCACCTGCAGGCAAATTCATCCTAGATAGAAAGTGAGCAACAACATTCTCCTTACCAAGCTTATCAACAATAGTTAGATCAAACTGTTGTAATAAAGGTAACCATCTTATGATTCTATCATTTACATCTGTTTTGTTCATTAAATATTTAATTGTAGCATGATCAATATGCACACATGTCTAATAGCCTATAATGTAATGCCTAAACTTGTTCAATGAATGCAAAATAGCTGGTAGTTATTTTTTGGTCAAAGTATAATTTAACTTAGCCTTTGATAGGTTTTTACTAGTAAAATAGATGGCGTAGGGCAATTTCTCCTCTACCTGGCCTAAGGCTACTCCTATGGTTTTGTGTGAGGCATCAACATGAATATGAAAAGGGATGGCCTAGTTTGTGCCTCTGAGAATTGGTGCAGTGGTTAACTTCCCCTTTATAATGTCTAAGGCCTCTTGACAACTCTTTGACCATATAAATTCATATTCTTTGGCCAACAACCCAAACAAAGGAGAGGCCAACTTGCCTTAGTCCTTTATGAACCTTCTCTAGTATCCATTTAGCCCTCAAAAACTCCTGATATCTCTCTGCTTTTGTGGAGGTGGGACCCTTTGGATGATGGTTATTTTTTTTGGGTCCACCTACAGTCCTTGCTGAGATATGGAATGACCTATCATAGTCCCTTCAATCATTAAGAGTTCACATTTTTCTAGACTGAGAGACAGGTTCATTTCAATGCATTTGCATAATACTTTGCCTAGGTTAGTTATGGCTTCTTGAAAATCACAACCATAAGGTGTAAAATCATCCATATAGATCTCTATAGCATCATGTACTAATTCAGTAAAAATACTCAAGATTGCTCTCCAGAAAGTGGCAGGAGCATTACATAAGCCAAAAGGAAGGACCCTATAGGAAAAGGTACCCCAAGGACAAGTGAATGTAGTTTTATCCTAGTCTTCTAGGCAGATTTGGATTTGGTTGTACCCACTGAATCCATTTAGGAAAGAAAAGTACTTCTTCCCTGTCAGGCCATCTAACACTTGGTCAATGAAGGGTAGTGGAGAATGATCCTTGTTTCTAGTTCTGTTCAACTCCCTAAAATTAACACAAATCCTCCATTTACCATTCTTCTTGGGAACTAACACTAAAGGAGAGACCCACTCACTATCGGAGATAGGGTAAATGAACCATGCATTTAACAGTTTTTGCAGTTCTTCTTTAAATATGTCTTTAAGGGATGGATTCATTCTCCTTGGTGGTCGTCTGACTGGCTTGCAACCTTCATTGATGTATAAGTGGTGAGTACACACTAAGGGGCGTACTCCCTTCATTTCCTTATAGCTCCAAGCAAAGGCTTCTAGGTTTTCTTTCAACAGATTGCATAGCTTTTCCTCTTCAAGAGCAGACATAGATGGGTTGATTTTCAAATTTTTCTCTGGGCCAAATTCTATTGGTTTTACTCAAAGTGGGTTGCAAATGGCCAAGCATAAGTCAATTTGATGATTTTTCAGTGTTTCCTTTACTTCTTCTTCTAATGGTAATGAACTAGGAGTTGGACTTTGGAGCAGGTGTTCAATTAAGTCATCCTCCTCTTGTTGTCCTCCTCCTATGATTGCTTCCAAAGCATAAAGTTGGGTAGAATAAAGCTCATCTTCTTCCTCCTCCTCCAACCATAAAGGTAAATCATGTTCTAGGGAGGGTTGAGAAGGAGGGTATAAGACTAACTGTTTGGAAATATGTCCATTCTTGATGATCATATTCCCAGCTCTGTAGCTAATGTAGGCATCAACTATGGCCAACCATGGCTTCCCAAGGATGAGAGGGTAACCAATAATCTTAGCCTTAGGCTGGAGAACTAGGAAATTTGCAAGGTACTCTTAGGAGTCAATGGAGACCATCACATCCTCCACAATTCCCACATGGGTGATTGTGGAAGGGTCTGCAAGTTATAGAACTGTTGTGGTCTTCCTTAATGACCCTTGGAGGTTAATCTTGAGCATGGTGTCCTTGGTCATCACATTAATGGCAACCCCAAGATCAATCAGATTGTGTGAGACAATGGTGCCATTGATGTGCACATCTACTATAGGGCTTCTAGGGTCTAAGTATTTTGGACATATTACCTGCCCCAAAATTAAGTCAGATAACTGCCCAATGACATTAATGGTAGGGGCATCCCTTTTTCTTCTTCCTGGATGCTTGAAGCACTTCTCCTTAATCAACTTATTGTAGATAGGAACATCTTTTATTGCCTGGAGAAGGGGGATCTTTACACATACATTCTTCAATTCTCCTATAAGTTCAATTTCTTTTGGGGTAGGTTCGAGTGGTTGGGCTAACATTTCAAGAAAGGGTGGATTTGCTTTAAGGTTTCTTTCCTATCTTTCTTCCTCAACCTCCCTATGTGGAGAGGGAGGTTGGTTATCTGGGAGAATTCTCCCAGATCTTAGGTTGATCTCCTGGATTTCTACAGCATAAGCTGGGTATGATGTCTCTCCACCATATCCTTGTTGAGCCTGCCTATTTTTTGGGTTTGGATTTGGCTGGGCAGACATCTGGGGTTGCTTAGGTGGAGTAGAGTGTAGGAGTTGTGGTTGGGTAGGTGGTGGAGGCAATAGGGCTGGAACATTGTTGAATTGGGGCCTCCACCCCTAGGGTGGGGTATTCCACTGATGTTGTGGTTGAATGTAAGGTTGAAATGACTAGCTGGCTAGCTAGAAATGATACTGAAGTGCATAGGACAAAGGATGGGGTGTAGACCAGGAAGGATGAGCAGGGGGTCCCCAAGAAGGAATAGTTATGATTTGGCTGGGTCTGTAATATGCATGGGATGATCCTTGCATACCCTGCTGGTATGGTATAGGCCTAAGAGGTCTCCTTTGGTTGATGTAGAAAAGCTACTCAGTGACCCCTTCAGCTGCTTGATATAAAACTTTGAGTCCAGGTAAGGAAGCACACTTGTCTGTGGAGTGGTTTTCTTCACAGACAATGCAAATCTCAATACAGTTCAATGGAAATTTATTCTTAGGATGCCTCCTGGTGCATCTAGGACAAAAGATGACCAAGGCTCTCTTTGCTTCCTCTTTTTTCCTTTTGATATTCATGGTAACTAATTTCAAGGCAAGGGTTTGCAGCATCTCACTTTTGAAGTCCTCCAACATATTTCCAATTTCACCCTTGATAGATTAGTTGGGAGATGATGTACTCGCCATAGGTTAACTACTCCTACCCTTTTTCTTGGTTTCCCTAGAATGGCTTCTAAAGACAGTCTTGATATCATCATAGGGTAGTTGGTAGATATCTCCTCCTACTAACAGATGCAATGTATCTAGGATATCCTCCCTTACTTCTCTAAGCAGGACTAGCTTCAGTGACTCAGGATCAAGTGTGCACCTAACCCTTTTCTAACTGAGCTCAAATGTTTCTTCATAGTCTTATAAGGATTCATCTTGGCCTATGGTCATCCTAAAAATATCTTCTTTAGTGTCCTTTGACCTACAGTAGTCCCTATATTTGTTGTTAAAGGCTTGCTACATTTGAGCCCAAGTTATGATGTTATCTCCAGGTAAACCCGTGAACCAGCACAATGCTGCATCCTTGAGGGTAGCTGGAAACAATTTTAACATTTTCTCATCCTATGTATAGTCATAGGTTCGGCATATAACAATAAACTCAAATAGGAAAGTGTCAGGGTCCTCTGTGGTTAAGCCATGGAAATTATGTGGAGTAGAGGGGCTAATATTCTTCATTTTAGTGTCCCCATTGGTTTCCCTAATGGTGGAGGAACCCTCAATTCTATCTCTATCTCCTCTATCATCTTGGTTTTCAGCCATTGGTTCAGTGGGAATTGGTTTTTCCTCTTCTTCTTCCCCTATAGGTTCTTCAAATATGTCAGGTTTCTCACCTAAAGGTCCTTCCAATTCACAGTCACCGAAGAAGAGAGAAGGTTGACTGTTAGATGTAGTGGGGTTATTTGGAAAGAATTTCCCTGAATTATCCCTATTCCTACTAGGCATGAAAGGAAATATTTTTGGGTTGGTTTTTGTAAGATTTTATTTAAAGATGGAAAGTACTCTATAGAATGGAAATTGTTGATTAAATGAAAAAATACTAACAAAATGGAAACTACTTGCAGAATGAAATTGTTGATTGAATGGAAAGAATTCTGATAGAAAGAAAACTACTTGCAAAATGAAATTTCTTAATTGAATGAAAAATTACTAAAAAAGCGGAAACTACTTGCTGAATTCAAATTACTGATTGTAGAATGGAAAGGAAAGCAGATAAATGAAAAATGAAAGAAAGAAACTAGATTACTTTTGTATAAATAAACTAATGGAAGAAAATTGAAGACTAGAAGTAGAAGAAAAGAAAGTTATAGACCAGAAATAGGAGCAGTAATTCACATCCTACTCTGATACCTCCCTAGCAACGGTGCCAAAAAGTGATGGCCTAGGTATTGCAGCAAGAATGCTGCAACTCCCAGGGCTACTAGCTTTACTTATCAACTTGGGGTTTGTACAAACTTGGAGGTGAAAATGCTATATGCACAAGTAGACGTGAAGGTACTGCCTATTGTCACTACTCATCTGGAAAGAGACCCCAAGGGTTCCAAGCCAGAATTCTACAGGGTCAGAAAAATCTTGATTTTGATGGAAGAGAAAATTTATTCTAAGGGAGAGCTACTCTACTGCAGTAATGAAGAAAACAACTTGTAATGCTAAGTCACACCAGACCCTAACTAACCATCTAAACAACTATGTGGAGCAACAATGCATAAGAACTGTTGGATCAGTCGGGTGAAAGGCAAATGATTGGATGAGATCAAATCGCAAGAGGGTACGTAGGTAGATGGGTGACCAGGGCTAACAAACAAGATGGATGGCTGAGATTATATCACAAAGGCTAAGTCAAGAGATGGACGGACAAGATTAATCAGTAGATGGATGATGGAGATTAGATCACGGGTAAAATAAACGTGCAGAAATGGTACCAGCTTTGCAAAGGTGGTAAGTTGTATTTTGCCTGCCCTGAAAACAATACGTTGTATTTTTAAATTTCACGTGATTAGCCTTACCAAGCAACACATAGCACGATAAAACCACTTTTCTCGTGTGTTCTCAGGTGGATAATGGCTGGACATAAATCCGTGCAATATGCGGTGATAGCCATCAGATATGGCTAGGTAGATCAATGGTGGAGATGGGCCAAGCCAGTTGGTGAGCAAGTGATGTGATGACCTTCTGATTAGGAGACGGATCGGCGGTGGAGATTGGAGCGCGTAGAGGAATGTGCGGAAATGAGGGAGCAGATTTAGAAGGTGGTAAGTTGTAATTCACATGCCCTCAAAGCTATAAGCTGATTTCTAAAATTTTACGCAATTAGCCTCACTGGGTGACACGTAGCATGGGGAAACCACTCTTATTGCGTGCCCTCGGGTGGATAATGATTGGAAAAAAATCCATGCGATATCATGCCATAACTGTTGATCTGGCGAGGTAGATCAATGGTGGAGATTTGACCGAGCTAGTTGGCAAGCGGGTGCATGATAGCCATGCGATTAGACAAGGCAGATCGATGGTGGGTATTTAAAGTGCATAAAGTCAGCACTGAAAATGAATTGGGTGGTGATTGGTCAGGTTTTACTATGTAAGGCAATATACAGGTAAAAACCGATTACAACGTGAATTAACAGCTTCCACTCAGGCGTTTTAAGCTAAAGGAGAATGTGTGTATGAGTGAGGTCTTAGACATAGGGTGAAGGAATAGATGACCAGGAAATCAATGAATCACCATGAAACGAACCATGTAACTGCATCAAATAACAAACTCCATGCAAGGACTGAAAGTCTATGTTTTTGGGGTTGCTGCAGGATTTCTTCCTCGCGTCATGGTCCTAGAGGGAGGAGATGAGGCCGAGACACTGTTGGCATTATGGCACAAGTTTGACACTAAGGCACAAGTGTTTTCCTTGATGGCAACTCACTCAAGTGGCAGATCACAGTTCAGGCTCTCAAAATGAAAGGAAACGAGGTATACGCAGGTTCCTCATAACAAAATCATGTATACACGTGGGTACACCGTTCAGAAGGTACGTATACGTATGCACACACTTTCATGCAAAGAAAAGCGTGTATATGTGGGAAAACGTATGGTTGGTCCATGGTATTTAGTCCGACATATGTGAACCTATGGTTTTGATCCTTGGTATTGCATTTAAAGTATTAAACCCAGGTATTGGGTCCCTAGTATTGGATCTCTATGGTTTTGGACCATGGTTTGAGTAAGGCCTAGACTATAAAAAGGGAAGGAGATCACTTGGCAAAGGTATCGACTTATGCATTGAATATCTTAAAAGGAGCAAGATCTGGAAGACTGGTGATTGGTTGGTGAGATATAGCTGGACCTGAATCAAGGAGGAACCTGAGCATTACAAGATGGTTAAGTTCTATTGATGGATCAAGATCTCAAGGCTTGAATAGTAGTAGCATTGTGTGATTTTAATCTATTATATTTGGCGCATGATTAGATCTATAAATCTGATAAACTGGGTATAACTGATGTCTGATTAAGTAAAAGGATAAATTATCTTTTATATATCTATACGCAGGTTCGGCACATCAGAGGCGTGCATACACGCAGGTTAAGAAAGTGAATATTACGTATATGCTGGTTGGTCTTGACATATCTGCGTATGTACGCAGGTTTATATTGGTGAAGTAGCATGCATCTCTTGAAATATGTTTTAGCTGCTTCTGTTTATTGCTGCAGTTTTCTGGGTTCAGAATTGGTGTCTGGTTACTGGTATTGTTTTCTGGTTACAACGATCTGAGAAGTTATTGGTTGATTTAGTATTTGTTCAAAGGAGATTGGTTGTTGCAGATCTACTTGATGTTTAATTGATATTCATGGATCCAATCTGAAAATTTATGAAACCTGGTCCCTGGAAGAAAAGAGAAGGTTGTAGCCTTCTGTAGGTCAACGCCTACGTACTAGTACCTCAGCTATTACAAGAGCTAAAGGGGGTTGTAGCTCTCTTCCAGGAAGAGTCTAGAGAATGAGAGAAGTTTGTAGCCTTCTGCAGGTAGTAGCCTGCGTACTAGTATAAGACTACACCAGTACAGAAACATTGTAAAAAGAAGTTTCTAATTGAAAGAAGATGAAGACATATTGTAGCAGGTGGTTTTCACCCACATTAGGTTTCCACCTTATATCTTGTGTTCTTTTGTGTGACTGTCTACTTTTCTATTCCTACTTATTGTTATATGGTTCTGACACAGATTAATGATCAACATCTGAGGAATAACTTAAATTATAAATCTGGAAGTTATACGCGAGTTTCACTAGTCAGAGTTGCATATACACGTTGTATTTATTAACTGAAGTAGCATATACAAATTGAAAAGAATTTGAATTAATATTACTGATTCACTCCCCCCCTCTCAGTATTATTTTCAACAATTGGTATCAGAGCAGGTCCTTCAGGAGAAGCTTGATAGCTTGAAGGAAGATCTATCATCATGAGCAACTACAAAAAAGAATCATCAATCAGGCCACCAATTTTTGATGGGAGCAACTTTTTCTATTGGAAGGTAAGAATCACTGCCTATCTTCAATCTCTTGGTAAAAAAGTTTGGGATATTGTGGAAACAGGATACACATTTCCTTCAACAACTCCTACAGATACGGCTGGTAGGAAGCAGTATGAAACAAATGCAAAGGTTGTCAATACCCTATTAGGGAGTCTATCTCAATCAGAATTTGTCAAGGTTACGCATCTCAAAACCGCAAAAGAAATATGGGACAAGATCGTTCTGAGATATGAAGGAGATGATCAGGTAAAACGAGAAAAACTTCAAACGCTCAGAATTCAATATGAAAATCTCAGAATGTACAATGATGAAAGCATGGTTAACTATTTCCTTCATATAGATGAGATTGTTAATTGTATGAAAAAATTGGGTGAAGAAATAAAATAAGTTTTTTTGGTAGAAAAGGTTCTAAGATCTTTGTCTCCTAAGTCTGATTCAAAAGTTTCTGCCATAGAAGAAAAGCAGAATCTACGGAGCCTTACCATGTCACAGCTACACGGAATCCTAACTGCTTACACAACGAGAAAAGGTGGACCATCAGACAGGAGAGAAGATGCATTCAAAGCCTCAAGAAAAGGATATTACAATGAGTCAGAAGAAGAGGAAGAATCTAATTTTGCCATGAACCTTCAATGGGGAACTGAAAGATTCAGGGGAAAGTTGCCTTTCAAATGCTTTGCTTGTGGGAGAGTCGGTCATTATGTTGCCAAATGTCCTCATAAAGATAAGATTGACAAAGGTAAGGAACCAGTAAGATGGAACAGGAAATAGAATGTAATTATGAAGAGCTATTACACACATGAAGACAGTGATGGACTTTCAAACAACGATGAAGATGAACAAGGTAATGATTATAGACTTTTGATGGCTTTTGAAGATGATGATTTCTTGGATGCTATATATGAAGAAAGTCTTTATGAAGAAATTTCTAAACTCAAAATTTTCTTAGAGGAGAAAAATATGATTATAGATACTCTCACATCCCAAATTGCTGAAATGGAGAAGCATAATGAAAAGTTAGAATGTGAAATTGTGGGACTTAGAAAGGAAATTGAGAAAATGAAAGCTCTTAATCTTATATTTGCTAAAGGATCTGAAATTTTAGATGAGATTATCAAAGTACAACGTTCTCCTCTAATCAAGACAGGTCTTGGGTATACCAAAGAGACATCTCAAGCACAGAATCCATCTACGTCCAAAAGTTATCTTGAAGCTACAAGGAGAAGTGAGCAAGTTTACAATCGATAGCAAAGGCCCAATGGAGATCACCAGGTAAATCAGGTACAATTTACCTCAAGAATGAACAAAGACTACCAGGTAAATCGGGGGCAATCTACTTCAAGGATGAACAGAAGTTACAACCAACCACAGGTAAATCATTCTTAATTTGCCTCAAGAATGGATGCCAATAGAAACTAAAATCATTTGTTTGATAGATTTGATAATCGCAGGAATTTCTTCAATGGCCAATGTTTCTCTTGTCATAACTTTGGTCACAAAGCAGCTCAATGTGTTTCCTACAAGACAATCATGACTAGAGAAGCTCAAAAATGAAGGAGTATGACTGGGATCATGAAAAGGACCTACAATAACTTTTATTCTCTTGAGAATGAAGTAGAATGCTCTATTTGTAACAACTTTGGTCATGAAGATTCTGAATGCAAGAGAAGGTTTCGGAAAACAACTCAGAAGGAGCAAGTTTCATTGAGTCCCAAAACATGGAAAAAGAAAGAATCGCAACTAGAAAGATGTGGGATAGCTTTATATGCGGAAGGACAGGAAAATCAGTGGTACATCGATAGTGGATGCTCAAAACATATGACAGGTGATAAAGATAAACTTCAGCCATGCAGAGCTTTAGAAAAGGAGAAGAAGGTCTCATTTGGAAATGACACCCCTGCACTCATAAAAGGTAAAGGTTCTATTCTTTTGAAAGAAAAGGTCAAGGCTGGAAATGTTATGTATGTTGATCGCTTAAAACATAATTTATTAAGTGTTAGTCAAATGTGTGATCAAGGAAATGAAGTAATATTTCGATCAAATGGATGCATTGTTCGTAAGCTTGATACAGGAGAAACAGTGATCAACACTCCAAATAATTTATATATACTCAAGGGAGGACAAAAACAATGTTATCTAAGCAAGAACGATGAACACTGGCTATGGCACAAAAGATTGGGGCATCTAAGCTTCTCACAGATAAGGAAAGAATGCAAATATCAGGTAGTTCGTGATCTACCTAACATCAGAATTCCAGAAAATACAATATGCAAATCATTTCAATTTGGTAAGCAAACCAGAACTAATTTCCCTGAGAAGGAAGGATCAGCTAGCAGGCCACTTGAACTTGTCCATACTGATGTATGTGGTCCATCCAGGAAAAGGTCACCTCGAGGAGAAGAATATTTTATATTGTTCATTGACGACTTCTCCAAGATGTGTTGGATAGGACTTATGAAGCATAAAGATGAAGCCTTCGAAAAATTCAGATCATTCAAAGCCTTGGTGGAGAACGAATCAAATCGCAGAATCAAATGCCTCAGGTCTAATCGAGGAGGAGAATTTACCTCAAATGAATTTTGCAATTTTTATGAAGAACATGGAATAAGAAGGGAATTCTCTACTGCTAGGACTCCTCAGCAAAATGGAGTAGTGGAAAGGATGAACAGAATGGTTCAACAAATGGCTTGTGCTATGCTTGATGAGTCTGGTACTCCCACAACCTTCTGGGGTGAAGCTGCATTTGCTGCAGTTACTATTCTCAACAAGACAAATATCTGGGTAAACAACACTCAAACTCCTCATGAAATTTGGTATGGTAAGACTCCCATGGTGTTGTTGGGAAAAGTATCTATTCAGAATGCCCCTATCCCACTCTAAGGTGTGACAGTGCCTTAGCAACAAACAAGGAAAACTATTTCCGTATTCTTCTTTATGAAATGTAAACGAAGAGGAAGGATGTAACTAACCTGTGTCTTGCGCTAGTTTGTTGATCCAATTACTCTCCTCTTTGTTCATTTTCCCACTGCCTGCTCCCTTACCAGTCCAGCTTCACCAAGTTCCTGCAAGATCACAGAAGAGGAAAACTACACACAAGACATAGATTTACATTCATAACTAGCTTAGGATCAGATTTAAGCTAAACATGCGAATATAACAAAGCATCATTGATACACAGCATGTAGGAGAAACTCAAATAGTTTTATTGATATAATAAGAAAGTCCAAGAGGAGATACAACCAAGTGAGTCCTGATCAAGCATCTACCTCCCAGCAAACGAATCCCTTCCTCACCTCCAACAAAGCATAAATCACCCAATGCACTAATCTCAACCTCAAACCAACAACAATTCTTTGCAAAGTACAAAATTCCAGCCTCTGGATCTCTGGGATGAGGGATCCATATATAGATGTAAGCAGAGAGGATGAGTCAGCTTATGTTTTGACTTGTGGCTTCTCCCTGTCAGTTCTTGCTTCCACTTGGAGGCTGAGAGCCTCTTACTCATCCTTGGTCGAACTCAGTGAGGCAAGTGTCATTGAGGAAGATTCTGGAAGCTTCCATTTTCTATACACCTCGCGGAATGACACTGCCATTTGGCATTTCTCGCTCAGCGCACCCTGGTAATGCATTTAGGTGCATTGCAACGCAACTAGCTAGTGTACTGGGGTGCTTTGCAACGCAGGAAGCTAGTGGAGCATCTGAATTGATCTTGATTTGACTAGTTCTGAGTTGTTTTTGGTGGAGAACTTCTGGGAAAAGCTGTCATTGGTTGACCTTGTTCCTTTAGAGGCAGGAACAACACTTTTAGGGACTTTGGATCCCTTGGATTATGGACATTTCATGCTCAAAGCTGTAAGGCACAAAAATGTCTATAACAGTTGCCCCCTAAAGTATGAGGTCGTTTATCGGGTGAAATGCTTTATTAGGAGGATCCGAAGTTCTTTCAATGCTGGGAGGAGACCTGTAATAAGATACAATACAATACATTATTTTTCATACTATTTTCATGATCTAGCTGAGGCGGGCATTCCCATGCTCAGCTTTATAAATTCATTTTTATGTGCATAGGACAGACAATCGTCTGATGGTAGACTGATGATCTTGATGAAATCATCATCCTTTTGGTAGGATGATTATTTGTGCTGCAATGCTGTACATGTCAATGTCTTTATTTTTCTTGAATATATATCGCAGCCTGGATGGATGAAACTAGATCTGGGGTCTTCAATCTCGTCCGATCTTCACTCTAAGTACAAGTCAATCCATGTGAGAAATGTTTTGAAGTCGAACATGGAAAGGCATCGCTTGATTACCAGTCAATGATGTAAACTGTTAACAAGCACGAGAGGAATCACTGATAATGATAATGAGCCTCAAGGTACTGCAGTACAATTCACGTGGTGTGAATAAAGGACTTGGCATTGAACACCATGCAAAATCTTTCGGTCGAAGGTCATTGATGTATACCTGTCGCCGGAAGTGAGAAACTTGCCATTGAGGCATGCAAGCTTCAAAGTACTGAAGGGGGTGTTCCTAGATCAACTTCTTGGATAATGAGCTGATGTCGACAAGAAGCGATCCGTCAAAGGAGGGCCTTGATGTATCCCACATCATTGACACGGAACGGAGCAAATGATTTTGATGGAGGTGAAAACGATCTGATGATATATGGTTCAGGGTGGCGGTCATGAAAGAATGAAGTATATTGTATGGTAGTGGATGGGACACGGGTGACTTCTCTGGATGACTTCTCTTGAACATATCGACGACACTTATATGATGGATTGGTAGCATTTACCCCAAAGGTTGATGGTATGGTGAGACAAAGATAACTCGGTCCTTTTCATTTTTAGAGAGTCTGAAAAGGTACGTAAAGATAACTCTCGAATTCCTTTTTCGTCATCTAATCCCTTAAGTCCGAAAAAGTATAAAACAATACAGTAGGGATGAATTTTCGATAGTTTTAACGAGCCGAACAATACAAGCGCTCGATCTTTTTGTGCAATAATCCCTCAGGTCCAAAAAGATTAAAATCTAGAGGAGGGATAGCACTTCCGGTCGCTTTAACGAGCTGGAAGGCCAAAACTCGACAATCTTTTCATATTTTACGAGTCAGATGAAAAGAGCTTAAAGAAGACTCGTCTTTTGAGGAACAAGTGATAAGATGGGTAGTAGCTGATTCCAGGTAAGGGTTGGAATTTTCCAATCATGACAGTGTCACAAGGATGGCTAGTGAAATCACTCTTCGCAGCTGTTCCTCAAAATGGGTAAACAATCAAATGGAGGTGAATGATCGGCCAATGGAAAAGTGGAGGTGACGGTGCAAACACAACCAAGGCTTTAATGGCTGATAATGTTACATTCACGGTGGTTATTTACTAGAGGATAGTTCATTTTTTAACGAGCTTAAACGCGGATTGAAACACTTGCTCGGTCTTATGTTTATTTTTTAACGAGCATGAACTATGTGCTAAAACTGCTCGATAACATGGTCTAGTTTTGATTTGTTTTTTTTTTTCTAGGTTAAGACTAAACTAAGTACCCACGGGGAATTGAACCAGTGACCTATCGCAAGGAGTGCCTTAACAGCGCACCCATTCACCGTCAATCCAAAGCCTCGTGGGCGTCTAGTTTTGATTTGTTACCATAAATAGCTTTTCCTTTTCAAAGATAGTACTGTTCTTTCAATTGCTTCATCAAACTAGTTAGAAATGAACAATATTTGCTTGAAAATGAGATTAAAACGCTAATATTTTACTTTGAACTACGTAAAAAGCAATTAAAAAGTGTTTTTACCTCTCATTTTACCATTTCATTTGAACTTGGTTTGTTGGAGCTTTGGAGGTGCCTCTTCCCCCTTGATTTTCATCAGCTGATTTCAGGAGATTCTGTGGACGATTCTCGGCGCCGTTTGGACCAGGTAGGAGCTAAACCTGAGCTCTTTCATTTCATGGTTTCCTTTCTGCATTCTGTGCTTCATTCCTTGCTTTTCTGAGCCCCTGGGGTTTGATGGGCTCGTTCTGCCATCAACGCACCCTGGGCATTCGAAACCTGCACTGAATGTTGACCATTGTGAAGGCAGTTTGACATTCAACGCAGGTGGAACACTGTGCAGGTGCGTTGGGCGCAGAAAAGGATTTTGTTGCACAGTTTTTGATGAAAATTTTTGCCTGTTTCTCATCAAAACCAGGATCTAACTCCCCTCTTGTTTGTTTTTCAGAGATCTTGGAGCAAAATGACCCTTACATGGCGAGAACGAGAACATGAAGAAGAGGACATGATTGCCCTACATGATCCAGTTACGGTGAACGCGCCGCGGAACTGTGGTTTGCTGAAGTTCTTCCGCATCTCTAGCATGAGACAGCAGATCAACCTACTGCAGTATTTGCTCGATGCTTGGGATCCTATCAATCAAGTTTTCCAGATTAGGGGAAAATCTATCCCCTTGACCGCAGTAGACATTTACTTCTTGACTGCCTTGTCGAGGCGGGGTGCCCCCATCTCTTTGTCAGGTTCGGCCCGAGGGAGTGACTTTGTGAGAGATTATGTCTGCCAGTATTGCAAGGAAGGATCTCAGCCGAGTAAAGACGGCAAGATCATCATCCGTGATGTCACTGACAGGTCCCTTAGGTCTATCCTGTTTACTTTTGTTAGGATGGCCGGTAGTGCATCTCTTCATGTAGCCAACAGATCCTATATGTAGCATGCCTTGGAATGCCTCCAACCGAAAATATTCAACTGGTGTGATGCAGTACTTCTTGTGATGAAAAGTCAGTTGACCAAGATAAAGGACGGGAGGTTGAAGAACTTTGGGTTCGGTTCTATTTTGACCGCCTTTGTCTTGGAGAAGATACCACTGATGCAGCTGCAGTACATTGCACTTGACTTACCTTCTCCTACTGAACCACGCATGCAGAGATGGGTTGACCATATGTCTAGGCATTCTGGTCAATCTCAGATTTCTTTTTCTGATACCTTCTTCAGGTGGTTTGATCGTCAGGAGATGGTCTATTCCGAGTATCCATATGTTGGCATGGACTTCCGGGGTGATCCGGACTTAGTACTGCCGGATGGCGAGCAGTGGGGCACTATTGGTAAAATGTTTGACCATATCATTGTTTACTGTTTTTATTTATAATGTCCTTGTGCTTTATTCTATCAATACTTTAATCAAACTCATGTGTGCATGCAGATGTTGGTCCTGTTCGTCCAGTAGTTCGCCTGAGAGTGCCAGCTGCTGCCCCAGCAGGAGAGGCCGCTGGGAGGGTTATCCTTCGTGACCTTGATGTGGCCGAGACTCTCACAGCTGTGCAGGAGCAGGTTGAGAGCCTTACTCTCGGTATTCCAGATGTGAGGATCGACGAGTTACCTTTGCAGTTGCAGCGGCATACTACTGGTGTGCCTAGACGATGGACTCGTCTCTTACGCATGATCGCACAGGCCGTGACTTGCTATCACGAGCATCATTAGACTAGGGTGCCCCCTAGCATTTTGAGTTTTTGGGTCATGTGACCGATTTTGTCTTGGTTACAGAACATTATATGTAAACCATAAACAGCTATATATATATTTTGATTTTCAGGGTTTTATTCTGGTTGAGTTATATGATCCACATGTAAAACATTGATGATGTGTTTCTTTTTATAAATGTCGCAAATGTCTATCTAACACATAGTTCGCTAATGAGTCGGTTAATGTGTTTAAGTTTCTGGAAATATGTTGATATTGAATCAAATCAAATTGTCTTTCCAAAATCTTAACCCTTAGGAACATGCGATAAATGGCTGGGTTTCGGACGGAATATATACCATTGAGTTGTAGTATTACGAGTTGTGAGTCTAGCCTGACGATTAGTCGACGTATACCATGGGTGATGGCATCAGAGAGAAGTTCTATCAACGCGCTATACTCAGCGATGTTATTCGTTGATTGACCGATACATACACCTCTGAAACTTACTAACTCGCCGCTTGGATCAAAAATGGCCCAGGCTGCGGAGGATAGGTTCTGCGAACTACGACTCGCTCCGTTGGCATATCCAACACATGTCTCCAAAAGGTTTGACATCTGCAATAAATGTAAAAAGGTGGATTACTCGACCAAAACGACCACTTTAGCGAAAACAAAATACAACAAAAGCACATTGGTTACTATTTAAGCATAGTAACGCTTGAGGTACAACCCATTACGAGGTTGCGCCAGTGGAATTCCATCATAATCCATTAACTCGTAGGCTCCTTTTGCTAACACTCATTTAACAATGTAGGGGCCCATCCATAAAGAATTAAATTTACCAGCTCCCAATTTATCGGATTCTTGGTCGTAAAGCAAGACCAAGTCACCTTCTGAGAAGACACGGGGTTTGACATTTTTGCCGAACTGCGCCTTGACTCGTTTCTTATGGGCTTCGTTAGCCAAAGCGGCATCACGACGGGTTTCATCCAATTGGATTAATTCCAAGAAACGGGCCTCTTCTTCTGAAGTTCCGGGGAGGAGGTCGATTGCGAGTTTAAGAGACGAGATTTCGCACTGGACTGGTAAGACTGCTTCTAGGCCATATACCAGTTGGAAGGGTGTGAACCCAGTCGCGTTCCTTACCGATGTTCTGTAAGCCCACAAGCCTGAGTACAGGATTAGGTGCCACCTTCTTTTGTGAACTCTAATCATCCTTTGCAACATACGCTTCAGGACCTTGTTGATCGCTTCAACTTGTCTGTTGGCTTGCGGATAATACGGAGTAGAGCTGTCGTGAGACAATCCTAGTTTGGCAGCTAATTCGAGCATCATGTGATTGCGAAAATGCGATCCATGATCCGTGACTATAGCCTGTGGTACACCGAATCTGGCGACTACATGATTGAAAAAGAAAAGGGCAGTTGTTTCACCAGTGTTATCTAATGTAGGCTTCGCCTCGGCCCATTTGGTAAAATAGTCAACGACGACTATAATATACCCATGCCCACCGGTCGAGGTGGGGTTACATGTCATGAAATCGATGCCCCATTTGGCGAAAGGCCCAATAGCAATTATTGGTTGTAAAGGTGCGGGAGGTATTCTAGTTTTGCTATCAAAAATTTGACAAGCATGGCAACTTCTGACTGCGGTTATGCAATCTTTGAACATGGTTGGCCAGAAGTATCCTGCTCGTAAGATTTT
Source organism: Pinus tabuliformis (assembly GCA_031772625.1). Lineage (NCBI taxonomy): Eukaryota > Viridiplantae > Streptophyta > Pinopsida > Pinales > Pinaceae > Pinus > Pinus tabuliformis. The sequence goes on along the minus strand of CM062819.1, from coordinate 1,018,586,154 downwards.
TTTTGTTGTAGCATATTCAGATTGATGCCCCCCACAGGCCCCTGAATGACACTCATTTAGGGCTTTTTCGGCCTCCTCATGGGTGAGGCACCTTCTCAGAACTGTATCGATACCATGACGGTAAAGTGTATCACCGACGATCATGTAGTCTTTTGCTTGGTATCGTATAGGTTTCTGTTTAGAGTGAGAGGTGTTAGGCCTAAACTTTTGGGTTTGGAGATAAATTATTATATCTCCATACCACTCATTGCTTGTGGATATCAGAAACAAATTCTCGTCCACGATTAATTCTTCAGATGTTTCATCGTTGGACGACGATGGGAGATTGCATAATAATTCCGCAAAAACTAGAGCTTTCTTTGATTTGGATTTTACAAGTTCCAAATCAAACTCTTGAAGGATTGCTATCCATTTTGAATATTTGCCCCCCAGCAACTGTCACGACAATATATAAGTCATGGGGTTGCAATCTGACAGAATGGTAGTCTTCCGAAAGAGGACATAGTGTCGAAATCTTTGTATCGCTTGAACAGCTGCAAGCGCTAGTTTTTCAACATAAGAATATTTGCTTTCTGTATCATTTAAGTTTTTACTTAAATAATATATAGGGTGTTCAATTCCATCGACTTCTTGAACTAAAACCATTGCGATGGTTGTATCTGCTACAGCCAGATACAGGTTAAAATCTCTTTGATAATCGGGGGCGTACATTAATGATGCTTTTATTAAGGAATCTTTTAAAGCATCAAAAGAAGCTTGCGCAACCTGATCCCAGACGAAGGGTACCTCCTTTTTCAAAAGTCGTGTATAACCTTTAGCAAGTTCGGCGTAATTTGGAATGAACCTCCTCAGAAAGTTTGATTTCCCTTGGAGTTTCTGAATCTGAAGCAAATTTGAAGGTGGAGGCAAATTTATGATTGCCTGGACCTTGCACCGGTCGAGACGAATCCCATCCTTGGAGACTACAAAGCCAAGTAAACGACCAGAACCAACGCAAAATACACATTTGTGTGGATTGATTCATATCTTGTAGTGTTGGCAACATAGAAATATTGCTCTTAAATGCTGCGGATGATCAGTCCGCTTTTGCGAATGAGCCGGAAGGTCGTTGAGGTATGGTTGAACGATGTTCTTGATGTCATGGAAGGCATAATTCATTGCCCTCTGAAAGGTCGCCCCTGCGTTCTTTAAACCAAAGGGTAATTTTTGATATGCGAATGTGCCCCATGGACAAATGAATGCAGTCTTTGACTGGTCCTGTGGGCGGATATTTATTTGATTATACCCAGAAAATCCATCCATGAACGAAAAGACTTCGCATCCAGCGCATTCATCAATTATCTGGTCGATGAAGGGTGTAGGGTAGTTGTCTTTCGGACAAGCTTGATTTACATCCCTATAATCGACACACACTCTGATTGTCCCTTGTTTCTTCATAACAGGGACAATATTCGATACCTAATCGGTTAGAGGAACCGGGTAGATGAAACCAGCATGGAGAAGTTTTTCAACTTCTGCCTTAATGGAAGCGGCTTTCTTGGGGTGCACCTGCCTGAGCCGTTGTCATACCGGTTTGACATCTGGATACATCTTAATTTCGTGTTCAACGATACTCGAGTCAATGCCTGGAATTTCATCATATGACCAAGCAAAGACATCTCTGAACTCGCGAAAAAGAGCGTTGTATATTTCCAGTTCTGAAGGAGAACAACATTTTCTGACATAAATATTCTCTACAACATCCGTTTTAGTCGAGATATTTATGGCGATAGTCTCTTCAATATTGGATAAGTTTCGCTCGGAATCCACCATATTTACAGTATTTAATAGGAATTCAAAAACTGAAGGATGATAAAGGTCATCTTGAGTATCTTCTTCATAATCCGAAAGAAGGGAATGATGGTGGCAATGATTCCATGGGGCTCCTTCAATCAACATTGATTGTACAATTCCTTCGTCGGTTCCATGCACTCGCGACCAAGGATCTGAAGGGGTACCATATTCTCTAGACCTATCTACCCAAACGCTTAATGAGCGTTGATTTGGGTTTGCCTCCCATGCTAGAAACATTGATTGCTACAATATTTCTATTGGGCTGGGGGGAAAAACCATTGCATGATCCATGTTGATATTGTTTTCTGAGATCTTTGTGGAAGATATCATATTGCAGGTTCCTATCGACGCTACTTCCGCCAAGTTGATTGGAGGTGGAAGAGCAAAAGTTCCCATTAGTATAGGATCTTTTAGTAGGCCTACTCCGATATTCTGAAGCGAATGGGGGCTTCCATGGATCATGGGAATGCTTCCTGTAACTTGTGAACCATTGGGAAGGAAGTTTTGTTGGTCGACGATTGTAATCCCCCCTGAAAGGGAAATGCAATCTTTCTAAAATCATTCGACACAACAGCTGCCATGGCATATATCCACGGTCTTCCTAGTAGGATGTTGTAATCAAGATTCCCATCGATGACTTCAACATCTATTTCTACTGTTTTTCCCCCTAGTTCAACCTTCAAGTTATTTAGGATACCATATGGGGTATATGTCCTTCCGTCGAATGCTTTTAATGTAGTCGAAGATCACGACAAGGTTGGATATCCTAAAGTTTTCCAGCAACTCATCGACATAATACATGTAGATGCCCCCTCATCAATAATTGTTCGATGAACAGTTTTGTTGAGGGCTTTCACTTGAATAAGGAAAGCTAGTTGGGCTGGTAACTGAGGATCGTATCCTTTGTGGTCGAAGGACACAAGATTGGAATCCTTAGGATCAACCCCACCAATGGCTGATAACAAAGCCTGCCTTTGGGATGGGCAATTTTGTAGTACTTCAAGAGTCGACATAGCAGATGGCGATTGGGCCAAATCTTCCACTATGTTATAATGCTGCGCCGCTCTAGCGCGAGGATTAAATGTCGACTTGTGTACTACTCCCTTTGGCAGTTTTATTGTTAATTCAGGAATGATGGGTGGTACAACTTCTGTCGAAGTTGTTGTCGAGCTACTTGGTTGATCTTTATCCTTGTTGTTCGACAAATGCGGATTCCCGTAATCCTTGTTCCTTGTCAAAATCAAAGCATCATTTTGTTGCTTTGAAATCGACAACATTAGCGCTTACGACGGGGAAGCATTTCCACTATCAACCAGATTTTTTCCTGGATTTGGAAACGGATCAGTTAACACTGCTGAGGTTTTCGAACTTTTAAAAAATTTCTTAAGCTCAGCTCTGTATGGACAATCTGCGGTCCAATGATCCTCATCGCATATATAACATGGATTTTTTGGTTTCCTATTTCCAGGAGGGTTTGAAGAAGTTTTTTCAGGAGATGATTCATCCTGTTTCTTCTTCTTCCCTTTACCTTGTTTCTTCTTGCTTCCTGGTTGTTTAGTTTCTTTGCCCTTATCTGTCGATACGACATTTACTTCCGAAGCAAGAATTTCGTCTTTTGCATTTTGATCTGAAATCTTATGGGCCTTCTTGGATGTGGCCTTTGTCGATTTCGCGTTTGTCGTGCCAATCACACCATCGCCGGCATGAGATTCATTGTTTGATTTAGGAGGAGGAGAAATTGAGAATTCCGGTCTAGGGGCGTCAGGTATTTTGTTGTAGAGCGTGCCAGACTGAGTATAGACCAAGTCCATATATTGCGCACGAGCGATAACTTGCTCTTCCGTCACGACTCCCCCCTTTGCCACATCTTCCGTGATGGCAGGAACTAATGACTTGATAAACCATTCAGCTAATAGCTGATCGGGAACGTATGTTTTTACCATCCTATGACGACGTCGCCACTCATGTATATGATCAGATATGTGAGTGGCCATTGTCTGTTTGAAGTTGGTTAGGATTTCCGTTCCCGTTTCATACCTTATCGGTAATTGAAAATGGGTTAAAAAAGTCGTGGCTAAGGTACTGAAATTGTCGAACGAAGCTCTAGGCAATTCAATATACCATTTTGCCGCTAGACCCATTAACGTCCTCTGAAAAAGGCGAAGCCTTATCGAATCATCGTTTAGGGTGTTTGATGAACACCATAGATGAAATGTCATCACTTGATTCGATGGGTCTTCACTTGGATTTCCATTAAGTTTAGGAATATCTGATGGAAGTTTATGAGGAATTGTTGGCCACCAAGGGGCGTAAGCAATTGGATCGTTTGTTAACCGGTGTAAATCGGGTAACTCTAAAGTTGCCACGAATGGTAACTGTTGATTCAGGTTAGGTGAAGCATACCCAGGATACGATGGAATTGCTTGAGCAGTTGGCCTTTGCATACCAGCATAATGTAGTTGATGCTGGTACAACTGATACGGTTGGTGTACATAACCATTGTAAAGTGGTTGATTTTGACCGTTTTGAATGTACGGCTGTCCACTGTTCGCAAAGATCTGCTACTCAGAACCTTGGTATACTAGTTGGAATTGTGGTTGTTAGTATTGCACCAGCCACGGTTGTGAAGCCATGTTCTGTTGCGCTATACTAACCGTTGGACCAAGGTGTGGGGTAATTGTACCCGTTTGGACCTGTGTCGCCCCACCAGTTGGCGATTGTGGTTGAGTCACAGGGTCAAGGGGCTGTTGCATTACAACCTGAGAAATCTGAGGTTGACATACAACAGGCAGCATTTGAACTTGTGACACTGTCACAATAGCTGGTGTAGTAGTTATATTCGATACAGGTACGCATTGTTGCATCGAATATACAACCCTTAGTTGTTGGGGTAGTATAGGTACCCAACCACTTGATGTAACTCCAGTATAACCTGAATACTGTTGTGAACTCCCGTATGGATATCCTCCCGGAGGGGGTAATGAAAGGGCATACTGCCCCCCATACGGTGGTAATCCGGAACTCAAGGGGATTGTCTGCCCTTGGGGACTGGATTGCCCAAATTGACCTCCAAATGGATCAATTTGTCGAGTCTCAACATAAGAGTTGCCGGATATTATTCCGGAGGAACAAACAGGAACGGACCATACTGTCGAAATAGCCCATGGATGGACTCCTTCTAGCGGTTGTGAGCTAGTCGGGACAGATGGTATGCCGGCAAACATTGTCGGAGTGATGACAGGGAGTTCTCTTGTCGCTGTGTCAGTCGACACAGTCCTAGATGTTGTCAGTTGTTCAGACATTTTGAGTCTATCCAAAATATTACCTAGCGATTCTATAGGAACTTCCGCTGGTGGTGGAACAACTTCTGATGCCGAAGGAAATAGAGTGACCCCGACTCCAAAATGTGTTGGAGTACTTGCTTGTGGATCTTCTACAATTTCCTCTATCGCAATCAATCCAGGTGGAAGGGGAAGACCGTCAGGTCCGTAAAATATTTCTGGTGCCGAAGAAGGGGTTGAATCGACAGCGACAGATGTTTGAGGAGCAAGACTCTCCAAACCGGTTGCTGATGGAACTGGTTCAGTCACACAAGTGTTTACTCTTAGACTAGGATCAGTATCACTGTCCCTCTATGGCTGTCGAACTTCTTCTGTATAGGCAGGGATTCCAGAAATGTTTGGAGTAACCGGAATCTCGGATGTTGTTGGAACACTTGTTCTAACTTTAATAGGAGATTTCGAACCGGTTAAACAAGTTTGCTTTGTCCGTACTATTTTCGATTCCGGAGACAAAGACGATTGACTCGTAAGCCTCCGTGAATGATTGGGTTTCAATTGACTTTCTTCCACGATTGCGGATTACTCGATCAACTAAAATACAAAAGGGGAAAGTGTGTTTCCGAATTAAATGAATTTTTAGATGCTTTAGACACAACTTGCTATTTCAATTTTAAAGAGTCGAGAAAAAACAAAACATGACTCTAGTCTCCTTCGATTTTTAATGAGCCTGAACTGACAAGTGCTCAGATGGACCTTTTCTATTAAGGAGTCTGAAAAGGAACGAAAGGGACTGCTCTGGAGTTCTAGGTAGAGGGTGTGCCAAACCAATCACAATACCGCAGAATACTTTTTAGGGTATGGGGGGTCAATCTTCCCGAATGTTGTGTTCAGTGCATTGCGATCAGTAGGGCGGCCAACACGGCTTCCTATGGATAAAGGTTTTGAGCCTATAAGGGTCTCCCAATATATACTCGACGGTACGTGGGAGCACAATCCATACTGGCACTTATCGTCTCTGAGGAGGAATCACCCAACCATCAGTGACGCCAACAGTTACCAGGTTTTACGACGCCGGAACACATCTCTAGCCTAGACCTCTATGTTGTGCGTTAAGTTACAAAGCGTTGTTAAGTTCATTCAATTTATTTTAGGTTGATCTTTCTTAGAAGTTTTCCTTTTTGGATCACCACGAGATGTAGATACAATTCCTAAATGCAGTCTAAAGATGATAAGCAAGCTTTTATCTCTTTTCAACAATGAAAATCCTAGCTACAAGGGGAAAAGAAAGACACAATCTTTTCTCAAAGAGCATAGAGCACACTATAAATGCACTTTTCCTAAATCAAATCATACAAACTTTCAAAATGAAAATGCACTTGTGCATGTATTTGTTTTCACTTTCTTAATATTGATGCCTAAAAAGAAAGTTGTTGTACAAATTTGAACTCGATTTCAAGTGAAAACACAAACAAGCTTCTTTTTGAAATCAAAAGGACGATTACGACACTTTATGATTTTGAAATAAACACTTGTTTCGACACTAGAAATTCACAAATTCAAACCAAAAGACAAAAGTAAAATCGTAATCAACTGTCAACAGCAAACAAACTTACTCCTAAGATCAAAACGACACTTACGACAGGTCTAGATCTAAGGGCGACAGTATGACTAGTTTACTTTTGTAACGGGAAACTACAAATGATGTAACAAATACACAAAAACAAATACAGCTTCTTTTATACAACTGAGGCGAAATGAAGGCAAAGAAAAGGGGTTTTCAGATAGGTACACACACTGATAACAGGCTGCAAAAATCAGAGATAAAACTGAACAAAATGAAGCATAGAACCATAGCTGCACAGGGCAAAGGCTAATCAGCACACCTGTTGCACAGAGAAACTGAATTTCAGCATAGGTAGCCCTCTCGGGACCTGCGTTGAAATGCAGAACCTCTTCACAGAGCCTGCGCTGAAGCAGAAACGAGAATTGTCTCCGGGTTCTGGGTCACGGTTTGCAGTTTGATCTATGGTTTTTGGCCGGATAAAAGCTATCAATAAGGTACAATTAGATGGATGATTTAAAGGAGGACTAAGAGCTATCACAAAGGGTAATTAGAGCATTTGTGGATCAGCTGTTCAGATCATAAATAGGCCCAGTGAATGGACTAGAGTAGCAGATCTCTACTTTGCATTTGTGAATGGCAAATGCAGTTCGATTTGCCACTCCTAAGTTTATGAGAAGAACAACAATAGAAACACAAATAAACTAACTAGATACGCTCCCCAACGGAGTCGCCAATTTGTTGTTGGGAAAAGTATCTATTCAGAATGCCCCTATCCCACTCTAAGGTGTGACAGTGCCTTAGCAACAAACAAGGAAAACTATTTTCGTATTCTTCTTTATGAAATGTAAACGAAGAGGAAGGATGTAACTAACCTGTGTCTTGCGCTAGTTTGTTGATCCAATTGCTCTCCTCTTTGTTCGTTTTCCCGCTGCCTGCTCCCTTACCGGTCCAGCTTCACCAAGTTCCTGCAAGATCACAGAAGAAGAAAACTACACACAAGACATAGATTTACATTCATAACTAGCTTAGGATCAGATTTAAGCTAAACATGCGAATATAACAAAGCATCATTGATACACAGCATGTAAGAGAAACTCAAATAGTTTTATTGATATAATAAGAAAGTCTAAGAGGAGATACAACCAAGTGAGTCCCGATCCAGCATCTACCTCCCAGCAAAGGAATCCCTTCCTCACCTCCAACAAAGCATAAATCACCCAATGCACTAATCTCAATCTCAAACCAACAACAATTCTCTGCAAAGTACAAAATTCCAGCCTCTGGATCTCTGGGATGAGGGATCCATATATAGATGTAAGCAGAGAGGATGAGTCAGCTTATGTTTTGACTTGTGGCTTCTCTCTGTCAGTTCTTGCTTCCACTTGGAGGCTGAGAGCCTCTTACTCATCCTTGGTCGAACTCAGTGAGGCAAGTGTCATTGAGGAAGATTCTGGAAGCTTCCATTGTCTGTACACCTCGTGGAATGACACTGCCATTTGGCATTTCTCGCTCAGCGCACCCTGGTAGTGCATTTAGGTGCGTTGCAACGCACCTAGCTAGTGTACTGGGGTGCTTTGCAACGCAGGCAGCTAGTGGAGCATCTGAATTGATCCTGATTTGACTAGTTCTGAGTAGTTTTTGGTGGAGAACTTCTGGGAAAAGCTATCATTGGTTGACCTTGTTCCTTTAGGGGCAGGAACAACACTTTTAGGGACTTTGGATCCCTTGGATTATGGACATTTCATCCTCAAAGCTGTAAGGCACAAAAATGTCTATAACACATGGTAAAGTACTTCAAATTTTTTGGAAGCAAATGCTACATCAAGAAGACTGATGAAAATCTTGGCAAGTTTGAACCTAGATCAGATGAAGGCATTCTCCTTGGTTACTCTCCCCACAACAAAGCATACAAGTGTTACAATAAAAGACTTGGAAAAATTGTTGAAAGTATTGATGTAGAGGTTGATGAAGAAGGAAACAGTCCTAGGCAGATAAAATCTGAAGGTTTTGAAGATTATGAGAACTATCCATCAACATCAAATTAGATTCATGATGAAGAAGAAATCCATGAGGCACCAGAAGAACAGATAAGGATAGAAGAAAAGACTCCATCCAGGTACGTTCAGAAGAATCATTCAGAATCTCAAATTTTGGGGCAAAAAGGGGCAGGTGTATAGACAAGAAGAACCATTTCAGAAGCTTTAAGCTATCTAGCATTGCTCTCCTCCACTGAACCAAAAAATGAAAGAGAGGCATGCAAAGATGAATGCTGGGTAAAAGCCATGGAGGAAGAACTTGAGCAGATTGAAAAGAATAACACTTGGGAGTTGGTTCCTAGACCAAAAGATAAGAATGTCATAGGAACAAAATGGATATTCAAAAATAAACTGAATGAAAATGGAGATGTGATTAGAAACAAGGCCAGACTTGTTTGCAAATGGTATGCTCAACAGGAAGGCATATACTTTGAAGAAACCTTTGCACCAGTTGCCAGACTAGAGGCCATAAGGATGTTCCTTGCTCTTTCTAGCTTTCAGAAGTTCAAAGTATTTCAAATGGACGTGAAGTCTAATTTTCTAAATGGAGACTTGGATGAAGAAGTGTATATTGAGCAACCAGATGGGTTTATCCTTGGAAATGATCCAAAGCTTGTATGCAGACTCAAAAAGGCTCTCTATAGCCTTAAAAAGGCTCCAAGGGATTGGTATTATTGCTTGGATAAGTACCTCCATCAACAAGGTTTTATAAAAGGATCAACTGATAGCAATATTTATATAAAAATTGACAATGATAAGTTGCTAATTGTTGTTGTGTATGTTGATGATATCATCTTTGGTAGCAATGAAGAAGACATGAGTCAAAATTTTGCCTTAGTAATGTAGAAAGAGTTTGAAATGTCTATGCTTGGTGAGCTCACATATTTTCTTGGTTTACAAGTCCAACAAAACAAATATGGCATTTTTCTATCACAAACCAAGTATCTCAAGCAGATCTTGAAGAAATATGGGATGGAGGATTTGAAACCAGTATGTACCCCTATGGTGACAAGATGTAGCCTCAGCGCAAATGATGAATTGGCAGCAGTACATCATCCAACCTATAGATCCATGATTGGTAGTCTGCTCTATCTAATAGGTACCCGACCAGACATTATGCATGCAGTGGGAATAGTCGGAAGGTTTCAGTCAAATCCTAAGGAAACTCATCTTCAGGCAGTTAAGAGAATTTTCAAGTATCTTCAAGGAACTCAAAACTATGGCTTATGGTATCCTAGAAGTACAGATCTGACACTTCATGCATATACAGATGTGGATTGGTCAGGAAGTGTGGATGATAGAAAAAGAACTAGTGGTGGTGCATTCTTCATGGGTCCTAGATTAGTATCTTGGTTAAGCAAGAAACAAAGTTCTATTGCATTATCTACAGTTGAAGCAGAATATGTAGCTACTGCATCTTGCTGCACACAACTCCTTTGGATGATGCAAACATTACAAGACCTTCAAATCACTTGTACTCCACCTATCTCCATTTTTTGTGATAATACAAGTGCAATCAATATTTCAAAAAATCCTGTCATGCATTCAAAGAATAAGCACATACCAATCAAGTATCATTTTCTCCAGGAACAAGTGCTTCAACAAAAGATCAAATTGGAGTATGTTCCCTCTAAGGAACAAGTCGCTGATATTCTCAGCAAACCACTACCCAGGGAGACATTTGAATACCTCAGATAGAAGCTGGGGGTAGTTGATGCATTATCTTGATGTTGAATCTTGTCTGCTTTAGAGAAAAGTGGTTGTACGCGAGTCTAATGAGGAGGGTCCGTGTACATACACCGATTTATTAAGGTACAGTCGTGTATATGTTGGTTTGAAGAAAAGCAATGGGGCCAGGCTCAGGATAAAAAGAGTCTGATATGGGTCTGACAGAGACCATCTATTTAGGGGGAGCATATATTCTTCTAATAATGCATCGTTGGCATTATCATAGAAGATCTTGGTTAAAATTTGGTTTGATTTCAGGTGGAACAGGTGCAGAAGGAGAACATGGGTGCTGGTCTAAATAATGTTTAACAATTGCTGCTAATGTTTGTTGCTGATATCTGTTAGAGTCTTGCTATAGATACTTTGTCTCTATGTCTTATATTTCCTTTATCAAGGTCATGTAACGGCCTATTTTGGTTTCCCCACTATGCCTAGGATGAATGAAGTAATGTTCTTGTTGTTATCATGTGTAAATTCTTGGTGTATACCACTTGGTTGGGTAGATGATTCAGTCCCCACTTGGTTGGGAGTTGGATGTATGTATGAGTCTTTGGTGATAGGAATGTCATCTATGATGTATAAAGTCATGTTTCTTTTGTAGGACATCTTCTTTCAGACCTTTCCTATAGTTAGGGGGAGCTTGGACAGCACAACAGAGTAGAGATTTCAGCATGTCTTCAAGGGGAGCATAACCCTTTTCCCTTGATGTCAAAGGGGGAGAATGATTTTGAGTGACTTGGGGTTGCCGTCAAGTCCAAAGGGGGAGATTGTTGGCATTATGGCATAATTTTGACACTATGGCACAGGTGTTGTCCTTAATGGCAACTCACTCAAATGGCAGATCACAGTTTAGGCTCTCATAATGAAAGGAAATGAGGTATATGCAGTTTCCTCATAAAAAAATCACGTATACACGCATGTATACCATTTAGAAGGCACGTATACATATGCACGCACTTTCATGCAAAGAAAAAAATGTATATGTGGGAAAACTTATGGTTGGTCCATGGTATTTAGTCCGACATATGTGAACCTATGGTTTTGATCCTTGGTATTGCATTTGAAGTATTAAAACCAGGTATTGGGTCCCTAGTATTGGATCTCTATGGTTTTGGAACATGGTTTGAGTAAGGCCTAGACTATAAAAAGGGAATGAGATCACTTGGCAAGGGTATCGACTTATGCATTGAATATCTTAAAAGGAGCAAGATCTCGAAGACTGGTGATTGGTTGGTGAGATCTAGCTGGACCTGAATCAAGGAGGAACCTGAGCATTACAAGATGGTTAATTTCTATTGATGGATCAAGATCTCAAGGCTTGAATAGTAGTGGCATTGTGTGATTTTAGTCTATTATATTTGGTGCATGATTAGATCTATAAATCTTATAATCTAGGTATAACTGATGTATGATTAAGTAAAAGGATAAATTATCTTTTATAGATCTACACGCAGGTTCGACACGTCAAAGGCGTGTATACACACAGGTTAAGCAAGTGAATACTGCATATACATTGGTTGGTCTTGACATATATGCGTATGTACGTAGGTTTATATTGGTGAAGTAGTGCGCATCTCTTGAAATATGTTTTTGTTTATCGCTGCAGTGTTCTAGGTTCAGAATTGGTGTCTGGTTACTGGTACTTTTTTCTGGTTACAACAATCTGAGAAGTTATTGGTTGATTCAGTATTTGTTCAAAGGAGATTGGTTGTTGCAGATCTACTTGATGTTTTATTGACTTTCATGGATCTTGTCTGAAAATTTATGAAACATGGTCCCTAGAAGAAAAGAGAAGGTTGTAGCCTTTTATAGGTCAGCGCCTACGTACTAGTACCTCAGCTAGTACAAGAGCTAAAGGGGGTTGTAGCTCCCTCCCAGGAAGAGTCTAGAGAAGAAGAGAAGGTTGTAGCCTTCTGTAGGTAGTAGCCTGTGTACTGGTATAAGACTGCACTAGTACAAAAACATTGTAAAAAGGAGTTTCTAATTGAAAGAAGATAGAGACATATTGCAGCAGGTGGTTTTCACCCACATTGGGTTTCCACCTTATATCTTGTGTTCTTTTGTGTGACTGTCTACTTTTTTGTTCCTACTTACTATTATATGGTTTTGACACACAGATTAACGATCAACATCTGAGGAGTAACTTAAATTATCAATCTGGAAGTTATACGCGAGTTTCACTAGTCAGAGTTGTGTGTACACGGTGTATTCATTAACTGAAGTAGCGTATACAAATTGAAAAGAATTTGACTTAATAATATTGATTCACACCCCCCCCCCCCCCCTCTCAGTATTATTTTTAAGAGACACCTGCTGACAACCTTATGGAAATTTTCTTTGCTAACCTGCTAGGTGAATGAAAGAACAAAATTGAAGCAAATAAAGCACAACTAATCTACTTTACCCTTGTGTAATGGAAATGCAGCTACTTAAACAAATAACCAGTTAAACCATGAATCATCTACTCTATACTGTGGTGATGCAAATACAACTACTTAAGCAAATAAACAACTAAACCATGAAGCTATGCTAGTGTTGTAATGGAAATGAGCTACTTAAGCAAATGAATAGGAAACCATGAATCTATACTACTGCTGTAATGAAAATAGATCCAATTAAGCAAATGAACTGAGAATAGGAATCTATGCTAACATATTAATACAATAAAGAGGAGATTTGGTTGCTATGGTTGGGCCCTAACCCAAGAGCTTCAACCCTCTGAGTTAACTCAGTGCTGGCTCAAAACAAAACTCATCTTCATTATAAATCAAAAACTGTTACAAAACTTGTAGCTTGAAAATAAAGTGGAGTTCTATAGTGAGAAGTCCGGATTCTTGCTAACTCTTGGTAACTAAAAAAAATTGAGGTCCTAAGCCTCTCTACTTATACATTTGAAGTCTACAATGACTTCCTTCAAAGTTAGGCAGGCACAACTCCCAATTCAGTGATAAACTCGTGCTTTCCCTTTCACTAGCTCGGTTGCCTTCTACTAGGGAGGCTTGGCTCCCAACTCAAGATAAACTCGTACTTTCACTTGTTTGGCTAGCTTCTAGTACACCTAATTTTCATGTTTGCACCTTCACTTGCTTGGCTGCCTTCTAGAAGGGAGTTTTTTGTACTTTCAGCTTATGGAGGGATATTCGAATGGGGGGGCAGTAAATGAGGAGGATTTACTTCCTGTAATTCCTCTCCTTTGTTCCATTCAAGCTTTTGCCAAGGTATTTACCATAGTTCCTTGCTTTTATCTTTTATCCCTGCATTTTCATTGCTTTTATTCTTTATTCTTGCATTACATGCACATTAGAAAACAAAGAAAAATATCCAACTCTACTCATCTCATAAACAAAATATAATCAAAAGTATGCAATAAGTTGCGAGAATAGTTGGTTTGACTAAGCTAGGAGGTGAATTAGGTCAATTAAGGCCCATAAAATTACTCAATGATGAGGCTCATCAATAATATAGGCAAAAGGGATTACCAAGTAACCATGAACTGCATAATACCTGCCAACGAACCGAAAAGTACGAGCAAGTAATCTCCCCGAATGTTATGTTTGTTGTATCACGTGTGAAAGGTGGAAGACTCAGCTTCCTATGGATAAAGAACTGCAAACCTATTGTGGTCTCCCTTTATATATGTGATGGTATAGGGAGCACAAGTATGTAGTAGCTCTATCTAATGCCAAAGTGAACGACAACTGCTACATTTAACGACGTCGAAACACATCTCTAGCTTAGACCTCAAAATGTGAGTGTTTAGTTTCAAATGCCCCTTAGGTTAATTGAATATATTTTAAAGGTTGATCTTGAAATTAAGTCTCAGTTTTTAGGCCCTATCGATGTCACTTGGAAAACTCTTATGTGCAGCTGTATGAGACAAAAACCTTTTAATTCAATGATTTATTACACTAATTGAGAGAAGAGAAAACAATCAATGCAACAAACAAGCAACTAAAAGTAAGATGACTCTTCACTACTTCGCTTTACAAAACAAAATAATGATTTTTTTTTCCACTTCCTACTCTTCCTATTAGATGCCCTTCAACTAGTCCTTTTAACAATAAAAGAAGTTCATTTTATTTCAAATTATCATGATGATGTAATTCTAGCTTTCAATGATGCTACTCAATGCAACATATCAATTAAACAAACTAGAATGATGTATTTTCTTCAATGGAATGCTAAATGAATCTTTCACATAAACACTTCAATGAACATTTCCAAACACCCAAACATCAATAAAATGCAAAGAACCATAAAATGAACTCCTTTTAAACAAAAAATGCAAATATTCAATCGAAACAAACCGAGAAATGTAATCTATGCTCAGAAAAGAGATGTTCAACAAGAGGAGAGAAAATGAAACTTTTTCACTTGTTCAATTGAAACCAAAGAAAAATAAGTGCAAGGACTAAAACATGAAGCAACAAATCACTAACTTGACTTGATGAGAAGATAAGCAATTGAACAGATAATGACCTAGATACCCTAGGGACACAAACCATCCAAAAAATCAAAAAATCAAGTAATTCAATATCAAACCAATTAAGAAAACAAACCAAGCTTCACAAAGCATTCTAGCCAGGGAGAATAAAGGCAAACAAGCCAAGAAATAAAATCTATGAGGACAAAACACACTAGCAATGATTTAAGAGAAACCCTGATTTTAACCTTGAGGCATTGACACAACTATCTAACTAGAAACAAGCGCCAGAAGGGGCTGTGGTGCGACTTTTCAAGAGGAACTTGCGTTGTTCAGTGCTACTATTAAAAAATTAACAGAGCTGATCGAGGGATTCACAGAAAAGAGAAAAATTTCCACAAACCAAAACTAGACCTGTCACTCTAAATTCAAGAATCAAAGCAGT
This sequence comes from Pinus tabuliformis, assembly GCA_031772625.1. NCBI lineage: Eukaryota > Viridiplantae > Streptophyta > Pinopsida > Pinales > Pinaceae > Pinus > Pinus tabuliformis. Next base: position 1,018,570,844 of record CM062819.1, on the reverse strand, counting down.
AGATGACTTGAAGTACTAATTACAAAAGAGAAATAGAGATGAGAAAATTTCTCACAAATCATGAAATGAAAAACAATCCAAAGAGAGGGATGGCTCCCTAGGGGAGTCACCAATTTGTGGAGTAGGAAGATTCTCTCTGCGACAGAGACAATCCCTCTAGCCCAGGGGAGAGGGTCCAGCCACAAACAATACAATCTGACATAAGTTCCCTTAGATTGAGAATGGATAAGATCCTACCCCTTGTATCGCTAATTCTTATTTGATGAAGTCCTTGTGTCTTTGTTCCATCGATCAACTCCTTAATGTCAATCAAGTACCTGAAACAAATAGAAAAGAAACCAAAGAACACATGATAACATACAATATATTCAACCTACTTAAGAGGCTAAGGAGTCTTAAGATACCAAATAGCATATGCAATTGATATAGGAAACAAAATATGAGTTGTATTATTATGACAAAAAGGAAATTACAACCTTTCCATAGCATTGCAGGTTTCCTTCGACGTGTCTGGGTTCCAGCACCACTGTTAAAATATCATGATTAACCCTCAAACAATGGAATTTCAAGGCTTCTTCCTCTTTTCTCCAAACTAAACAAACGATAAACTTATTCTCCCTTTACAAGCACAAATTAGAAGGCTAAATCTCTCAAGAGATTTGCTATCAAGATTTTGCAGATTATTCTAGCCCTTTCATTAGCTAGTTGAGGTTGGAAAAGGAGGAGTTTATATAGCTTGAGAGAGGGGATATGGATCCTATTATGATGGGAGAGGCCTTATCCATTTTTGTTTGTTCCATTTTAATAGGGGAAAGGAGCCCAAATAGTCTCTCTTGGCTCCATATTGACTAACCATTTACCAGAATTTTGTTCACAAAGCTTCTAGACCTGGAAGCTTTGACTCCATTTCTAAAAAATTTCCAAAAGAGGGTCGGTGCGGGTCATGAATGGATTACTAGTGAGGTTCAATGAAAGTCCCAGTGTTAGACTCTACAAATCGGATTAGGGAAGAAACTGAGTGATAACGTCGGTCTTGAAAATGGAGTTTGAAGGAATATAGTTGGGAAATTATGTAAGAGGGAAATGTTCTGCAGATGAAGGGTGATGTAAGGACATGTTCTTCATGATAGGAAAACACATAAGGTTCATTGTAAAGGTCCTCTGGGATCTAGGAACAAGGATTATAGGAACAGTGAAAAAATATTGTGTAACAATAGCTAACAGTAGTAAGCAAGATTATGCATGCACTTATTTATTCAAACCACACTTATCCACCAAGTCAGGACTAATATAACTATAATTAGATTCAGAGTCAATCAAAATAGAAAAAAATTCATCACAAATATTGTCCTCCATATCAATGATACATTCCTGGTGATCTACCTGCATGTTATCCAGTGCTGCATAGATACGAGGAATGCTCTACCCGACATCCCCAACATTTTGTGCCTCCTCTACACTGTAAATCTCAGGCCTACCTCCCTGATATTATGGACAATATTTCTTGAGATTCTCATTACCACATATCCAACACTCCAACCGTCTGGTACCATCACCTCTATTTTGCTGCTATGATCCATGTTCATGTCTATCTATGTTGAACTTATTGTATGGTGCAACATTCTCTTTATCTTCTACATTCTGAGGCCTTATTATTTTTGGTTTCCATTTACATTTAGCTTTTCCTTTACCATTCCAACCTTGCTAAGATTTTGCCTTACATTTTGACTGTTCCTAGAAATTCTTTAGTTTCCCAATAACTTCCTCCAATGACCGAAGATCATCATACTAAATCCGATCTCTAAATGTTAACGAAAATCCACTGACAAATATATGAAATTTATCCTTTTCATCTTTAAGATATGGTACATACCTCAATAGCTCCATGAACTTAGTTGTATACTCCTCATCTGTCATTGATCCCATTTTTAGCTCATAGAATTCCTTGGCTTTGTTGTCGTAGTACCTCTTCGATGAGTACTTCTTCCTGAAAAGTCTCTTGAATTCATGCCAACTCAAATTATGTCCTGATATCTCTGAGCTGATTCACATCTTCCCACCAGATGTCTTCTTTACCTTTCAGACTGAAGATAACTACTCTGGCCTTCATTTTATCTGTTTACTTATGCAACTCAAATAACTTCTTCATCCCAAGAAACCAAGCCTCTTCATCCTTCGACTTCTTCAAATATCCATCAAAAGTAGGTTGCTTAGCTTTCTTAAAATCATATGGAAAATATTCCCTGTCACTCCTCCTATAAGGATGATAATGATGATGATCATAATGTCTATCAAAACCAGAACTAGAATAATACCTGTGTCCATCACCTTTTTGATCTAGAGTATCCAAGAACCTACCATGTCTGACCGTGTCATATCTATATGACATTTGGACACCATGAGATCTACTTCCATATGCCCCATTAGTCCTATTATCCTATCCATGGTTCATTCAAAGTGGCCCCTCTCTCTGCAAGTCTGCCAAACTCTGAAGGATTACTACATTGACTTCTCTTGATTCTCCTATGTCTGCATGATTTTGTCATTATTTTCCTTGCAACTCCTAATTCTTCCTTCAAGCTTCTCAATGTGTCTGCTAAGTCAGGAGAGTGCCCAATACCACATTTGTCATCCGATCCATAGGGAGAGTATCGTGAATTGTAGTCTACCGTATTTCTATTCATCTTGATCTCTTTCTTGTCAAACATACCATGTTAGCTAAACCAAAATATAAGAATAATAAACATACCTTTGTATAGTTCAGGGAGTATATCCCATATGAAATATCAATCAAATTAGCACAATACATGTATAAACATAATCATAACATCATATAGATATCATCCTAACCATAGTCTAGTCATCAATGCATGACCATATCATCCGTACATCATGACCTCGTGCATGAGAACTATACCCATAACAATGCATGAATAATAAACATATGGACAACATGCATGAATACACGATACATACAAACACTAACATGCATAAACAATGCATAACTGACCTATACTCATGATAAACACATCCAGCAACACACCATCCACTTTCACACGGTGACATCATTGCAACCATGACCAAGAGCGGCATATGCAACAAGAACATAGACCACAAGTATAAGTAACACATATGCAACCGACAAGAATGCATGACCAACGCACACCGCCCATCCATTCTAAGTGGTGAATCATGCTCTGATACAACTCAATAACACCTTCCTCCCGCATTTACCCAAGTTAATTCGTCCGCTAGGGTAAACATTTGCCGAGAGTTTACTACAATATGATTCAACCTCTTAGGTCACCTTAAGGAAGTGTAACTGACACCACAGAACCAATCTAGCCTTTTGCACATACCGTAGAACCTACAGGATCCAACCAACCCTTCTAGATGTTAAACCCTTGAAAACACTTGAAAATTCACTTCCCTAGAGGCCCAGTCACTCCCATGACATGGGCATGCATACGATTGTGGCCCTCCAGTCACTCTCATAACATTGGCATGCAAGCGACTAGGATCTTTTTCAGCTAGTATTAAGCCTACGACCCCATATTCTGTACCACTTTTTCAGGGCTAGTACTCATGCCACTACCTAGAGCTCCATGAAACTTTCAAGAATGAAAAGTAACATCAAAACAATGATACAAATGAAAATAATTTTAAAAATACTTGATTGGAACCCTACTACCCATGATATGCATTTCGTCAAACATGTCACAAATATGCATTCTATGGGTCATAACAACAAATCTGAGCATAGGGGTATCATACTTATCTGAAAATATCTAAGAAGCATTGATGCCTTATCACATTGGCTACATTATTATCTATCAGGTCATATATTCATTGTAAAATCATTTACAAATCAAAACATGATGAGAGACATACATCATCATTGTCATAAAACATGCTCATAACTAGGATATAACCAACTAAAATATCACGGATACATCAGCCATAAATGTATCATATGAACCAATACATTTTCTCATAAAATACCAAGGAGAAATAGTTCTCATTAATGAATGTAAAATCCAACCTAGTATGGGACTGCCACATTCCACCTGACCGTAGATTGGCTAAGCCAAGTCTCTCTTTAGCCAATCACCCTCATGCCATATTCCAAGCATGAATGTGGGACTTATCACTAAAATCAACCAGGGATTCCCGAGGCTACACCACCTTACCCTCAACAATAGAACCAGGATTAGTGAAATCCCCATTAGATCACTAGTCCATAAACAATAAATATATAATCCTCATCGGATCCTTAGGCCAAAAATAATCATGGATGTCACCAGATCGCTCCACCTACATTATGAGGAATTTTTCCATACCAATCTCTCAGCTTTATCATGTATCCTTCCATTACCAGTCAAGGGATTCCTAGGCCTACAAGGTCTCCACCTCTGGCTTTACTGTGTATCCCATCCCCAGATTTCCTAGGCCTAATCAATGGTACTCACCATTCACCTTTAACGTGTATCCCACCAGTACCAATAAACTGATTGCTAGGCTCAATCGAGGTGTTCACATTCATGCTTTACTGTGTATCCCATTCAGGGATTCCTAGGCCTGATGAATAATCTTCGGACCACCAAACTCAGCTTTGTTTCCATCCAGAAATCCATCTCAACCACATACAAAAGAATCCACCACACCATGGCTATCTGGAAATGGAAAGGCTAGGATGAAAAACACTGTCACACCTGGAAAAACCCATGCCCATGAGAGTAAGAGAACCAAGAACACACATGGATAACCATACATGATAAATCTAACAAAGAAATCACACATACAAATAGGTACCTCAAATTAATCCTATTGTAGCTTCTAGATCTTGCTCTTCCTTGTTTTATTTTTGCTTCCTCTTGCCTTATTTTCCTTTCTTGATCCAATGCTAGAGTGCTCCAGGAAAACTCAAGTGTCCAAGAGTGAGAGAGAGAGAGAGAGAGAGAGAATAGAGAGAGCTCCAAAACTGAACTAACCAAAATCCATGAATTGATCCTTGGAAGCCTTTTTTATTCATGTGGCCTCTATTTTCTTCATTTTCCATTATTTTCCTTCATGTTCCTCCTCACATGAAACATGTGACCTTTCTCCTTCCTTTTCTTCTAATCTCCATTATTTTCATTAAAAAATTCCAATTAATGTCATTTTTTCTTTCCAAAGCCTTTTCCATTTCATTTGCCAATTTCCTTAGCCATAATAAACCAATGAACAACTACACTAGGAAGTCTTGCCCAACAATGAGCTTGGAATAAGTGTCCCATAACTTTGGTTATTACTTTTCCTTTTCAAACTTTTATTAGATGGAATTTTCACCAGGTTTTTACACAAATCAAGCCATATGTTAATATCTTATTAGAGTGTGAGAAAATAATAAAAAATTCTAGTATTGAAATTAAAAATCTTACTCCTTTACTTGAGGAAAGGTTTAAAGAATTTGTTCAACTCATAGACATTTTGAATTCATTAGAAGAAGAAACAATTAAAACTATGAACTTGTCAACAAGAGATGAATGCAATTTTTATCATTCCATGGTAAAAGAGAAATAAAAGGTACCCTTGAAATGAAAGATGAGTTTTAAAAATCCGTAAAGGTTATAGATAATTTTAGAGTAGAATCAAATTATCTGGGAAGGTTTGGTATCCCTTCTTTCTGGGCAAAAGAAGGTTAGTTAATTTCAGGCGAATCATTCCAAGACTAATTGAAAGCAACCCAAGAGGATATAGGATTCCTTTCATATATTAAGGAAGGAGATGCTTTCGTTCCATTAGTGATAAAATCTTTATGCAAGGATTCCAAGATATTAGCAATATTATACAAATTGATCCAAATGCTACCTCCTACATGTTACTAGTTGAAGTCTTAATTGATTCTAATTATCTCCAAGTTTAAGAAGGTAATATGGTTGTGACTAGCCAAATGGTATCAAATTGCTAAAGTAAGTAAGACTCTAAATCCATAGGTTGTTTTACCACCAACCACCGCAACAATAAAAGGGTTTGCCCACTATAGTTCGTAGCTCAAGAATTTGAATAGTGGGTGGAAGAAGATGTTGTCATGACGATTTTTCCTAATTTGGAGAAGAAAAATGTGAATAATCCCCAGGGAATATCATTAAATGCCACATCTAAGCCAAGTAAAGTGGCCAAGCAATCTGCCAAGAGAAAAAAATGTCCTTGGAAGATGGCATTATTTACTTATTCAATTACTTTTAGTTTAAAGACAATTACTCAAAAACAATTAACTTAATGTTGTATAAAGGACCTCATTTCTCATTTTGAGGGAGTCAATTTTGAGGTGAAAGAGACTCATCTTTATGAAAATAGGTCTGATTACACTTGCTGCATTGACCTGGTCTCATGTTTTATAATTTTCAATTAGTGCAATTCACATGTATGGCATACTTTTATGCTCCGTGTATTATATCTATTTGATCACTGCTAAACAAAACCAATGGCTTATTATTATTGACAGTATCAATAGTTTAAGAGAGTATTACAATATATAGTTTTATTTTCCTCGACATCATACTATATTTGGTATTTCAGATCAAAAAACTATTTGTAAGATAAGCCAAGGTGCATGGTGCTTCCGCTTTGTTGCAAGTTGTTATGTTAATTTCTTTGGAAACATTCATATTTATAATATCTTTTGTCTGAATAACAATTCAATTATTGACATAATCAAGATATTTTGTCTCAGTTTATTATGAGTTTAATAGTTGTCTAATATTATACTATCGAAAAATTTTAAATTCATTTTTCTTATCTCTCGCATAGACTAATGAGATAAATAATACATGATAGTTTGTACTTCATTTTTCTCTCTAGTAAGAAACTAATTGTATAACATAACCTTAGTTAGTTTTATCTTTCTATTTATTCCTTTCATTTTTTATTTTTTTTATTCGTTATATTTTGGTTTACTTTATTGTAAGCCATCTATAGGATTTCTCTTTGATATTTATGTGTAATTTGTGATCTTATATGATGTGCAAGTTTCTTACACTTGGAATATTATAATTTAATCTCCTTTTCACACATTATCAATAATTTTGTCAAATCATAAAGATATAATAGAATATACTTCAAGTATAATACACATAATACCCCTTGAGACTACAGGAGACCAGCCAGTTACCCTGAAGCTGAAGAACTTAGTCCTCAGTGAATGTATTTTTAGTTATTCCTTAGTCACTAGAATAGTTAAGAAACCAACACCTTCATTTCTTGTCCTTACACATATCTATATGGGATTTTGGATACTTTACCATTTTTTTCTAAACCTTTCCCATCAAAACCATTTTTTTCAAAAGATTGAGACCAATTCATTTTGTTTGATTTTTGAAAAAACCTAGTTCATCATCTTCAATAAGAGATTCATCTTTAAAAATATCACCAAGATCATCATTTTGAGCCTCATAAAATGATAGAGATGCATGAATGTTATTATCATCAACTAAATGATAAGTATCATAATAAATACTAATGTTCTTAATTAAGTCACTTGGATCACATATTTCATCATTCTTTATATTCTCTTGTTTCATTTTTTGTCCATATCCAACAAACCATCAATCCTTTGAATCAGGTCACTTCTATCATAAATTTCATCGCTCTTTACTTTCTCTTGTTTTAGCTATTTTACTTCCCTTTCAATTACTAACAACACATATTCCTTTGCCAATAAACCTAGCAGCGATAATTATATCAATTTATCCTTTTATTCTTGAATTTAAAAAATAAATTCATACCCGTTGATCCAGTGATACCAACATTTCTTTGGATATGTTGATGTCTCTTATTCATGATGGATTTTATTATATCATGATCTTATTTATGCAACTTTTCCCCATTATAGAATCATTTTGCTTATATAATCTATCTATTTCTTTTAAAGCATCATCAAGAGTTTGTTGGAGTAGTTCAATTTCAAGATTAGTATTTTGAAGTATTTTTCCTCGTTTGCCTTTTTTTTAAGTTCAGATCTTCTACAGTTATCTTTCCTTCCAGTCAAATATATAAAGATATTTATCTCTCTGGTGGATTGACTAAGACCCTCCACAACATGACTTATTTGAGGGATCTTCATGGTGCTCCTCATACTCCTTCTTCGTGCATATTAGCCTTTGGCCCCTTTTCTATGTTATTCTAGTGAACTTCAAAGTAATTTAATTCACAATTTTTCTCCCAGTGATAATTAAAATAACTTGAACAAATTCACTTTAATGGCCAATATTGCATCATGTGAATTGTAGGTTTTAACCCTGTACAGAAATTACCTGCATACGAATTCTTAAACAAAAAAAATAAACAATGCAAGAGCATAACCCATAAAACGCATATGCACAGATATTTTTCCCTAGATCCCAAAACCGGGACTACCAGCTTGATTTTTTCATTATTTTCCTTTCAATGTTACAATACATATTTATACATGCCGAAGCATCCAATACCATGGACCAAAATCCATCGCGTCCAATACCATGGACCGAAAACCATCGCGTCCAAAAAACATGTGCGAAAATCATGCACAAAACCATAGGTGGGTCCACCCAACCTAACATATGGTCCAAAACCAAAATTTTCGGCGTGCCCGATAGGTGTTCGTGCCAGGTTCTACGTGACCCATAGTACGTACCCAATAGTTGTATGTGACCAACTCTCCGTGACCAGGAGTACGTGCCTTAAGGGCAGTGCCGAGAAACAGTTCATTGACAGACGGGGGCAGTGCCATAGCAATTGCCAGTCATAGCGGGGCTGGGATCAGGGGCTTGGCTGGGATCATCTTTAGCTTTGACTAGCTTGGATACTCAACTGGGCTACTCAACTTGGATGGCTGCTGCGCTATTTAACTGCAGGGATAATAAAATAGGGGAAAATCCACTGGTGGGGCGCTGCCCTGGACCCCATAAAGTGGGGTTACGGGTGCCCTTCAAACCCCCTATTAACTACGTGGAAAGAATATAACAGAACCCAACAATCTCCCACTTGTTGTTTTCTATCCACAGGGGGCCACAGGAGAGCTTAGTCATTTTTTTTTTTAGCCCTGAGATTCCCATTGCTTCTGTACACCAAGAGAACTTCTCAGAGCTCACAGATTTTGTCAATGCATCTGCAGTATTCTTCAAAGTGTCCACCTTTACCAGCAACACCTTTCTGTCTTCTATCATATCCCTCACAGAGTGATACTGAACATCAATGTGTTTTGTCTTTGAATGATAACCAGGGTTCTTTGCCAAGAAAATTGCACTTTGGCTGTCACAGTCTATTCTTATAGCTCCCAGTCCTAACCCCATACTTGAACACAATCTCTGCAACCAAACTGCTTCCTTGCTTGCATGAGTGGCTGCCATATATTATGCCTCTGTAGTTGATAGTGCCACTACAGATTGTTTCTTACTCATCCAACTAACTGCACCTCCAAATAGGTTAAACACATACCCACTTTTAGATCTTCTCTGATCCAGATCTCCAGCCCAGTCTGCATCAACAAAGCCATGAATATCAAACACTCTGTCAAATCCTGGTCTTCCTTGGTAGCACAAACCATAATCACTAGTGCCACGCAAATACTTGAAAATCCGCTTCACTGCTGTCCAGTGCTCCTTCCCAGGTTTTGACATAAACCTGCTCAATACTCCCACTGCATGTGCAATGTCTGGTCTAGTACAGACCATTGCATACATCAGGCTACCCACTGCACTTGCATATGGAACATGAGACATGTCCTCTTCCTCTTCTTGTGTCTTGGGACACTGTTCAGCAGATAACCTCACACCTACAGGAATAGGAACCTTCATCGATTTACTATCCTGCATATTAAACCTCTTCAGTATTGTCTCGACATACTTCCTCTGGTTTAACCAGAGCTTCCTCTTTGACCGATCTCTTTTAATTTCCATGCCCAAAATATAGTTTGCAGCACCAAGATCTTTCATGTCAAATTTGGAGGACAATCGGGTCTTCAAATCCTGGATAATTTCTTTGTCATTTCCAACCAGCAACATATCATCCACATACAAGACCAGATAAATAACACGGTCACCAATTAATTTAAAATACACACAATGATCTGCTTTGCTTCTGGTGAAGCCAAGTCCCCGTATAAATGTATCAAATTTCTGATACCACATCCTTGGTGACTGTTTTAACCCATACAGAGACTTCTTTAACTTGCATACTAGTTCTTTCTTACCCTTCACCGCAAAGCCTTCAGGTTGCTTCATGTAGATTTCCTCTTCCAAATCCCTATGAAGAAATGTTGTCTTCACATCCATCTGTTCTACCTCAAAATCAAAAGCAGCGGCAACAGATAAAAGTAATCTAATAGAAGTTACCTTGGCAACAGGAGAAAAAATATCACCAAAATCAATTCCCGGCACCTGGGAATAACCTTTTGCTACCAACCGAGCTTTGTATTTCTCCACCTTTCCTTCCGCATTTGTCTTCTTCTTGAACACCCATTTTCTGCCAATGGGTTTCCTTCCAGCCGACAACTCCACTAGATCCCAAGCCTCATTTTTGTGCAAAGATGCCATTTCATCAACCATGGCCTCTTTCCAGACTTTTCCATCCTCTGAATCCACTACTTCCTTCACAGTTCTGGGATCATCATCAGTGACAGACAAAGCAAAATCAGATGAACTATACCTTTCTAGTTGCCTTCTTTCTCGAACTGATCTTCTCACAGCCGAAGTTTGTGGCTCTTCATCTTCTGATTCCTCCTCTACTGTAGAGTCTGATTCTTCCTCCTTTGGCTCAAACTCTATCTTCTCAGGTTCCTTTGGTTGGACTTCATGTTGAATAACATCTTTTACCTCTCTAAACACCACATCTCGGCTGTACACAACCTTCCGTGTGACTGGGTTCCAAAGCTTATAACCCTTTAAACCATCCTTATACCCAATAAAGATGCACTTTTCATATTTACTATCCAACTTGGTTCGTTTCTCCTTTGGAACATGTACATATGCATCACATCCAAATACCCTCAGATGTGAAAGAGAGGTTTTCTTACCAGTCCATACTTCTTGTGGAGTCTTATCCTCCAACGCTGATGAAGGTGACCTGTTGACCAGGTAACCTACAGTATCCACCGCCTCTGCCCAGAATTCTTGTCCTAACCCAGCACCACTAAGCATGCTTCTTGCCCTTTCCATCAACGTCTTGTTCATTCTTTCTGCGACTCCATTTTGCTGAGGTGTATATGGAGTAGTCTTCTGTCGTGCTATACCACACTTCTTACAGAATTCTTCAAATTCCTTGCTGCAAAATTCTCCACCATTATCTGTCCTCAACACCTTTATCTTCTTCTCTGTCTAATTTTCCACCAGAGCTTTAAATTCTTTAAACTTGTCAAAGACTTCAGATTTCTTCTTAAGGAAATATATCCATGTATTCCTTGAGAAGTCATCTATAAATGATACATAGTACACAAACTTACCTAGTGATGGAACCTTCACAGGTCCAAACACATCACTGTGCACAAGCTCTAATATCTGTTTCGTCCTCTTACCACCAGAGGGGAAACTCACCCGATTTTGCTTCCCATACACACAATTTTCACAGAAATCAAAATCCAGAGAGCTATCATTCATACCTTCTACCATACCTTTACCATGAAGTATTCGAAGGCCCTTCTCTCCAATATGTCCAAGCCTTTGATGCCACAACATGGTCTTCTCTCCAGAGACCACTAGATTTTCTACTCCATTTTCAGGAACCATAGAACTATTACACCCATCAACAACAATGCTACCTTGCAGCTTGTACAGAGTTCTAATCTGAACTCCCCGCATCAATATCAGTGCTCCTTAAACCATCTTACAGGTATCTTTCTCAAACACCGTCTTTACACCTGCATCATCCAACTTGCTTACAGAAATCAGATTTCTGGCCAATGCAGGAATATGTAGAACACTCGGAAGTGTTCTAACCCTTCCACCTTGCAACTTCAACTTTACTTTTCCCTGACCAATGATTCTAGCCTTCCTATCATCTCCTAAGAAGACATCACCACCATCATATTTCTCATACTCGCAGAACCACTCTCTATGGGGAGTGAAGTGAAAGGATGCACCTGAGTCAATCAACCATGCCTCATGATCTACATGCGTACTTGAAGAAGCCAAGTACACATCCCCACCTTCACCTGAGGTGGTTTTCGCCTCTGCAGAAGGAGCATCATCAGATCTCTTTCCTTTATCAGGAGCTTTATATTTACAATCCCTTCTGAAGTGCCCTTCCTTTCCACATTTCCAGCACACCACCTTTGTAGGTTTTCCTGGAGATTTAGATCTCCCTCTAGATTTAGATCTCCCACTCGATGACTTATTTTTGTTTCTGTTCTGGGACCTTCCTCGTACAGACAAGGCATCACCATTCTAGTTGTCCATATTTTTCCATCTCATCTCCTCCGTCAGCAAGGCTGAGACTATTTCATCAAACTGCAAAGTAGTTGCATTGCTACCTATTGCAATAACTAGACTATCCCATGAATCTGGTAGAGAACACAATAGACTGATGCACTTATCTTCATCTGAAATTTTAATATCAACAGATAATAACTGACTTACCACAGTATTAAACGCATTCAGATGCTCTGTCACCGAGTCTCCATCTTTCATCCTCAGGTTATACAACTTTTTCCGCAGGAATAGTTTATTCACCAGAGACTTAGATTGGTACAAAGTCCCTAACTTGACCCACAAAGCCTTTGTCATAGCTTCCCCTGATACATTTAGCAATACTGAATCTGAGACACACAATCATATTGTGCTCTTTGCCTTCCGATCCAACTTCTTCCATTCTTTGTCGGTCACTCCCGATGGTTTAGTACCCGGATCTACCGTGATCCACTGATCTTTATCCACCAACAGATCCTCCATCTTGAGTTTCCACAACTCAAAATTCTGACCATTGAACTTCTCAATCTCTATCTTTCCACTGCTCACCATCTTCTTTCACCACTAGAATCGATCTCGCAGATCTCCCACTGAACAGGGTCTACCACATGCCCGAGCGAAACCCCTCAGCAACAAAGGCGTCCCCTTGAAGCCAAAACAGCTCTGATACCAAATGTAGGTTTTAACCCTGTACAGAAATTACCTGCATATGAATTCTTAAACAAAGAAAATAAACAATGCGAGAGCATAACCCATAAAACACATATGCACAGAGATTTTTCCCTGGATCCCAAAACCGGGACTACCAGCTTGATTTTTTCATTATTTTCCTTTCAATGTTACAATATATATTTATACATTCCGAAGCATCCAATACCATGGACCGAAATCCATCACGTCCAATACCATGGACCGAAAACCATCACGTCCAAAAACCATGTGCGAAAATCATGCACAAAACCATAGGTGGGTCCGCCCAACCTAACATATGGTCCAAAACCAAAATTTTCTGGGGCGCTGCCCTGGACCCCATAAAGTGGGGTTACGGGTGCCCTTCAAACCCCCTATTAACTACGTGGAAATAATATAACACAACCCAACATGAATTTATTACATTCACATACCAACACCCTTCAATAAATAAATATATAAAGAAAAAAATGATAATTTATTGCTTTGCAACCTTTGGGATTTAAAAAAATAAAGCATGAAATTTTTTATGGAGATTAAGGGATTGCATGAGAAATCTCCACAACATATGAAAATTTGACCTCTTCACCTCTATGTTTCAAGTTGAAACTAAGCTCCACATTGTAGCTTCAATCAATTTTACCTGTGTGTAAGACAAACCTAAACACCATAGCTAGCTCTTTGAATTTGGTTCACACCCTCTATTATATAACTTTGGCAAAAATTATTTCATAAATTTATCATGCCATGACTTCTAAAATAGTGACTTTGACTCTACTCTTATGGCAATGAAATAGGTCATCTAGTGAATAATGACAATGACAATTGCACACCATGATGGCAGCGTTTTTAAAGAAATCAATCTAATATTTCTCTCTACATTTCCATTTCTTTTTTTATAAAGACAATTCACTTTTATTCAATGGCATTGCTGCAAAATCAATCCAAGTGTGATAATGATGGAACAATAAGTAGATGAGATTAATCATCTAGATTGACACGAGACTTCTCTGGAAATATTGTCTTAACCATCTTGAGCTTGGAATATGGTGTTATTTTCCACATGGGCCATACACTTCCTTTACCTCCAACACAAATTTATCACACTTCATATGGATGTGATGTTACTAGCTTGAGGTTTAAAAAAACATAATTCTCTAATGTATAAAAACAAATGTGTTTCTTCGTATTTCTAGGTTATTGATTCTACAAAGAATGGGCATGGAGAAAGGATACTTCTCTTTCATGAACTCAAGAAAGTATATGGATGTGTGGCTTGGAGCACATAATGATAGTAGCCAAAATTTTTAGATCTCCAACCTCATTGCAATCCATATGTGGGTACCCTTGATCACTGACCTCCTTAGTGACTCTCCTTTGATTTATTCTTTCAATTTCCGCTTTCCTAAATGGACATCCAAAAGGATAAAAATATAAAACGATTAATTATTGATGGAAAAATTGTTTCCTGTGTGCTACAATAATGATCCTTACCTAATCAAGCATTCATAACCTCCACTCCTCGAATAAAACCCTCATGGATGAAACATCTATGATCCTTGACCTAGTGGATATTATCACTCTCAAGGCTCATGACAAGTCCCACTTTGGTTGGACATATGTACATGTGTCTAATAATGATTAAAGGCTTAGAAGGCCATATCCAAACCTACCTTCTTTTCTTCTCAACAATTGAATTGTTTTCATAGGAATGCCTTTGGTTCCAACTATCATAGAGATTGTTATAACATAGTTTCTTTATTTTCATTGGTTGGGTCCAATACAACCAACTTATGTGTACATCAACTCGACCAGAGCATCACTTGAGTATGGTGAGATTTTTGATAGGGAAACTAAATGTTTTTCCTCTTTTGGTGATGCAGATGTAAAATGGGATCCACATAATGGCATTTGGAGCAATTGTTGTCCAAAATTGATTGACATAATTATCTTCACAAATGACTTGAATTTGTAGGTTAGGATCAATACTTTATATCTTTTTCTAATTCCTCACCGAAAAATCTAATAGATATAGGATCATTGTATATTTAGAAAATAATTTATTCGTCACTTATATAAGAAATAAATCTAAAAACCATATCTAATTTTCCAAATTGTTTCTAACTCAAGAAGAATATTTGAATTGTGGAAGCTTCAAATATCATAGAGAAGTGGTGCTATCTATCTCTTCCTTTAGGTGCCCATGCACTCAAACATTAGACCTTAGGCTCTAATACCAAATCACAAAAACAACAACAAAACAGGATATCCAAACTCCCTTAAGGAGAAATTTATTTTATTGGAAAACAACACTTTCTAAAAGAATGCACTGGAAAAATGCATCTCTCATTAACTCTAACAATAATTTAAGTGTTTTTCGTGTGGCATTGACTCTAGTTGAAAAGTTATTCTTATTCATGCCTTGGGCCAGCTTTGAGAATGTCTCTTGTGCATAACAATTAGGGATCAATAATAATAAATTTCGAAGTAAAGACATCCTCTCATGGGCAACATGAAATATATATAGATACACACTCAATGTTTCTAAATTCTTAAATTTTGAAATGGTGAAAAAAAACTCAAATTTAATATAGCATTTAACCAATACTATTGAGATATATTTGTTTAGAAATTTAAGATAAATATATATATATATATATATATATATATATATATATATATATATATATATATATATATATATAAATGTCTAAAAACTACTCAATTAGATCCAAAATTATTGAAAGGTATTAGGTTTAAGGATTTTCAATTAAACTTGCATAAAAATATTAAAATTAAATTTGAATTAATTGTAATAAAATTTTATATCTTTTTATTCAATTATAATATGATTATGAAAGATAATTATAATGTCCACGGTGTTTTTGAGGGTGGGGGGGTGAATCAGTATTATCAAATTCTTTTACATATACCTTCCAGATTTATAATTTACTATATTCTTCAGATGTTGACCATTAATTTTTATGTTAGTACCATATAATAATGAATAGGAACAAGAAAAGCAGACAGTCACATGAAAGAACACCAGATATAAGGTGGAAACCCAATGTGGGTGAAAACCACCTGCTGCAATATGTCTCTATCTTCTTTCAATTATAAACTTATTTTTACAATAATTTTGTACTGGTGCATTCCCTTACCAGTACGCAGGTTGCAACCTGCAGAGAGCTACAACCCTCTCTCGTTTTCCAAACTCTCCTGGAAGGGAGCTACAACCCCCTTAGCTCTTGTGCTAGAGCTACAAGTACGTAGGTGCTCACCTACTGAAGGCTCAACCTTCTCTTTTCTTCCACAGACCACGTTTCATAAATTTTCAGACTGGATCCATGAACATCAAACAAACATCAACCGATCTCCTTTCCACAATCAACTATTGAATCAACCACTAGCTTCTCAGAATGCAGTAACCATAAAATAATACCAGTAACTAGACACCAATTCTGAACCCAGACAAAAGCAACTAAAATAAGTTTCAAGAAAAGTTTGCAACTTCACCAATAGAAATCTGTGGATATCCGCACTCTGTCTGTGTCGATCCTGCGGACCTCCACACCAGAAATTGTCTCTAAACTACGCACCTCTGCAACTGAACCCATGTCTATATTGTGCACCTCCGCACCTGAACCCATGTCTGTATTGTGCACCTCCACACCTGCACCCATTTCCGAACTGCGTATCGTCGCACCTGCACTTGTCACTGAACTGCGCACCTCTGCACCTAGTCTTGTCGTTGGGCTACACACCTCTACACTGTACCCATGTCTGAACTGCATACCTCCGCACTTGAGTTGTGGTTCACCTGCGGTCCTACGAATGGAACCAAATTCTCAGTCCTCCAATATGCCCCAGACTGTCAGATCCATAGATCTGATCATGCGTCAAAGTAAATCTTCCTTCTAACTCTCAGATCTCTCCTTGATTTAGCTATCACTCATCAACCGATCACCAGAAATTCAGATCTTAATTTTCTTTTGATATTCAACACATTAGTGCCTAGCCAATTGATCTCCTTTCCTTTTTATAGGCAAGCCCTTACCCAAACCATGGATCAAAACCATAGAAAGCCAATACAAGGGACCCGAAACCGGGGTTCAATACTTTAGAAGCAAAACCACGGACCAAAACCATAGGATGAAAAACGTCGGACTAAATACCATGGATCACCCATAACTTTTCCCACGTGCATGTGCTTTTCTCTGCATGAAATTCTGTGAACTTTAGGTCCGCACCTTTTGATCGAAGAACCTTTGGGTATGTCCGCACCTCTTGTTCGGAGCACTTACGGGTCCGCAGCTTTTGTTCGGCGTACCTGTGGGTATCTCATTTTCTATCATTTTGAGAGCCTGAACTGAGATTTGCTACTTGAGTGAGTTTCCATCAAGGACAAAACTTATGCCATAGCGCCACACCTGTGTCATAAAGCCAACAATCTCCTCCTTTGGACTTGATGGCAACCCCAAGATCCTCAAGGTAATTCTCCCCCTTTGACATCAAGGGCAAAGGATTATGCTCCCCCTGAGAACATGCTGAAAACTCTGTTCTTCTGTGCTGATCGTGCTCCCCCTGACTGTAGGCCAGATATTCATCACCCAACCAAGTGGGAATGATCCAGAAATTTACATATAACAACCAAGTACATTATATCATTCATCCCAGGCATAGTGGGGAAAACAAAATAGGCCGTTACATGACCTTGACAAAAGAAATATAGAGACATAGAGACAAAACATTAGCAACATTATTCAGATCAACATCTATGTTCTTCTTCTGTACTTGCTCCTTCAAGATCTTCTACCATAATGCCAACAATGCATGCTCCCCCTGAACCTGTGCCAACTGGTCTCTAACCAATCCATGTATGCGTATACCCCATATGAAATTCGCGTACAACAGACAAGATTCAACAGCAAGATGATGCATCAACTACTCCCAGCTTTTGTCTGAGGTATTCAAATGTTTCCCTTGGCAGTGGTTTGGTGAGTATATCAGCAACTTTCTCCTTAGAGGGAACATACTCCAACTTGACCTTTCGTTCAAGCACTTGTGCCCGAAGAAAATGATATTTGATAGGTATATGCTTGGTCTTTGAATGCATGACTGGGTTCTTTGAAATGCTAATTGCACTTGCATTATCACATAGGATGGAGATAGGTGGAGTACAAGTGATTTGAAAATCCTGCAAGGTTTGCATCATCCAAAGAAGTTGTGTGCAACAAGATGCAACAACCACATACTCTACTTTAGCTGTATATAATTCTATTGAACTCTGTTTCTTGCTGAACCAAGATACTAATCTGGAACCCATAAAGAATGCACCACCACTAGTGCTTTTTTCTGT
Organism: Pinus tabuliformis; assembly: GCA_031772625.1. Lineage (NCBI taxonomy): Eukaryota > Viridiplantae > Streptophyta > Pinopsida > Pinales > Pinaceae > Pinus > Pinus tabuliformis. The sequence continues at coordinate 1,018,552,376 of CM062819.1, read as the reverse complement.
CATCCATGCTTTCGGCCCAATCTGCATCTGTATAAGCATGAAGTGTGAGATCTGTATCTCTAGGATACCATAAGCCATAATTTTGAGTTCCTTGAAGATAATTGAAGATTCTCTTAACTGCCTGAAGATGAGTTTCCTTTGGATTTGCCTGAAACCTTCCAACTATTCCCACTACATGCATGATGACTGGTCGGGTACCTGTCAAATAAAGGAAACTTCCAATCATAGATCTATATGTTGGTTGATGCACTGCTACTGATTCATCATTTGCACTGAGGTTGCATCCTGTAACCATAGTGGTACATGCTGGTTTCGAATCTTCCATAACATATTTCTTCAAGATCTTCTTGAGGTACTTGGTTTGAGATAAAAAGATACCACCTTCATTTTGTTGGATTTGTAGACCAAGAAAATATGTCAGCTCTCCAAGAAATGACATTTCGAATTCTTTCTACATTACCAAGGCAAAGTTTTGACTCATAGCTTCTTCATTGCTGCCAAAGATAATATCATCTACATACACAAAAAGCATTAGCAATTTGTGATTTTCAATTTTTATATAAAGATTGCTATCTGTTGATCCTTTTGAAAAACCTTGTTGAGGAAGGTATTTGTCCAACCGATAGTACCAAGCCCTTGGAGCCTGTTTAAGTCCATAAAGAGCCTTTTTTAGTCTGCATACAAGATTTGGATCATTCCCAAGGATGAAACCATTTGGTTGCTCAATGTACACTTCTTCATCTAAGTCTCCATTCAGAAAGGCTGACTTCACATCCATTTGAAATACTTTGAACTTCTGAAAGCTAGAGAGAGCAAGGAACATTCTGATGGCCTCAAGTCTAGCAATGGGAGAAAAAGTTTCTTCAAAGTCTATTCCTTCTTGTTGAGAATACCCTTTACAAACAAGTCTGGCCTTGTTTCTAATCACTTCCCCATTTTCATTCAACTTGTTTTTGAAGTTCCATTTTGTCCCTATGACATTCTTATCTTTTGGTCTAGGAACCAACTCCCAAGTGTTATTCTTCTCGATCTACTCAAGTTCTTCATCCATTGCCTTGACCCAACATTCATCTTTGCATGCCTATCTTACATTTTGTGGCTCAGTGGAGGAGAGTAATGCCAAGTAGCTTGAAGCTTCTGCAATTGTTCTTCTTGATTGCATACCAGCCTCTTCTGCCCCAAAATTTGAGATTCTGGATGATTCTTCTAAATGTACCGGGATGGAGTCTTTTCTTGTATCCTTATCTGTTCTTCTAGCACCTCATGGGTTTCTTCTTCATCATGAATCTGATTTGATGTTGATGGATAGTCCTCATCATCTTCAAAATCTTCAGATCTTACCTGCCTAGGAGTGCTTTCTTCTTCATCAACCACTACATCAATACTTTCAACAATTTTTCCAAGACTTTTATTGTAACACTTCTATGCTTGGTCGTGGGGAGAGTAACCAAGCAGAATGCCTTCATCTGCTCTAGGTTCAAACTTGCCAAGATTTTCATTAGTATTTTTGATGTAGCATTTACTTCCAAAAAATTTGAAGTATTTTACCGAAGGAGTCTTACCATACCATAGTTCATGAGGAGTCTGAGTGCTGTTCACGCGGACATTTGTCTTGTTGAGAATAACAACTGTAGCAAATGTAGCTTCTCCCCAGAAATTTGCGAGAGTTCCAGACTCATCCATCATAGCATGATCCATTTTTTGAACTGTTTTGTTCATCCTTTCTACTACTCCATTTTGCTTAGGAGTCCTTGCAGTTGAGATTTCCCTTCTTATTCCATGTTCTTCACAAAAATCGAAAAATTCAGGTAAACTCCCCACCTCTATCAGACCTAAGGCATTTAATTTTTTGATCTCATTCGTTTTCAACCAAGGCTTTGAAAGATTTGAATTTTTTGAAGGCTCCATCCTTGTGCTTCATAAGTCCTATCCAACACATCCTGGAAAAATCATCAATGAATAATATAAAGTATTCTTCTCCTCGAGGTGACCTTTTCCTAGATGGACCACATACATCAGTATGAACAAGTTCAAGTGGCTTGCTAGCTGATCCTTCCTTCTCAAGGAAATTAGTTCTGGTTTTCTTACCAAACTGACATGATTTGCATATTGTATTGTCTGGAATTTTGATGTCTAGAAGACCACGAACTACCTGGTATTTGCATGCTTTCCTTATCTGTGAGAAGCTTAGATGCCCCAATATTCTGTGCCATAGCCAATGTTCATCATTCTTTCTTAGATAGCATTGATGTTGTCCTTCTTTGAATATGTATAATTTATTTGGAGTTCTTATGCCTTTTATCACTGTTTTTCCTTTATCAAGATCACGACACTACATCCATTTGATCGAAATATTACCTCAGTTCCTTGATCGCACCTCTGACTGACACTCAATAGATTATGCTTTAAGCCATCCACATACATGACATTTCCAGCTTTGACCTATTATTTTAACTGAACAGAACCTTTACCTTTTATGAGTGCAGGGGTGTCATTTCCAAAAGAGACCTTCTTCTCCTTCTCTAAGGCACTATATGACTAAAGTTTTTCTTTATCACCCGTCATATGTTTCGAACATCCACTGTTAATGTACCATTGATTTTCTTGCCCTTTCGCATATAAAGCTATACCACATCTCTCAGGTTGTGGTTCCTTCATTCTCCATGTTTTGGCACTTGAGACTTTCTCCTTCTGAGTTGTCTGCCGAAACCTGCTCCTGCATTCAGACTCTTCACGACCGAAATTGTTACAAATAGAACATTCTATTTCATTTTCAAGAGCAGAAAAGTTATTGTAGGTTCTTTTCATGATCCCAGTCATACTCCTCTATTTTTGAGCTTCTCTAGTCATGATTGTCTTATAGGAAACACATTGAGCTACTTTGTGACCAAAGTTATGACAAGAGAAACATTGGCCATTGAAGAAACTCCTATGATTATCAAATCTACCAGCCAAATGATTGTAGTTTCTATTGACATCCATTCTTGAGGCAAATTGAGAAGTTTTTACCTGAGGCTGGTTGTAGCTTCTGTTTGTCCTTCAAGCAGATTGTCCCCGATTTACTTGATAGTCTTTGTTCATTCTTGATGTAAATTGTCCCTGATTTACCTGGTGATTTCCATTGGGTCTTTGTTCACTTCTCCTTGCTGCATCAAGATACCTTTTGGAGGTAAATGGTTTCTTTGCTTGAGTTGTTTCTTCATTATATCCCAGACCTGTCTTGGTTAGTGGAGAATGTTGCACTTTGATAATCTCATCTAATGTTTCAGATCATTTAACAAATCTAAGATTAAGAGCCTTAGTTTTCTCAATCTCTTTTCTAAGTCCCACAATTTCACATTCTATTTTTTCATGATGTTTCTCCCTTTCAGCTAGTTGACATTGCAGAGTATCAAAAATAATATTTTTCTCTTCTAAACAAATTTTGAGTTTAGAAATCTCTTCATAAAGACCTTCTTCATTTATAGCATCCATGAAATAATCATCTTCAAAAGCCATTAAAAGTCTATAATTATTACCTTGTTCATCTTCATCATTATTTGAAAGTCCATCACTGTCTTCATGAGTGTAATAGCTTTTGTTATTTACATTCTGTTTCTTGTTCCATCTAATAGGTTCCTTACCTTTGTCAAGCTTGTCTTTGTGAGGACACTTGGCAACATAGTGACCAACTCCTCCAAAAGAAAAGCATTTGAAAGGCAACTTACCTCTGAATCTTCCAGCACCCCGTTGAAGGTTCTTAACAAAATTTGATTCTTCCTCTTCTTCTGAAATATTTGCTGACTCATAGTAATATCCTTTGCCTGAAGCCTTGAATGCAACTTCTCTCCTGTCTGATGGTCCTCCTTTCCTCATTTCGTAAGCAGTTAGAATTCCGTGCAGCTTTGACATGGTAAGGTTTTGTAGATTCTGTTTTTCTTCTATTGCAGAGACTTTTTATTCAATCTTAGAGGACAAAGATGTTAGAACCTTTTCAATCACAACAACCTCTTTCCTTTCTTAACCGAAGTTTTTCATACAATTAACAATCTCATCTATGTGTAGGAAATAGTTAGCCACACTTTCATCATTGTACATTCTGATATTTTCATACTGAATTCTGAGGGTTTGAAGTTTTGCTCATTTTACCTGTTCATGTCCTTCATAGCTCAGAACGATCTTATCCCATATTTCTTTCGCAGATTTGTACTGCATAACCTTGATGAATTCTGATTGAGATAGATATCCTAATAGAGTATTGATAGCCTTTGCATTTGTTTCATATTGCTTCTTACCAGTTGGATCCGTAGGAGTTGCTGAGGTAAAAGTGTAACCTGTATCTATGATATCCCAGACTTTTGTACCAAGAGATTGAAGATAGGTTGTGAATCTTACCTTCCAATAGACGAAGTTGGTCCCATCAAAGACTGGTGGCCTGATTGATGCTTCTCTCTCGTAGTTGCTCATGATGATGGATCTTCCTTCAAGCGATCAAGCTTCTTCTGAAGGACCTGCTGTGATACCAAATGTTGGAAATAATACTAAGAGGGGAGGTGAATCAGTATTATAAAATTCTTTTACATATACCTTCCAGATTTATAATTTACTTTATTCTTTAGATGTTTACCATTAATTTGTATGTTAGTACCATATAATAATGAACAGGAACAAGAAAAACAGATAGTCACACCAAAGAACACCAGATATAAGGTGGAAACCTAATGTGGGTGAAAACCACCTACTGCAATATGTATCTATCTTCTTTCAATTAGAAACTTCCTTTTACAATAATTTTGTACTGGTGCAGTCCTTTACCAGTACGCAGGCTGCAACCTGCAGAGAGCTACAACCCTCTCTTGTTTTCCAGACTCTCCTGGAAGGGAGCTACAACCCCCTTAGCTCTAGTACTAGCTGAGCTACAAGTACATATGTGCTCACCTACTAAAGGCTTCAACCTTCTCTTTTCTTCCAGGGACCACGTTCCATAAATTTTCAGACTGGATCCACGAACATCAAACAAACATCAACCGATCTCCTTTCCACAATCAACTACTGAATCAACCACTAGCTTCTTAAAATGCAGTAACCATACAACAATACCAGTAACGAGACACCAATTCTGAACCCAAAAAAAAGTAGCTAAAATAAGTTTCAAGAAAATTCCACAACTTCACCAATAGAAATATACGGATATCCGCACTTTGTCTGGGTCGATCCTGCGGACCTCCACACCAGCAACTGTCCCTGAACTGCACACCTCCACAACTAAACCCGTGTCTGTACAACGCACCTCCTCACCTGAACCTGTGTTTGTATTGTGCACCTCTGCACCTGCACCCATTTCTGAATTGTGTACGCCGCACCTACACTTGTCGTTGAACTGCGCACCTTTGCACCTGCTCTTGTCGTTGGGCTGTGCACCTCCGCACTATACGGGTCTCTAAACTGCGCACCTCTGCACTTGAATTGTGGTTTGCCTGTGGTCCTACGAATGGAACCAAATTATCAGTCCTCCAATATGCCCCAGACTGTCAGATCCACAGATCTAATCATGTGTCAAAGTAGATCTTACTTCTAATGCTCAGATCTCTCCTTGATTTAGCTATCACTCATCAACCGATCACCAGAAATTCAGATCTTAATTTTCTTTTGATATTCAACACATTAGTGCCTAGCCAATTAATCTCCTTTCCTTTCTATAGGCAAGCCCTTACCCAAACCATGGATCAAAACCATAGAAAGCCAATACAAGGGACCCAAAACCGGGGTTCAATACTTTAGAAGCAGAACCACAGACCAAAACCATAGGATCAAAAACGTCAGACTAAATACCATGGATCACCCGTAACTTTTCCCACGTGCATGCACTTTTCTCTGCATGAAATTCTGTGAACTTTAGGTCCGCACCTTTTGATCGAAGAACCTACAGGTATGTCCGCACCTCTTGTTCAGAGCACCTGCGAGTCCACAGCTTTTGTTCGGCGTACCTACGAGTATCTCATTTTCTATCATTTTGAGAGCCTGAACTGAGATTTGCTACTTGAGTGAGTTGCCATCAAGGACAACACTTATGCCATACCACCACACCTATTTCATAATGCCAACACATGGGGCATAGAATAAATGGTGACAGGGTGTTATGTTAAGGCACTCTATGGTGAAAATGTCATCAATTATGTTGGGGCTCCAGAGTCACACTACAATGTGTTGTAGTGCAGAGCATGAGAATATCTAAGTGCAATTTTTTTTTTTTTTTTTTTTTTTTATTTTATTTTTTATGTTAATGATATTCTATTTAAAGAAACATGTATGACCATGTATCCTCATCAGATATTTCTTGGCGTAGTTCTACGTTCTTTGGTTTTAATGTTATAGTTCATTAGTTCTTAGCCTAAAACTTCATCGAATAGTTGTAGATGACTTGAAATCGAAGCAAATAAGATCATATATTTTTATTGTTCTTGTGAATTTGTTTTTGTGAAATGATTGTGTAGCTATATTGGAACCTAGTTAATGTTACATATTTTAAATTGAACTTCATAGTTCATGTGCTTTATTTTCACCTATAAAGTTTCAAAAGAAAGTAAAATAACATGAAGAACTTATCATGACCATTGAATTGATATTAAAATCCATATATATGTGTACATATTTCATGTTGAATGTAGATAAACAAACCATAACATAACTAATAATTCAGTAACCTTAAAAATATTCTCATTATCTGCATTCAATGTTTCTCATGTATTGGTCAAAGAAAGTACTAAAAGTATGCATGAATTATGTTCAAATTAAACATTGATTTATATAAAACTAGAAATATCTTTGGGAATCAGGGTTAAGGAAAAATTATCACATTGAATGCAGTTTGTTGGATTACATTTCCACTGATCCTAAGTTAGGCCCTTGGGTTTGACATGAAGAGTTGAAAATATGAAAGGTGAATGAAAAATGGAGAATAGAATCCAACGTAATTAAAGGAGCAATTCAATTAAAACCTAGTGGGTAGCTGAGAAATTAAGAATTCAACCACTAGAACACACGAAATTTTAAAATTTTCCATTTCTTGAAAAACTCTTGTAAAACCTATCAAAGAAGTCAATATACTCTTCAAACAACCTTCATAGATTTTTTGAAACTAAAATAAACCATCATATTGATGCCATAATTTATTTCAGCTTAACAATTCCATCCAATTAACATAACAGATCAGGTTTACAACACAAAATGCCATGAAAATTGCATAAAATTGTATTCATATGTAGAAAACTTCAAAATATGAAATGGGTATGTGAAATTAAATGATAAGAAGGGACAAACAACCCAAGAGTCATTGCATAATTCTTCCACAAAATATCTTCAAAACATCCCAGCAATTCCCCAAAAATTTAGACCAAGTTTCCCTATAGCCCAAGATTTCTCCCACTAAATTTACAAAATGAGGCCTCTATATAGGCACTCAAGAACCAAGACCTCATCCTAAACCACTAGTGGTATTTGAAAAACCACCAAGATTCCTTACAAAATGTCCAATTGTAATGTAACTTAATTCTTCTAGAAGTTTATTGAAGGATCTGCCAATTGTAGATTGGGTCCCTTAAGATTTGGCTATAAAAGTTCTTCATTCCCTCACTTGGCTATGTGTTGGGCCTCCTCTTTCTCTACTGGGTGTTGTTTGGGTTGGGCACTATTGTGGGGATGTTACTGATGATTTTAGTGGTGCCGACAAAGTTGATGCATATGTTGATGTTGCTGACTACTGTCGTACCTGTTGTTGTGCCTATTGTCATGGTTGGGGTCTTGAGCTTGAGCCTACTTATGCCAACGTTCCATGTGATATTGCTGGGAATCATTTTTGGATAGCTTTGTACAAACTTGACATGTTTTTCCATTCATTACCCATTGTAATTTCACACATCCCTCCAAAATGTGTCCTTCCAATATCATGATGGGATTATAGTCCACCTTTCCTAACTCCTTAAAGAGGTGCTTCAACATAAACAAGAGCTCAAAATGATCTTCATATAAGTTCACAATTTCCTTTCCTTGTAAAGGATGATCATCCTCTCCAAACACCTTTTGTTCTTCTTTGATAGCATTCAAACTATTCATGAGTGCTTCTTTGGTGTACACATTGCCATGCCCATCAAATAAAGGAGGGAAATTTCTCTTATATAACACTTCACATCTACTTTTGAAATTTTGTACATCATTCATAATGTCTTTTTCTTCCTTCTCCACCAATGCTATAAGTATGTTATCTCTTTAGTTGGTTATCCCTGGGCACCAAGTGATATTTATTCAACCTTTCCTTTGTAACTTCTTGTTTGTTCATATTATTAACATATTTTATAATTGTCCTAGCTTTGGCTGGAGCTTCCCCGAGGGTTCTCTTAAGTGCATTCATTCCTTTGTGGGCTAGCCTGAAAACTTCTAATATTTTCTTGAACCATATCTAAGTGCCCCCAATGCTTTTACACTAGCTTCATGATATTTTTCTAGATATTTGATCCAGGTGGATCTTGGTGGCCACCTGCCAAGCCCACCTGGACCCCCACCATTGTTCTTCTCAGCATTTTCAGTTTCCTTAATTGTAGCACAACTTACTATTTTTAGCAGTTTTTCGGGTCCTGAACTTCCGAAGTCGTTTTGAGGCCCTAAACGACGTTTTTTGGGGAATCCGGGGGCAACATGGGTCCATAGAATGGACCGATGTTTCGCGTTCCAACAATGATAATGCTCGGATAGATCTTTCTAACGAGCTATTGTATGTGTCAAACGGAGATCGTATGCCAAAGTTACGACCCCGGGAAGTTGATGTACCAACTTACCCCAAACGGGGCCCATAGTTTGGCGTTTCATCTTCTAGGGTTAGGTTTTGGAATGTTAAGGGTTTTTCCACTATTTCTCAACAATAAATAGGCCTTCGAGCCTCATTGTAAGACAGTTCAGAGGCATGTAGCCACCACATCTCTTCTCAGAGATAAGCTACCATCGCCCTAGCTGGGTTATTTCCATTACTGTTTGTAAGCATATTCCAGTATTCTACATTAATGAAGTAAAGTATTATTCCCACTGCATATCTATGTTTATGGTTATCTCTGTTTTTATGGTTATCGCATCTCTGTATTTATGGTTATCTCTGTAATCTATTGCGTTCCTGCTTAAATCCGGATCAGTGGTATCAGAGCGGTCTGCTTTTTCTCTGTTTTTATTTGCATGTCCCCAACGAGGTCAGGATATAAGGAGTTAGGGCTTGAACTGGTCGAACCTTTACAAGACCAGCCTCGCAAATCCCGACGGCCTCCCATGGCAGACGAGAAGAAAGACGAGGGGGCAGGAGATCCTATCAAAATCTTGCTCGAAGAAGCCCTCGAGCGACAACGGAACGCGATGATGGACAGTTTCGCCCAGATCCTTCAGCGGCTACCCAGAAGCAACGCTTCAGCTTCTAGCAGCTACTCTGGAAATGCCACGCCCTTTAAGGTACAAGTTAATTTTGAAATCCCCATCTTCGAGGGTAAAATAGACGCAGATGTGGTAGATAAATGGTTAAATCTGCTAGAAGGGTATTTTTCTATTCTTGAATTTTCAAGTCGAGAAAAGATTGTTTTCGCTCTTCTCAAAGCCGCCCCCCACGTCAAGGACTGGTGGGAAACCTACTGCGAGCAGAAGGATGAAACTACCGGCTCGCTATTTTCAGCTACACCCACTTGGGATTCATTCCGCGATGCCATCAAGGAGCAGTACTACCCTATCGGAAGCTATGAGGATGAATACATAAAATGGACCAATTTATCGGCATTCGGTTCTAGAGAACGATGAAATCAAGAGGCAGATTCAGGAGTTGCTGCAGAAAGGTCACATCCATCCGAGCTCATCGCCTTGTGGGAGCCCGATCGTGTTGGTACAGAAGAAGGATGGGACTTGGAGACTCTGTATTGACTATCGGGCGTTGAACAAGATCACTGTTCGTAATAGGTACCCGATCCCACGGATTGATGACCTCTTGGACCAACTAAAGGGGGAAAAGTACTTCAACAAGATCGATCTGAAGTCAGGATATCACCAGGTACCGATCGAAGCCTCTGATGTGTGGAAGACTGCCTTCAAAGCCAAGGAGGGCATCTTCGAATGGTTGGTCATGCCTTTCGGATTGACGAATGCTCCTGCAACCTTCATGAGGCTAATGGATGACATCTTGCGGCCATTCACCAACTCATTTGTAGTGGTATACTTGGATGACATTCTGATCTTCAGCCAGAGTTGGGAAGAGCACCTCCACCACATCCGACATGTTCTTCAAACACTGTGACAACACAAGCTGTGTGCCAATTTGGAGAAATGCACTTTTGGCATTACCCAGGTTCAGTATCTGGGATACATTATTGATGAACAGGGGGTGCATGTGGATCCGGCCAAGATCCAAGTCATTCTGGATTGGCCAGCCCCGACCACTCTGACAGAGCTCCGCAGCTTTCTAGGCCTTGCCAACTTCTATCGCAGGTTCGTGTTGGGGTTTTCTCATATCGCTTGGCCCTTGAGTCAAGTCACCAAGGGAGGAGCGAAAGCGAAATTCTTTTGGTCTGAATCTCAACAGAAGGCATTCTTAGAATTGAAAGATCGCCTTTGCACGGCACCAGTGCTCACGTTACCAGATTTACAACAACCATTTGAGGTCGAGACGGATGCCTATGACTATGCTATTGGGGCAGTCCTTACTCAACACAAGCATCCAGTGGCATATCACAGTGAAACACTTTTAGACACAGTCCGGAAGTATCCAACCTATGATAAAGAGATGTACTCCATTGTGCAGGCCTACCGACAATGGAAGCATTGCATTTTGGGGAAGGAAACAATCATCCACACAGACCACCGACCCCTGCAGTTCATACAGACCCAAGGGAAATTGCAGAATGATCGCCATCAGAAGTGGTCTACATATCTGCAACAGTTCCATCTGAACATCAAGTACAAGAAGGGCAGCACCAATCATGTTGCAGATTGCCTCAGTCGACCACCAATCATGGCGTTAACCACTGTGCTCAACTCTTGTGGGCACGAGACTTCTGATTGGCCACTTCTCTACAAAAGTGACCGAGAATTTGGCCACACATACCAGACACTCTTGGGGGGTCAGCATGTTCCAGATTTTCACCTCCAAGGTGCACTATTATGCCACCTGGGTCATCTTTGTGTTCCTTCAAGCGAGCGTGCTAAGATGATTTGGGAAGCACACTACAGTCGGGCTGCTGGACATTTCGGGGTTGAGAAAACAGTGGCAGTACTACAAAAGTATTTCTATTGGCCAAATCTTCGACAGGATGTCGGGAAGTACATCAGATCATGTGCTGCCTGTGCCATTGCCAAACCAACCATCAAGAAGCAAGGCCTCTATACCCCGTTTCCTACCCCTAGTCAACCTTAGGAATCCATCTCCATGGATTACATGTCAGGGCTTCCTTCCACCAAGCATGGAAATGATTGTGTTTTTGTGGTCGTCGATAGGTTCTCGAAGATGGCCATTATGGCGGCCTGCAAGAAGAATATCACAGCAGAAGCCACTGCTAAACTCTTCTTTGAACGAGTGTGGGTGCACTTTGGGATCCCACAGTCTATCATCTCAGATTGGGACAGTCGGTTCCTTAGTATATTTTGGTCCAGTCTCTGGTCAATGTTGGACACCAAACTCACTAAGTCCACAGCCTTCCATCCTCAAACTGATGGCCAGACCGAGGTTGTCAATCGAATGATTGTACACATTCTGCGCATGTACAACTCAAAGCATCCACGCACATGGGATGAGAGCCTCCCCTATGTTCATCACAGCTACAACCGAGCTCTTCACAGCTCGACTGGCCACAGCCCTTTTCAGGTGGGCTTGGGATTCCAACCACTATGCCCCATTGATGTGGCCCTGCCACTTGCAGCTACTCACACAGCTTCAGCTCATGTCCAGTCTGAAACAGATAAGGCAACCAGCTTCATTGAGCACATCCAACATATTCGCCAACAGGTCCATGACATTCTGGAGCAATCAAATGCCAAGTACGAGCAGCGACAAGATCAACACCGAGTGGCACACAAGTTTCAGGCGGGCGATAAAGTCTGGTTGCATCTGCAAAAGGAACGCCTTACTGGAGCCTATCGGAAACTGAGACCACTCCGATATGGTCCTTACACCATTACTAAGGCTGTGGGTGACAATTCATTTGAGCTCAGCATTCCCCATTCCTTGGCCTACACCCAGTGTTCAATGTGGATCGCCTTCGGCCATACTTTCCACCATTGCTAGACACATCCGACATTGTAGAGCAGCTCACACCCACAGAATTAAACCTAGATTGCATGGAACAGGCTACAACTGATCGGATCATGGACACACAGATCAAGAACACTCGCCAACAGAATATCCAACTATATCGAGTTGTCAAAGCAGGCTAATTCCTTCACCAGGGCAAGTGGTTCACCAGGGACCAAGTTCAGCAAAAGTTTCCTCATCTCATGGAGGAACTCAACGCAATGGGGACCATTGCTTCCTAAGGGGGGAGGAATGATCCAGGTGGATCTTGGTGGCCACCTGCCAAGCCCACCTGGACCCCCACCATTGTTCTTCTTAGCATTTTCAGTTTCCTTAATTGTAGCACAACTTACTAATTTTAGCAGTTTTTCAGGTCCTGAACTTCCGGAGCCGTTTTGAGGCCCTAAATGACGTTTTTTGGGGAATCCAGGGGCAACATGGGTCCATGGAAGGACCGATGTTGCCTGTTCCAACAATGATAGTGCTCGGATAGATCTTTCTAACGAGCTATTGTATGCGTCAAACGGAGATCGTATGCCAAAGTTACGACCCCGGGAAGTTGATGTGCCAACTTACCCCAAACGGGGCCCATAGTTTGGCGTTTCATCTTCTAGGGTTAGGTTTTGGAATGTTAAGGGTTTTTCCACTGTTTCTCAACAATAAATAGGCCTTCGAGCCTCATTGTAAGATAGTTCAGAGGCATGTAGCCACCACATCTCTTCTCAGAGATAAGCTACCATCGCCCTAGCTAGGTTATTTCCATTACTGTTTGTAAGCATATTCCAGTATTCTACATTAATGAAGTAAAGTATTATTCCTGCTGCATATCTATGTTTATGGTTATCTCTGTTTTTATGGTTATCGCATCTCTGTATTTATGGTTATCTCTGTAATCTATTGTGTTCCTGCTTAAATCCGGATCAATATTTCTTCCAAAAAAATTGAAAGTTGCTTTGTTGGGATCTTTTCTTCTCAAAACATTTAACTCATCCTCAAATCTTTGACCATGCTCCTACACTTGATACATATTTATTTTGGTTCCTTTAAGATCCTTCTCTTTGTCCTTCAATTATGCATCTCAAGATATGAGCAAGGTTGAAAATTCTTTGCATCTTTAGACACCATCAAGGATTATAGTTACCCTATCGCTATATTAGGAGTCTATTGTGACTACATGGCCTCATCTATATTCTACTTTAGCACTTGGGTATGTGTTTCTAGTAACATGATATGATCATGATATTCTTTTTTCTTCATGAGGGCTTCATGAAACTTTACCTTTAGCTCTTCACTTTATTTTTCCACTATTTCCATCTCTACCGTCTACACAGGATGTGTGTCTAGGATTTTGAGTTGAGTTGTCATGGAGACAATCTCCTTGTTCTTTTCCTCCAACAAATCCTGGTATTTTTGAAAGTCTTTAGGATATGTGGCCAAACGTATGATTTTATCTTCTAAATATCTTACCTTTACCCTGCTTGATTTACCGATTCTCTTCCAATATTTCAATTGAGCACTGATTTTGGTATAAATATCATGCAACTTCTTGGTTCAGTGCATCAGTTTGTGCGCCAAGTGTGCCACTTGCAAGTTCAATTCCATTATGTCAGTATATATAATATTCTCTACATGTAGAGACAATTGATGTACTTGGTAATCCAACATAGACATTGTGTTCTCCACTTTGGATTGCAACACCACCATTTTGAAAATTCCTTTCTCATAATCGAAGGCACTCTTGAGCTATGTGAGGGGGAGTGGTTGGTTCTCTGCTATTTTGATGTCCATTTTCCTCTCCTTGGAAGATTGTTTGGAAATCTTTGTGAATTGATTTACAATTAACATGTGTCCAATATTAGACACCTCTCTTGATTTTGTCATCGTTGATTCTTACATGGCAGAAGGTCGGGTTTTGTTGGTAAAATTATGTGTACTCTAATTGCAAAATTTAATTATCGAACCCAAGATCGTACGACTTAGAGATGTAAGCAAAGGAAATGCAGGATTAAAGCCTATTTGAACCTATGCTAACAACTAACACTAGAAAGAAATAATCACTAAGGATCATAACTTGTCACTGGATTGTGAGACCCTAATGTTTATTGGGTTTCGAAACACAATCTTCCATTACCAACAAGCAATGTTCATGTGGTTTTATGGATGTATCTTATTAGGTCTTGAGACATCAGTAGTTTTGATCATATAGTGATGAATACAAAATTCATTAAACATGTTGTAGAAAAGTAAATTGCCAAAAAGTGAATGTCAGCAACTATAAGAAAAAGTGTGCTAGGAAAATAAAGAAAACAAGGCAATAAAATACAAGAAATGCATTAATAAAATATCAAAAATAAATGCTAAGTAGGCTTAGAGATATATTGTAGGTTCTTATTTTTTGTAGGAATATTTTACCAAGCAGCTGCAAAGATCCAATTAATTAAAGAATCCTATTACATATATTTTTGATACCCTGGTCTAGTACAAAAATTGGTACTGAATTAAGTACGGAAAATCTGGAAATTAAAATTCTAATTATTAGTACTGAATTAAGTATGAAAGTTCTGTAGATTAAAGTTGTACATATTAGTACTGAATTAACTACAAAAATTCTGTAGATTAAAATTTTGCATATTAGTACTGAATTAAGTACATAAATTCTGAAGATTAAAATTATGAATATTAGTACTGAATTAAGTACATAAATTCTTTAGACTAAAATTTTGGGTATCAAAACTTGTTAAGAAACCAACTTTAAGTTTGCTTGAATCTTAAGACTCAGAAAAATCAATTTGAATTTAATCATGTTGAAATTACTATACTAATGTATCTGAAATGTATGTCTAACAAATTGAGATTTATGAATGAAATATCAAACAATATCTAAAAAATTCAATATAGTTGCATGGAAAGAAACTGAATCTAACTAACATTCTACTTTATGAATAAAATCTTGGACATTACCTGAGTCAAGGGTCCCTTCCCGCCCTAGAAACGTGCCTGGAAACTAACTTATATCAAAATAATGCACATAGATTCAACAATTAAATCTTGATTACAAGAATGTCAACTTCAGCTTACAAACAAAATTTGAAATCTATTACAAAACATCAACTCAAAATGATGATAAAATTCCTCTTTGTGTCCTCTCCTTTATCAATTTTTAGATCTATTCTTTATATTACAATGGAGAAGAAGTGATGGTCCAAAGGATCACATCGACTTGCATGAGACTCCCTATTCCATACTATTATTAAAACAAGAGATAATCCTTTAAATATATTTTTGTTATGATTGAATCATTCGAATCATGTATTGGAGATGGAGACGATGCCACTTGGCATCAGTTTGAATTTCCTCCAATGTTGGATGTAACTGCAAATATACATGTAGTTTCATGTAGTTGTTGGTGCGGAGGTGAAGAGTTAGGTACCGAACTGAGTACTCAATTAAGTAACAAATTAAGTACCAAATTTATGGAAAATTCCAAACTGATACTGAATTAGGTACCAAATTTTTGTAGCTGGGATTTAGATTTGACTGTAACTTTGAATAACATCTTCAGCTTCACATGTGAGTTATGTGTGAATATAAATCCATCCATTAACATGCAGTTTCAACCCAAGTCATCTCGAGAAGTGCCAATGTCTTAACCTTTACGTAGTATTGAAACTGATATAAGTACCAAATGTCAAATTCCAGTACTATAACTTGTTGTTTGGGCACATAAACATATTACTAAACCATCGTTGGAAAACCACGTTAAAAAACCATTTAATCATTAAAAATACAAGAAATAATTAATAATTAACCACAAGCTAAAATGAATGCATTTAGTGAAATTGGTAATATAATAGTTACGAAATATGTTATAAAGGTATGAATATGGCTTGTAAATGAAAGGTTTGGATAGCCAATACGATAAAATATTTAGGGTCCAACATCAACCCATGCCTAATACTTTTCATGCCCTCATGCAAACAAAATGTGGACTAGGAAGGGGTGATGGATGATATAAGGTGATAATGAAGATAATGGCTAAATAAATATGGACTTGGAAACTTGTAATACCATTACTTATCTTGTGGTTATTTTCTCAAACAAGAAATAATGACTTCATCCTCTTATTGAGAGCATTTAGATTATCATTTTGTGAATGCTTTATTATGTACAAGGAGAAGACACTATAGATATTCATGTACCACAATCATTCTTATGGTCTTACTAGAATATGCATTAATGGATTTGGAAATGGGGGTTTAATGGTGGTTTAAGAAAGGGAAGAAACAAGAAGTGGTTAATCATCAAGATTCCTTATATTTTAATGAGCTAAACAATATTTATACATGTTTTACCTCAATTATAACTTTTGAACTTTGATTTGTACCACAGGCTGCAATGGAAGTTGTGTGAAGCCAAAAATGGGGTAGAGTAAGGTTGAGAGTCCTGAATGATCTAGAAGAGTTGGATTTGATGAGTGGAAATGTGATCTGTTGAAGAAAGTTGAAGGGGATGAATTGAAGATGTTGAAAAGGTCCCAACAACCACTCCCCCATGATTGAGATTTTGCATGTCCTCATGCGAATAAGGTGAGATACGGAAGAAGTGAGGAGGGCAGCTAAGATGGCTCTATTACAAAGGAACCTGAAAAAAAAAAAAAAAAAAAAAAAAAAATAAAGCAATGGAGCTAATGAGATGAATACTGAACAAAAATAAGTCATCTCAGATTTATTAAAATGATGTAAACTAACATTAATCATAAAATAAATTCTAAATCACTCATGACATATTATTTCATTAATCATTAACATTCTTATGCTCAAGAAACAAAATTTAAGGGGATCTCCTTCTTTGTAGGTAGGAGGATTTTTTATGATCACAACAAATGATGAACCAATGAAAAAATATTTATTACTAACTAAATACCAAAGTCTTATAGTCATCCAAGTATTACAAATAAGCTTTGCAGTTGAGTTTTATTAATTCCATGTGATCATAGGTCCCACTTCTAAGGTAATTAAATATTAGATATAGTATAAAAAAGAAATGATAGAGGACTCAAGGTTACCTCAAGGCCATTATTTAGAAACAAATTTATATATTTCATTTTCCCTTAACTTCATCCACACACGATTCCTTTTGATTGTAACACTATAGAGAAAACTTCATCCACACATGCTTCCTTTTGATTGTAACATTATAGAGAAAACATGATACGTATAGACAAAAGCCCTTGTTTGGTTAACACTTCTTTAGGAAAAATTCCCCATTTCCTGCTTGCATCCATAACACCGATGGGTTTTCTTAGTGATATCATAGGTCAGTACCAAATGATAGCAGATGAACATAGCCTCAATGAGTTAACCTATTAAACCTGAAAAATGTTGGTAAAATTATATGTATTCTAATTCCATGATTTAGTTATCAAATCTGCGATCGTAAGACTTAGAGATGAAATAACATGAAATGCAATATGTTATAGCTCCAAATCTCACTCTTATTGTTTGTGATGTTCTACTCATGGCCTAAGGCAACCCCTCCTTCCAGACCTGGTCCTAAAATTTAAAAAACAGTGTTTTATCCCTTATACGCGACATTGCCCTGAGTTAAACACGTGTATACGCGGGTATGTGTATAGCCAACCCGCGTGTATGTATTAAAACACTTAAAAAAATATAAAACTCCTCATTTTTGGGTGGAGATCACGGGTTTTACCTGCTGATCACCTGTTAGTGCCCATGGCCCAACTGTTCCCAACCAACTCCTAACTAAAAAACTACTTTGGAGATGGTATAAAAAGACCTCAAAGGGAAGGCCTAAAGGAGGAGAGAAGAGAGAGAAAGGTTATTATGCTGAGATTTTTCCCTTGACCAGGTTTGAAGTCCCTTGTGCCTTCTACACTTCCCCCATTTTGTACAGGAAACCTTTGTTTCCTTGTGTGTTGATGTTCATCCACCATTTATGACATCATGGAGAGAGGCATGGAAGGAGTTTTGTTAGAGGCTTGAGGCTGGAACGGATCTAGAAGGAAGCTTTGCTTGGAGCCTGCTGAAGGTGATTCAGGTGAACATATTCCTTTTTATGTACTTTATTTGTCTATAATAAAAGAAACACATGTCTTGGTTCCTGAAATGAATCTTCTTTATGTTAATGATAGTCATGTTTAGAATTCATATGTAAATGGTTGTTTGGATTTCATAACTAACTACCTTTGTTTATAACATGAAGATGGTTTCTTTATAAGTTTTTTCCATGTACTGTTGTGTTCTTTGAATTGGTTGTTTTGCAGGACAAAAGAGAAGAAGGGAACTCCAAGAAGGGTTTGGACCCTAAAGGCCTTCTCAAACGTAGGACCAAAGGTACGTACCCTTATCATAGAATTTGCTTACTATATCATAATGGTTGTATGAATGTATGTTTCTTTGAATAGATAACTTTCAGTCTACTAGGGTTTCAACCCAAAAATCCCTAGGGGAGTAATTCCCTCTATCACAGGAATAGAGCCTATTCTATCCTATGCTAAAAAATAATTTCAACGAAGCATACTTTGGGATAAATAAAATCAAATGGCAAATCACCACAAGGCCTATCATTGGGGGATAAAATAACTTAGTGTTATAAGGGTCCAGGATCACAATATTTCATACTTGGATTTTCATGTGAGCTATCGTGAATATCTTTATGGTTTCAATTTCCTTCAATGTATTAGTATAGTGACAGTATAATCAAATGAATAAAATTTAACACTAATGGAATCAACACTTGGTGTAGAACAACTAACACTATAAAGGTGCTAAGTCGCAATCTTTCATGCACGAGGGTGTTCATACAACTTTATGAGAGTATCTCATTAATGTATTTAACCTTCAATGATTCTACATGTAGTGGATCCACACATATGATACAAAAAAAAAGTCAAAATAATGCAAAACAATTAGATCCAAACTAGAGTAGCTTTATATAATAAAGAAACAAACCATAATAGAAATAAAGACATAAAACATTTCAAATGAGCTTAAAACCTATAAAGCAATATGGAAATCGAATGATGAGCCTAGTAAACTACTACATATACAATTTAACTAAACCTAAAATGTCAAAAAACTAAGAAGAGGCATGAGAGTTAGAGAATTAGCAACATTTTACTAAGCAAAAATAAGCATTGTTACATAGAAGCAACACTTAAGTTTCCTGCCATGATGAAGCTCTTAACCAATTATCTATGCCAAGACATTTTACAAGAAAAAATTTCTAGCCTCCTAAATTTATTGTGAGATTGAATATTTATACAATAAGAGGTTTGGGTTCAAAATCAATCCTTCAACCTCCAGTCTACCTAACTAGAAGTTACATTTAAAATAGTAAATGGAGATTTTACAACACAAGATTAGGTGATTTTGATACCCAAAATACATATGAGATATTACATGATGATTTTTAGACACTTAAAATAAGTGATATTCATTCTCCATTCATTTAAGATGACTAATTTTACATTTCCCTCAAATTTGGGCATGATTTGGAAACCTCAGAAAATTGAGCATTGTTTACAAATTGGGCTCAAAGATCCTCATGTATATTCCAAACCATAATTTATTTTGGATATATTTTCTATGGAGCCCAATTTGCCATATTATAAAAAAAAAAAAAAAAAAAAAAAAAAAAATCTCTTGGAAGTTCCTGATTCAATTCGATGGCCTCGAAAAGTGTGCATGAAGTTGATTGTTTAGATATTTTTGCCAATGTGGGTATTGCAAAAATTTTGTACAAAACTGCTTCAAAGAAACAGTTGTAACTTTTACACCATATTGAATTTTTGGAAAAGGTTTGAGAATTACTATGTTTAAGAAAACCAATTTTCCATATTCTTGATATTCGCCACCATATGCACGTAAATCAAGCAAAAAACATGGTAGTTTCAAAATTGTTACATATTTTTGGCTCTAGCTTAAATCATGTGCTAGGATCCCACACATGTGAGCTACGTATATTCCAAGGCTTGTAATGATGTGGCAGGTTGTGGCTCAGGCTCGCTTGATGTGACTTTAAAGCTTGTATATGACCATCATTTTCCCCCCTGTCAGATACAAGGTGAGATGATGGAGAAAATTCAACTGCAAGACTGTTCAATACTCTGGAACAAGTTCTGACATGTGTTTGGAATATCTTCTTGGCTATTGATGCCCATTGCCAAGAAGCGATCCATCCAAGATGAATCTTTGTTCTTGCAGGATGTTTGTTTTTGAAGCATCTGTGTGAAGAATGACTAGTTTTATGACAGTGCTTGCATGGATGAAGATCAAAACAGTGATCTTTCATATGGCCAACTCGGTCACAGTGTTGGCATTTCACGATCTATTGTTTTTGTTGTTGTTTTTGTTGCTGTGGAAGAGGGGCAGAGTCTAGAACAGGTGAAGCTGAACTGTCATAAGGAGCAGGTGAACTGTCATGAATGAATCCAACATTCTGAAACTGAATGGGCTTTGAGTAGTCTGGAATATGAAAGGACAAGTCCTTGTCATATCCAAGACCAGTTCTGTGCTTGTTGTGGATAAGCTGTTCCCAAGGTCTGATGATGGGCTTAGAAAGTGCAGACTGAGTTTCTGCATCTGCATGTACAACTGTTGTTTTATGGGGTACTAAATCCAAACCAACTGTAACATCATTGACTTTCTTCTGATGGGTTGCAGTCTCAATTTTCTGAACAGAAACATGTTCAGAATGATGTCTATTTTGATGTAGCTCTTCTTGCTGTCGCTGTGATTCAAGCTGCAAAAAATCAATCTTTTCTTGTGCATTTTGTATACATGTATGAATTTATGAGAGAGATCCTTTGTTGATTTGTAGTGTGTCATCAACAATAAATTGTATAAGAGTTTTCATGAACTCTAATACTTCACTGATTCTAGCCATTTTTCTTCAATGTCGTATTTACACCTTAAAAACTGATCACAATTATTACTTAATGCAGAAAAGTAATACCCACTCACAGTATACCGTAATATCCTTTATAAATGTTAGCAAATGATCAGTGTGCAACCAGCAAGCATTAATTACAATCCATTACATAAAAATGAGAGTTTACTCATGACCAGCAATATGTTCTAACAATACAACTAACTAAACTTTCTCCATAAAATATTACAATCAGCTCACCAAACTCTTTATGCAGCAGTCGAATCAAGGAATCAATGCACTATAATGAGATTTAAATACAATGCCACACTGGGGCAGCAGCAACTGCAAACTTGCTTGGATCCTTCAAGTACTCCTTCACTTGCGAATCAGAAATGATGGCTATCAAAACTTCAATAATTATAACACCATGTCATGGGCATTGGAATGAATCTCTAGCACGCTGAAACAGCAGTGATAGACCTCCTTACATGTCCAAATACTTAGAAAACTGTATAGTGCTGGTCCTCTGGCTTATATTAGTCAACAGTACAGTGTTTCATGGCGCCCACAATGTCAGAATAAACTCCACGTTGAAGGGTATCACAGCTACTTTCAGTAGAGGTGGTGCATTTCTTGTTGTTGATTCATGTAAATATATAATATGCTAGACAAATACTTGTGGAAGAACTTCAAAATTTTAATTTGATACCAAATTTAGACCCAACAAGCATACATCATATTAATAATACCAGCATGTGTATGGAAGCAATAGTGTATTAAAACCATCCAAAACCAGAGCACGAATAGAATTCAGTTACGCAATTCATATACCATAACTCTGCTACCACTGTCATAAAAACTTCATCATATATAACACTGAAAATCAAAGCAAATCCAAACTCTTCAAATAGCATTCTCTATTCCAACAGCTTCCCCTTATAATGCAAATCTTTTAGATGATGAAAATCACTTACAGCACGGCTCATTGCTTGTATTGCCTTTCCTGAAAACCTCTTGCAAGAAATGAAGAAAATAAACGTGGCTCGAAAGGAACTCTATACTCTTCAAAGTCTTCTGTCCAACATCTTCCAGTGACATGCAAATCCTTGAAATAATCAATTATCAACTTAAAGGTGACTTATTTTCTCCAGGGCCAGCAATGAAAACTGCATCATTGAATGGAGAATCGAACGTCCAACGTAACTGCCATAGTTCCAAACACAGATTCTGGAGACAGCTTGGAAACGTCCATGGTCAAGACACAACTCGGTCCCGCTCTACACATTGTTTTCCACGTTGTCGAACTGTATTGTATCCTCAGAATGTGGTGCAGTCAGTATATGCACGGAGCTTCAACGTATTTTTTTTTTAAAGACTGCAAATTCTACACCAGGCTTTCTCTGATAGTGGAAATCATTTAAACGCTAGCTTTATAAAACTTGCAAGTTTTGTTCAACAAACCCCTGTAAACTCTCCGTTGAACTCCATACCAAAGACTTCTTTATCTCTTCAGACTTCTGGCAGGGCTTCTGAGGTGGCTACTACTCCCATACCCTTGGTAGGCGGTCTGAATCACCAACCGATTTGTATGTTACAAGCTGAAATTCCGATTGCAAGAAAACATTCCCTTCAGCGATTTCTTGAGAAACGCAAAGACAAGCTAATGACCAAGGCTCCCTACCCGGCCTCACTTGCACCTATGAAGTCTGAACGCTATTCATTTCCGTTGTTAACAGTACTCGTCTCAGTTCTGCAGGCCAGAAGAACTTGCACTCTGCCTTTCCTCCGAATTCAAAATGTCATGGCTCCCTAAAGTAACTGGTTCTGAAATGTAGCTGAAATCTATTCTACTCTTGCAGATTTTAAAAATTGATATCCTGGGTGTGTGCTGGTTCTGAAAAAGGGACAAGTGGAATGCCAAAGAAACCAGAAGTGGATACAGTCCACATGAAAACTATGTCAATGTAAGGCAGTATTCACCATGGCAAGGATGAACCCACAACCACGTACAACGTATGCAGACAATGTCAGTCCTCACATAATGCACAGTAGTGACCAATTGACCAGCGTATTCAATGTAAATTCCTTCAGCATCCATGTTCTTCCATCAAATGAGTAACAGGGTTCAACATACATTACTCATGGCATTCATGGCCCTTCAAACGCACAACACACTGACATCGTTTCAACGCACCATAGACATCGACCAACGCAGTAATCCAAGGAAACATCGATTGCTAAGGAATCAAAGTAATGCAGAGATCATTGAACGCAGAATATACCATGTCAGTCATGACAACACTATTCACAAAAAGATTTAACGTACAGTGCTTCTGTCTGGACAGAATGGACAGATGCGTTATGAGGCAGCGCTGGGAAGGAATATGGCAGAGTTAGGTTATTTCAGGACAGAGGGGAATAAGGCAGAGGCAGAGGTTAGAGATGTCAGCCAGCAGCG
Organism: Pinus tabuliformis; assembly: GCA_031772625.1. Lineage (NCBI taxonomy): Eukaryota > Viridiplantae > Streptophyta > Pinopsida > Pinales > Pinaceae > Pinus > Pinus tabuliformis. The sequence continues at coordinate 1,018,528,740 of CM062819.1, read as the reverse complement.
GATTTCAGGCAAAAGATTCTCAGGACAGAGCACATGAAGTGTTAGGAGCAGCTAATTATATGGAGGAGAAATGCAGGCAACGGTATTAACAGGTTGCAGCTAAAATTTAGCTGAATAAATATTCATGAATTTCATGGCAGAAATAAACTGCACAAAAAGGCCATAAAACAAATGGCTCAAATTAATTATGTAGGGCAGGAATACGCCTTCTCTGATACCAGTTTAAACACACATGGGAGCAAGAACAATATGAAAGATAAATCAAGTGAGTACAATTTTTATTAACAAGAGATATACATTTATAGCACATTATGCAACCGTTGGGTTTCACATCCCAAGGTCTCTTGGACTCCTTTTTCCATTCGGCTTCCACACTAACCCATTGAGGATTAGGTGTCCAACAGCTTGTACCAACTTATTAAGCCCAAGTTGAACCTAATTTACCATGATAGGGAAAATGAAAACATATTTTATAATTTTGAATTTTTTCTCATTTTTGAAGGTGCATAATTAAGTACCGAACCGCTAAGCTATTACTAAACTATGTACCAAACTGATACAAAGATGAAATTTCTATAGTTGAACATTCTACTTGGAAACATTAGTAACCCATCATTGATAAAACCATATTAAATACCTATTTAATCATTAAGAAAATAAGGAATCCATCATAATTAACCACAGGGTAAATTAAGGTCATTTAGTGGAAGTTGATGGTATAATGGCTATGAAAAGTATTATAAATGAGGGAATATGGCTCATGAATAGGGAATTTATATATTGAATGATATGAATTTGATGCCTGACATTCCCCCATGGCTAGTATTTTGCATGCCCTCATTCAAACAAAATATGGACTAAGAAAGGGTGGTGGATGACATAAGGTGATGATGAAGATAATGGCTAAATAAATATGGACATGGAAATTTGTAATACCATTACTCATTTTGTGGTTCTCTTCTCAAATAAGAAACAATGACTTCATCATATGTATTGATGGATTTGAAAATGGGGGTTTTAATGATGGTTTAAGAAAGGTAAGGATTTATGGAATAAGAAGTGGTTAATCATCAATATTCCTTAAATTTTAATGAGTTAAAGATCCTTTAAACATGTTTTACCTCAAGTATAACTTTTGAATTTTGATATGTACTACAGGATACAATGGAAGTTGTATGGAGCTGAAGATGAGGCAAAGTAAGGCTAAGAGTTTGAAATGATGAATGTCAATCTGATCTGCTAAAGAGAATGAATTGAAGATGTTTAAAAGGTCACAACAACCACTCCCCCATGCCTAAGCTTTTTCATGTCCTCATGTAAACAAGGTGAGGTACGAAAAATGAAAAGAAAAACAATGGAACTAATGAGATGAATACTGCATAAAAATAATTCATCTCAGATTTAATAAAATGATGCAAAAATAATGCCAAAAAGAAATTCCAAATCTCTCATTACTTACGATTTCATCAATACTTAAGAGTTTTATGCTCAAGAAAAGAAACCTTTTATAAATTTAAGGGGCTCTCCTTCTTTGTAGGTAGGAAAGTAGGAGGCTTATTATGATCACAAAAAACAATGAAACAATGAAAAAATAGTTATTACTAACCAAATCCCAAAATCTTATAATTATCCAAGTATTACATATAAGTTTTTCACTTGAGATTATTAATTATCTATGATCATAGGTCCTACTTCTAAGATAATTAGATCTTAGATATAATATGAAAAACCAACTATAGGGGACTCAAGGTTACCTTAATGCCATTCTTTAGCAACAAATTTATGGAGTTCATTTTTACCCTTGACTTCATCCACACATGCTTCCTTTTGATTGTAACACTATAGAGTAACCATCATACATGTAGAAAAAAGCCATGGTTTAGTTGACACTACTTTAGGGAGAATGTTCCATTTCCTGTGAGCATCCATAGCCCCATTGGGTTTGCCTAATGATATCACAAGTTAGTACCCGCTGCCAGCAAGCATCCATAGCCTTGACAAGTTAACCTCTTAAACCTATTTTACACTAAAGGCTCTAGTCCCATGTTTCCTACCATTTTAGGTTTAGATTATGGACATTTCTTTTGTAATTGGTAGATGGGGGAGTGGCTTCAAAAATCCCCTTAAAGGCATAGGATGATACCTTTTAGAGTGACTTTGATTACTTGCATAATGTCTTGGACGCATAAGGTACTTATAGGTACACAAAGGATATAGCATGAATGAGCCATTTTAATGTGAGATGGATGAGGCTAACCAAATAATAAACAAAAGACACTTGGAGTCCTACTAAGCATGGTTTTTCATGTATGCTTTCTCTTTTTAAAGTAGTATTCCACTATGAGTAGAGACTTCAGTAACTCTTCTGCAAGTCTTAATAAATATGCTCATATTTCATGCTTTGGTGTTTTGGTTATAGTATTCAAGTTGATTCTTTCATTGACATCATTGTATGGACCTATTAACTTTGTTATAATACCCTTGTATTTTTTGGTAACTATATTTTGAGCAACTATTTTTTATTGATAATTAGAAATATATATGAATTAGAAAAATGAAATTCCAGATCAGAAAAGGTATATCAGCTATGAATAGTTTGGTATTATCATTCAATTAAAATTTTATCAAAATGATTGTTTATTCAATCATCTTTGTGAAATAGTGGTCTTAAAGCATACAAATAATGATAAAGCATGAATGAATCATTTTTAAGAATCTAAGGAAGAAGGAAATATATCATCAAATACTCCCTTAAGTGTTCCATTCCGTTGATGAAGGTGTCTTTTCCGCTTTTGAGTACCAACATTCTTCTATTATTTAAGCATCCCAAATGAAAAAGATCCTTGGATCTCGATTTTTCTTGCAAAATAGTTAACTGGTACCACAATTATGGGTACTAATACCAAATTGAGTACCGAAATTTTGGAAATTGAAATTCTGGGCACTGGTACCAAACTGAGTACCGAATTAAGTGCCGAAATTCTGGAAATTGAAATTCTAGGTATTGGTTCGCTGAAATATGGTACCAAACAGTTAGTATGCAATACCGGATAATGTTTCAATGCAATCATTTTCATTTCAGGCATCCAAACTAAAGATTACCTTTAGATAAAATTTCAAACACGATATTCATAGCTTGCTTTATTGAAAAGAAAAACTAGAAACAAATATAACTAAAAATAAATAATAAGTGGGAAAGAAATCTAATAGTTGAACCATGCTGCTGTTTGAAATAAGATTGAGTGTTAAAAAAATATGCAGTTGAAATAAACCTCAATAGAAATATGCTATAGGAACATAGATCTCTTATTTTCAACTAGTCTCCTTTTTAATTGTTAACATTCCCAAACATGAAAAAGATGTTGCACTATATTTTAAAACTAAACTAACTACTATATGCATCATTATTTATTTATTTATTATCATACTCTACTTAAGAAAAATAAATTCCTCTCGAAATATAGGAGTATTTCCAATGTAACCATGTGCATAATAGGTATAAAAATGCATTCATACAAGTTTAGAATGTAATCTTCAATGCATACCTGAGTGTGAAAAATCAGTTGTTTTAATGATGATGTCAAGAAGTAATGAAGAATGAAGGATTGATATGGTCTTATATTTTCTTGAAACCAACTTTAAACAAAATCAAAATGCTCATGGTTTACATCATTATTTGGCTCACTTAACATATCCTCCTTTACCATGCCATGCAAATATTCTAGCATTAGATGATTATCCTGTTGCGTGCTTAGAGGATCCACAGTTAGGTATGTTAAAAATTCTTCAATCTCAGGTTCTAATGGTTGCTCTCTATTAGAAGTGGTCCATAATTGTCTAGGTTCCTCAACAAGTTTGCAAGGGTGAAGATCTTCTTGTGAATGTGGTTCATCGAGTTTTTGTTCTTCTATCACTTCTGGGGAGGCAGATAAGTTCATGACTACTATCAATATTTGTTCTTCCCGAGAAGCAGAAATCTCAACTACTATTACGATTTGAGGGAGTTCTTTGAAACTCTTGATCATCCATGAATACTGAGTTGCTAGTTGATAATCCCTTTCCCTCACATGTATTAATGTATGGATTTCTTAAGGTGCCAAAAACTTTAAGAATCCTAAAGAAATAGAAAGGAAACACACTTAAAAAAAATACAAGAAAACCAATCATGTACTCGACACGCCACCATGCTAATAAGACCTTATGGTCACCAATTTATCTATTCACATAATTTGGGCTTCTCTTCTTTTCATGAATCAATCTAAATGGAAACACACTTGCAAAGAAAAATAAGGAAACGACAAGGCTTTGGAGCAACCCTGCAAAAGTGGACATGCGGGTTCTTACCTATCTTATTACTATTTTATCTCCACCTCGAAGTTGTCCATGTAACTAAAATCATGTAGAAAACTTGTGAAAAAAAATATGCTCTAATCCCTTTAGCACCTCACCGACAACAACACCAAAAATGTTGGTAAAATTATATGTATTTAATTCCACCATTTAGTTATTGAATATGGGATTGTAATACTTAGAGATGAAAGCATAGGAAATGCGGGATTAGAGCCTATTCTATCCTATGCTAACAACTAATTTCAGCGAAGCATACTTTGGGATAAATAAAATCAAATGGAAAATCACCACAAGGCCTATCACTAGGAGATAAAAAAACTTAGTGCTATAAGGGTTTTGGATCACAATATTTCATACTTGGATGTTCATGTGATCTATCGTGAAGAGATTGCTAAGGTTTTAGTGTCCTTCAATGAATTCTTGTAGTGACAATATAATCAAATGACTAAAAGTTAACACTAAGGGAATTAACACTTGGTGTAGAACAACTAATGCTATAAAGGCTCTAAGTTGCAATATTTCATGCATGAGGGTGTTCATACAAATTTATGAGAGTAGCTCATTAGTGTATCTAAAATTCAAAGATTCTTTCATATATTGGATCCACACATATGCTACAAGAACACAAATCAAAATAATGCAAAACAATTACATCTGAACTAGAGTAGTTTTATATAAGAAATAAAGACATAAAACATTTCAAATGAAATTAAAACCTATAAAGAAATATGGAAATAGAATACTGAGGTTTGTAAAATACTACATCTAAAATATGATTAAACCTAAAATGTCAAAATACTAAGAAGAGGCATGAGAGTTAGAGAATTACCAACATTTTATTGATGAAAAATAAACATTGTTACATCGAGGCAACACTCAAGTTTGTTGCCATGGTGAAACTCTTAACCAACTATCTATGCCAAGCCCTTTTACAAGAATAGTTTTACAACCTCCTAGCTTTGTCTCGAGCTTGAATATTTATACAAGAAGAGGTTTGGGTGGATCAAAACCAATCCCTCAGTCTCTGATCTACTTGACCAGAAGTTACATTTAAAATAGTAAATCGAGATTTTACAACATAATATTGGGTGATTTTGATGCCCAAAAAACATATGAGATATTACATGATAAATTTTAGACTCTTAAAATAAGATATATTGGTTCTACATTTAGTTAAGATGACTTATTTTACATTTTCCTCAAATCTGGGCATGATTTGGAAACCTATGAAAACTGTGCATTTTTTACAAATTAGACTCAAATATCCTCATGTATCTTGCAAACCATAATGTATATTGGAGATAATGTTTCTATGGAGCCTAATTTTCCATATTATAAACAAAATATCTCTTGGAATTTCCTAATTTAATTCCATTTCCTCATAAATTGTGCATGAAGTTTATTGTTTAGATACTTTTGCCAATCTGGGTATTACAGAAGTTTTGTACAAATCGACTTCGAAGAACTAGCTATAAATTTTAAACCATTTTAAACTTTTTGAAACAATTTGACATGGAAGTAAATTTTATGTTTTTAAAAAACCCATTTTCCATATTCTTGAGATTCACCACCATATGCATGGAAATCGAGGCAGAACATGGCAATTTCAAAACTATTACATATTTTTGGCTCTAGCTTAAATCATGTGCTAGGAACCCACACGCATGAGATGAGTATATTCCAAGGCTTGTACCAAAATATTAGGCCCATGTGGGACATAATTTTCCATGATAGGGAAAATGAAAACATATTTTATAATTTTGACTTTTTTCTCCATTTGTGCAGGTGTGGAATTAAGTACTTAATTGTTGAACTAGTATCGAGATAAGTACCAAATTGATACAAAGATGGAAATTTCCATAGTTGAACATGCTCCTTGGCCACATAACCACATTAGTAACCTGTCATTGATAAAACCATATTAAAGACACGTTTAATAATTGAAAAGATAAGGAATCCATCATAATTAACCATAGGTTAGAAGAGGTTCATTTCGTGGAAGTTGATGGTATAATAGCTACGAAAAGTATCATAAATTTGGGAATATGTCTCATGAATAGGGACTTTATATATTGAATTATATGACATATTTGAATGCCAACATGTTTCCATAGTGAATTCTTACTTTGATGGTGGGACCAGCCAGCTGTCATATAAAACCAGAGCTTGGGACTTCATCTCCTCATCATTTTTATCATCTTCTTTCCCAAGTGTCTTATCCATCCTGAATTTATTTGTACTCAACTCTTCTCCTCCCTCCACCTCCGTGGGTTTATAAGTACCTTTCTTTTATACCAAGATTTGGGAAAAAATCATCTTAGTAAAATGCAGAATGGCCTTGAATTCTTCACAAGTATCCTTGTTTTCACGCTCCTATACCATAGGATTCAAATCACGCTTATGTTTTTATTGATCGTTATCCTTTCTCAAGTAATAGATAATGTTTTGTGGATCATATGTCCAAGTCGTGATATTCAGGAAGTTGAAACCTTCCAGTATCTGATCCATGGTCTCGAGAGAATTCCTTTAATTCGCATAAAACGGTCCCTCATTTGGAGAAAGATGAAATGTAATTGCCACTTTCTTTGAGATGAAGTGCACCTGATCACTGGCCAATATTTGTCAGATTTATGTAATAACCCCTGGTTGATTTTCATGTAAATAAAAAAATAATACCGAGGTCATGGGATAGGTATTCCAAGCTACATGTTAGGCATAACATAGTGATTGGTATCACCAATGGTTAATTAATGGCTATGGAAATTGGTAAAGGCATTAAGAAAGGAAAGGTGGCATTAATTGGCATTTTATTTATGAAATAAAGGAAAATAATATAAAAGGGAGATGAAAGGTCACAAATTTACATGAGAGGGAAATTGAAGGAAAAATGAAATAAAATGAAGAAAATAGAGGCCTCAATGATAGAAAGGATTCTGATGATCAGTTGCTAGCTTTTTTATAGCTTGGGCTGAGCTCTCTTCTATTCTCTCATTCTCTCATACTCTTGCACACTTAGATCATTCTTGGCGCATGCTTGGAGAACTTTAGCATTCACTTGGATTTGGAGAAAGAGGGCAAAGGAAAGTAGGAAAGCATAAGGGAATAGGTGGATCAACAAGTACATCTAGATTACTTTACAAGTAATAGATTGCATGTGTGATTTTATTGCTTTTAATGGGTGCACGACATATGCATGTGATTATTTGGTTATGTTTTTTCATTGGTATGGAGGATTTCCTAGATTAATAGTGGTTTTAACCTTGTATTTCCATTTCCTAGATAGTCGTGGTGTCATTCTATAATGTAACTACAAAAATATTAAAATTACAGCCAAATAAATTCCGAGAGTGATCCAAGAATATAAATATAAATGCTTCTTTATTGATCAAACCCTTGAGGTAGGGTAACACCATACAACTACTTCTTTAGGAAGGGGAACACTCCAAAAGCCATATGATTTTCAATACAACAATATTTGACATCTCTCAATGGGGAGTCACTAGCCTCTATATAGGATTCATACATATAATACCATGGGTAATTACCATGCGTCTCTAAATACCATACATCCAATACCATGGGCTTATCACATTATTTTCTAACTACTTGTTGTCCCTTTCATAATGTGGGTTAACCACTTTATTTATTAATTGTGGCCCATTTATTTATCGTCCTTACATTATTCAGTACATTATTCTCGTGAGTACGTCCCTTTGTACCACATATTTTCTCCCCTAGGTATACTACAAGTGCATTTTTCCACTTGATTTCCTTTTATTGGTGCTCATAATTCCTTATAGCTATGGATTGGAACAAATGCTCTGGGAGTCGTGGAAGAACTTGGTTTGAGTTACCAATCCTGGAGCCTAGGTTGGGACAAATGATCTAGAGTGGTTGGTGCATTCATTTACTAGTCCTTGGATCCAATTTGGACAAATTCTCTAGAGCCCTCGAAAGTTATGGGTTGAGTTACCAGTTCCTAGAGCCCTGAACAACTTGGGTAGAGACTGATCTGGATGGTGTCAGTGATGTCTGACTGTGAGGTGGAATCACTGGTTGATGGTTGAGGTGGTTGGGGGCTCTAGGATCCCTGGTTTCCTTTGTCTTAGTTTATTCCATGAGATCCCACATTCATGCTTGGAATATGGTGCAGGGGTGATTGGCTAAAAGAGAGATTTAGTTCAACCCAATTTATGGTTGAGTGTTACATGGAATTCCCTGAATTGGTTAGTATTTTCATATATTAATAAGATCTATTATTATATTGTGATTCTTGTATGTTTGTAGAGATTATGTTAGTGATATTATGGCCTAGTTTCCATGGTTTCTTTATGGTTATTTTCTGGTTATATGATGGTTATATGATGTGTATCATATATGGCTCTTGTCACGAATGGTTTAGTTATTTATTGGTCGATGAATGTATGGGATAATAAATATTTTTGTAGCTATCTGAAGAGTGAATATGCCCTTCTTGATGATTCTCAGATGAATCTCAAACTATTGTGATTAGGTATGCATTTATGACTTGAAGCTTACGTGCTTTCCATTTGTTTGAAAAAATTTCTTTTATGTTCTAGGCATTCTAGGTCAAGTTTTTCCTATAATTTTGAATGTGTAGACATGTTGTTATGTCATTTATGATTCTAAGAAGTCTCAGGAAGTTTTGGGTAGTGCTCTAGAGACTAACCTGGAATTGTGGCTCAAATCTCAGGACCACACCCTCTGAACTAGACAATTCAGGTCACAATCGTACTCAACCAGGCTTGTGAGTGCAGTTGGAGGTCTTCAACCACATGGAGGAATTTTCATGCATGTGTTTGGGGGTTAAGTTGTCTGAAAAGGAGCCCCAACTAAAGGTTTGGTCACCTTGGGTGGTTCCTTGGCCCCTGATTTTCCTGTAGCCTTGAGGGATGAGGTGAGTTGTTAATATTTGGTTAATTTGTCGACCCCACTTCCTAAACTATAGCTTGTAGGTTAGGTCATGTCATAATAACTCTTTGTCTCATGTTTACCTTGGCAGGCTAATGAAATTGGGTAAATGTGGTAGGGGGTCGCTATAGATTGGTATCAGAGCTCCCAGGTTCAACACTTGGACTGGAAGGGGCAAAATGTGTTTGTCATGCATGCATGTTAGTTGTGTATCTTCTTGTTATGCATGCATTGTGATTTTCATTATTGTGGTCTTGTGTTGAGATGATTGATATGTAGTATATATACATATGTTTTGCTAATCTGGATTAATTGTGAATATGAGATATCCTCCCCTAAACTTCACTTAGGTATGTTTGATCATGTTTATATTTGGTTTATATGACATGGTATGTTTTCAAGAAGAGGAAGACCAAGATGACTAGAAGAATGGTGGAATACATTTCACATGATTCTCCCTACAGATCAGATGAACAACATGAAGATGAGTACTCTCTTGACATAGTAGATACATTTAGAATTTTTAAAGAAGAGATCAGAAGTTGTAAGGCAGATAATGACAGGATCATTCAGTCACGAGAAATACTTGTTATATCACAGGAAAAGAAAGTGGAAGTTAGTGCATCCATCCTTCAGATTCTATCAGATTTGTAGAGATAGGGACCACTTAGGACCAGTCATGGATAGGAGGAAATGACTATCGAGGCATATGGTAGTAGGTCTCAATCAGGATACAGGTTTGACATGGATGAAAATGTAGAAATTCTCACTATAGATTAACTTGATTATGAAATATAACTAAAGCAAAATAATTAATCTACTTCTACAATCAAACTTGTGGAAAATGAATCAATTTGAGCAAGATCAAGCAAAACAAATGTAAAAAAGAAGAAGAATCAATACACATGACACATAGAAGAATGCTCTAGGGAAAGCCTCAGCTAAAAACCCCACTATCTGTATTATCATACAAGTGGAAATATCTCAGGATTACACATGACTTTAGCTCTCACAGCTATCCAGCTCTTAGTACAATCCCTCACACTTCTCATAGACAGAATAGACTACTCATATGCCTTCTCCTCTGTCCTCCAAGCCTCCTATTTCCTTGTTTTGTTTTCCTTGGGTGTTCCAGCTGCAACCTTGTGTGACACTAGTCTCACACACTTCTCCAACACATTGTAAACTACGCAAATCTCAAGGAATGAATTCCTTATGCATGCAAGAGATTTTCTTATAAGAAAATTCTTGCAACTGAAAGTACATTGTCCCTGCCTTTAATCTCAACTGGGTCTTTGTCTAAACTAACATGCATGAGTTATTTGTGAGAGAATATTCAATTATCTGAAGTACACTAGTTTCATGCATGCATGCATTAGCTGACTAAACTCACAATTAGTTCCTCAAACTATTTGGAACTAATTTAACTAGAATTAACTTAGTTAACTGAGCTAACTAATTACAACTCAATTATAACTCATCCTTATGTCCTTAATTAAGGGATAACTATTGCATGACTTCACAAAGACTTCTAGCTTTAATTTCTCCAACTAATGAATCCAAGATGAATTTATTAATTATTTTTCAAGTAGTTGGTGAGACTAAATACAAATTTTAACTCTCAATTTTAATTCAAGGACAAATTAAAATTGGAATATTCTTGTTGCCACATTTCAACACTCCTCAAAAATAAAGGGATTATCTACCATCCCAATCATGTCTATGGAACTCGAATTTACACTTTCACAATGCCTTAGTCAAAATGTTAGCATCTTGCTCCTTGGTCGAAATATACTATAACAACATGATCCTCTTGGCCATACAGTCTCTGAGATGATGATACCAAATGTCGATGTGCTTGGACCTGTCATGAAATATTGGATTCTCATAGAGTTTTATGCAACTCTGATTATCACAATAGATCACAATTGGATCCATCCTATGATCAAAAAAACCAACTAGAATTTTCCGCATCCAAATGGCCTCACATGTTGCCTGACTTGCAACCATGTATTCAGCCTCTGCTGAGATGAGTGCAACTGACCTCTGTTTCCTAATGTACCAAGAAACTGTCGTTGACCCAAGGTTGAAAATTCCTCCTGATGTGCTCTTTCGATCTGATGTACTCCCTACCCAATCTACATCAGTGAAGCCCTGTAGATTCACTCCCTCTATCCATCTGTACCATAATCCTTATTGAGATGTGCCTCTGAGGTATCTCAAAACATGCTTAGCTACCTTCCAAAACATCTTGGTAGGATGAACCATAGCTTGACTTAGTTAGTTCACTGCATAGCACAAATCTGGTCATGTGTTCACTAAATACATTAGTGAACCCAAAAGTTGCCGATACATAGTAGATTCTACTAGTTCTCTTGAAGTAGCATCCTCCTTCCTCCAGTTACCTACTAGAGGAGTCTACATGGGATTGAAATTCTCAATGTGGAATATCCTAAGTATCTCAGTGGCATACTTTCCCTAAGACAAAAACAACTCCCCATCCTTCTACCACACTTCCATGCTAAGGAAGTAGTGCATGAGACCCATATCTTTCATCTTGAATTCTCTTGCAAGGTCCTCCTTGCAAGACATGATCAACTAGTCATCACCTCTCAATATGAGATCGTCAACATAAAGAATAATGATCAACTGCTTACCTTCCAAAATGACGTGGTACAGTTTCACATTCGCTTCACTCTTTGTGATGCCCAACCCGGTGAAGTATTTTTTAATCATGGTGTACCAAGAATGAGGTGTTTGCTTCAGCCCGTAAAAAGCTCTCTTGGGTCGGCACACATGCAACTCATGATCGAAGGTCTCAAAACATTCCTGCTGCTCTATGTACAACCCTTCCTCAATCTTTCCATTGAGGAATGTAGTCTTCACATCCATCCGATGGATCTTCCAACCCATTTGTGTTGATAGTGCCAACGTCGATATGATAGATGAGTACCTTGCTACAGGAGAAAAAGTCTCATTATAGTCTATCGCCTCGATTTGTGAGAAACCACGGGCAACAAATATTGCCTTATGTTTCTCCACACTACCATCAGTAGCTTCCTTTACCTTGTAAAACCAACAGAACTCACAATTGACTTGTTCTCTAGTCTTGGAACCACATCCCAAACACTGTTCTGAACTATGGAGTCATACCCCTCCACCATAGCATCAACCCAAATCGGCTACTGCATTGCTTCCTCAAAGGAAGATGGCTCGGTATCAACACATTCCCCAAAAAGGGCCATGTATCTAGTGTACCTCTTAGGTGACCTCCTCTGTCTACGCTGAGAAGACGGTTCTCCCACATTCTCTCGCATCTGACAACAATCTGTCATCTTCTCTTGTGTGCTTCTGTCCCTCTCTGGAAGACTCTGCTTGAGTGGATGTCCCCACTCCTACAACCTCTACATGCGGCTTCTTCGCATCAGTCTGAGGCTTCTCCTCCTTAGGAACCAAAAGTTCCTCCACAGCCTGTAGTTGGAGCTCCCTCTCAAGGGAAACTCGCATGGCCTTCTGCTCATCAAACATGAGATCTCAGGGAACCATTGCCCTCCGACTGGTAGGCAAGTACACCCGATAGTTGTGGGGTGTATCGGTGTACCCCACAAGTATCCCCAACTCAGTTGTGAACTCAATTTTCCTCCAGGCATCCTTGGTCACATGGCAATATACCAATGAGCCAAAGGTCCTGAAGTGACCCACATCTAGTCTCTTCCTAGAGAAGGCTTCCTCTAGTGTCTTCATCCCAAGTATGTGATGCGGGCTTCTATTCTGCAAAAAGACTAATGTGTTACATGCCTCAGCCCACAAATAAAGTGGTAGTCCTTGGTCATGCAGCCTTGCCCGAGCTGCCCCCACAATCATTATGTTCTTCGTCTCAGCTACCCCATTTTGTTGTGGGTTATGAGGTGCCGTCAACTCCCATTTAATTCCTTCCGCTGCCTAGAAGTCCTTAAAATCTTGAGAGACATACTCTCCAACATTGTCACTTCTTAAGGCCCGGATCTTCTTCCGAGACTCTTTATCAACCAAAACTTTGAATTTGATACTTCTTCTATGAAATAAATCCAGCATTTACGAGAAAGATCATCAATGAAAATCACATAATACCTATGTTTCACAGTGGATGTTGTCGAGAATGGTCCACACACATCAATATGAACTCGCTCTAAGATTACTTCAGCTCAACTGTCTCAATCATGAAAGGAAGACTTCGCGTACTTTCCCAAGGTACAACCTTTACATGTGTCCACTTGCTCAAGTTTACCTTTGGGAAGTCCGGTAGAGATCTGCTACAATATCTTCAAGGCCCCATGATGCAAGTGGCCCAATTGCCTATGCCATAACTCGCTAATGTCTTGGATTTGCACCAATTCTACTTTCAAACTCAAAGCAGCACAGTCATCTACCTCTAGCTTATGGAGATTCGTCACTCGAATCCCAATCCTCTTGGTCTGAACCATGGCTATGTGTCTTAGGAACGAATTTACTTTACTGAAGACAACATCGTAGCCTCTGTCTTCCAACATTGTGACCGATACCAAGCTCTTATTCAGTCCAGGCACATACTTTACATCAGTGAAGGTGAGAGGAGCTCCATGCTCCCTCTAAAAAGAAATTGTGCCTTCTCCTGAAACACAGTACTTTCTGTCGTCACGCATCTCTATGTGCATCTTGAGGTCTTCCCCTCCAAGGTATTGAATAACATTTTATCTCCAGTCATGTGGAATGAGTCTCCACTACCCAAATACCAAACACAACCCACCATCGGTGAAACCATGCATGTGATGATCGTAAAATCCATTTCAAATTGAGAGGCTAATTCCTCACCTTCTGATCCTTTCGAGGATCCCTTCTTGGATTTCTTCAATGGACAATTAGTTGCATAATGGCCCATCTCATGACAATTAAAGGATCTCACTTTAGATTTGTCAATCTTCTTCCCTCCATGAGAAGAATTCAATTTGGAATGAGAAGCCTTCCCTTTCCCTTTCCTTGCCTTACTTGCTAAGGCCAGATTTTCTTCATCATCATGCTTTGATGAAGAACCATCTCTTGTGCTCCTCTAGATCTCCTCCTACATTAGATTTGACCACAATTGATCCCATTCTGGTAGTTCCTCTCTTTCATTCATAGAGTCCCGGTATCTATTCCAACTCTTTGTAAGACCGAGGAGAGCAACGCTCACCATATCATCATTGGCTATTATTATTCCCACACTACCAAGCTCATCTCTACATGTGGTGAGCTTGTTCATATATGTAGAAATAGAATTTCCCTTCTCCATCTTGATTTTCTGAAGCTTATCCTTGAGCGCAAGTTTCCTCTGGTCGCTACTATTTTGATATAGGTACTTCAATATCTTCCACATTGAAAATGCAGTCTCCTTCCCATGGAGACTGTTAGACATTTTTGTGCCTTACAGCTATAAGCATGAAATGTCCATAAACCAAGGGATCCTAAGTCCCTAAAGATGTTGTTCCAACTCCTAAAGAAACAAGGTCAACAAATGACAGCTTCTCCCAGAAGTTCTCCACCAGAAACTACCCAAAACTAGTCAAATCAGGATCAATTCAGATGCTCCACTAGCTGCCTGCGTTGCAAAGCACCCAAATACACTGGCTAGGTGCGTTGCAACGCAGGTGAATGCACTACCAGGGTGCGTTGAGCAGGAAATGACAAATGGCAAGCTCATTCAACGAGGTGGAAAGACAATGGAAGTTTCCAGAATCTTCTCCAATGACACTTGCCTCACTGAATTCGACCAGTGATGAGTAAGAGGCTCTCAGCCTCCAAGTGGAAGCAAGAATTGACAGAGAGAAGCCACAAGTCAAAACATAAGCTGACTCATCCTCTCTACTTACATCTATATATGGATCCCTCACCCAGAGATCTAGGAGGCGGGAATTTTGTACTTTGCAGAGAATTCTTGTTGGTTTGAGATTGAGATTAGTGGATTGGGTGATTTATGATTTGTTGGAGGTGAGGAAGGGATTCCTTTGCTGGGAGGTAGATGCTGGATCGGGACTCACTTGGTTGTATCTCCTCTTGGACTTTCTTATTATATCAATAAAACTATTTGAGTTTCTCCTACATGCTGTGTATCAATGATGTTTTGTTATATTTTCATGTTTAGCTTAAATCTGATCCTAAGCTAGTTATGAATGTAAATCTATGTTTTTGTGTAGTTTTCCTCTTCTGTGATCTTGCAGGAACTTGGTGAAGCTGGACCAGTGAGGGAGCAGGCAGCGGGAAGCGAACAAAGAGGAGAGCGAGTGGATCAACAAACTAGCGAAAGACACAGGTTAGTTACATCCTTCCTCTTCGTTTACATTTCATAAAGAAGAATACAAAAATAGTTTTCCTTGTTTGTTGCTAAGGCACTATCACACCTTAGAGTGGGATAGGGGCGTTCTAAATAGATACTTTTCCCAACAACAAATTGGCGACTCCGTTGGGGATCGTATCTAGTTAGTTTATTTGTGTTTCTATTGTTGTTCTTCTCATAAACTTAGGAGTGGCGAATCGAATTGCATTTGCCATTTACAAATGCAAAGTAGAGATCTGCTACTCTAGTCCATTCACTGGGCCTGTTTATGATCTGAATAGCTGATCCACAAATGCTCTAACTGCCCTTTGTGATAGCTCTTAGTCCTCCTTTAAATCATCCCTCTAATTGTACCTTATTGATAGCTTTTATCCGGCCAAAAACCATAGATTAAACTGCAAACCATGACCCAGAACCCAGAGACAATTCTCGTTTCTGATTCAGTGCAGGCTCTGTGAAGAGGTTCTGCATTTCAACGTAGGTCCTGAGAGGGCTACCTACGCTGCAATTCAGTTTCTCTATGCAACAGGTGCGTTGATCAGCCTTTTCCCTGTGCAGCTGTGGTTCTTTGCTTCATTTTGTTCAGTTTTATCTCTGATTTTTGCAACCTGTTATCAGTGTGTGTACCTATCTGAAAACCCCTTTTCTTTGCCTCAATTCCGCCTCAGTTGTATAAAAGAAACTGTATTTGTTTTTGTGTATTTGTTACATCATTTGCAGTTTCCCATTACAAAAGCAAACTAGTCATACTGTCGCCTTTAGATCTAGACCTGTCGTAAGTGTCGTTTTAATCTTAGGAGTAAGTTTGTTTGCTGTTGACAGTTGATTACGCTTTTACTTTTGTCTTTTGGTTTGAATTTGTGAATTTCTAGTGTCGAAACAAGTGTTTATTTCAAAATCATAAAGTGTCGTAATCGTCTCTACTTTGTTGATTTCGAAAAAGAAGCTTGTTTGTGTTTTTCACTTGAAATCGAATTCAAATTTGTACAACAACTTTCTTTTTAGGCATCAATATTAAGAAAGTGAAAACAAATACATGCATATGTGCATTTGCATTTTGACAGTTTGTATGGGTTGATTTAGGAAAAGTGCATTTACAGTGTGCTCTATGCTCTTTGAGAAAAGATTGTGTCTTTCTTTTCCCCTTGTAGCTAGGATTTTCATTGTTGAAAAAGAGATAAAAGCTTGCTTATCATCTTTAGACTGCATTTAGGAATTGTATCTACATCTCGTGGTGATCCAAAAAGGTAAATTTCTAAGAAAGATCAACCTAAAATAAATTGAATGAACTTAACAACGCTTTGTAACTTAACGCACAACATAGAGGTCTAGGCTAGAGACGTGTCCCAGCGTCGTAAAACCTGGTAACTGTTGGCCTCACTGATGGTTGGGTGATTCCTCCTGAGAGACGATAAGTACCAGTACGGATTGTGCTCCCACGTACCGTCGAGTATATATTGGGAGACCCCTATAGGCTCAAAACCTTTATCCATAGGAAGCCGTGTCGGCCACCCTACTGATCGCAATGCACTGAACACAACATTCGGGAAGATTGACCGCCCGTACCCTAAAAAGTATTCTGCGGTTTTGCGATTGGTTTGGCACACCCTCTACCTAGATCTCCAGAGCAGTCCCTTTCGTTCCTTTTCAGACTCCTTAACGGAAAAGGTCCATCTGAGCACTTGTCACTTCAGGCTCATTAAAAATCGAAGGAGACTAGAGTCATCTTTTGCTTTTTCTCGACTCTTTAAAATTGAAAAAGCAAGTTGTGTCCAAGTGTCGTTAAAATTTATTTTAAACGAATATTCATACCCTTTTTCCTGCGTTGATCTTTAGGTTGAGAAAATGGGGCCTACCAACCAAGGAATTCCCCTTGGTGGAAATTCTAGTCCCTTCTCCTCTTGGGGAGATGTTGGTGCACCCCATATGGCCACTTTGTCGCTTCCAAGACTAACAATTGGCTTGCCAGTCTGGCTCTTCTCAACCAATGTCGCTCAGAACACCACTATTCCTAAACAGTCAAATCAACAGTTAGACGAGTCCAGAATTTCCCATCAGCCTTCTACTTCCTCTACTTCTTCCTCTCTTCCTTCCTCTTCACGTGACAGGACTGGTAAAGCTAAAAACCAAGTTCCTAAGGAGAAAAAGGAAAAGAAGAAGAAAGAGAAAAAGAAGAAGGAGCCAAAGGCAAATAAGGGAGAACAAGTGTCGTCTAATGAAAATCCACACACAGCACTGACCAAGCCTAAATCGCCATGTGTCATTTGCAAGGGAGACCACTTTCACAGAGATTGTCCTTGCATCCCTCAGATACTAAGGGACTGGTCTCCCCGTTTGCACAATCTGGTGTCGTCAACCTCTGATGGCCATGTTGAAAGTACACCGTCAACTAGCGAAAGCGAAGTTCCAGGACAAAAAGGGAAAGCTAGACCTCCCTGTAGATTGTGCGAAGGCGACCATGCCCTCCACCGTTGTCCCTTCTTAGACGAGGCTAAAAGAGTCTTGGAAGATCGTCCGGTTTCACCGTTACGACTTCCTCCTGGATATAAAAAACTCTTGCCGAGTCCTTCGTTAGTTGAGAATCCAGCTGGCCCGCTCAAGTGGTCAGCTGAAGCGTCTATCATTGAAGATAAACCAACTGAATCCATACCAGATGAAAGTCAAAAGGTCGAGGTGGCAGTTGACCCGGTCTTGCCTTCAGAGGTTTTATCTTCGAATGATACAGTCACTGAAGAGGATAAGGATGACACCGTCCAAATTCTCTTCATCAACACAGACTCCGACGAACACGGGGGCAATCTACCCATTCCTTTATCACAGGAAGGAAGTTCATCAGAGTCATACCCGGCCGTCTATTCGGTCCCACCACCAAGCAACCTAGTTGTATCCTTCGACTGAAACCAACTAGGCAGACCCCGTTTGCCAGCAAGCATACCATTCCGAATTATCGTTCAAATATACAGAATGGTCATGGTTGGCACCATCATTGATGAGGGGGCATCTATGAGTATCCTTTCCTCTATCGCTTGGAAAGCGCTTGGTTCACCATCGCTTTTGCCTGAGATGAGAAATCTGACAGGCTTCGATAAAGGAACCAGTCGACCTTTAGGGATCCTCCCCAATGTGCCTATCACATTGAAAGGGAAGACCATTCAAATGAATGTGATGGTCGTTCAAGGACCCTTGGATTATAACCTACTCCTTGGACGAGACTATATTTATTGCATGGGAGCCATCGCCTCCTCACTCTTTAGAGTAATGTGTTTTCCGCACGAAGGAAGAGTGGTCAAGCTCGTGGACCAGCTTTCATTTCCCAGATCACGCATCGCAAATAGTCATATACCATCCCTAAATGGTCTCTTCACGCAAGAAATGTCTCAACCCACGGTCCATCCTCCCGATGAGCGCGAGTGATTCGGAAGGATATGACTGGAACCCAGGGGGCATGCGTCCTGGTCTGCTTCGGCAGGAAAACTTTGGGTATAGGGTAGGTTTCCGCGGGAGAATATGACTAGTCTGTACCCCGCCCATGCTGGAAGAGGGTTATTCTAGAATAAGATTCTTTTGTCAAAGTTATGTAAGCTGGGTCGGCGCCGCTTACCTTTGTTTATCTCGGTAGACATCGCCGAAGAAGTGTTTTGTTTGCTGCGCAAATGAGACAATCTTTGGATAACCTGAAAGAGGTAGGCCTTTCCTGGTAGAACAAATGTTTTATCTGCAAATTGAGGGGTAACCTTGAAATCGTACTTTATACCTGGGGGCATGCAAACCTTTTGGAGTGCAAGCAAGGGGCGGCTATTTATTTTTTAAATTTTTAGGTCCTCCCTTTAAACCTGTAGGTCTAACCCTTTAAACTCGTAGGATTAGTCGTTTCTGAACTTGCATAACGGAAGGATCCGGGGCAAAGCTTTATAAGGTTCAAGCTCCATAAAAAATGGCATCTTCAATGAGACATTCTTATCATACGACTAGATTAATCGAGCAGTTTTAGCACATAGTTCATGCTCGTTAAAAAATAAACATAAGATCGAGCAGTTTTAGCACATAGTTCATGCTCGTTAAAAAATAAACATAAGACCAAGCAAGTGTTTCAATCCGCGTTTAAGCTCGTTAAAAAATGAACTATCCTCCGGTAAATAACCACCGTGAATGTAACATTATCAGCCATTAAAGCCTTGGTCGTGTTTGCACCGTCACTTCCACTTTTCCATTGGCCGATCATTCACCTCCATTTGATTGTTTACCCATTTTGAGGAACAGCTGTGAAGAGTGATTTCACTAGCCATCCTTGTGACACTGCCGTGCTTGGAAAATTCCAACCCTTACCTGGAATCAGCTGCTACCCATTTTATCACTCGTTCCTCAAAAGACGAGTCTTCTTTAAGCTCTTTTCATCTGACTCGTAAAATATGAAAAGATTGCCGAGTTTTGGCCTTCCAGCTCGTTAAAGCGACCGGAAGTGCTATC
Source organism: Pinus tabuliformis (assembly GCA_031772625.1). Lineage (NCBI taxonomy): Eukaryota > Viridiplantae > Streptophyta > Pinopsida > Pinales > Pinaceae > Pinus > Pinus tabuliformis. The sequence goes on along the minus strand of CM062819.1, from coordinate 1,018,508,663 downwards.
CCTCCTCTAGATTTTAATCTTTTTGGACCTGAGGGATTATTGCACAAAAATATCGAGCGCTTGTATTGTTCGGCTCGTTAAAACTATCCAAAATTCATCCCTTCTGTATTGTTTTATACTTTTTCGGACTTAAGGGATTAGATGACGAAAAAGGACCTTCGGAGTTACCTTTATGTTCCTTTTCAGACTCTCTAAAAATGAAAAGGACCGAGTTATCTTTGTCGTTAAACTCGTTAAAAACATTAATAGCGACAAACTTGTCTTTAGACGAGAACGAGTTTCACTATCGCTAGGCTTGTTAAAACATAGCGATGGGTTTGCCCGAAGGGAAAATTATAGAACAAGAATATGTTATCCTCCTCAAGATTGACAAAAATAAAGAGGTAGTGGTCAGCAATGACTGGGGAAAAATTGGGAAGAAACTCAAAGAATATTTATTGGTAGCAAGTCGCTCTTGAACATGACACTTCCACTCCATGCCTGAGTCGGGTTGGGTTGTTTCATTCACCGGTCACATCACCATGGTCTCGCCATACCATCCACCTTTGGGGTAAATGCTACCAATCCATCATACAAGTGTCGCCGATATGTTCAAGATAAGTCATCCAGAGAAGTCACCCGTGTCCCATCCACTACCATACATTATACTTCATTCTTTCATGACCGCCACCCTGAACCATATATCATCAGATCGTTTTCACCTCCATCAAAATCATTTGCTCTGTTCCGTGTCATTGATGTGGGATACATCAAGGCCCTCCTTTGACGGATCGCTTCTTGTCGACATCAGCTCATTATCCAAGAAGTTGATCTAGGAACACCCCTTCAGTACTTTGAAGCTTGCATGCCTCAATGGCAAGTTTCTCACTTCCAGCGACAGGTATACATCAATGACCTTCGACCGAAAGATTTTGCGTGGTGTTCGACACCAAGTCCTTTATTCACACCACGTGAATTGTACTGCAGTACCTTGAGGGTCATTATCATTATCGGTGATTCCTCTCGCGCTTGTTAACAGTTTACATCATTGGCTGGTAATCAAGCGATGTCTTTCCATGTTCGACTTCAAAACATTTTTCACATGGATCGACTTGTACTTAGAGTGAAGATCGGACGAGATTGAAGACCCCGGATCTAGTTTAATCCATCCGGGCTGCGATATATATTCAGGAAAAATGAAGACATTGACATGTACAGCATTGCAGCACAGATAATCATCCTACCAAAAGGATGATGATTTCATCAAGATCATCAGTCTACCATCAGACGATTGTCTGTCCTATGTACATAAAAAATGGATTTATAAAGCTGAGCATGGGAATGCCCGCCTCAGTTAGATCATGAAAACAGTATGAAGATGATGTATTGTATTGTATCTTATTACAGGTCTCCTCCCATCATTGAAAGAACTTCAGATCCTCCTAATAAAGCATTTCACCCGATAAACGGCCTCATACTTTAGGGGGCAACTGTTATAGACATTTTTGTGCCTTACAGCTATAAGCATGAAATGTCCATAAACCAAGGGATCCTAAGTCCCTAAAGATGTTGTTCCAGCTCCTAAAGAAACAAGGTCAAAAAATGACAGCTTCTCCCAGAAGTTCTCCACCAGAAACTGCCCAAAACTAGTCAAATCAGGATCAATTCAAATGCTCCACTAGCTGCCTGCGTTGCAAAGCACCGAAATACACTGGCTAGGTGCATTGCAACGCAGGTGAATGCACTACCAGGGTGCGTTGAGCGGGAAATGATAAATGGCAAGCTCATTCAATGAGGTGGAAAGACAATGGAAGCTTCCAGAATCTTCTCCAATGACACTTGCCTCACTGAATTCGACCAGTGATGAGTAAGAGGCTCTCAGCCTCCAAGTGGAAGCAAGAACTGACAGAGAGAAGCCACAAGTCAAAACATAAGCTGACTCATCCTCTCTGCTTACATATATATATGGATCCCTCACCCAGAGATCTAGGAGGCTGGAATTTTGTACTTTGCAAAGAATTGTTGTTGGTTTGAGATTGAGATTAGTGCATTGGGTGATTTATGCTTTGTTGGAGGTGAGGAAGGGATTCCTTTGCTGGGAGGTAGATGCTAGATTGGGACTCACTTGGTTGTATCTCCTCTTGGACTTTCTTATTATATCAATAAAACTATTTGAGTTTCTCCTACATGCTGTGTATCAATGATGTTTTGTTATATTTGCATGTTTAGCTTAAATCTGATCCTAAGCTAGTTATGAATGTAAATCTATGTTTTTGTATAGTTTTCCTCTTCTGTGATCTTGCAGGAACTTGGTGAAGCTGGACCAGTGAGGGAGCAGGCAGCGGGAAGTGAACAAAGAGGAGAGCGAGTGGATCAACAAACTAGCGAAAGACACAGGTTAGTTACATCCTTCCTCTTCGTTTACATTTCATAAAGAAGAATACGAAAATAGTTTTCCTTGTTTGTTGCCAAGGCACTATCACACCTTAGAGTGGGATAGGGGCGTTCTGAATAGATACTTTTCCCAACAACAGAGACTCAAGAAAATTTGGTCTCGAACTCACTCCAAAAGAATCCTTCTCGCCTTCGCCACACACTTCTTCCATTCAGCCAATTCTTGTGCATTAGCTGTAGCTAGCTTGGGGATTTCTTGATCAATGAAATCCTTCAAACCATTGTGTTCTAATAGCACTTCCATGCGATCCTTCCATGCTATGTAATTCAAGTTTCCATCCAGAGCATACTCAAGTCTCAAGCCATTGAACGCCATTGGTGAACTTTGAGGTGTGACAAGTATTAGATTTTGCACCTGTAATCAAGAAATTCAAAATTCGAATTTCCCTTCTCAGTATATTGTTCACAAATCTAATCACCTGTGCTTTGATACCATGTATAAATTCTCACTGTAGATTAACCTGATTATGCAATATAACTAAAGAAAAATTCTTAATCTACTTTTACAATGAAACTTGCGGAAGTTGAATCAAGTTGAGCAAGATCAAGCAGAACACATATAACAGAAAAGAAGAATCAATACACATGACACACAAAAGAATACTCTGTGGAAAGGCTCAGCTAAAAACCCCACTATCTATATTATCATGCAAGTGGAAATATATCAGGATTACACATAGCTTTAGCTCTCACAACTATACAACTCTTAGTACAATCCCTCACACTTCTCATAGAGAGAATAAACTACTCATATGCCTTCTCCTCAGCCCTTGAAGCCTCCTATTTCATTGTGCTATTTTCCCTGGGTGTTCCAGCTGTAACCTTGTGTGACACTGATCTCACACACTACTCCAACACACTGTAAGCTACTCAAATCTCAAGGAATGAATTCCTTCTGCATGCAAGATATTTTCTTTATAGGAAAATTCTTGTAACTGATAGTACATTGTCCTTGCCTTTAATATCCACTGGGTTCTTGTTTGAACTGACATGCATGAGTTATTTATGAGAGAATATTCAGTTATCTGATGTACACTAGTTTCATGCTTGCATGCATTAACTGACTGAACTCACAATTAGTTCCTCAGAATGTTTGGAACTAATTTAACTCGACTTAACTCAGTTAGCTGAGAAAATTAATTACAACTCAATTATAACTCATCCTTATATCCTTAATTAAGGGATAATTTCCTTAATTTAAGGGATAACTGTTGCATGAATTCACAAAAACTTCTATCTTGAATTTCTCCAACTAATTAATCCAAGATGAATTAACTAATTATTTTTCAAGTAGCTCGTCAGACTAAATTCGAATTTTAATTCAAGGAAAAATTAAAATTGGAATATTCTTGTTGCCACATTTCAACAGACACAGTCAGAGATGGTAGGTTCTTAGATACACCTGATAGGAGGGGTAATTACCATGAGTTCTATTCTAGTTCTGTTTCAGAGAGACATCATCATGCAAGTACTCTAAAATAATCAACTAACATTGGAATTCTAGTAAGGTTTGGGGTAACAATAGTGTTTGGCCCTTGATTAGGGCTGTGCGAAGGAAACATCTTAGGCTGCGAGGTACGGGAAAGTACGTGTAGCAACGGGCGCGCAGGGTCAAACCACAGACCACTTGAACTCATCAGACATCTCCAGGGTGTGGAAACCTGGTTTTAGCGCCCTCGAATACTACTTCGGGTGAGACCTTAGTCAGCACTCCACGGACTATTGCTGAAAGTGCTACTAGTACCGAGATTTGTTTTCTTAACTTAACTCTAAACCTGGGTCAGGCCCCAATAATCCAACAAGCAGTTTCTTACAAACACTCAAGTTCTAAAGATTTTATATCCAGATAAAGAGTGTGTGGTATGTACAGATGCTTGCAAGATACGACTTGGTGGAGTCTTGATGCAAGTAGGATAGATAGCATGTTACAAGTCACAGACACTGAAATAACACGAGCATAATTATGTGACTCATGATCTTTAGTTGAAAATGATCATTCATGCACTAAAATGTGGAGGAACTATCTCCTTGGTAGGAGGTTCATTTTGATGAGTGATCACAATGGGTTGAAGTACTTGTTTGACCAACCTAATCTGAATCCCAAGAAAATTAGATGGTTGGCCACACTCTGTGAGTTTGACTTCAACATCAAGTACATTAAGGGTAAGGAGAAAAATATTGCAAAATCTCTTATCATAAGAGTGCAGGTAAATCACATTGCAGCTATGAGTTCATATGCGACATATTTATAAGATCATATCTTGCAATCAAGATAGTAGAATGAAAAATACCGTCAACGTAAGCACATGTTACAACAACAATGTACAAGTGATCAAGATGGGGATTATCATCTCATGGCAGATGGTTTGTTCATATTTAGGGACAGGATCTATGTGTTAGATAATAACGAGCTCAACATGTTTATCTTGAGGGAATTTCATGTTAAGTCGTATTGAGGTCACCTGGGATATCATAATACTTTGACAGATGTTAAGAATTTTCACCACTGGCCAAATCTGAAGAAAGAGGTAGTCGAGTTAGTCACAAGTTGTTTGTTTTTTCAACAAGTAAAAGCAGAGTGCATGCATCTAGGTGGTTTATTGTAGTCGATTTCGATTCTATAGTGGAAATGGTAGTTCATTTCAATATATTTCATTATAGTCTTACCGATGACATGTAGACAACATGATTCCATTATTTTTGTGGTTGACAGGTTAACAAAGCTAGCTCACTTCATTCCACTAAAGTCTACTAATTAAGCTAGTGAGGTAGCTCAAATTTTCATTAGGGATATAGTGAGACTGCATGGTGTTCCTAAGAATATTGTGTCACACAAAGATTCCAAGTTCACTTCAAGGTTTTGGGACAAATTTTCTTTTAATACATCATATCATCATCCATCAGCCATAGATAGAGAGGGTTAACAAGATTCTCAATGATATGTTGAGAATGTACTTCATGCATAAACAATGGAAGTTGGAAGATCATCTTCCACTAGTAGAGTTTTCATATAATAATGGGTATCAGGAGTCCTTGAAGATGAGTCCATTTAAGTCATTTTATGGGTAAAGTTGTAATACTTCCATCATTTGGAATGATCCAATGAACAGGGTGTTGATTTACCTGATATGTTGGTAGAGATGGAACAAGAAATGCAGGTTATCAAGAAGTGTCTAAAGGAAGCATAGGACAAGAAAAAGAGTTATGCAAATCAACAGAAGGTATTTAAGGAGTTCTAGGTTAGGGAACATGTGTACTTGCACATCAAGCCCTAGAAGAGATCCTTGAGGATTGGGTCATGTGCCATGCTAGCACCTTGATATTACGGGCCTTTCGAGATCCTTCAGAGGATTAGACAAGTGGCCTACCAAGTTGCACTGCCTCCAACAATGAAAGTAAATGATGTTTTCTGTGTTTCATTTCTTAAGAAGTATGTGAAGGATGTTGATCATGTAATTTACTGGTCTGTATTTAAGGTGGAACTAGAAGGAGAATTCCAGCCAGAACCTTAGTGCATTTTGCAGTGAAATATTCTCATGCTCTAGAATTGAGCCATGAATCAATGTAAAGTGCAGTGGAAACACTTTGGGCCTAATGAAGCTACATGGGAGATGGATTATCAGATGTAGGCTATGCATCCTTCTTTATTCCCTGGTTGAGTGGATGTACTATGATATATGTTTTGATGTTGTGTTTTGGTTCTCTCTCTGTCTCTCTCTTGATCGATATATATATATATATATATATATATATATATATATATATATATATATATATATATATATATATATATATATATATATATATATACATATATATATATATATATATATATATACATATATATATATATATATATATATATATATATATATACATATATATATATATATACATATATATATATATATATGTATATATATACATATATGTATATATATATATATATATATATACATATATGTATATATATATATATATATATATATATATATATATATATATATATATATATATACATATATGTATACATATATGTATATATATATATATATATATACATATATATATATATATATATATATATATATATATATATATATATATAGACACCATGTCGAGTTAAGTTATAAAGCACCAGGGGAACATGTGTTTTGTTAGTCTATATGTGTCATTAAACACTGAAGATGGTATTCCCCTAAGGGGCAGGGGTTTGTAACAAACCCTAGTTGATTTTCATGCAAATAAACAAATAAGACAAAGGTCATGGGACATGTATTACAAGTTGAAAGTTGGGTAAAACGTAGTGATGGATATCACCAATGATTAATTAATGGCTATGGAAATTGGCAAAGGAAAACTAGAATTAATTGGAATTTTATTTCTAAAATAAAGGGAAATATGAAAAATAGGAGATTAAAGGTAACAAATTTGCATGAGAGGGAGATTGAAGGAAAAATGAAGGAAAATGAAGATAATAGAGGCCCCAAGCATAAAAGTTCTTTTGAGGATCAGTTGCTAGATTTTTTCAGTTTTGGGTTGAGCTCTCTTCTATTCTCCCATTCTCTCATATTCTCGTACATTTAGAGCATTCTTGGAGCATGCTTGGAGCACTTTAGCATTCATTTTGATTTGGAGAAAAAAGGAAAAGGAAATTAGGAAAGTGCAATGGAACAAGTGGATCAATGGTGTTACACAAAATTTTGTCACTGTCTCTGTACTCCGCGTTCCTTGATCCTGAAGGATCTCTACAATGAAACCCACATGCTTTGCCTTCATGAAGAAACTCCCATTTTGTCCCTCTTCATGAACAAATCAATTCCATTTTGCACCATTTCCCCTAAAACTTTTGTTTTCCCCAGTTTACAAGACCGACGCTACTTCCCTTTATCTCCCCCGCACCGATGTGCAGAGATTAGCACTATCCCCTGTGCCGACCAGAGTGACTGAGTTGTGTTCTAGTCACACTGATCCTGTTATGGAAAGTTTTTTAAATTAGGAGCTGAAGCTTCTAGCTCTAGAATCTTCGTAATAGAAATCTGGTAAATGTTTTGGCTGGATGGGGTTAAGGATGACAGTTTGGGCTCATTTACCCTATAATAATGGAACTACCTCAAGGAATAAGACCTTCTCCCATAAGAGGAGGATCCATCTCCCTTCCATTTTTCCTATATAAACCTCCCTTCTTCCCAAGAACAAGCTAGTTAGAGTGTTGATGTTTCTATGCTTATGCTATTTTGGTTTGGAGTAGACAAGAAAGCTATTACTAGTTTTAGCTATCTAGTTGTGTGAGGGAGAAGTGTGATTTGGTTTGAAGTGAAGCCTAAAGGGAAGAGCTTTAAAACTATTTTTGATTGAGGCCATTGTGGAATGCTAACAGAAGTATGTGGGAACCTAGTCTTCTCAGAGAAGGACTACAACGTTAAGGCAAATGGTTGTAATGCTATGAAACCAGCTCAAGAAAAGATAGAAAAGATAGATCAACACCTTAGAATTCAGCCTCTTCGAGAGGGCAACCTCCTTTACATTACATAAATGAACAATTCTTCGATCATTCAAATGAAAAAACCTCATTTCTATATATAGGAGTCTAAGGAGTCACAATATAACCCAGCCGACCTAACAATATAATATAAAGCCGCAAAAATAATAATAGAGGGATTCTATGGGGCACAATAATATTAATAAGGGGATAATAGGGGCACAACTATATTAATAAGGGATGCAACTACAATATTAATGGGTAATCACCAGTATTATAAGGACCCAACATGCCCCTCTCCTTCAAAAAAGTGTTGTCCTCAATGCTTGAGTAGTTCTGGATGCTTCTGTATAAAATTCTCATCCTCCCATGTGGAATATTCAGCGGATAAGTTCTTCCACTTGATAAGATACTCCGAAATTGATTGATTTCGTAGTTATCGAGTTCTTGTTTCTGTGACTGCTTCCGGTTCCAATATAATTTTTCCTTCCTCGTAAAGTTCTGGCAATATTGTTATAACTGGGAGCTTGTCACCTATAACCTTCTTTAAACATGAAACATGGAAAACTGGGTGCAATCGAGAAGCTGCAGGAAGCTCCAATTTGTATGCCATAGTACCAATATTTTGCAACACCTTGTACGGACCATAATACTTTGGTGATAATTTATTATCCTTCTTAGCTTTCTTGAGGGACGTTTGCTTCTATGGTTGTAGCCGTAGGAATACCTAATCACCTACATCAAAACTTCTTTCGCTGCGATGTTGATCTACCTATTGTTTCATTCTATTCTGTGCCAACACAAGGTTATCCTTTAAGAGTTGGAGGACTTGTTGTTGATGTTCGATGTGATGTTCCACTACTTGAACCTTATAATTTTCTCTTAAATATGATGTGATGGATGGTGGCCGATATCCATAAAGTTCCATAAATGGGGTCATTTTTTTGCTGTATGGAAGGAAGTGTTATACCACCATTCAGCCAGAGGCAACCATTTGACCCATTGTGTCTGTTTATCAGATACAAAACAACGAAGACATCCTTCCAAACATTTGTTTACTATCTCAATTTTCCTATCAGATTCAGGATGATAATATGAGCTATGAGCTAACTGAGTACCAAGACAAGAAAATAATTCTGTCTAAAAATTTCCAGTGAAAATGGGATCTTTGTCACTTACAATAATCTTTGGGTTTCCATGTAGCTTTTGAATTATTTCCATAAAGGCAGTAGATATTGTACTCGCTTTAAATGGATGTGATAATGCACAAAAGTGTGCATACTTGGTCAATCTGTCAACTACTACCATGATGACACTCTTTCCCTCAGACTTGGGTAAACCTGTGAAAAAATCCATTGATACCTCCTCCCAACGTTGGCTTGGAATGGATAAAGGTTATAATAGACCCGGGGTCTTAATTGTTTCAACTTTATTTTGTTGGCAAAACAAACATTCTGCCACAAACTTTTGAATATCTAATTTAAGGTCATCCCAAAAAAATTCCTTCTTAACCTTGCTGTAAGTTTTTAGAAATCCTAAGTGCCCTCCTAAGGGAGAAGTGTGCAATTCCATAAGAATCTTTTGTTTTAGTTGGGAATTCTTACAGAGGTATAAGCGATCTTTGTACCATAAAGAATCATTTTTCAAGCTAAATGTATTAGACGTACTGGAATCTTGTTGTAACTTTCGAATAAGTGCCCACACTTCTTCGTCATCCTTCCATTCCTCCCTTGCTTCGTTTATCCAATCTGGTTGGATAATAGAAATGGCGCACAACAATGCTTCCACATCCTCATCCTTTCTTGAGAGTGCATCTGCCACCACATTTTGCTTCCTTTTTTTGTAGATGATTTCAAATTCATAACCCAACATCTTTGTGACCCACTTTTGTTGCTCTTCAGAGGATAATCTTTGTTCTAAAAAGTATTTATGGCTATTGTGATATGTTTTTACCTTGAAGTGTCTTCCCATTAGGTAGGGTCGCAATTTCTTAAGTGCATGGAGTATTGCCAACATTACCTTCTCATAAATAGCTTTGTGTAAACAAATTCCCTTGATTGGACGACTTTCAAAAGCAATGGGTCCTTCATCTTGCATTAAAATAGCACCAATTCCATTTCCTAAAGCATCACATTCCACAATAAAGGTTTTTGTGAAGTCTGGTGTAGCTAAGATCGGTGCTTGGCACATTTCCTCTTTAAGACGTTCGAATGCCTTTGTTGCTTCTGGAGTCCATGAAAATGCATCTTTCTTCAATAATGTTGTTAGAGGTGCTACTATTCTCCCATAATTCTTAACAAACTTATGATAATACCCTGTCAACCTGAGAAATCCTTGCAGATGCTTTATGGATGTGGGGATTTTCCATTACTTAATGGCTTGAATTTTGCTAGGGTCTACCTTAACTCCTTCATGAGATACAATATGACCCAGATATTCCACCTCTTGTACTCCCAAGAAACATTTGGATCTTTTTGCATATAATTGTTTCTCCTCCAATAGTTGTAGCACCCTGTCAACATGTTCAACATGATCCTTCCAAGACTTGTTGTAGATTAGTATATCATCAAAACATACTAACACAAATTTTCTAAGGAATGGTTTGAAAATGGAATTCATTAAACCTTGAAATGTTGAAGGTTCATTGGTAAGGCCAAAAGGCATGAACAAAAATTCATAATGACCCTCATGAGTTCTAAATACTGTTTTCGGAATATCTTCAGTCTTCATTCTGATTTGATGATATCCTGAACGAAGATCCAACTTGGTGAAGTAAATTGATCCATGCAATTCATCCAGTAATTCATCAATGATAGGAATCAAAAACTTATCTTTAATAGTAAGCTTTTTGAGCTCCCTATAATCCATACACATGCACCATGATCCATCCTTCTTGTGCACTAATACTACTGGAGCAAAGAAATAACTTTGACTCGATTGAATTATACCAGCCTCTAGCATTGCTGCAACCATACGTTCAATTTCACTCTTTTGGGCATAGGGATATCTGTACGGCTTGATGTTTGGAAGAACACTTCCTGGAATCAGATGAATAGCATGATCATGATCACGAATAGGTGGGAAACCTTTGGGAGTCTCAAATACCTTGGAATGATTGTTCAAGACTTTTTGGAGATCTGGAGAAGAGATGATTCCAATGTGGAAACATCTAGTGAACATAATTGTGCAATTACACCCCTTTCTTCGTTTCTTAGAAGCTTTTTCATGCCATTAGAGCTAATTATCTTTCCTGTTTTCCTTGCAATACCCCTTATTCAAATTCCTTTCCTTCCAAAGAAAATTTCATGAAAAGTTCTTGAAAATTAAAAGCTATTGTACCCAAGGATTGTAGCCATCAAACTCTTAATACAACATCAGCACCTCCCATTGGAATGGAAAGCATTGGGCTAGTCAATACATATTCTCCCATCGATAGCTTGATATTATGGCACTTTCCAGAGCAATTTATTATTCCTCCATTTGCAACCATCACTTGACACTCTGGTGTTGGATGTAAGAAGCAATTCAATTCTTTTGCTACTTTACAATCAATAAAATTGTGGGTCCTTCCTGAATCAATCAACACTATTACCTTTTTCTTCTTGATTTGTCCTTCTATCTTGATGGTTTGAGGAGTGGTAATTCTAGCCAATGCATTACAAGATATTGTCAGATTCATTTCTACTTTATCTAGGCTTTGTTCCTGGAGTATATCCTCTTCTTTTGACCTTTCTTGCTCCTTTTCTTCTTCCTCTTCTTCATGAGTCATGCTAGGGCTTTCAGGTTGCTTACTAGGTGTTCTCATTTTCTTTCCATGAGGGATCCGTTACCAATAATAATGCTCTACTATGCCCTTTGAATTCTTCAAAATAAATTTTCAAACCAATCTTAAGCAAAAATTTAAAAGAATCTACACACCTTTTTTCACTTTGTAGGAGCTCGATATTGCCTCTGATGTATCTCTGTACTTTCAAATCATCCAGTTTTGAAATTGTGACCTGCAGTAGCCCTCTATGTTCTCTTTCAAATGCCACCAATATGATCCAAATTGGATTCTCCAAGGAAGAGTTATGCAAAATCTCCCACAGTGGCCTGATTATAGACTAGTTCAATAGAGTGAACTTGTACGACGTGCTATGAGTCACTATTTCGACCTATGGCTCTGAAAAATATATACAAAAAACTACAGTCCATCATCTTTCTATACCTTCTTACGAAATTTCAATCAGATTCTCAGAGAGAAAGTTATGATGATTTTCCCTAGGTCACTTGTTTGGAATGAAATTCAGGAGTTTGCAAGAAGACCAACTTCCTCAGATCATATCTCCGCAAATATCGAACGAATAGCTCTGAAATTTGGACCCAAGATTCAGTGTAATTTCTTCTCAGATTCATTTTTGTTTTAGCTTCTGAAATTTCACAAAAAAAAGTTATAGCAAAAATTCCATGATGACCTGTTTGGAGCAGCGAAACCCTAGAATCCAAAGCTCTGATACCAAATTTTATGAAAACAGCTCAAGAAAAGATAGAAAAGATAGATCAACACCTTAGAATTCAGCCTCTTCAAGGGGAAACCTCCTTTACATTACATAAATGAGAAATTCTTGGATGATTCAATGAAAAAACCTCCTTTCTATATATAGGAGTCTAAGGAGTCACAATATAACCCAGCAGACCTAACAATAATAATATAAAGCCACAAAAATAACAATAGAGGGATTCTATGGGGCACAATAATATTAATAAGGGGATAATAGGGGCACAACAATATTAATAAGGGATGCAACTACAATATTAATGGGGTAATCACTAGTATTATAGGGACCCAACATGTAATCTCTCTGTGATATTAATATATGCAACTATCAATTGATTTCCTATATGTTTTGTAATGTTACATATTCATGGCTTAATGTTTCTTGACTTGTTAAGTAAGTTGAATTGAAATTTTTCTATTATCATTTTTGTTGTCTATTGTTTCTTACTTGTTTCAGGTGCTTGAAGAAGGAAGCAAGAGATATTTGAAGCGAGAAATCGAGGACATCATCAAGCAGGATAAGCGGACCAAAAGGTAGGCCCTCTTGATTGATTCTAACCCAAGGAAATCTTCCATAGAATGTATCTGTTGTGGCTAGACCCATTATCAGGCTAGAGGAATTTGTTTGTGTCTGCACTTATAATTTTACTTCACTATAAATTAGCGACTCCACTGAGGATCCCAATCCCTTTTTTTGTCTTGGATTTCATGATTTCGTGATAACTTTTCTAGTTCCACGTTTTCCCTTTGGTTTTGTTTCTTCTCTCCTACTTACTAGTCTTAGTCTAAAATTCATAGTAGTAGATTTGGTCCCTGTTTCAAAATTTTTTCCTTAGCTGCCTTGATCAGCACACTTAATTCACTGCCAGTCATGCCAATCAGTGCGAGTTGCTGAGAAATGGTCATGCCGATCAGTGCAAGTTACTGAGAAATGGTCATGCCGACCAGCCTCTGGCGCTTGTTTTCAATTAGGAAGTCGCGTTGATGCCTGTAAGTGGAGATTAGGGATTGACCCCAATCTTGGCAAGTGTGTTTTTCTATTGTGGCTTTGACCTCGTAAGCCTTTTGGAACGTTTTCTCCCTGATTACAAAGCTACTTTTCATTTGGTTTTGTTTTCTTATTCGCTCATCATCTTTCTGCTTGATTGATTGAATCATTGAGTGGCTAGTGACACTAGGGCATCTAGTTGGCCATCCATTTAGTTGTTTGTGAACTCACTAAGTAAGGTTGTAGGTGTGCTTACTCTTTGCATTTTGTTTTTGGTCTTTTTTACGACTTTGGCCTCTTTTTGCACAAGTTAGAAAAGTTTTCGTTTACTTGCCTAAATGTTTCTTTTCTAGCATGGATTACGTTGTTCGTCTTGTGTTTGGTAAAGTTATTGTTTCATTGATATGAATGAACTTCTATTTTCATGTTTTAATCTGCTTGGAGAGCTTATTGTCTCAAAAAAAAATTCATTGAAAGATTATATGCGAAAAGCTTGTTTTGTTGTTTCCTGAAAAATCATGAAATTCTAGCTTGTTGCATCATTATGCTATGATAATTTGCATCATTAAAATACTAGAATCTCATCAACATTTGAAAAAGGAAAAGAAGTTTTTTCTTTTGAAAGGACTAATAGATAAGTGCTTGTCAGGAAATTAGGAATTGGAATGCGTTTTTCATTAGTTTATTTTTTCGAAAAGTAAGGTAGTGAAAGATCATTTTGTTTTCAGTTGCTTGATTGTTTGCATTTGATTGATAAGTTACTACCCTCTCTAGTGTAGGCGTCTCATCGAATTGAAAGGGTCTTGTCTCATTTAGTTTCATTTAAGGCTTTTCTAGTAGCATTGCTAAGACTTGAAAACTGAAACATAACTCAAGATCAAATTTAAAATGAATTCAATTAACCTAAGGTGCATTTGACATTAACGATCATATCTAGAAGATCTAGGCTAGAGATGTGTTCCAGTGTCTTTAAACCTAGCAGTTGTTGTTAGCTTCGGCATTAGACAGCTCTAGTACGAATTTTTTCTCCCCGTATCATCGAGTATATAATGGGAGGCCCCACTAGGCTATAATCCTTTTATCCTTAGGAAACCGAGTTGGCTGCCTTGTAAACAAGATACACCAAACATAGTATTCAGGGAGATTACCTGCTCGTACTTCTTGGTTCGCCAGGAGGTATTCTGCAATTCACAATTTCCTAGTAATCCTGTTTACCTAAATCATCCAGAGCAGTCATTTGATATTTTTGACTCATTATACTTAAAAGATCATTGGAGCACTTGTCCTTTTGAGCTTGCTTCTTTCTCGAATCTTAAGAAATGAAAGAGCACCAATCTTTTATGCATCTTAATAATTGATTGCCCACGATCCAAAAACACCCTGTTAGTATTTTCTGAGACCAAATCATGAGTTTTCCCCTAAAAGGACATTTTAAAGCCTTGAGGTTAATTGTTCTGTCGACTAAGACAAGATCATCATGGATAAACCATCTGGTTCACCCATTTCCTCTTCCTCTCCTTTATATGAAAGATTGTCTGAGGAGTTGTTTCTTGAGTTACCAAAGTCACTCGAGAAAAAAGGTGTTGAACTCGCAATTTTTCTGAGCAGTCAAACCTTGTCATCTCATCCTCTGCCTACTTTCGATACTAGGTCATGTTTTGATCTTGGATCAGAATCTCTGGAAAATCTCGTTCAAACTCTAGAGAACTTGCCGACCACTGGTGGTCAGCTTGGACTGGTTATCTATGCTCTGAACACTTTGTTTGACCATGTTGTAATATCACTGCAACGTCCTTACAGTCCGTACGACCAGTCGAGTGTTCCTTTGGAACTATCCCCTCGTACTCGTTTAGTCATTCTTCATCATTTGTTTTGAGACATGGAACCCGAAGGCGATGCTCTAGTCACATCTCTGGATGAGTTCGAAGTTTCTATTCCACATACGATGGAGGGGGAAGAATTGCAATTGTAGCTTCCTCCCAAGGGTTTCCCTTATTCAAAAGGTATTCCCACTAGTTTTCCACCCAAATATGTGCCTTTGACGTAGTTGGTTTCAGGTACACCTAATGCCTCATCACTCTACCATAATCATGTATGGGTGCCACGCACCAAGCCTACGCCAAGTTTGTTCGTTACAAACACAACTTCCCAACAGGTTGTTACTTCAGTCGCAGTGCAACCCACCATTCTGAATACCCTTGTATCATCAATCTTAGTTACCTGTCAGGCACAACTAGCAGTTTCAAAGATTGTCTCTATTAGTTCCTTTGTCCCGCTAGTCAATGGCCAGGTTGTGCCACCACCTGGGGGGAAGAACCTGAATGTTTCTATGGTCTCAGGTGCCACTAATGTGAATGGATCACAAGCTCACATGCTTGGTATAAACAAACCTTCTTCTCGTATTATTTATAACCCTATTGATCCTACTGGGTCAAGTAATGTCCAGTACCAACAGGTTCAGAATCTTGTTGGTCCGTCTGGATCGAGCAATGTTTAGTATCAACAGCCCTATGGGGCTTAGCTCAATACCAAAATCCTTACGTTCCATATGGTTCTCAAGGAATGGTTAATCAACCTTACACCCTCCAACCTAGGCAATACATCCAGCCTAGCTATGGCCAGATTCATTTCGGTAATTTCTCGGGAACTGTTCAAGCACCCTTGCAACAACAAGGTTATCCCTTGCGACACTTGTAGCAAACCGTGCAATAACAGATGTGATATGCTCTACACACCTCTCAACCTACGTCCTCGCAGGGCCAACCCATGTAGCCCCAGGGATAAGTTTTTCAACTGCAAGATCAACCCTTGCAACACCAAAACCAATCGGGGCAGCAACAACCCTTGTATACATATCAACAAGGTCAACCCTTTGCAAGGCAGGGTCAGGGTCAAGTCCTGCAGAAATAGGCCCAAAATCCTCATGTCCTAGGTCAATAGGTTTAGAATCCTGCCGGCCAAGGGCATCAGGTACAAAATCCCTATGTCCAAGGGCAACAAGTGTATCAACCTTATGCCCAAGGACTGCAGGTCCAAAACCCTCTTGTTTAGGGACAATAGGTTCATCAGCCATATGTTCAAGGACAACAGGTCCCATATCCATATGTCCAAGGTCAATAGGCTCAACAACCTTTTAACCCATACGTTTCTTATCAGCAACCTATGGCTGGATAGTTCTAAGGTATTCAATGTCAAAATCCTCCATATGGTCAAGGTAATACATAATGGAGGCAGTCTTAGATGCCATATGGCCAAAATTACCCACTATGGGGCAAAAATCCTTACCAGTAAGGATGGGCTCCTCCCTATGGGCCCACTTATCGACCTCCCATGCCTTTTAACACCCAATTTCCTTTCTTGGCTACACTCGAGTTGCCAGATGTATCTCGCCTTATGAATGATCTGATCCTTCATTCGCCGTATTGGCCTCCGGTGTCATCCAAGATACCAAGTGATTGCCCAAAGTTTGATGGGAAAGCTAAAGAAGATCCTCAGGCCCATGCGATGACATATCACCTATGGTGCTCGTTGAAATCATACATGGACGATTCCATTCGTATCCGTATTTTCCAACGAACCCTCACAGGTGCTGCAGTGAAGTGGTACATCGAGCTACCTTGAAGTACTTACCATGACTTTAAATCTTTAGCCATGAATTTCCTCACACATTTTTAGCTACCAGTTCGCTATGAAACTGGCACCTATTTTCTCACGTCACTTAAGAAAGATACTGTGACACACATCTCTGATCACATCCATGAATGGAGACATATACGTCACCTAACCAAATTCGATATTTCTGATCAGTTGCTCACTGAATGGCTTACCAAATTATTTGTAGCCCTAATTGTTCATGATATAGCTATGGGTGGATGTGTCACTGAAGAGCAGGCCATCACTCGTGCCTAATACTTGGATCTAGTTTACTCTTAGTCTAGCACTTTGTACGAGTTATTACCTAATGCTCTGCAGTCATCATCTGATCCCGCAGCATCAAGGTCACGAGTTGCTCCTCTTTTCGATGGAGTTATTGGTTCAGTATCCCAGACCCCTACTAAAGCTTCTTCTAAATATAATTCGGTCTCAAGCACTATTCCTAATAGTTCATCTCAGCATCCACCTGGCCCTAGTAAAACCTTAGAGGTCCAAGCTGTCCAGTCTACCACACAAATCCTCGAAAGGGAAAAAGAAAGGCAAAGGCAAAGCTAAAGCCGATGCCCCAAAACACGGTCCCCCCAAATCATCTACTGGTGACTTTTCGCAATGGAAACCTAAGTATCCCTGTCTCATTTGTGAACAAGATCACAACACTAAGGATTGTCCCCGATGATTCAAAGTTAGTCACCTGCTCAAAGGGACCCCTACGGTCCTTAAAGAGCCATTTCTGTCTCAGTAGATCCAAATGGTAGACCAACCCCAAACTGTTTCCTTCAGATCTTAAGTGTCCTTGATGAATACACCTATTAATGTGGCTACCCTATCGAAAGAGAAAGAGAAAGAAGTTGCACCTTCTTCTTCTACCTTGAGTTCTAGCCCTCTGCATATTGAGCACCCTAACTATGATTCCACTATGCGGCCATCCTCTCGAGGTGTACTATGGAAATCCTCATATAATCCAAATTCTCGAGCTACTCAGCACTACAATATTGTTGAGGTTCTGGCTCAGGCGCCATCAGCCATGTCAGCTCTCGAGGTAGTCCAAAGCTACCCATCACAGCAGAAACCTTTGTTATCAGCTATCGGGGGCATCGATCCCACTGATTCCAATTTGATATCTTTTTATCTAGAGAACCATGTTCCATGGCTCCCTCATCAGATTTACTTTTTTATTCAAGTAATCATCAATGATAAGACCATCCACCGAACTGTCATCAATGAAGGTGCTTCCACCTGCATCTTGTCAATCACATGTTGGAAGGCTATTGGTTCCCCTGCATTGAACTAATCTCTAAACACTTTGGAAGCTTTCAATGGGCGCGATTCATGACCCTTCGGTGTTTTACCTAACGTTTCCATCACCCTGGAAGGCAAGACAGTGTAAGTTTATTTAGAAATTATTGATGCCAATCAAAATTATATTCTTCTACTCGGCCGAAGTTGGACTCATGCCATGCAGGCCATGGCCTCCTCTTTATTTCGCATGATCCATTTTCCCCACCAAGGGAAGAATGTCACCGTTGAGAGTTATCTTTCTTTGCCTCTTCCTCCTTAGATGGAAATGTTCCATACGTCAGGCACTCTGGTGCTCCCTATGAGAGTGTGGGGGCAGGTCTCTTCAAAGAGTCTACCCTAATGGGAATTTTTCCACTCCCACCTCCTCATGTTGCCTTTGTCAACATGATCTCAATCAAATCTGATCCTTGGGTAATACCCGCATAGGATCTTGTTGATACTTGGCGCGACTTTATGCCGCTTAGTCCTGCCGAAGTCAATTACATGGAAATTGTTTCGGCTTTGAACACTGCATCCTCTGATTCTCATATGTCAAATACCTCTCTCGATACGTACTCTTAATCCCCTTGTCTCGACGCTTCGGAATCGCCTGATCCCTTAGCTGAGACCTTCCTTGATGATGAAGGTATCATTGAAATCATGTCTCTTGAGGAACCCCCATGGATCGATACTCATCATTTCTCCTCGTTATTTCCTCGCCCGAAGGTCATGCATACCGCTTTCGAAAGGTCCTCTTCTCCATTTCCGGCACCGATTTTTCCTCATGAAGTATGGTTGGAAGGAAATCTGGGTAATATTAACCAAACGATGCTGATCGAAATTTCTATCAAACCCAGTATCATTGAACACAATCATATTTGGGTATCTTGTTCTTCGGATGAGATCAAGACATATACTCTTCTATTTCAAGAATTTCATGATGTGTTTGCATGGTATTGTGAAGAAATGCTCGGCATTGATCTTAGCATTGTAGTGCATGAAATACCAACATATCTGCATGCAAAGCCCGTTTGCCAATGGCTTCACCTGTTTCACCCTAGTAAGGCCGTTTCTATTAAGGGTGAAGGAAAAGCTCCTCAAATCTGGGTTCATCTATCCCATTCCCCTTACAAACTAGGTGTCCAATATTGTCCCGGTGAATTAAAAGCAAGGCATGATACACGTTTGTGTTGATTATCGAGATCTTAATCGTGCCTATCCTAAAGAAAACTATCTTACTCCCTTCATTGATTAAATAATTGATGAATGTGTCAGGAGTGAGATCTTTTCCTTTATGGATGGTTTTTCTGGTTATAACCAGATTAACATTGCACCAGCCAATCAAGAAAAGACAACCTTTATCTGCCCATGGGGTACATTCGTGTACAAGAAGCTCCCTTTCGGCCTCAAAAATGCTGGAGCCATGTTTCAATGGGAAATGTCCTATGCATTTCATGATATTCGTAACATTGTCCAGCCTTACTTGGATGACCTTTCCGCTCATTCTCGTAAGCGCCAAGATCACCCAAACCATTTTCAATAGATTTTTCTATGTTGCAGGCACTATAACATTCAGTTAAATCTACACAAATGTGCTTTCTGCGTTGAATCAGGACAACTCCTCGGCTTCGTCATTTCGAAGGACAATATTGTCCTGGATCCACTAAAAGTTGAGGCCATTGTAAATTTACCCCCTCTATCCTCACTGCACATACTCTAGAGCCTGCAAGTAAAGGCCAACTTTCTCTGTTGTTTTATACCCAACTATGCTGGGCTAGCCACAGGACTTACCTAGTTGCTCAAGCAAGGAATGCCCTTTGTATGGGACGAGGTGGCCCAAAAATATTTTGATGATCTCAAGACCGTCCTTGTAAATGCTCCCTTGTTGCATCGGCCAGACTATTATCAAGATTACTTCCTTTACCTAGCCATGGCCCCTAGCACCATTGGTATGGTCTTAGTCCAAGATGACGACAAAGGAAGTGAACATGTAATCTACTACCTTAGTCAGAATCTCCTCAACACTGATATGCATTATGCACATGTCGAGAAGTTGGCTTTCGCTGCCATTCAAGTTGTTCAGTGCTTTTGGCAATATATTATTTTACATATGACTACAATGATTTCATAATGAAATGCTATGACCTATATCCTACCTCGTCAGTTGTTGGAGGGCAAGTATTCTAAATGGATCATCATCCTGCAAGAATTCGATTTGGTCTTCACTACAGCCAAATCTAAGAAGTCACTTGTTTTTGTTGAATTGATTTGTTCCCTTCCCTCCAAGGCCCTCCCTGCTAGTGCATATGAATAGATTCTAGATGAGACCCTTTTCGTGATTAGCACCCTTGATCCATGGTACAATGATATCATCATGTATCTCCAAACGTCAACGTTTCGGTCTGTGTTGACCAAGGATGATCACCAAAGGATTCAGCATCACTCCCAACCCTACCATCTTATTGGTGATACTTTGTCCCATGTCAATGTCAATTCAGTTCTTCGTCAATGCCTTATGATCGAGGAAGCTAAAAGAGTTCTAAATGATTGCCACTCTGGGGCATGTAGTGGTCATATGTCTGGTTATGCTACAACTCAAAAAATCCTTCGCGCTAGTTATTTTTGGTCATCTATCTTCAAGGACTGCATTCTTGCTGTTCGTAAGTGCCATGAATGCCAAATTTACCAACACAAGATGCACGCCCCACATGCTCACCTACACCCCGTCATTACCGTTGGTCCCTTTTCCAAATGGGGCATCGATTATATGACATGTCACGCTCGTTCATCCAGGGGGCATGGCTATATTATCGTCATTCTGGATTATTTCACCAAATGGGCCGAAGCAATGCATACATATTCTGCAGATGGTAAGACTACAACTCAATTCCTTTTAAACCATGCTATTTCCAAGTTCGGCATACCCCAAGCCATTGTCATAGATCATGGCTCCCGTTTCAGAGCTTACATGATGGCTGAGATGACATCTACATTCGGCTTGCACCATGATGGTTTGACGCCATATTACCCTCAGGCCAACAACCAAGTTGAAGCCGTGAACAAGGACTTGGTCATAATGCTTCAGCCTACTACTGGGATGCACAAGTGAAATTGGCATCTCATGCTCTTTTTGTCTCTGTGGCCCTACCACCTCAACCAAAGACACAACTGGTTTCACACCATTCCAGCTGGTCTATGGTCTGGAAGCAACATTGCTAATGGAATGTGAGATTCCTTCACTCAAGTTACTTGTTGAACTCCTCCCCAAAAGTCACCTCAAGAGGAATGCCTCTTATACTTAACGACTGAATGAGACATGTCATCTTGCTACCTTGGTCATTGAAGTATGAAAGAAATGGGTCAAATCCCATTTCGATTATTCGGTCTCCCCTCATGCATTCTTCGAGGGTGATTTGGTCTTATTATATGACTAAGTTAACAAAAAGCTAGGGGTAGGAAAGTTCGAACCAATGTGGCATGGGCCCTACATTGTGAAATGCATTTTTCAGAAAGGAGCCTATGAGCTTATTGATTATGAAGGAAATCATCTCGATAAGCCTCGAAACGAGCTTTACCTAAAAAAGTACTATGCCTAGGTCATTTTGCATGGTTACTTATGTACATTAGTGTGTGATTCATTTTTGTACAACATGGTTTTGTGTGATAGTTTTCAAACAACTTTCATGTTTACTATGCTTTTCTTGCTTTGTAGATGTCTACGACTCCCCATGTTGGTTTTTCTGATGGTTCTTGCCATAGTACCCTGAACCTATCATCCATGGCATGGGCTATTTACGACCCTAATCCTGAGTTGACTAACCTTCAATGTATCTATATAGGTCAGACAACCAAAAACATTTCTTAATACAGTGCGGTCATCAAACTGTTGTTAGAAGCCATCGCTCTGGGCATCAAAGAATTGGTTGTCAACCTATATTCACAGCTTGTCATCCTTCAACTCAACAGGCAATATTTCATCAAGAACCCTCAAATATTGAGAATGTTTCTTCATATCCATCGATGGGAAAGGCATTTTGATTATATTACATATCATCATATTCCTAGACGCATTAATACATTGACAGATGCAATAGCTAATTACGTGTTGGATAGAGATTTACAAAACATGTAAAAGATAAAAAGAACCATTTGTACCATAATAGACAGGAAAATACAACAGATATATATATATATATATATATATATATATATATATATATATATATATATATATATATATATATATATATATAGATATATATATATGGTGATAATATTTCATATATCAGAACCCCAAAAAATAATATGTGTGTCTAAAATAACATCGGCGGCTCGAAGGCCTCATACATTCGTGGCACGCAAGCCTCAAAAAAATATGTAAGTGGTGGACCTAGGAAGTAATGAGCATGGTGATCATGATAGCATGATACAGCTTGTGCAACATGAGATAGAAATTGGAGGATCCGATCTGAGACTCCCACCGCATGTCTCTGGTACTGATGGGGAGTGTCTCCTACCCAAGCATACTTTGGGATACCATGAGTCAACCCCTCAAGGTTCCTCGTGATCTCCTCCTCATTCTCACTCCCTTCCTGATAAGGGGCGACAACATCAATAGGGCAGGGGACATGCCTAGCTATTGGGGACATCCCAGCAGGCTGCTCTAGTCCAACATCTGCATTAACAAGAGAAATGTTATAAGAACATATATACCAAAAAAAATTAAAAAAAATTCAAAATTAAAAATTTGATTTTTTACCTTCATCATCGAAATCCTCTCCATTTGATAAGGGCATGTCTAGATCTCCACGAAAATCAGTGCCTCTTTATGGCCAGTCCTCCACGACAATCTTTTGTCATCGTAGCCATGAAAAGAATGCAGGTTGGTATGACATATGCTCACCCCTAGTGATCCTGGGTATCAAACGGCTCCAGCAAGCCATCCACAGATCGCGTGGCCTAGGAGGATCTACCTCAGTCAGCTGATATTGGAATAGTGGTACTCGTACCAGGAAGAAGGTCACAAGCACCAATTCAAAGCCAAATTGTTTTAGATTCCCCACCTTAGCTTTGGACAGCTGGCACTTGATGTTCATCTTCATGGCCTCTACCTAATTGAATATCGTAGGAGATGTGCAGTCAATAGCATAAAGGAACTTTGACTTGTTAGTCTCATGTTCCACCTAGGAACCCGCCACTCTGTTGATATTCAATAGAAGCACCCTTAGTGTTAGATCCCGCACACTAGAAATATCTATCTTCCCACTCTTGGATTTCAGGGACTTAGGGTAGTGCTCAGCAAGCAATGAAGATATGATTGCCCCAATCAGACGTGACCCATACAAGTTCACAAGATCCCCTGTGTAGGACAGTCTAGTGATGAAGAATATATCTGAAGTTTCCAACTCCAACTCCTAGTCGCCAATGATAAAAATCTCCTGATTATCCCAAAGACTAATGAAGTGCGAAAGGAACTTAGGCTAGGCCTGCATCCCTGGCGTAAGAAATAATTTGAGAAGCTCACAAACCCTCAAAGACTCTAGGCAATTTGGGTCATTCATTGCCTAGGTGTCAACATCTTCATGTTCCCATTCTTTCCAGTCGACCATTTCAGCAATTCTCTCCTACAAAAGCCATTAATTTGAGTCAATAATCATCCTTGGCACATAAAATTTAAGTCAAAACAGTAAGTTTTTGAGAAAATAGGGTTTTTCCCTATCCACAGTGTCGATGCCCGTGTTTTAAAAATAGTTGCGCTGATTGGCACAGATGGCTTTGTTAATCACCCTTAGCCAATGCAATTCCATGCTCAGAAATCGCACCGCCCAAGGGATTGACCTCCCGGATCTCCCGCAATATGCTCCGGAACAATTAGGGAAAATGTGAGTAAAAAGTGTTCACAACAAAGGTAAAATGGTAAATGGTGAAAATATATTTACTTTTCCCCTTTTTATTCATTTTTTCATGAAAATATCAAGTTTTTGTAAATATTTTGATCTATTTTTTCTCCAAGACTTGATAATACACTTTTCCTTACTTATATAGTGACGGGTGATGGGTGTTTGATGATGATGATGAGTCACATTTCAGCTCTTTTCTCGACTCGTTAAAATCATATGAAAAGACTTCCGAATAATTTTTCCCTTTTTGACTCGTTAAAGAGAATAAAAACAGGGTGTCCACTTTCATCTCCTTTCTAACACTTTAAAAGTGAAATGATGGCCGAGCCCTTGTCATTTCAAACTCATTAACGGATGCGAAATGTCATGCACCCATTATAAGTTTACCCCTTTTTCGGGATGGGATGCGGGATGGTATGCACTATTTATGAAAAAGGTACTCCTTGATTGAAATGGTCAAGCAGTTCTCTCAAGTATCATTTTCTACCTTTTCGGGCTCGAGAGACACAAATGTATGAAAAGGGACCATGTGGAGTTTTCTTTTTTGTGTCTTTTTCAAACTCTCTAAACATGAAAAAGATACTGAGTTACACCTTTGTCAGACTCGTTAAAATATTCAACAAAATAAGATCTATCACCATGATGAACATGAGCTTCTCCTTCCCAGGGCTCGTTAACCTTACTAGGTCGGACTTGTTGAAAGGATGAACTTACAGTGCAAGCATATGCTATCCCCTTCAAGATTGTGATCAAAAAATAATTGGGGTACCTACTAGAAATGGTGGGGGGAAATTTTGAAATCTATCAGTCGTGCCAGCAACTTACTCTTGAACATGACACTCTTTGCTTCATGTCGAGTTTGGATATCCTCCTTTATATCATTGACCTTCCTCGGTTTGGGCTATTTATTTTTTCCTTCCATTTGATCTCTGCCACGTCATCATGACCACCGATCCCATGGATCCAAAAGCTGCCAAACTTCCAGTTGTGTCGCCAATATGTTCAAGAGTTGTCCTTTTGCAATTACATTTACCTCTGATTCTCTATATCATCCAAAATCATTTTGCATCCTCTCATATCGTGTCAATGATGGTGGATTCACTATGGCCCTCCTTCGACACGGTTGCTTTTCGTCGACTTGAACTCATTATCTGGGAAGTTTACTGAGAGACTCCTTTCTAGTACCTTAGAGCTTGCATGCCCTAATGGCAAGTTCTTCGCACTCAACGACAAGTTTACATCATTGACTTTTGATCTAGTTATTTCATAGGTGTTTGACTTTAGTTCCTCTATTCACATTCTGTGGATTATGCTAATAGTACCTTAAGGACCATTGTCATTATTGTTGGTTTCTCTCACACTTTTTAACAGTTTACATCATTGACTGGTAATCAAGCGACTTTCTAGCATGTTCGACATCAACACATCTATTCACATGTTAGAATTTGTACTTTGATCAGGTCGTGTTGGAGCGCAAGACCCTGGACTCAGATCAAAATATTCCATGTTGCGAAGTGATGTGACATGGTTATGTTGATATGCATGTCTCATTCATATGGCTAGCTGCAACCAGACCATGAGTTATCATATGTGATCCTTCTCATTATTTCATGGCTATGACCATACCTTGGTTTCATTATGATCCCCTTTGATAGATGCTTGCACCCATACCTAAATCCATTTACATGATCATTCTCTATATGGTTGCATCCATGCCACGATTCATGTATCATTTGATAGATATCTCAGTCTATGCATATGTATCTATACTTTCTTACAGGTTTTCCTATGAAAGACCAGTTCCCCGCACTGATTTATAAAGAATTTCATCCCTCACTCCAACTTGGCCTTCACGCTTTAGGGGTCATCCGTTACACATCATTTTTTCACTGTCCCTATACTCCCTATTCCTTGATCCTCAAGGACCTCTACAGTGAACCCTGCATGCTTTTCCTTCATGAAGAAACTCCCATTGTGTCCCTCTTCCTGAGAAGATCAATTCCCTTTTGCACCATTTCCCCTTAAACTTCTGTTTTTCCCAGTTTACAAGACCAGCGCTAATGCCCCATGCTGATGTGCAGATATTAGCACTATCCCCCGTGCCAACCGGAGAGACTGAGCTCTGTTCTAGTCGCATCGGTCCTGTTATGGAATTTTTTTTTTAATTAAAATCCAAAGCTTCCAGCTCTAGAAGATTTGCAACAAAAGTCTGGTAAATGGTTTGGTTAGATGGGGTTGAGGATGATAGTTTGGGCTCCTTTCACCTATAATGATGGAGCTAATTCTTCCCAAGCACAAGCTAGTTAGAGTGTTGATGTTAGTGTGCTTATGCTATTTTGGTTTGGAGTAGACAAGCAAGTTATTACTAGTTGTAGCTATCTAGTTGTGTGAGGGAGAAGTGTGATTTGGTTCGAAGTGAAGCCTAAAGGGAAGAGCTTTAAAACTATTATTGATTAAGGCCATCATGGAATGCTAGTAGAAGTATGTGGGAACATGGTCTTGTCAAAGGAGGACTGTAACATCAAGGCAAATGGTTGTAATCTCTCTTTGATATTAACATATGCAACTATCGATTGATTTCCTACATGTTTTGTAATATTAAATATTCATGAATTAATGTTTCTTGACTTGTTAAGTAGGTTGAATTTAAATTTGTCTATTATCATGTTTTTTTTCTATTGGTGTTTACTTGTTTCAGGTGCTTGAAGAAGGAAGCAAGAGATAGCTGAAGCGAGCAAGCAAGGACTTCATCAAGCATGATAGGTGGACCAAGAGGTAAGCCCTATTGTTTGATTATAACCTAAGAAAATGTTCCATAGAATGTATTTGTTGTGGCTAGATCCATTATCGGGCTAGAGGAATTTGTTTGTGTCCACACTTATAATTTTACTTCACCACAAGTGGCTACAACTAGATTTCTTTGCAAGTAACAGGTTGGATTAGTGGCTTAGGTCCAGTGTGTGTGGTACTCTTTCGGGCTACCCAACCCATCTAGTGCTGAGTATTAGTAACTGATTACCAAGA
Source organism: Pinus tabuliformis (assembly GCA_031772625.1). Lineage (NCBI taxonomy): Eukaryota > Viridiplantae > Streptophyta > Pinopsida > Pinales > Pinaceae > Pinus > Pinus tabuliformis. The sequence goes on along the minus strand of CM062819.1, from coordinate 1,018,481,367 downwards.
AGCTAAAGACTTGAATGCTCATGTGGGACAATGGTACTTTAGTGGGCAAAATCTAGGGCATCCTTTCCCTATAGGTAACGGTGGCAGCAACACTTGAGCCTCATTTCTATTACCTTGGTTGATTCTTTAGTTGTTAGAAGGTGTCACCAGTTCTTATGGGCGTTGCCCCAGGACTCATCATAAGATATCTCCTCAAGGCCCAGTGACTTTGAGAGTGGCAAGGATGATTAGGTATGCATAGGATTTTTTTATCATACACAATAAAGGAAAACCATATTTGTTTTGATTAATCACATAACTTAATTCTAAAAAGAAAGTAAGCATTTTATTTTCACTTTTCCTATGTATCTGATTTTATTGCATTGATATTCATCTCCTTCCCTCACCATACAAAAAGTAGCACACAATCCAATCAACACCATAGGGGGACCCCATGGCTCCCCATCAATCTAGACATTTCTTAAACCCCCCCATTACCAGGAGATGTGCCAGGAATTGCGCCATTTAGGCGTAGAGGATGTCATGCAACCACCATTATAAAATCTTCCTTTATTGGTGCATCTTTGGTTGGATCCCCTCCCCGTCAAATCACACCCATTACCACCCAACAAGGGTCCCCACGTGATAACCGTTTGGGGAGCCTATTACGGAATTTATATGTCATTGAATTCCATAAATTAAATTTTCAACCGGAGTTTGTAAACTTTGAGTTGCAATGCATTCTAGTTGAGATTCAAACTTACCCTATACAAATCTAATACTAAATTAACTACAAAATTCTCAACTTTATTCCTAAAAATCACACCAAAAATCGTTGAAGTGAAGAACATATTTAGTTACAATCTGAATCACTGATAATGAAATCTATTTTACATTTAAAACTCAAATTAATATTTTGTTCTCTAACTCAAAAGCTCATTCAGAAATAAGATTAACAATACCTCCAACTATACTCTCAAATCAATTTAACACTAACTCTATTCAGAACCATTATGCAAAACTAATCCCGAGGGTGCTAGAAATTAAAAAGTAAACTCTACGATGTTCTTAAAAAATCATTCGCACTACTTCCTATTTAATAAAATCCATTCAAAATTAACTAAGAAATTGAGCAAATAACACATGACTACCTAATTCGAGATTAACTGAGTAATCAAATAACACACAGTTTTCTAATTATCTGAGCAAGTGAGAAAATGAATTACAGGTTCTAAATCGATAAATCTAACTCAAAATTAACTACAAAATCAAATGGATGACACACTGCTTCATCAAATAACTAACACATCATTCCTAGTAAAATGAATGGCACATTGTTCCTAATCAATCCTCACAATATCACTGAACACCAGCTACAAAGATTTCTTGCCAAAAACATACAGATCCATGCATAACTAAGTCATTCCATTTAGAACAGAGGATTTGATTTAAAACTGTAAGAACTCATCTTTCAGAAATCTGTACTAACGGAGGTGTATTACAGGATCTCAAAATCAACCAAAGAAATCGATAATTTGCAGAAGATATTTATGAGGACGATTTGTAAACTCGCAAAAGACTCAATGAACATCTATCCTACCAGCATAACCTTCAGATCTATGGATTTTTTTCAAATTAAATTCATGAGAAATTCTAAATACAGAAATGATGAGAATTACCAATCAATCAAAAACAAATGTTAAGTGCAGTTCTGCTACATAAATTCAAAACACACCTTCTACTTAACCAAAAATCATTACAGAACTTGGCTGAGGTCTATGGTGGACCCTAACCACTACCTCAGACAAGTTAAGCTACAACAATAGACTTACAAATTAATAGCACATGAACTCATGAAATGGAAGTCAAAATTGCTACATTAATAGTCTTCAACAATACATATGTAAAGTGGTTCCAAGCTTGAAATAAAAATAGAGTTTGAAAATGTTCCACAATCACTGTTCTCTCCTCTTTACTCTCTCTCCGTCTCTGTAATTTGAGAGATTATTTGTACATAAAATTCATTTTGAAAATATAATATCCAATCCACTTAACTCAGAAAACTAATTTACAATTTTAGAGGAAAATCTCATAATTCTCTTCTTTTTCACAATTTTATACAAATTGGCATTAAAGAACTAACCATATCTTCTTAACCATGATGTATTTTGGAAAGTTATTTCTATTCAGTCTAATTTGCCATATTATCAAAAAAAAAATATCTTTTAATTTCCTTATTCAATTCCATGGCCTCGGAAATCGTGCATGAAGTTGATTATTTGAATGCTTTTTCCAATCTTGGTTTTGCATAAATTTTATACAAAGCTGCTTCGAAGAACCAGATATATATTTTAAACCATATTTCATTTTTTGAAACGTTTTTATATCCAAATAAATTTATATGTTTTGTAAGAACCCGTTTTCCATATTCTTATGATTCTCGACCATTTGCACATAAATTGAGGCAAAACATGGCAGCTTCAAAATTGTCACCTATTTTTGGCTCTAGCTTAAATCATGTGTTAGGATCCCACACGTGTGATCTGGGTATATTCCAAGGATTTTACCTGCATATTAGGCCCATGCGACACCTAATTTACCATTCTAGAGAAAATAAAAACATATTTTTAAATTATTATTTTTTTGTATTTGTTCTGGTGCATAATTGTTAAAAGTGAAATTAGGTTCAGTCTTCATAATGACATGTAATTTTATTTTCATGTAAAGAGATGAAAAAGAAGAAAAAATATATATTGTAATGCTTGCATAATGGGTTTCATGAGCAAGATATTTTATTTTTGAGTCAAGGCTCCCACTGAGAGCCTTTAGGAATTTTTGTCATCTAGTCATAAAGGAATAAAAGAGTCATTGTCATGTAATGAAGTCATGTTACACTTTGTAATGAGTCACACTTTTTATTATGTAAAATCATCCTCCAAGACCTTGTCACTATCCCTCTTCAAGTCGGCCTACAATGAATGAAGAAACCTAGAAGATCATGTCGGATCTCCCTCAAGTAATCATCTTGGCCTAAAAGAAATGAGGTAACTTGTATATATAGAAGAACTCAACCTCATTTAGAGACAAGAAATTTGGTGAAGAAGAGACTAAAATCATAAGTATGAAGAAGGAATAGAAAAGAGAAATGAAGGAAAAAGGAAGGAGATCAAAGGAAGGGATACTTCTGGGAAGTCTGATTTGGGCTTGTATACTATCCCATGTGCAAAGGTAGCAGATCTAAGGGCATATTGAGAAGCTCAAAGAACCTGTTGCTACATTGAGGTGACCTTATTTAGGTAAAGGATCTCGTAAGAGGAAGCTAAGTAGAAGTGTTATAGGTATCTCTCTCTTGAAGAGACTAATCAAGGAGTGAAGATTGTTCTAGGGTTTATGGAATAGGGTTAACCTAAGAGGCTGATATTCTCTAAGAAAGCCAAGAAGAGCAGTGTGGAAGATAAGAGATCGAGATTCTCTAGGAAGTCGAGAGGAGCATTTCAAGACTCTAGAAGGAAGTCAAGAAAGGGTAGAGAAAGAACATCAAGGAGGCTAGTGACTTTGTCTTGGGAGGACACTAGTGTCAGGGGTCTTTTTCATAGTCTTGGTATTCGTTAATTGAATATTTATAAGAAGAATTTCTGATTGGGTTTTCTTCTCAAAGAGTGAGAGGTTTTGGCCTTGGGTGACAAGCCTACATACTGTGTCACTTGTCTTATATTTTTTATTTGATAATTTTCTTTATGAAAAGAACACAATAGTAACATAAAGAAGAGAAGATCATAATCCAAGGAGTAAAAGTATATCACAAGCAATGATCAAGAAGAGAAATCTCCTAACTTTGGATGCCCTATATTTCTCAGCATGGGATCATAGTTTAGGCGCTAAAGTCAAGAAGGGGCATCTAATAAATAAGACACACAAGAATCAAGTTTCAAAGAAGAAGAAAAGGAATCCAAAGGAAAATAGGCAAGAGATCAAGATTTTCATCATACAAAAAACCTAGATCAAAGAAATCTACTCTAGCAAGAAGTGTTGAAATCATATTCAAAAAGGAAGCAGGAAGAGAGACCAAAACCCTAGAAGTATTTGCATGATCATCATCTAAGGCATATCTTCAAGGTTAAAGGTAGACTAGAACATTTAAAAAGGATCATGAAGAAAAATCTTTGTCAATTGTTCAAGGAGTAATCTTCTATCAACATCAATATTATGGAGGAAGCAAGAAAACAATTCTCATGTAAGTTTATGACTTCATCTGATACTATCAAAATGTGTTTTTGTAAGGAAAGAAACAATTTGGTTGGGGCAGCAAACTTCCTTGCATGGAAGAAAAGAGCATACCTAAATCTGATTGAAAATGAAGTCATGGACCAAATGAAAGGGTAAATAACTCAACCTACCAAAGATGATACTCAAGCACATGCTAGATTCATGAAGGGAGAAGCGAGAGACCAAAGGATTCTCATAGAATCCATCAAAGACTCACTCATCCCATTTGTATCAAAATTAGACACTGAAAAATCTTATATGAAAATTTGGTAGAGTTGTTTTCCGTAAGTACTGCTAGTGATGTAATATCTCTAAGCATGTAAAATTTTAGGGGCTAATATTCGCAAGTGGGCTAATTTTCCATGATTTTTCCAAAAAAACAATTTGCCAATTTCCATTTTTTATAAAAATGTTTCGCCCAAGTTTTACAATATAAAATTATTTTACCTTAAAAATCAGAAACATTATATAGAGATCATATATAAAATCATTATAAATTTGAGTAATTTTACAAATACATCAATAAACATTTTATAGTTTGCATATGGACTAGTGAGATTCGCCAATGTTTTTAAACTTCAAGATAATTTTCCATCCTTAAAATTTTCCCTGTCTCTAAGGAAAGAAATCTACAAATTAAATATCTAAAGGGAATAAGGAAGAGCCTCATATTTTATGAGGATTTCTAAAATAAGAGATCAACTACAAGATCTGGGTGAACTAATTTCTAACAAAGAAATGCCCATTGTAGTACCGAATGCACTACCAGAGGAATGGGGAAAATTCACTTCAATTATCTATAGGAAGAAATAAGCCATGCTGTTTCAAGATCTATGGTCATTGGGAAATATCAAAGAAACCACATTGAAGGCAAAGTCAGATGTATGAACAAATGAGCAGAATCAAGCGTATGCTGCTATGTCAAGAAGAAAAGAAAAGTTTGGAAAATTTGGTCCTTAAAAGAAGAAGAAGAACATGAATAAAGTATGATTCTATGTATGTCAAGAATATGTGAACTATCAAAGAGATTGTCCTAATATTAAGAGGGACAATAATAAAAGGAATAAGGAGGAATCACATATTACTAAAGTACAAAAGCCTGAGAAAAACAATCCTAAGAAGGAGGAAGTGAAGTATCTCTACTATGACTAAGAGAATCTCCTTCACTAAAAGGTACTCTTCTATTGTATTATAGATAGGAATCTTTCAAAATAAGATAGGACATCATATTATAGAATGGAATCATGGTAGAAACATTAGAAGTAAGAGCTCGTGACGTATGTAATCTGATGAATTACTAGACCTAAACCTATGGAAGTCAACTATGTAGGATATAGCTCCTATTAAACCTCATTAAAAGCTTAAGTGATACTCATGAAGAAGGAAGAAGTCATCTAGAAAAAGGTTTATCGTACATATGTCAAAAGGTAACATATGTAGGATAGAATATGCAAGATCCGGAAGATTCTCTGATAAAATATTCATTTTAAGATTCACTGATCAAGAGGAAAAGTAAGTAGTTCTTCAAGAATTCCAATCTTGTGGAATTCATAGAATAATGGTATGATAACATGATAGTGAACAAGATCAAGGGAGTGAAGTCCCTTCATTCAAAGGAAACTACTGCAATAATGGTATGATAGCATGATAGTGAACAAGATCAATGGAATGAAGTCCCTTCATTCAAAGTAAACTGCTACAGGAAGTATGGATGATCCAAAAGAAATATGAGGTATGTATGCTCATATTTGATATTATGGAAGTCATGTCATATGGTTACAGACAACAGGGCTCACTGAGGCATGATCAAAGAAAGGATCTCCCCTTCAAATGGATGCAAGAATGCATGTTTCACATATTTAACTAGATGAAATCAACATAATATGTCCTCATATGGAGTATGATGTAGTTGACCACAACTGAGGAACTTTGAAGCTCCTATAAATGAAATGTGTGAAGAAAGGAAGGAAGATATCATGCTACAATGGTAAAGGAATTCAACATCTAAAAGCGCAATAATGTTTGACTATGGTATCTCCCAAAAAGATATGGAGACTCTGATGGAAGTTTGGAAAAAGAAGGATTCCCTTGACAATACATATCTTTAGAACATGGGTCAACTTATATATAGGATGTTGATGCCTAAAAAAAGATGTCATTATGACAAACTGTCACAAAGGTAATTATGATTTAAATTTTAATTATTGATGAACTAGTATATGGTTGGGCTTATGCAGGGCTACCAAAGGGAAGAACTATCAATGTCTTCTATGAAGAACCATGTAGAAGGATGCAAGAACCTTCCGAAAAGAAAAGCATGATGAAGGTAGAATAAAATGAAGCCAATCTAGATGAAGACTAATGGATCAATTTCTGATGAAAGGAATGATGGCATGAGTGACTCATGGATAAAAGTGATGGATGATCTGTGACCTGTGAATTAATCCCAAAAGAGATAGACTCGGTGACAAAGAAATTCATGACATCAAAGGAAGGACTTCTTCAAGCAGCCGTTTGTCCTATCATCTCCACTACAGGAGCTATTGTAGGTCCCTATTTTTAGAGGGAGCTTGAAAAGTTTCTTAATTGGAAGAAAACTTGGAAATTCCTAAGCCAAGAGGGAGCTTAGTTACATTCCTTGTGTAGGAATGAGTAAATCCGTTTATTGGAATAGATATGTCCTCAATAATTGAGAGGGAGAGATAGACACATAACTCTATTCTTCACTTGGGAAGAAAAAATGAGAGGATTGGGTAATCATTTGGAATCTGATACTCTTTGAGAATGAGATAGGGAATCCAAGGTGAGTGTATTCATGGAGGACTGATATTCTTTGAGGACTGGGAATTCAAGATAAGAATAGTCTTAATGGAACACACCCTGAGAACCCGGGTGGGGTTTGTTTCGAGAGAGACAATGATGAGAATGTCTATAAATCATTGGTATCACAAGAATTGAGCTCATACCTTGTGGAGAGATAGAGATGTTAGTCAAGGCCTTGATATGTGACAATGTTGGTTTATATGATGCTAAAAAAATGGGTTACCAATCTAATTCTTTTTATGAGAAATTCATCAGATTGAGAATGACCAAGTACTATTATGAATACATCCCTAGTTAAGAGGGAGTGTTGAAAAGTGTAACTAGGTTTAGTCTTCATAATGACATGTAATTGTATTTTTATGTAAAGAGATGAAAAGAAGAAGAATAAAATTATTATAATTCTTGCATCATGGGTTTCATGAGCAAGGGATTTTATTTTTGAGTCAAGGCTCCCATTGAGAACCTTTATTATTTTTTGTCTTCTAGTCATAAAGGAATAAACGAGATATTTTCATGTAATGAATTCATGTTACACTTTGTAAAGAGTCACACTTGTTTATGTAAAATCATCCTCCAAGACCTTGTCACTAGCCCTCTTCAAGTTGGCCTACAACGAATAAAGAAACCTAGAAGATCATGTCAACTCTCCCTCAAGTAATCACATCATCCTAAAGGACATGAGGTAAATTTTATATATATGTAACAGCCTCCTCCCACATCTACCAAAGAAACTAACCATCTCAGGTAAAGATGCAATGAGGGGCCACTGTGATATGATTCGACCTTCTAGGTCACATTAAGGAAGTGAAACCGATGGAAACACACCATACAAACGTTCAACATCAACATTAGGACCTTCAAGAACAAATCCAACTTTTCTGCCAACCGGCCCCTAGGTCCCGCTAAGATTTTGGACCCATTAACCTTTGGACGCTCTCATGCTATGGGCATTCCAACATCCAAGGACCTCTGGACGCTCTCACAGGCCTGCAATCCAACGTCCAGGGTATATTTTGCTCATTTTTGTGCCAACATCCCCATGATTTAAGCCACATTTTTAGGCCCAGAGCCCAGATCGCTGCCCATAATTGAATGACACCTTCAGAACAATAAGATAACATGGAAATAACTGTATTAATGCAATTACATGAATAAGACCTTGATTGGACCCTACTAGCCATAACAGGCATTTCGTCAAACATATTTATCTGAAATGAAGTAGATTATTAATGCTATGATAATTGCCCATTCAGAATAAAACCCAAGGTGCTTATCATTTTCTTAGCAAGTGCTTAAGGATTCACCATTTTTTCTTAATTAATTGATTCCGATGAGAGTTTCTTATGTATTTGTTATAAACAATTTAACATAAAATACATGCTAAGTAGTAGAAAAATAATGGCAAAGAACAACAAAATACGACAAACACCATAGAGATTTGATGAGGAGTTCACCCCTCTTGGGCTACATCTCCTTGATCAAGCTTCCATTGCTTGGGCCTCTCTAGTATGCTTGAAATTACAACAAAAGTTTGTTTACAATGCTCAAATTCCTTTGAATCCTATCTCAATGAGTTCATAATACTAAAAAATTAATATCTAGCCTCTTTTTGCAACGAATTGGGTGGAAAATTGAAGAATTTATGACTTATCCTAGTTCTCCGTGTTAGTGTCAGTGTTTGCATCCTTCCATCAGTGATCAAAAATCCTCTTTTTATATCATTTTAGGGGTCGGATTCAACAATTTTTTTATCATTCCACTAGCTCATGCAAAAAATTAATCACTGATGATAGTCCTAGTCCAAAAACATCACTCTTCCCTAAATGTGATTACTTGTTGGCATAGTTTCATATCTTGTTGATTGTACATCATCCATAAAGTTATTTTTATCATGCCATTTGTATCCGTCATGAGGTCATTATGTCATCTTGAAATTCAGTCCTTCAAGGTCTCATTAGGTCTTTAGGGTTTCTCATGATTTCATTAGGTGTTAGTGTTTCACCACCATGGTCAAAAGTGTATGTTAAAAGGTACATAAAGGTTAACAAGGGTATGAGGATGACTGATAAAAAAGCATGATGATTTGTAATTCATAAGCTACTGAGTTATTGTTTGTTTTAACCCAATGTAATTTTCACCTCAAAAACATGTTTTTGAGGTGAAAGTAGAGTATTTTAAGTTTATTTGTATTTCATATGTAATTTTAAGTTCCTATATGTAATAATGGATCTCCCTTACACCGAAGCATTTCTTGTTGCTAGAAGACAAACAAACACTGCAAAATTAAAGTCCAATTGAGCATTAATCCACCTGTCAAAAGGAAAGGGTCAGAAAATCAAGATAAATTAAATGAAAAGGTGAATGTGACAAAAACATTACCAAAGGGGGTTTGAGGAACTAAAGATTAAATTCAAGGGTGTATAAGTTTCTTTTTGCCTTCATATCTTCTTTAATTCCCTCTTACCATGCATTGAGCAAACCCCAACAGTGTTTTTTACAATTTGAGGTTGAAATAAACAGAAAGATTGGAGGTGTTGCACATTTCCTCTTGGTGCTACGCGTTTCCTATTGGCGCTGCGCACTCCCTTCAGGCGCTGCGTGTTTGGCTAGTTTTGCCCCTATTCATTCTTGAGAGGTCCTTATACCTCCTCAGCCTTAAAACAAGTAAGTGTCTCCTTCAAAACATCGTTTTCCCTCTCTTCGAAGTTGTTTTCTCAGTGATTGAAGAATGAAATCAAGATTGGTGTTGGTCTTACATTCAAAACCCTAGTTTTTCTCCTAAAACCCTGATTTTGCAAGCAAGCTTCCCATTTCACAAAATTACCTGATTAATACCCTATATCCCCTTTTAGAGACCCCTATCCATATACCTATCAGACTCCCCATCTACCTTTCCCTTCTCCTTTTTCCTTCCTAAACACTTGCATTCCCCTACCATTTACTTAGGGTTTCATAACAAAGACACCATGGCTGATGAAGGATATAGTCCATACAGTGAAGAAGAGGGATTAGACAGAGAGGGAAACATAGAGCAGAGAAGACCACATAAAGGAGGGAAAATTCACAGGTTTGAGCCCATAGATCTCAAAGAGCTCCTAGCTTCTCCTATGACAGTGACATCCTTCAAATGGTTAGTGTGTTTTGAGTTTTGTGAGCAAGTCCAAGCAATCCAGTACCACCATGAGTTGACTAGGATTTTTATAACCAAAATACAAGATAACCAAGTCACTCTTGCAGGCATAACCTTCACATTTTCTGCTGCCATCATGTTAGCTACCACCGGGATTCCAGAAGCTGGGGGAAAATGGTTCAAGTAGGGTGAAATAGAAGCACATAATTATGAACCATACATCAAACCTAGGTACAGAATTAAAAGAAAAGGCTATTTCACTTTCTCATACCTCCTTGATAGATATGCACCAATGATAAATATTATAATGAAGTATTTTTCATGTGAGGGTAACTTCTCTAGGGTCTATTCTTACCACATCTGGTTACTTATGCATTTCACTAGGGTTAAAACGCTCAATATACCTTATTATCTTTTCAGGAGTGTTGAGAAGATGGCTTACATTGCTCAAAGAAGAGAATAAAAAGATCAAATGAAAAGCTTATTTCACCATTCCCTCATAAAGATCATAATTCTTTATTAGCTTAAAGAACTTAACATTGCATGGAGTACATTTATAGCTAACCCCATTTTCACTCAAGTTTCCACTCAAAATGTTCAAGACATTCCATCATCATCTCATCCACCAACCTCCATTCCTCCATCTCAGCCCATGCACTATTCATCTCATGCACAGTCACCCCCATTATCACCATTCCATGGACCTATTCTTTCAACTGATAGGGAAGAGGACAGTGACAAAAAAAGTGATCAGAGTCAAAGTAGCAAGCTAGGAAGGGCTAATTTAGATACTGTGGTGCACACCTATCAGAGAGGAAATAGGCAAGTTTTTGCCCCACAGATTGTGGGAGGGGCCTTGCTCTCTTCATCAAAAAAGAAGGTACAGAAAGGAAAGAAAAAAATGGTTGAAACAAAAATGCAAAAATAGGAAAAAGATCCTGATGAAACTGAGCAAGATTTTGACTTAGTGGACTTAGATGAAGAATATGAGGAGGAAAACACCAAAATGATCCTCAAAGAGCAAGAAGCATTGATAGGTGAGTTGCAGGTGAATCTACAAAGAGAAAAATACATCATATCTTATTATGAACAGGAAAATAGGCAAATGGAGACCAAGCATGAGCTTATGGAAGTTCAGCTCATCAAAGCTAAAAGGGAAGCTGAAAAGATTAAAGTCAAACTTGAGGAAGGCTATGGTGACTATGGTGAGCCCATGGAGGAAAACATGTCTAGGAGGAGGCCTAGGACTAGAGGCCTAAAGAGAGCTTTGGAGCTTGAAAGAGAAAAAGAAACTCGACTTGCCAACCAACTCACCTTAAATGAAAAATTTGGCATAATGATGAATGAAAACCGGAAATATTGGCTTGAGAGGGCTAACAATCATCTTGAGGACATGTTAGCTAAAGCTAACCGAGATACAGAGGTTCAAAGAAGAATGGTCAAATACTATGCCATGAGAAACAAAATTTCTAGAGCCAAGCTCAAAAGGGCTCATGCACAGATTAAGGCCTTAAATCATCAAAAGGAGAAGGACAAGCTTGACCTATTGGAGGAGGTTTCTCTCCATGCTTAGTCACCTTCAGCATCACTTATGTCAACCATTTTTGAAGACCCTGAACTCAGTTTTTTCTTGCGGACCACCATCAGATTCATAACACCATTTACACTCAAGAAAACCATGTTTCCAGATCTAAAAGTCAAATTACTATGTGAAAAAGGCAGAAAACCACCTAAAAATCATGTCTCTACCTATCTTTTGAGCTAGGTGCTATGCATTTGAGTAGTCATGGGAGATTTCCATTTTGGAGAGGCAAATCAAGCTCAAATTAGGAGCTAGGGGCATTTTTGGAAACTAGACAAGATAAGATTTCCAATGAGCTATCCTGAGCTATATTTGGACATCAAGAAGGTAGTCAAAATTCACCTTGAAGATGGCATTGCGCACTTCCTTCAGGCTCTGTGCATTTGACACTAGCGATACGCACTTGATAGGAAGCCAAATTTTTCACTATTTCTCTCGAAAAATGCTTTTCACTTGTGGCATTTTGATTTTTCACTGATGTAATTCATAATGATGATGTAATTAAAGTGTATTTTTTGTTAACTAGGGTAGATATGTCAGATGAATGGCCTAAGTGGCATGTAATGAATCATATTTCTTCATATTAGGGATAAGTTAGTTTGACCACCCTAGTCCTCAGCTTTCAGTTCAATGTTTTGTGAAACTGCTCCTCCTCTCATGGATTCAACCCCTGAGGTAAGGATTAGTTGTTTTGAGGCATATATTATGTATTTTCTCAGTCATTTTGTTGGTTGGACTCAGTGTGGATGCTTAGAGCTTCATTGTACACCTTTGTAAGTAGTTTGGTAGGAAATTAATAAGAATTGCAAATATTTTTATGGGATCCCTATGAGATGGAGTTCTAGTACAGTTTCTTCTTCTGTGATTATATGTTTATATGTTTTATGTATGCCATCAATCATTTCATGCTTCTAGTTGAATGTTTTCAAGTTTTATAGGTATAATCAATTGTATCAGTGCTTTGCCTTGGGAAATCATTCACCATTTCATGCTTATGCAGTCCAAGAAGGATCCATAATTGTCACATTCCCTTATTAGCTTCTCAACAGTCTAAAACATCTCACCTCATCAAGCCCTAGATTGCTAAATCCTATGCCTACCTTTTCCCATAGAACACGCTGCATTTCTGACCTAACTTCCCAAACCTAAATTGCCTAGCTAAACCTCTACAAATCCAATCAAAATTTTCATGCTAGTATACCTAGCCCAAAATCCTTTACCTGATCTCAGTCATCTTGAATGAGATCCTTATGAGAGATCCATCTCCTGGCTTAGTATGGCTAGCTACTTGGCTAAGCTTGATTTGTGGTTACCCTGGCATTTCCTCCCTTCAGCCTGAGGTCAATCTAGGTGATAACATAGTGGTAACCATACTGGGGAACGTAGTTATATGTTCCTTAGTAAAATGTATCAATTTTAGATCTGATTGTTGATGGTGGACAACAATCAGACACTGGAAGGCTGAAATCATTCACCTGGAGACTCTAAATTAGTTTCGAGATCAGATCCAAGGACTCCACTGTAAGATGAACCTGACCAGTAGAAACATGAAAGGACAATATGGGAAGATCAGGTATTCAAGTTGGAATTTCATCCAAGACATTACGTTCTTTGTTATAAATTATTTCTTCTCTTTTCCTGAGAATGTCAAGAAGGCTTTACAAAGTATATTGTATCCGAGAAAATATCCTAGACCTGCATTTGATTCTTTCCCTTTGAAGATTGTGAATACAAAATATTCGCATGCCTTTGATCTTGATCAAGGCCATTCTTCTGAATCTTATGATTACTATCTCCAAATTGATGAGCTTAAAGATACCAAGATTGATTCTACAGCTTTCTTATATACTCCTATACCTTGTAAAGTTCCAGATAGTTACAATCCTCTGATTTTACCTCCTATATCCCATGCTTTCCCTAAAAATCATTACCTATATCTACCGAGATTTGATGGTGAATGCGACAACATCACTGCTGAGAGACATGTACTAAATTTTGAGTCTTTTCTTGACCCTCTTGGGGTTGATGAAGAGGATGTTAGTATTAGGATTTTTGCTCTTTGTTTGCAAGGAAAAGTCAAGAGTTGGTTCAAAACCCTGCCTAATGTGAGCATCTCATATTTCCAGTAGTTCGCCAAAGTTTTCCTTGACAAGTGGGTGGTCAAACAGAACCCTTTCTTGATTCTAGAAGAGTATAACTAGTTGAAAAGACTACCAGGGGAGACAATACAAAAATTTTCTGCCATATTAACCAATTTTATTGTTCGATACCTATTAATATAAGACCTCCTCCTGGATCCGCTCTCTTACACTACCCGAAAGCCTTTGATCTGGAAATGGAGTTTCAGCTAAGAGAAATGAACCTTGCAACACTTGAAGAGATGCAGAACAGTGTAATAGATGTAGAGGCTAATTTGCTGATCAGAAGGGAAAAGTTGAAGGAAGAAGAGAGGAAGAACATAGAACCAGAGGAATCAACATCTTTAGAGGTAAAACTTGACATTTTGGTAAGTGTAGCGGAAGAGATGATGCAAAATATCACCACAAGGAATGAGTATGATGTTCAAGACCATGGCTCGCTAATTGAAGAAAAATAAGTGGCTGATCCAAAACATTTTCTTTCTTATCCCATTTGTCATAGATCGGATAATGATTTTCTTATAGATCTTCTTGGAGAAGGAAGATCTGTTGATCTGACATGTATGCTTGATGATGTGTTTATACTGATGATTTCCCTAAGTTTGATCAATATGATGATGATTATGTTCTCCAAACGAAATCTAGTCTTATAGACAAAACAACAGTTGGTTCATGGAAGGAGGAAGTTCATTTTCAGCAACTCGAATACAGTGATCAGTCGATGCATATCAGCTATGGAAGTGAGGAGGAAAGTGCGGAAAATTTTGAAGTAAGTGAAGGATCTTTGCCTCTTTGTTTTACTTTGTTTCAGTTCATCAGAGAAAACTTTCGTGCAATCACGAATAAACCATAAATAAGTTTTGATCTAGACCATCTATAGGGCAATGAAATCCTTGTTCAAGAATTCTAATATCCAGATTTGCAACCCTCTAATGCCATTTAATTTCTGGTTGCACATGAAGAGATGGAAGCTGGAGCATATGATCAAATGATGCAAGATGACTCTGTACCATTATGTTTTGAATCATTTCAGTTTTTGAAGGGAATTTTTCATAGTATATCTTTGAATGAGCAACTTTTCGAAAATCATGAAATCTCATTGGAACTAAGAGAAATTGGGTTACAACAGTCTTTTCAAGTTTTTCATGATCCAATAGCTAATGTGTTGGATGATGTTTGCAATCAAAGTCCTTCTCCATTAGCTAACTTTGAGCTTGAAAAAATTATTGATACAAACTTGATCTGGCATCTGGTTTCTTTGTCATTTTCAGCAGGAGTCTCATCACAAAGCTCAGATGACAGTTTGCATTCATGGTATGAGGAGAAGAAAAGTAATCTAGTGGATGAGCTAAGTTCCAGTGCACATGAATTTAAAGATCCTCATGTAGTATTTTTGGAGTCGGATAGAGCATCCATATTATTCAAACTGGGAAAATTTGTATCTGTTTACAAGTTTTCATGGGAGTTGCATTTCAGTAGTTCTCTCTTGCTTCTCATAAGCAAGCACTTGCAGAGAATTAAAACAGTAGCCAGAATTCTTACTTGGTTGCATTGGTTGTTTCATTTCACTTGATCAGGTGAGGAATCGATCACTTAGAGTAGGGTGTGATTAATAAGCTCACAGAAGTGAGCATGGTTCAATTAGTTTCAGAGTTAGTTTGTGTCGTCAAGTCATCAATTTTCAGTCATGCATTTCAATTTAAGTTTTTGACCATATTGGCCCACATGGTTAGGCATTTGGTCTACAGTCTTCTTGACACCTCCAAGGAGTTGCCATTCCCAACAAGGCCGATGTTAGTGTCAGTATTTTCATCCTACCATCAGTGATAAAAAATCCTCTTTTCATATCATTTAAGGGGTCTGATTCAACAATTTTTTATCATTCCACTTGGTCATGCAAAAAATTAGTCACTGATGGTAGTCCTAGTCCAAAAACATCACTCTTCCCTAAATTTTATTACTTGCTAGCATAGTTTCATATCTTGTTGACTCTAAATCATCCATAAAGTTATTTTTATCATGCCATTTGTATCAGTCATGAGTTCATTATGTCATCTTGAAATTCAGTCCTTCAAGGTCTCTTAGGGTTTCACCACCAAGGTCAAAAGCTTGATGTTGAAAGGTAAATAAAGGCTAGTAAGGGTATGAGGATGACTGATAAAACAAGCATGATTATTTGTAATTCATAAGCTACTAAGTTATTATTTGTTTTAACCTAATGTAATTTTCACCTCAAAAACATGTTTTTGAGGTGAAAACATAGTATTTTAAGTTTATTTTTATTTCATATGTAATTTTAAGTTCCTATATGTAATAATGGATCTCAGCTACATCGGAGCATTTCTCCTTGGTACAAGACAAAAAAACACTGCAAAATTCAAGTTCAATTAAGCATTCATCCACCTGTCAAAAGGAAAGGGTCAGAAAATCAAGAGTAATTAAATGAAAAGGTGAAAGTGATAAAAACATTAGCAAAGAGGGTTTGAGGAGCTAAAGAATAAATTCAAGGGTGTATAAGTATCTTTTTGCCTTCATATCTTCTTTACTTCCCTCTTACCATGCGTTGAGCAAACCCCAGCAATGTTTTTTTGTAATTTGAGGTCCAAATCAATAGGAGTGGAGGCATTGTGCATTTCCTCTTAGCGCTACGCGTTTCCTCCTGGCATTGTGTGTTTCCTCTTGGTGCTGTGTGTTTCCTCTTGGCATTGCACATTTCCTCTTGGCGCTGCACACTCCCTTCAAGCACTACGCATTTGGTTGGTTTGGCCCCTGTTCATTCTTCAGAGTTCCTTATACCTCCTTAGCCTTAAAACAAGTGTCTCCTTCAAAACATCATTTTCCCTCTCTTCAAAGTTGTTTTCTCAATGATTTAAGAATGAAATCAAGATTGGTGTTGGTCTTACATTCAAAACCCTAGTTTTTCTCCTAAAACCCTCATTTTGCAAGCAAGATTCCCATTTCCTAAAATTACATGATTAATACCCTATATCCCCTTTCAGAGACCCCTATCCATATGCCTATCAAACTCCCCATCTACCTTTTCCTTCTCCTTTTTCCTTCCTGAACACTTGCATTCCCGTACCATTTACATAGGGTTTCATAACGAAGACACCATGGCTAATGAAGGATATAGTCCATACAGTGAAGAAGAGGGATCAGATAGAGAGGGAAACATAGGGGAGAGAAGGCCACATAAAGGAGGGAAAATTCATAGGTTTGAGCCCACAGATCTCAAAGAGCTCCTAGCTTCTCCTATGACAATGACATCCTTCAAATGGTTAGGGTGTTTTGAGTTTTGTGAGTAGCTCTGTTGGCTCCCTATAATACTAGTGATTACCCCATTACTATTGTAGTTATACCCCTTATTTATATTTTTGTGCCCCTATTTCTACATATTGTTATTTATGTGCCCCATAGAATCCCTCTATTATTATTTTTGTGGCTTTATATTATTATTGTTAGGTCGGCTGGATTATATTGTGACTCCTTAGACTCCTATATATAGAAAGGAGGTTTTGTCATTTGTATCATCCAAGAATTGTTCATTTACGTAATGTAAAGGAGGTTTCTCCTTCAAAGAGGCTGAATTCTAAGGCGTTGATCTTTCTTTTCTATCTTTTCTTGAGCTGGTTTCATAACATTTGGTATCAGAGCTTTGGATTCTAGGGTTTCGCTGCTCCAAACAGGTCATCGTGGCATTTTGCTATAACTTTTTTTCTGTGACGTTTCAGAAGTCACAAAAAAAACCCATTTGAGAAGAAATCGCACTAAACCTTGGGTCCGAATTTCAGAGTTTTTCGCGCGATATTTGTGGAGATATGATCTGAGGAAGTTGGTCTTTTTGCAGACTCCTGAATTACACTCAAAACAGGTGACCTGGGGAAAATCGTCATAACTTTCTTTCTGAGCATCGGATTGAAATTTTGTAAGAAGGTACAGAAAGAGGACGGACTGTAGTTTGCTTTTATATAATTTTCAGAGTCAAAGGTTGAAATAGTGATACGTGGCACGTCGTACAAGTTCGCTCTACTGAACTAGTCTATAATCAAGTTATTGTGGGAGATTTCGCATAACTCTTCCTTGGAGAATCCAATTTCGGTCAGACTTGTGGCATTGGAAAGAGGACACAGAGGGCTACTACAGGTCACAAATTCAGAACTAGATAATTAAAAAGTACAGAGATGCATCGGAGGCAATATCGAGCTCCTACAAAGTGAAAAAAGGTGTGTAGATTTTCTTTAATTTTTGCTTAAGCTTTGTTTGAAAATTTATTTTGAAGGAATTCAAAGGGCATATTAGAGAATTATTATCGGTAACTGATGCCCCGAGGAAAGAAAATGCAAACACCTAGTAAGGAACCTGAAAGCTCTAGCATGACTCATGAAGAAGAAGAAGAAATGCTACATGATATATCAAAATTACAAGAACAAGTGCAACAAATGTCACTTGCACAAAAAGCAACAGAATCTAAAATGGATGGTTTAAGGAAAGATGTAGAAGCTAAGATGGACAGTTTAAAGAAAGGTGTAGAAGCTGAGATGGATGTCATGGAAGCTAAGGTGAATGGCATGAACGTTAAAATTGATGGCATGGATGATAAGATGGATAAGTTGCTACAAGAAATGGTCACTAAGGGTGAAAGAGTACTAAAGGAAACTCATGATGAGAACAAAAGAAATGTTAATCATGATTCCATAGACTCTAATGTTGGATCGAAGACTCACCATGTTCCAAAAATCGATATGAGGAAGTTTGATGGCAAGGATCCCGCCACATGGATATTACAGATGGAGCAATTCTTCGATCTCAATAATGTGCAAAACACACAAAGGTACGTATGGCAACTTTATATTTGGAACCAAATCAGTTTGTATGGTATCAATGGCTTTGTTCTCGTAAACAATTTATCACTTGGGCAATTTTTACGGAAGAATTGATAGCACATTATGAGGATACAAAAAGCAACACTTTTTTTAGCCAATTGATAAGTCTCAAACAAAAGGGTTCAATAATGGAGCACATTGAGGAGTTCCAAAAATTGAACATAAGGGTAAAAGATATTCCAGAGGAGCATAGGATTGATGTGTTCATAGGGTCTTTAAAGGATAATATCCAACATGATGTGCGCCTTTGGGAACCTGATTCATTAGAGAAGGCATTCAGGTTAGCAAGAAAAATGGAAAGCAAAATTATGGCAACTAGGAAGCATACCATTCACAACTATAAAGACGGAAGTGTTGTTGCCCATAGTCTTCCACAACCTACAAGGTTGACACCACAACAATTGGAAGAAAAAAGAGCAAAAGGGCTTTGTTACAATTGTGATAGCAAATACACAAAAGGTCATAAGTGTGCTGAGAAGAAATTATTCTACATAGATTGTGAAGAGGAAGAAGAAAAGGAGCAAGAAAGGTCAAAAGAAGAGGATATATTCCAGGAACAAAGCCTAGATGAAGAACAAATAAATCCGACCATATCTTGTAATGCATTGGCGGGAATTACCACTCCTCAAACCATCAAGATAGAAGGACAAATCAAGAAGAAAAAGGTAATAGTGTTGATTGATTCAGGAAGCACCCACAATTTTATTCATTGTAGGGTAGCAAAAGAATTGAATTGCTTCCTATATCCAGCACCAGAGTGTCAAGTGATGATTGCAAATGGAGGAACAATAAATTGTTCTGGAAAGTGCCATAATATCAAGCTATCCATGGGAGAATATGTATTGACTAGCCCAATGCTTTCCATTCCAATGGGAGGTGCTGATGTTGTACTAGGAGTCCAATGGCTACAATCCTTGGGTACAATAGCTTTTAATTTTCAAGAACTTTTCATGAAATTTTCTGTGGAAGGAAAGGAAGTTGAATTAAGGGGTATTGCAGGGAAACCAGGAAAGATAATCAGCTCTAATGGCATGACAAAGCTTCTAAAAAAGGAGCAAAGAGGTGTAATTGCACAATTATGTTCGCTAGATGTTTCCACATTGGAATCATCTATTTCTCCAGATCTCCAAAAAGTCCTGGACAATCATTCCAAGGTATTTGAGACTCCCAAAGGTCTCCCACCTATGCGTGATCATGATCATGCTATTCATCTGATTCCAGGAAGTGTTCCTCCAAACATCAGGCCGTACAGATATCCATATGTCCAAAAAAGTGAAATTGAACGTATGGTTGCAGAAATGCTAGAGGCTGGTATAATTCAACCGAGTCAAAGTTCTTTCTCAGCTCCAGTAGTATTGGTGCACAAGAAGGATGGATCATGGCGCATGTGTCCAGATTATAGGGAGCTCAACAAGCTCACTATTAAAGATAAGTTCCCCATTCCTGTCATTGATGAATTACTGGATGAATTGCATGGATCAATTTACTTCACCAAGTTGGATCTTCGTTCGGGATATCATCAAATCAGAATGAAGATTGAAGACATTCCAAAAACGGCATTTAGAACTCATGAGGGTCATTATGAATTTTTGGTCATGCCTTTTGGCCTTACCAATGCACCTTCAACATTTCAAGGTTTGATGAATTCAATTTTCAAACCATTCCTTAGAAAATTTGTGTTAGTATTTTTTGATGATATACTAATCTACAGCAAGTCTTGGAAGGATCATGTTGAACATGTTGACAAGGTGCTACAACTATTGGAGGAGAAACAATTATATGCAAAAAGATCCAAATGTTTCTTTGGAGTCCAGGAGGTGGAATATTTGGGTCATATTGTATCTCATGAAGGAGTTAAGGTAGACCCTAGCAAAATTAAAGCCATTAAGGAATGGAAAATCCCCACATCCATAAAGCATCTGCGAGGATTTCTTGGGTTGACAGGGTATTATCGCAAGTTTGTTAAGAATTATGGGAGAATAGCAGCACCTCTAACAACATTATTGAAGAAAGATTCATTTTCATGGACTCCGGAAGCAACAAAGGCCTTTAAACATCTTAAAGAGGCAATGTGCCAAGCACCGTCTTAGCTACACCGGACTTCACAAAAACCTTTATTGTGGAATGTGATGCTTCAGGAAATGGAATTGGTGCTGTTCTAATGCAAGATGAAAGACCCATTGCTTTTGAAAGTCGTCCAATCAAGGGAAAGTTTTTAAGCAAAGCTATTTATGAGAAGGAAATGTTGGCAATACTCCATGCACTTAAGAAATGGCGACCCTACCTAATGGGAAGACACTTCAAGGTAAAAACGGATCATGATAGCCTTAAATACTTTTTAGAACAAAGATTATCCTCTGAAGAGCAACAAAAGTGGGTCACAAAGATGTTGGGTTATGACTTTGAAATCATCTACAAAAAAGGGAAGCAAAATGTGGTGGCAGATGCACTCTCAAGAAAGGATGAGGATGTGGAAGCATTGTTGTGTGCCATTTCTATTATCCAACCAGATTGGATAAACGAAGCAAAGGAGGAATGGAAGAATGACGAAGAAGTGTGGGCACTTATTCGAAAGCTACAACAAGATTCCAGTACTTCTGATACATTTAGCTGGCAAAATGATTCGTTATGGTACAAAGATCGCTTATACCTCTGTAAGAATTCCCAGCTAAAACAAAAGATTCTTATGGAATTGCACACTTCTCCCTTAGGAGGGCACTCAGGATTTTTAAAAACTTACCACAGGGTTAAGAAGGAATTTTTTTGGGATGGCCTTAAATCAGATATTCAAAAGTTTGTGGCGGAATGTTTGGTTTGCCAACAAAATAAAGTTGAAACAATTAAGACACCGGGTCTATTACAACCTTTATCCATTCCAAGCCAACGTTGGGAGGAGGTTTCAATGGATTTTATCACAGGTTTACCCAAGTCTGAGGGAAAGAGTGTCATCATGGTGGTAGTTGACAGACTTACCAAGTATGCACACTTTTGTGCATTATCACATCCATTTAAAGCCAGTACAGTTTCTACTGCATTTATGGAAACAGTTCAAAAGCTACATGGAAACCCAAAGATTATTGTAAGTGACAGAGATCCCATTTTCACTGGAAATTTTTGGACAGAATTATTTTCTTGTCTTGGTACTCAGTTAGCTCATAGCTCATCTTATCATCCTCAATCTGATGGGAAAACTGAGATAGTAAACAAATGTTTGGAAGGATATCTTCGTTGCTTTGTATCTGATAAACAGACACAATGGGTCAAATGGTTGCCTCTGGCTGAATGGTGGTATAACACTTCCTTCCATACAGCAACAAAAATGACCCCATTTATGGCACTTTATGGGTACCAACCACCATCCATCACATCATATTTAAGAGAAAATTCTAAGGTTCAGGCAGTGGAACATCACATCGAACATCAACAACAAGTCCTCCAACTCTTAAAGGATAACCTCGTGTTGGCACAAAATAGAATGAAACAACAGGCAGATCAACATCGCAGTGAAAGAAGTTTTGATGTAGGTGATTGGGTATTCCTACGGCTACAACCATATAAGAAAATGTCCCTAAAGCAAGCTAAGAAGGATAATAAATTATCACCAAAGTATTATGGTCCATACAAGGTGTTGGAAAAGATTGGTACTATGGCATACAAATTGGAGCTTCCTGCAGCTTCTCGATTGCACCCAGTTTTCCATGTTTCATGTTTAAAGAAGGTTATAGCCGACAAGCTCCCAGTTCAAACAATATTGCCAGAACTTGATGAGGAAGGAAAAATTATATTGGAACCGGAAGCAGTCACAGAAACAAGAACTCGACAGCTACGAAATCGATCAATTTCAGAGTATCTTATCAAGTGGAAGAACTTATCCGCTGAAGATTCCACATGGGAGGATGAGAATTTTATGCAGAAGTATCCAGAACTGCTCAAGCGTTGAGGACAACACTTTTTTGAAGGAGAGGGGCATGTTGGGTCCCTATAATACTAGTGATTACCCCATTACTATTGTAGTTATACCCCTTATTTATATTGTTGTGCCCCTATTACCCACATATTGTTATTTTTGTGCCCCATAGAATCCCTTTATTATTATTTTTGTGGCTTTATATTATTATTGTTAGGTCGGCTGGATTATATTGTGACTCCTTAGACTCCTATATATAGAAAGGAGGTTTTGTCATTTGTATCATCCAAGAATTGTTCATTTATGTAATGTAAAGGAGGTTTCCCCCTCGAAGAGGCTGAATTCTAAGGCGTTGATCTTTCTTTCCTATCTTTTCTTGAGTTGGTTTCATAACAAGCTCCAAGCAGTCCAGTACTGCCCTGAGTTGAATAAGATTTTTATAACCAAAATACAAGATAACCAGGTCACTCTTGCAGGCATAACCTTCACATTTTCTACTGCCATCATATAAGCTGCTACTGGGATTCTAGAAGTTGGGGGAAAATGGTTCAAGAAGGGTAAAATAGAAGGACATTTTTATGAACCATATCATCAAACCTAGGTATAAAAGTGAAATAAAAGGCTATTTTCCTTTCTCATACCTCCTTGACAGATATGCACCAATGATGAAGATTATAATGAAGTATGTTTCTTGTGAGGGTAGGTTCTGTACGGTCTATTCTTACCACATCTGGTTACTTATGCATTTTACTAGGGTTAAAATGCTCAATATACCCTACTATATTTTCAAGAGTGTTTAGAAGATGGCTTACATTGCTCAAAGAAGAGAATAAAAAGATCAAATGATGAGCTTATTTCACCATTCCCTTATAAATATCATAGTTCTTTATCAGCTTAAAGAACATAGCATTGCATGCAGTACATTTATAGCTAACCCCATTTTCACTTAACTTTCCACTCAAAATGTTCAAGACATTCCATCATCATCTCATCCACCAACCTCCATTCCTCCATCTCAGCCCATGCACTATTCATCTCATCCACCATCACCCCCATTATCACCATTCCATGGACCTATTCTTTCAATTGACAAGGAAGAGGATAGTGACAAATAAAAAAGTGATCAGAGTCAAAGCAGCAAGCTAGGAAGGGCTAATTTAGATACTATGGTGCACACCTATCAGAGAGGAAATAAGGAAGCTTTCTCCCCATAGATTGTGGGAGGGGTCTTGCTCTCTTCATCACCAAATTAGGTGCAGAAAGGAAAGGAAAAAGTGGTTGAAATAGAAATAAAAAAAAAAAAAAATAGGAAAAAGACCCCCATGAAACTAAGCAAGATTTTTACTTAGTCGACTTAAATGAGCAAGATGAAGAGGAAAAAACCAAAATGATCCTCAAAGAGCAATAAGAATTGATAGGTGAGTTGTAGGTGAATCTACAAAGAGAAAAATATATCATATCTTATAATGAACAAGAAAATAGGCAAGTGGAGACCAAGCATGAGCTTATGGAAGTTCAACTCATCAAAGTTAAAAGGGAAGCTGAAAAGATTAAAGTCCAACTTGAGGAAGCCTATGGTGACTATGGTGAGCCCATGGAGGAAAACATGCCCAGGAGGAGGCCTAGCGAGCTTTGGAGCTTGAAACAGAAAAATAAGCTCAACTTGCCAACCAACTCACCTTAAATGAACAATTGGGCATAATGATGAATGAAAACAAGGAATACTGGCTTGAGAGGGCTAACAATCATCTTGAGGACATGTTAGCTAAAGCTAATATAGATACAGAGGTTCAAAGAAGAATGCTAAAATACTATGCCATGAGAAACAAAATTGCTAGAGCCAAGCTCAAAAGGACTCATGCACAAATTGAGGCCTTAACTCATCAAAAGGAGAAGGACAAGCTTGACCTATTGGTGGAATCTTTGGTTCCACCTGTTATGCTCTGATATCATGTTAAACACACATGGGAAACATAAAATAGGAAAGATAAATCATGTGAGTACATATTTTATTAACAAGAAATATACATTTATAGTACATTGTTGTGACCGTTGGGATTCACATCCCAAGGTCTCTTGGACTCCTTTTGTCCATTCGGCTTCCACACTAACCCATTGAGGATTAGGTGTCCAACATCTCCATGCTTAGTCACCTTCATCATCAGCTATGTCAACCATTTTTGAAGACCCTGAACTCAGTTTTTTCTTTTGGCATTTCCCGTTTTTTCCAAGCAGTTTTTGTATCCGTTTTTTGGTCAAACGCACAATTCCTAGGGCATTGTACACTTTTTTGGTGGATATTTTGGAGGAATGGCCACCACCATTGGATTCAGAAGACCATTTACACTCAAGAAAACCATGTTTCCAGATCTGAAAGTCAAAATTACTAGGTGAAAAAGGCAAAAAATCATGTCTCTGCCTATTTTTTGAGCTAGGTGTTGTGCGTTTGAGCAGTCTTGGGAGATTGCAGTTTTACAGGGGCAAATCAAGCTCAAATTGGTATCTAGGGGCATTTTTGGAAACTAGATAGGACAAGCTTTCCAATGAGCTATCTTGAGCTAGATTTGGACATCACAAAGGTAGTTAGAATCCACCTTGAAGATGGCATTGCGCACTTCCATCGGGCGCTACGCATTTGACACTAGCGTTGTGCACTTGATAAGCAGCCAAATTTTTCACTGTTTCTCTTGGAAAATAATTTTCACCTATGGGATTTTGATTTTTCACTGATGTAATTCATAATGATGATGTAATTAAAGTGTATTTTTGTTACCTAGGGTAGATACATCAAATGAATGGCCTAAGTGGCATGTAACGAATCAGTTTGCTTCATCTTAGGGATGAGTCATCTTGACCACCGTAGTCTTTAGCTTTCAGTTCAGTGTTTTGTGAAACTTCTCCTCCTCTCATGGATTCGACCCCTGAGGCTAGGGTTAGTTGTTTTGAGGCCTATATTATGTATTTTCTCAGTCATTTTGTTGGTTGGATTCAGTGTAGATGCTCAGAGCTTGATTTTACACCTTTGTAAGGAGTTTGGCATGAAATTAATAAGAATTACAACTATTTTTATGGGATCCCTGTGGTATGGAGTTCTAGTACAGTTTCTTCTTTTGTGATTATATGTTTATATGTTTTATGTATTCCATCAATAATTTCATTGCTTCTAGTTGAATGTTTTCAAGTTTGATAGGTAGAATCCATTGTATCAGTGCTCTACCTTGGGAAATCATTCACCATTTCATGTTTTTTCTAGTCCAAGAAGGATTCATAATTGTCACATGCCCTTCTTAGCTTCTCACCAGTCTAAAACATATCACCTCATCAAGTCGTAGAGTGCTAATGCCTATGCCTACCTTGCCCCATAGAAGACCCTGCATTTCTAACCTAATTTTCCAGACGTAAACTTCCCAATTCCTTCTAACCCAGCTAAACCTCTACAAATCCAATCAAAACTTTCATGCTACTATACCTAGCCTAGAATCCTTTACTTGATCTCAGTCATCTTGACTAAGATGCTTACGGAGAGAGCCCTCTCCATGCTTAGTAGGGCTAGCTACGTGGCTAAGCTTGGTTTATGGTTACCATGTCATTACCTCCCTTCAGCCTGAGGTCAATCTAGGTGATAACATTCCCACTATTCTTTCCACAAATTGCTCCACATCCAACAGGATCCCACATTTTTTCTCCAAAAATCCGCTAATCGATTGAGAATTTTTCCATGCGGCGAGCCTTAATCTGTTGGCATTGACTGTCTTATCGCATATCGCAATTGGTAGAGTCCTACGGCTTATGGTCTATGAACAAGGTAGGTGATTGTGCGACTGCAATATTGGTGGACCCGATAGGACATTAAACTATAGCCTATAACATATTGCATCTGGATCCTTTATCTAATCACAATTGCAGACTACTGATGGTCTTATATATATGCAGGACCTGTCTTTTTGCGATATCGCAATGCAACCTGGTACCTAACAGGGGTCGATTCTGCATAACACTGACCCTTTGTCAATCTGTGATTGCATGGCAACCAAATACTTGCTTGGGTTGATTTCTGCAATGCCTTCCTTGTTGCAAAGTGCGCTTTTGATTTATCACATCACAACCTTGGCCTTGCTTGGGGCTGCTTCTTTAACATGAATACCCACGACATTCGATTTGTGATATGTGGGGGCCAATGGTGGCCTACCACTTAGCACGTCCTCAATCGCAGAAATACCTTACCACATCATCCAATCCTACCAGATAAGCAAGTCAACTTTGACTTGGTCTAACTTCTACATACGAACTCATATTTAAGTGTTGTTCACACCGTTGGAATCATAATGACGAGCTCTTTGATCTGAAGCTAATTTTAACAAAATTCTAACACTTTGATATTTGAACATAATTTTGAGCACCTGATTACTCCTCCCCATTTGAAGCTTTTGGGCCCCAAAAGATTATATTTAGTTATTGAACAAATGAGGTTATTGTTCTCTCACCTTCCCCTCTTCAATCCATTTAGCCTTTGATGGATTTGTATCTTTGAGACCCACTCGAAGATAATCAACATTTCCCCTCTCCGATGACCTCGTTCTTCTGTCAAGTATGGTGTCTTGCTGAAGTTCATCAAGAAATTCTGGAGAAAAATATTCAATTCATGGAATCTATACACTTTCTCCTTGATCTTCAATCAAAGGAGGCTCATACAATCACAAATTTTCAACATTAACAATGAAATAAATTTTTATATATGAAGGCAAATCAAGCTTGAAAGCATTATTACCAATCTTTTCCAGAATTTTAAATGGACCATAACATATTGGTTTTAGATTTTTACATGCACCTTGAAGCCTTTCCTTGCTAATTTGAAGCCAAACATCGTCACCTACTTGAAATTGATGATCCACATGATGCTTATCATGCATTGCCTTATACTTTCCTTGACTCTTTTCTAGTTGTTCTTGAACTGTTTGGTGAATCAAGTGAATTTTCTCAATGATTTTCTTTGCTCTATCTATGTCACTATGTCCATCTATAGCTACATCTTACTCAAAGATGAAATCCAAAGGTGATTTATGCAAATAACCAAGACATGCCTCAAAAGTCGAAGTTAGAGTAGAAGAGTGTCTTGCTCGGTTGTACGCATGTTGAATATAATGAAACTATTCATCCCACAAATTAGGATGTTTCCTATAATATCCTCTTAGAAAATGAATAACTATCATGTTAACCACTTCAGTTTGACCATCTGTTTGTGGATGGAAGGTTGTACTTTTCTTCAACTTGGTGTCCATCAATTTCCATAAATTTGACCAAAAATTCCCAACAAATCGGGAATCACGATCACTTACAATACAAGTAGGTAATCCAAAATGAACCCATACATTTGGAAAGAAAATTTGAGATGTTTGTTCAACTATAATTTGTTTTTTACAAGGCATTAATATGCACATCTTACTGAACCTATCCACAACTATGTACAAATAATCATAACCTTTTCTTGATAAAGGAAGACATCCTACAAAATCCATAGAAACACTCTCCCATGGACATGAAGGAACTATAAGTGGTGTGTACAATCCTAATTTCCTATTACTATGCTTACTAACTGCACATAATGAACAACCTCTAATAAAACATGACACACTTTCAATTATACGAGGTCAGTAAAAATTCCTCTGAAGATTTTCCATTGTTTTACTTACACCAAAATGTCCAGCTATAAGAGAAGTGTGTGCTTCCCTTATGACATTTACTCTCTCTCCCAGTGGAACAAATTTTTTTCCCAAATGATACAATAGATTATCATGTACATGGTAGTCTAATTCCTCAACTTGGTGGCCTTGACTCAAGTTTGAATATACTTCATGAAAGTCAGCATAATGTGTGTATTGTTCAATATAAATTTAAGGCAAAACATAATGGTTATTGAGTAAAATAGCTACATTAACAACCGATCTAGAAAGCATATTGACAAATCTATTATAAATACCTTTCTTCTACCTAATTACTAAGTGGAATTGGTATGACAATCCCATCCAATGAAAGTGCCTTGATTGCTACAATTTTGTTTGAGATTGCAGGTATTACAAAGGTTGATGAACAGTGTGAATAATGATTCTTTTCCCATTAAGTAATGCTTCCATTTCTTCACACTTTTCACCAATGAAATGGGCTTACCATGTTGTAAAAGAACTGCACCCATGTCATAGTCACTTGCATCTGTTTGTAATTCAAATGGTTGTCTCAAATCTGGCAATGCTAAAACTGGGGTTGAACTAATCTTTTGTTTTAAAGCATCAATTTTTTTTTTGTTTTACTTCCCACTGGAAGACAACCTTTAGGCTAGTCAAAGCATTTAGTGGAGTTGCTATGGAAGATAAATTGGCAATAAAATTCCTCCAATACTGCACTGCTCCCAGAGCATTCCTTACTTCTATGACTGATTTGGGTATTGGCCAATTCACAATGACAAAAACTTTAGAGGGGTCAAACATAAGCTCACCTCCTCCAACTATGTGGCCTAAATACACTAAGGAAGTTTTCTCGAATTCACATTTAGACATCTTCAGAAATAACTGTTCTTTTTTCAAGACATCCAACACTTTCCTCACATGCTTGAAATTCTCTTCTCGTGATTTGCTGAATATAAAAATATCATCTAAATAGACAGTTACAAACTCATCAAGAAAGGATCTTAAAACATCATTCATAACTCTCATGAATGTAGCTGGAGCATTGCAAGGACCAAAAGGCATAACAAACCACTCAAACAATCCCTATTTGGTTTTAAAAGAAGTCTTCCAAATATCCTCCTTAGCTATTCTAGCTTGATGATATCCAATTCTTAAGTTTAATTTAGTCAAATATTTTTCATTCTTAAAATGATCTAGCAAATCATCTATTTTGGGAAGTGGGTATCGATTCTTTATGGTAATTTTATTCAAAGCTCAATAATCTACACACATGCGCCAAGTTCCATCTTTCTTGGGTACCAAAATAATTGTTGAACCATATGGCAAAGTAGAGGGCCGAATTACACCTTTATCTAACAATTACTGGACTTGTTTCTTAATTTCTAAAAATTCCAGAATTGATGTTCGATACATACCGATATTTGGGAGTGAACATTCTTGTTGTAGTTGAATTTCATGTTAAATTCCCCTTTTTGGTGAAAACCCTTTTGGTTCTTGAAACACATCTTCATATTGATTTACCACATCAACCAATTTGGATTTCAACTTCACGTCATAGCCTACAAAGGATTCACACTCCGTGTCATTCTTCTACTTGATCATAAGGAGCACAAGGTTATTACTGGAATTGACCAATTGCTTCGTTTTCCCTACGCTTCGTAAAGACAGATTAAGATTTCTGAGATGGGCTCTCACGATATACTCCACTCAATATTTAAACAAATGATATTTGTTCTCAAATCTATGGAAAATGGCTTTTTGACCATACAGATATGGGCTTCCCAACACAATTCCAGAAATATCCAGTGGCACTACATTTAATTCGACTTCATCAACAAAATTGGTAGTAATAGAAAACCTGAAAATTCATTTCCTTGTGACCTAAAGATTTGCATCCTTGGTTATCCAATCCAATGGATATGGTGTATGATGAGGCATGGTTTCCAAATTCAACTTCTTCACTAAGTCTATAGAAATTAAATTTTCCTGGGATCCATTGTCAAACAGAATATCAATCTTGGTGTGTTTGGAAATAACTTTGATATGGAACAACTCAATTTTGTTTTCTTCATTTGAAGCATTGTTGGAGTTATTTTTTGCACTAGTTCTTGCCACAGCTTCCTCTTTGCTTGTTTTTGCCACGAATTTTCCTTTAGTGACTATGGCTGTAATCTTTGTTTTATCACCTAATTCGGAACCCAAGTCTTGTTGTACAACAACGTTTTTATTCAGTTTCCATTTATTGTTAAATTTCTTCAGTCTTAATTCACGATGAAGCTTCCATCAATGTGCTTTGCCATGCCCCTCTTTGGAACAATTCTTACACGCGGGTTTCTCCCCTTCTTTCATAACTTAAGCATTTTTCTTCTGCATTTTTTAGATACCTTTCCTTTTTCATCACTTTGGAATCGATTCTTCTTACCTTCTTCTTTTACATTTTTCTCTCTTGCTTGAGGTGTGTAGCTTGGACATAGACCTCATCAAGATTCATTGGATTAAACATAAGAATGGTGTGACAAAGATAGCTATGCAAACCTCATATGTATTTCAACAAAGTATCATGTGACTACAAGTCTACTCCTACCATAAGATCTCTTCTCCTAAACTCTTGAGTATACTGTTGCACATTTTGACCTTTTAACTATCCAAAATTTTCCCAATTCATGATAGCTTTTTGCATATGAGATAAAGAGTAGAATTGTATTTTTATAGCAACAATCAAATCAAACCAAGTAATAGAGATCTTACCATGTTTTTTGATCTCTCCTTGATTCCTTGCTTCCCACCAAATGAGTGTTGCACCCTCCATTCTCAATGAAGCCAACTAAATTTTGATATCATCCTCTTGAAGGTTCTAAATTCTAATACACCTCCAACTGACGAATCCAATTATCAGGCTTCTATGCATTCACTTCACCATTATACATGGGCAAGTCGAATTTAAAATCTAGTTTAAGTAGAGGTGATTTTCCAGCTCCTTTTCAAGAATGATGATGTGTATGAGTAAGGGTTGTATTAGTAGAAGAGTGTGAATGTTATTGTGAAGAAGAAGATGAAGAAGATGGTGGAGAGGGTTGAGGTTTGTCTCCATTCCCATTACCTCCTTTTCCATTACCTCCTCCTGAAGAGCCTTCTCCTTTGGGAGGTTTGGTACATTCTCCTTATAGCCTAATATTCTTCACTTCATATACAACCTTCACCATATCTGTCATATCACAAAAAGCCTTTCTAAAGGTCTTCTCATCTTATGCCATGTTTGTAGGTTCTCCTTCATGAGACATGATCTCTGGAGTTTTAGCTACAACTTGAGGCTGAACTGGTGTTAGAGATTATGGCAGCCTTTCTCTTCTCCCCCTTAACCCAATTTCAAGGCTTCCAACCTAATTTCCTTCACCTATTTTGAGTTTTAACCTTGTTAGCATGACACAAAACTGTCAAACAATACTCCTTCTTTGCACAAGCAAATATAGTAAGCAAAAACCAATGCTCTGATACCAACTTGATCTAAAATGGAGCAGATTAGTAATGTTGTGCTAATTCCCCATTTAGAATAAAACCCAATATGCATATCATTTTCTTATCAAGTGCTTAAGGATTCACCATTTTTGCTTAATTAACTGATTCCCATGAGAGTTTCTTATGTAAATGTTATAAACAATTTAACATAAAATATATGTTGAACAACATCAAAATACAACATACAAAACAAAGATTTGATGACGAGTTCACCCCTCTTGGGCTATGTCTCCTTGGTCCAACTTCCAATGCTGGGGCCTCTCTATTATGCTCAAAAGTACAACCCAAGTGTGTTTACAATGCTTAAACGCCTCTGAAACTTGTCTCAATGAGTTCAAAATACTAAAAAATGGCTATCTAGCCTCTTTTTGCAACCAATTTGGTGGAAAACTAAAGATGTTATGACTTATCCTAGTTCTCCCACTATTCATTCCACAAATTGCTCCACATCCGACAGGAACCCACATTTTTGCTCAAAAAATCTGCCATTAGAGGGAGAATTTTTCCACACGGTGGGCCTTAATCCATCAGCACCGACTGTATTATCGCACATTGCAATCGATAGAGTCCTACATCTTATGGTCTGTGAACAAGGTGGGAAATTGTACGATTGTGATATCAGCAGAACCGATGGGACATTAAACTACGACATATAATTTATCACATTCAGATCCTTTCGCTAATCGTAATCATGGAGTACCGACAGTCTTATATATATGCGGGGCCTGTGTTGTTGTGATATGAAATTATGATATCACATCACAACCTGGTACTTGCGAGGGGCTGATTCTTCATAACACTGACCCTCTGCTGATCTGCGATTGCGATCGCATCACAACCTGATACTTCGGGGTTGATTTCTACAATACCTTCCCTGTTGCGAAGTGCAATTGCGATTTATCACATCACAACCCTGGCCTTTCTTGGGGCTGATTCTTTAACACGGCCTACTCTTGACATGAAATTTACAGTATGTGGGGGCCAATGGCAGCCTACTACTTGGCACCTCCTCATTCGCTGAAAGGCCCTTCCACATCATCCAATCCTACCATGTAAGCAAGTCAAATCTAAACTTTGATTTTCTCTAACTTTTGCATACAAGCTTAGATTTGAGTGGCATTCACACTGTTGGAATCATAATGATGATTTCTTCAATCTGAAGCTAAGTTTTAAAAAAAATGGAACTTCGACTTTTTAGCATAATTTTGAGCACTTGATCACATATCAGAAATATGTAAGCTACAAGTATAAATAATATATCTGAGTATAGGGGTCTCATACTTATTTGAGATTCACTATGAGGTATTGTTTCCTTGTCACTTTCTTTCTAGTTTCATCCATTAGGCCATAGATACATTGTTCATTCATATACAAGTAGAACATGATAGGAGCCATACATAACCACTATCATAATACATATTCATAACCATCATAACAACAACAGAAATACGAAGGATACGATAGCCATAGAATCCACATATGAACCATTATATTAATCATAGAAGTATAAGGAGAGATAACCTCATATTAATGATGCAAAGTCCAAACCTGAGATGGGACTTCCACATTCCACCTAAGAATAGAATGGCTGAGACAAATCTCTCTTCATCCATTAACCCCCGTGCCATATTCCAAGCATGAATGTGGGATCTAATAGAACACATAAATCCAAAACCATATATGTGCTTGTAGAGGCCATCCAGCTCAACCCATCAAATAGTGATTCCACCTCAGGGTCAGACATCACAAAACCATCATCAGATCAGTCTCTATCCAAGCCTTCCAGGGCTCTAGAGTGTTTGTTCCAGCCGAGGCTCTAGGACTAGTAACTCAACCCACAACTTTTACGAGCTCCAGGCTCCAAGACTAGTAACTCAACCCACCAAGGGCTCCAGAGCCCTTTTCCAACCAAGGCTATAGGACTAGTAACTCAGCCCAAGTTGTTACAGGGCTCCAGAGAATTTATCCAACCAAGGCTCCAGTAACTAGTAACTCAACCCAAGAAAAAGAAACATGAGAATGAACCAAAACAAAACAATGAAATAAACCCACAGTCTCTAGAGCTATCCAAAAAATGGCAAGGCTAGGACATCCACTGTCAATCCTAACCATCATCCATGCCAATGACATATCACAACCAAAAAAATACATGCATATGTCATGCATGCAAAAACTAGTGAGTAAAGAACACATGCAACTCAGTACTTGCAAGAAAATCCCATTGTAGTTGTTGATCTTGATGTCCTCTTGCACTTTCCTACTCTTCCTTTTCCTTCTTTCTCCAAAAATCCAAGTATTCCACACCCTCCAAGAGTGCTCCAAGAAAACTCAAGTATCCAAGAGTATGAGAGAGAGACAATAATGAGAGAGCTCCAACACTGAAATGACCAAGCTTACCCACTAATCCTCATAATCCTTTTTATTAATTAGGCCTCTATTTTCTTCATTTTCCATTATTTTCCTTAATTTTCCTCCTTGCATGCAACATATGACCTTTCACCTCCCTTTTCTCCTAATTTCCATTATTTTCATAAATAAAATGCCAATTAATGTTTCTTTCCTTTCCAAATCCTTTTTCATTGCCTTTTCCAATTTCCTTAACCATAATAAATAGAATGAACACCCACTAGGATGTTTTACCCACCATTCATCTTGGAATATGTGTATCATCAACTATGGTCTTATATATTTTTACATGGATTTTTAACCAACATTGTTATAGAACCCTCCCCCTTGGGGGAACACTGTCATCAATGTTAAATGACACCTATAACCAGCAAGACCACTGAAAACAAAACATACTTCCCAAGGAGCTTTATAGCATAGCTCATTGTAGTATTTACAATGAACACCTACTAAAAATGACAAACATATCGTTTACTAGAGCTTTATAGCACAAATCATTACAGTATTTACAATAATAACCATGTATACACATATACACATTTCCTCCACCAAACAAATAATCATACTTCTATGGAGCTTTATAAATCTAGCTCAATACAATATTTACAATAATATACACATATGCACATATACACATTTTCTCATCCAACAAATAAAAGGATACGATGCTAATATCAATCAACAAAGGAATCTAGAGGCTCACACCTCCACCCTCAAAAGTAGTACCAGGATTCACCTCCTTCCAGGGAAGTCAAAAATCCATTGGCAAATTCAAAGTTGCATCCAATGTACAGTGCTATAATGTTGTGCCACTTGTCCTCTCAGTGAACATTTACTGGCTCATTGTTCCAAGGCGCACTCCCAATGTGCATATGATTCCATCTAGCAATTCTCATGACCAAAACAAATCCATCCCCGACCTTCCTTTCTCTGCTACATAGTCCCTCAGGCAACTTGTTCACTCCCTTCTGTGAAATCACACACCTTCCAAGTTCCACTGACACCCCTATTATGGGATGTCTAAACCCTGGAAAGTTTTCCTAGCATCGGAAGATATAAAAACCAAGGCATATTCTGCCTCAAACCATCATACCATTCATAGCATGCTCATGGAACTCAATGGACACTATTGGGTACCAGTGTCCCACAATGGCTCTACTCATTAATACTTTACCACAATGCTGCTACATTTTCCAATTCCTTTTGTGGTTGAAAATTCTTGCAGTTGATTTCAACCACCCAATGGGACATGTTCATGCATTCTTGTACTAAGCACATAATTTCCATTAGATTTAAAATAAACTGAAATAAATTCAAATCATAACTCATTGGTAGCTCATCAATAAGGTACACTTTCAATTCTATTTTCTTCCTGTCACAACAAGTAAAACTATAATCTTTGACCAAATCATCATGTATAAACATATCACATTAGGTTAGATCAAAATAAAACCATCATAGATCAAAATTATGAATCACATGCAATCATCATAAACCAAAATCATAGATAACATGCATAATAAAACTAAAATAAAATGTTTATACTTATCCTTTAATCAATGATTAGCTTTTGCCTTTGTCTTTATTCCGTGCGCACTCCAGATTGTTTTCCACACTCGACAAACACTTGGTTCCTTCTCCTCAACCATGTGCACATACACATAGTGTGCATCACACACATACAACCACACACGACATACAACACCATGTAATACATGCATCTATACCTAACACACAACACATACACCTACACCCAATGTATAACAAAACATAATACATGCACCTACACCCGGTGTAGACCACCACACAATACATACACTTACACCTAATGTACAACACATTGAATAAACATGTCATGATACCACTACTACACAATGCACATACATAATATTGCATGCCCATAGCACAACATGTATGACATGCACACAATTCCACATGTAAAACAATACCATATGTACAACATTTACACAGTACCACATGTACACAACACCACCTGCATAATATTTGCATGACATCACATGTACACATCACCACCCACACAACATGTACACAATGCCACATGTACATCATACCACCTATACAACGTGTACACAATGCCAAATGTACACAACACCACTGCTCATAGCAACACTTATACAATTATGCACACAACACCATATGTACATAGCACCAGTTGTAAAACATGCACACAACACCATATGCACACAACTACTGCATATCCATCATGTACATAGTACCATGTATACCCAACATTGCATATGCAATATTCACACAACACTATTTGTACCATCTTGTACATAACATTGCATAAACAACATGTACATGCATTATATACACCACATTGCATGTGCACAACATCACAAATGCAACATGTGCAACATATCAAACATATGCACAATAGTAGTACCACACATCCAAAACCAAATTGTCTCTACCAGAAAACCTTGCTTCTAGTGTCTCTCTACCATCCATGCTTATCCCAGCATGTCATGAATCTCACTTCTTTCATTCAGCTGATGTATCCCTCAAAATTACCTGTCATAACATAAACATAGGCATAATACAAGCATAGAACATCAATTCATATCCACATGATACTAACCTCATGTATTTTTCATTACTACTCTTCCCACCTAATTCGTCATAGACAAGGAACCTCTTCATGTCATTCACGTGCATAAGCACTCATTCCTCCACAAGAATAATCCATAACAACATTGTTGGAAGTGACATAGATACATACATAGATACATACATATACATAAACATTAGCATAAAACAAGCATGGTCCTATCAAACAATGACATACATACATACATGTATACATATATAAACATCAATATAATCATGATCACAACATAATTACAAGATATCATAAGGTCAAGGATAAGAGAACTCCCTTTATGTGTGCAACACATGTGCAACACTGAGAACAATAGTTCCCAACATAGACAAGGCATATGATGCCTCAAATCCATTCACCTTACCTTTCCAGTGATTATTTTGCCATCATCCATTATCCCAATGGGCCAAACCAATCCAACTAGTTGTCATACTCTTTCCTTCAACTACCCTTATACATGTACCAAGTTTCATCTAATTCTTTCGTTACTTGCTAGTTTTCATTCAAATCTCCCTAAGCTCCATCAACTTTCCTCTTTCCCAACCAATTCCCAAGACTCGAAACATAAAAGGAAAGCAAAAGAAACAAACAATAAGAAGACCATGAAAATCGATAACAATATGACACCACAACCAAAGTGGTAAGGCCTTGCACTAGAGATAAACAAAATTGAAAATCAAGCTAAACAAACAACTAAAGACCGAAGGCACGAGACTCAACATAAACCATGACTCAATCCCCATGGTTCCCAAGGAAAGCTCCACTCGAGCCTAGTTTAGAATTTCATGGTAGTCAATTTTCCATTCAATCCACTGCATCATACTATCATCAGCACATAAACATCAATGCATAAATAAACATAGAAATACATTGGTTAGCTTACCTTGTTGTGCCAATCATTTTTCTTGCAACTGAACACATCCATGTTATCTTTCAAGGGACTCCAATTCCCTTGACAGATCCACCTATAACTAGAAACTAGCTAATATACCTGTCAAATACATGTTCATGAATTTAGCACATATTTACATAATGTGAGACAAGATTAAGGTTAAGAACGCTTCTTGTATGCAAAGCACTCATTCATTTGGAATTAGGGTTTCCAAACATAGCTAAAGTAATTCTTGCCTAATTCCTTTCTTTTACCCTTTTAACTTTTTGCAATCTAGGCATACTATGTATTGTTGCATTACGAAACTATTAGTTATATAAACACATCAACTATTACCTTATCATGCTAATAGCAAGCATGTTTCCTACAACTCTTCACTCATGTCAACCACATGTTCTAAATATTAAGACAATCATATCTATCAATTTGAAATCAACCTTTACCAATACTAGAAATCATGTCATGATCCATAGTGAACTCATATTCACTAGACATTATGCTACAGAGATCACCTACTTATGCTCAAGTACATATCAACCGTCTCAACACATATGTGTTAGTACAATCATCTTAAAACAATATCATTTGAACACATACTCGTATTATGAAATTCATCAAACATTCAACCAACTTGCAAGCATACCATGTTAAATAAATCAACTAGATGACATAATAGACACCAAACACTCAAACACCAAACATATGACATAATCAAACAATGAAGCACCAAGTATACGACATAAGCAAACTCATACCTTAATGTGTCTCAGGGGAGGTTATATTTTCTGCACAATCAATCTAGTTAGCATGATATAACTTCACAACACATCATTTCAAACAAAAATAAGATCATGATATCCATACATCATAATCTCGTAAACATTTTATGTTCATGCACAACAATCACATATGCAAAGTCAATCAATATTAGTATGACACTGTATCAGATCATATTAACTCATACATGAATGCCATAACCCTAACTATCTTCATAAGCTAATCCAATTTAGCATGATACATATAACATCAAAATCCTAATCATCAAGTTAGTAGCATATAACAACAAGAAGTTATACATCATGCTCATTAACAACATATAACCTAATCATCAAGCTAACTATCATACAATAGCAAAACTTTAACCTATGAAATTATCAACAACAACATATAACATATAACATAATCATAACAAGTTAACCTATAACATACTTAGCAAGAACATATAATATAATCATCAAGTTATCTAACATATGACAACAATAGCAATGCATACAACCACATGTTACTACCATTCATGACTATATGACACATGTATATATGACTACACTGATTAACTAGTATCTACCATGCATGTAAGAACAACAACAATAAAAAGAGAAACATGTATATAACTCTAGTGCATATAATAAACATTAACCAACATACCTGCATGCCCACCATACAACCATGTATGATGACATGCTCTTGCCGTGAGGTCCAATGCTGCAACTTCACTTTGATGATTTGCATCTCTTTCTCTATCTCAACCAACACATTAGCACCATATCAGACCAATAACATCATGATGACCTAATTCCATACAATGAACCCATGCACAACAACCTACACCATGAAAATTCATGCACAAAAACATATAAACTCTGACATGAAAAATAATGCATATACACCTATACACTCATGATGACGCATCACACAAAAACACCATCAACCTTCACATGACGACATCACTACAACCATGATCAACACCATGCAAATGGAACAAGCACATGGTCCTACAACAAAAGAGACACACATGAAAATGACATGAATGCATGACCAACACACAACCCATCCAGTCTGAGGGG
Organism: Pinus tabuliformis; assembly: GCA_031772625.1. Lineage (NCBI taxonomy): Eukaryota > Viridiplantae > Streptophyta > Pinopsida > Pinales > Pinaceae > Pinus > Pinus tabuliformis. The sequence goes on along the minus strand of CM062819.1, from coordinate 1,018,441,697 downwards.
TGAACTATGCTCTGATACCACTCTGTAACACCCTCCTCCCACATCTACCCAAGAAACTAGACATCTGGGGCAAACACGCGATGAGAGGCCACAATGATATGATTTGACCTCTTATGTCATGTTAAGTAAGTGGAACCAGCGGAAACAATCCATACAAACATTCAACATCAACATTAGGACCTTCAGGAACCAATCCAACCTTTATGCCAACCAACCCCTATGTCCCACTGAGATTTTGGACCTCTTGACCTCTGGATGTTCTCATGCTATGGGTACGCCAACGTCTAGGGATCTTTGGATGCTCTCACCGACCTACAAGTCAGTGTCCATAGACTATGTTTCTCATTTTTGTGCCAACGTCCCCATGATTCAAGCCAAATTTTCAGGCTCAAAACCTAGGTCATTACCCAGAATTAAATGACACATTCAGAACAATAAGATAACTTGTAAATAATAGTACTAATTCAATTACTTGAATAAGAACTTGATCGGACCTCTCTAGCCATGACAAGTATTTCATCAGACACATCATGAATATGTAATCTATGATTGTAAATAACAGATATCAGCATAGGGGTCTGATACTTATCTGAGATTCACTATGAGGCATTATTTCCTTGTCACTTTATCTATAGTTTAATCCATTAGGCCATAGATACATTGTTCATTCATATACAAGTAAAACATGATAGGATCCATACATAAATAGTATCAAAATACATATTCATAACCAGCATAATAACAACACAAATACATAGGATACAATAGCCATAGAGTCCACATATAAACCAATATACTACTAATAGAAGTACAAGGAGAGATAACCTCATATTAATAATGCAAAATCCAACCTTGGGATGGGACTTCCACATTCCATCCGACCATAGAATGGATGGTTGCGCCAAATCTCTCTTCAACCATTCACCCCCATGGCATATTCCAAGCATGAATGTGGGATCTCATAGAACACATCAATCCAAAACCATCCAGGGATTCTAGAGGCCATCCACCTCAACCCATCAAATAGTGATTCCACCTCATGGTCATACATCACAAAACCATCATCAAATCAATCTCTATTGAAGCCTTCCAGGGCTCCAAAGCATTTGTTACATCCAAGGCTCTAGGGCTAGTAACTCAACCCACAACTTTTACTGGGCTCCAGAGCCTTAGTCCTACCAAGGCTCCAACACTAGTAACTCAACCCACCAAGGGCTCTAGAGAATTTTTCCAGCCAAGGCTATGGGACTATTAACTCAACCCAAGCTATTACAAGGCGCCATAGTGTTTTTCCAACCAAGTGTCCATGAACTACTAACTCAACCTAGGATAAGGAAACATGAGAACCAACAAAAAAAAAACAATGAAATAAACCCACAATCTCCATGGTTATTCAGGAAATGGGAAGGCTAGGAAATCCACTATCAATCTCGACCATCCTCCATGCCAATGAAAGATCACAAAATACAAACTACATGCACATTCCATGCATGACAATACTAGTGAGGAAAGCATATATGCAACTCGGTACCTGCAAGAAAATTCAGTTATAGGTCTTGATCCAAATGTTCCCTTGCACTTTCATTTGCCTTCTTTATGCAAAAATCCATGTATGCCATACCCTCCAAGAGTGATCCAATAAAACTCTAAGTATCCAAGAGTATAAGAGAGAGAGAGAGAGTAATGAGAGAGCTCCAACACTAAACTAACCAAGCTTACCCACTGATCCTCATAAGCCTTTTTATTAATGAGGCCTCTATTTTCTTCATTTTCTATTATTTTCCTTCATTTTCCTCCTCACATGCAACCTATGACCTTTCACCTTCGTTTTCTCCTAATTTCCATTATTTTCATAAATAAAATGCCAATTAATTCTTCATTAGGGGAATTGTGAGGTCTAAAATTGGCCTCCTAAGAAAATTATAAAATAATAGTGGAAATAATAAAATAATATTACATTACATCATCAAATTTTAGAGGGAAAAAAAAAAAAAAAAAAACTATTTTTTCAACTCGTATTTTCAAGTTATCTCACTATGGGTTTACTCAAATTTCGAGTAGCAACACTTGTTGGATGCATAATTTAATTCCTCATCTAAGTAGTACCCATGTTGCATACTTTTGATGGACCCTACTACATGAAAAAAGAGAGATACATGGAAAACATGATTGCAATCACATTTTTTCATGTATTTCTCATTTTTCGTGTAGCAGGGTCCATCAAAAGTATGAAAAATGGGTATTTATTTGATGAGGAATTCAATTAATCGAACGAGTACTCCTACTCAAAATTTTAGTAAAACCTTAGGGAGATAAGTTGACAATATGAGTTGAAAAAATAGTTTTATTAATTTATTACTTTTTAATCTTTTTACTTTTTTTACTCCAAAATTAGTGAATCATACCCCATGGTTGACATAATCATCTTGAATCTTATTGGTTCTTATAATGTTGAACCCGTTTTAGACCTCAAAATTCCCCTAATTCTTTCCTTTCCAAAGCCTTTGCTATTGACTTTGCCAATTTTGTTAGCCATAATAAACCGAATGAACACCAACTAGGATGTTTTACCAATCAAATCCAACATGATTTTACACAAAAGAAGGTTGGAAACCCTTTATTCACTCTTGACATCTTCACACTCCATGACCACAAAATGCGGAGACTTTACATAAAACATGGGCTTTGGTCCCAAAAACTTGGGCTTTAAACCCCAAAATTGACCCCAAGGGACCCGTTCCCAACAGGCCCCCAAAAAAAATCTAGTGACTCACCCTTGAGTCACTCTACTGGCATGGAGATCTTGTCACGAAGACCTCACAGCTCCACTTGTATGACTGCAACTTCGGCGGTGCACTATGTTGCCACCTTCTTCATCTGTTCGACCAACTACTCCGTTGCTGGCCCTGCGTCATCTACCTGCACATCAAAGCTCTTCTAGCATTCTTCATTCCAACGGAATGTGAAATCCTTCTTTAACCATTTTTCCATCAACACGGTGATCTATGCATAGCTCTTGATGAATTTCCTATAGTATTCAATATGCCCCAACATTTCATGCAACTGTTTTACACTCCATGGTACCTCCAAGTTGATTATGACTGTGATCTTCACAGGGTCTACCATCAAGCCTTGTATGCATACCACATGGCCCAACAAGATCCCAAAAGGGATACGAAACAAACATTTTGTCAGATTGAGCACAATTTGGTACCTCCGACATGTATCTAGCATCAAGCATAGACTTGCCACATGGCCCTTCACTAGTCCAAACATTGTCCAATCGTCAAAGTATACTTATAGAAATTTATGAATGAAATCCTTGAACGTCATGATGACTACGCACGAAAATATCATCGATGCATTCTTCAGCCCAAAAGGCATCACCATATACTAGAAGCATCCCCATTCAGTCACGAAAGGCGTCTTACTTCTATCCTCCTGCGTGATCTTGATCTGATGGTACCCAGAGAACCCATCAATGAATGAATATGCTTCCTAGATGCTAACATTATCCAAGACCTAATTAGGGAATGAAGTTGGGAAGGGATCATGCACGGAGACATTGTTAAATTTCTTGAGATCTACGCATATCCTTATTTCTTCCTTCTACTTCTTTTCCTGAACCACTATTGGGCTTACCCAATCAGATTCTTCTACCAGTTCAATAATACCTGCCATGAGCATCTTGTCTAACTCTAAGTGGACCCTTTCTTTATACTTTGAATTGAGGCAGTAAGGTCTTTGCTTCACAGGTTTTGCATCTGGCTTTAGGATGATCTTCATGACACCCAGGTCCCCTATTATCCCTTTTAGATCTGAAACTTTGTGGGAAACAGATCCTGATATTTGGGGATTAGTTTGATGACCGTATCTACTTTCACATTGTCCCAGTAGTCCCCAATATTTTCAAACTTCAGCTCTGCCTCCATGCCAATGTTCACCTGCCTGGTTTTGAGTGGCTTACTTAGTCTGGGTTCTCTAGATGTGGTCCTTCAACTTCATGGTGTCCTGCAGTCTTTGGAATATTAATCTTCCTCACGTCTTCATCTTCGTCTTCCGTTGTGACATTCTAGCACTCCAGCGGGTGGCTTAGCTAGGTGGTCTAATCATGTTGAATCAAATCTAGAGGATCCTGTGATATCCTAAAAATTTTCATCTTAACTTCCTGCAATGCTTCGTAGATAGATTAAAATCCATCCTCAAAACTGAACATAATAAAAAATCCTTGGCAAGATATCCCATTCTTCAGTGCCATGGCAAAGTTCCATCCCCAAGTACAAATTCATTGGTATAACATCCAAGGTATGAAAAAACAGATGGACCCATTGCGGTTGAGGCTTCACTCCATACACTTCAGTCCATTTGGCCAAATGGTCACACAGATCATTTCTCCCATCATATTTTTTTGTTAATCGCACCTTCGGATGACCAAAGCATACCCACATCACCCTTCTATATTCGATCCAATCATTAAAGCATCTTTGTGCATACCCCACCATCTTGTAGGCATAGCGCCCAATCTAATGCCTGGAAGTGATGCTTCTTTGGTAATTCCCTTCAAATGCATCCCAAAAGTGATCAACATTAGTTAACCCATCATAGTAAGGTAGATTTATTACCTCTAATGATACACAATGCAATGACTTGGTCATCATATTATAGCACAACATAGATACTTCATGCAAAAGATTCTGCGAGTGCTCCATTTCTTCGTCTGAATCTGATATGCAAGAGATATCATGGTCCCATACAATACGTCTGTCTGTTGTTGGATTCACCCAATCCTGATCTTGCGTCGTTATCTTGTAAATCTGGTCCAAATCGTCATCACTTTCATAATCGTGAACTGGTTCAATATAGCGTGGTTCTTCTGCAGGGTCTAGTGGCACCACAACGCGAAGTGAATTTTTCTCAAATATCATCTTTTGCTTCTTCAGGTTGATTACCCCATTCATTTCAGTGGCCTAATCGATCCTAAAAACCGTGGGGTAGGGATTGTTGTCATCCATAATGTCTATCACCTCAAAATTTGCTAGTGTGCTCGCACCTTCGGTATCAACTTCTATCCACTACAACCTCCCCATTTGGATGATTTTATTTAGATTCACCATCCTTAACTGAATCAGAGACCACTGTAGCACAGTTCTCCCCATTCTTTCCCATCTTTATTTCGGCAAAACATTCGTGTCAGACCCTAGGTCTAAGATAACCTGGTCAATTTCATATTCTCCTATTTGTGCGGTGAGTCTCATCTCATATCCAATCCATGCCTTATGCTTACCAAGGTTTCTGATTACACATGATTCATTAGTAGCATTTTCCTTGCTGACGCACCCATTGATCAGTTCCTGCAGTCCCTTCACCACCTTGTTATCACATAGTAGTTTCATGCAGTTCTCTAAGAACGTGGTAATCATGGATGGGTCCATTTCTTCGGTCAACTTCTCTTGACTTCCTGAGATAGAGGCCTCAGTGAATCTTTTCTTTGCTTCCATAAATGTTTCTTTTTCGTGTTCTAGATCAAACCCAGTCTCCTTTTCTGGTGCTTTGTGAACCCACTCACCTTCTTCGGGATGCTTCCCCTTATCCTCACTAGTCATAACTCCACTTTGCAGCACAATATTTAGCTTGGGGTCTTCCTCATGAGGCTCAGTGCTCATGATATGTAGGTTCTGAGTTGGTTGTGGAGGTTACACCCCTTTTTTGTGTATCTTGGCTAACGATATAGGGAAATCCTCCATTGCATGGTCAAACTGAGTACAATAGCAACATGACAGTCACGTCGGATTTAGGCAGTCTCGTACGTAGTGTCCCAGTCCTCCATAATTGTAACAAATAATTTAACCTCGACCTATACCAAGTCCTCCTCCACCACGACCTCAGTCGCACCCCTGATGCTCGCCTCATGCTACTCCAGCGCCTTGGTTTGGGGCCTACGTTTCTACCTGCACCATGTATTCAGGTTTCTTGTCCATCATTAATTTGTAACTTCAGCAATTGTGCTCATCATGACCCATAGATTGACAAAAGTTGTAGAAGAGTTGTTGCGCTATCTGTACAGATTTCTATAGCAAATGGAAATTGTTTGTTGCATGTTTCCCAGCTGCCTAACAGATAGCAGGCCCTGTACTTGGCCCTGCTGTAGCTTCAAGCCTTAGAGGCATTCATCCCCCTACTGAAACACAATTCATGAAAACCGGACAGTGATCTTTGACATGCCCCTGCCTTTTGCACTTTAGGCACCACACTTCTTCACGCACCTCTAGCCGAGCTGTTCTGTCTTTCTTCAAACGTTCCATTTCAAGGAAAACATTCTGCAACTGTGCGTGAATCTGCTGAACTCCCATATTAGAATCCTTCATTGGTGTCTCATGCAGTCTCATCGTGATTTCCAGAGCTTCCACCTGGGTCCCAATCTTTTATTGTGATAGCGTAACCCTTAGATGAGGCAGGAACGAGGCCATAAACCATTTGCGGTGCTTCCCATCAGTTAGATTCATGTTAGCTTCACTAATTGTACACTTCAATCTTTGATCCAAATCCCAGGACATCTCTCCAAGCTTCATCATGATTTACTTGAATCCCACAATTGATTGCACCACATAATTAGGTCTACTAAATTCCTTATTCAGCGTGTTCTAGATATCAGCCAATGCGGACGTTAGATTATCAGTGCGTTACTTAATGTACCAAGTGAGTTTCCGGTCATACAAAGCACTAACCAACTTTTCTTTCTTCGTTTGAACATCTGTGACACCCTGAGCTTCCCAAGCAGCCTTCGTGATGAACCAAAACTCGTTCGGATCTTCATTTCCTACGCCCTTGAACACAGGTAGCCTTACAGAGTTCACCATGTTGAATGATGGTGGAGGTGGCGGCGGTGTGGGTGAGGGATAAGAGGTGGAGGTGAGGATGGATGCAGTGTGGATGGATGATGTGAGGATGGAGGTGGTGTAGGTATTCGCAGGAATCTTTGTCTTATCAACTAAATAATGCTCATCAGAGAAGCTTATGTTGCTCCTTCATTGTCACTTAGAGGAGGCTCAATCAATGGGCTATATTCAAGGCATTTTCTTCCTCTATCCCTAAAAATCCTTCCACTTTACGTAGCCCAAACATCAAGGTAACTTCATAACCCGTATTTCACACAAGAGCATCTTAATCCAAGTATTTAATGATTTCAAATACTTACCTTGCGATCCCTTGAAGAAGCGACGCTCTGCTTCACTATAACTAGCCGAAGCATCGACCACGAACTCTGTTACAAACCCTCCTATGATGTGGTCAGGCCAATGATTGACAATGCACCCAATCTTATCTTCAGAGGCTTCCAATTTCCAAACTAACTCTGGGGTCCCGAAAATCAGACCGTCAAGACTCCACCTCCCTTTTCCATCTTCCAACTTTGCGATACACTCGTATAATTCAACCGGGAAGGAACAAAAGAAGATTTCATGTATCTCTGTGTACATAAATATGTCCAACCACTGTTCTTTCGTCAATCATGGATTCTTGTTTTCTTGTGCCATGAATTCATAGATATTTTTATCCAACCAGTCTTCGATCTCTTTATTAGCTGGATTCCAATGGTGCAACATCACACATCTCGTTATGCAGATCCCGGTCCTGGAAACAAAACCATTCGTTAGCTTGATGCACCCTGCTACACCACATTTTGTGAATGTCCCTGTACTCCCCGTCTATGATCCTGAAGAACCTCTACATTGTACCCAACATTCCTTCCCATCATAAAGAAACTCCTAGTATGTCCCTCTTCATGAGAAGAATAATTCCCCTTTGCATCATTTCCTAAGAATCTTCCTTCTATCCCAGTTTACAAGATCGGTACTACTGACCAGTTTTCTCGCATCGACTTACAGAGGTTAAAACTAACCCTCACACTGATCAGATTGACTAAGCCCTTTTCTAGTCATGTCAATCCTGTTTTGGAAGGTTTTTTAAATAAGGAGTCAAAGCTTCCATGTGTAGAAGCTTCGTAATGGAAGTCAGGTAGATGGTTGGGTCGGATAGAGCCAAGGAAATCAGTTTGGGCTTCTTTCCCCTATTAGGATGGAACAACCTCAAGAGATAAGACCTTCTCCCATGATGAGAGGAACCATCCCCCATCCATCCAAGCTATATAAGCCTCTCTTTTTCCCAAGAAAAAGCTAGTTGGAGTTTTAGAGCAAGTGTGAATAACCATCAAGTCATTTATAAATTCTAGCTTTCTAGTATGTGTTTGAGGGACAATAGTGTGATTTTGGTTTGGTTTGAGACTAGAGGGAAAGAGGCCTTAAAATTCCATTTGTTGGGGCTATCCATGAAGTTATAGAAGAAGTGTGGGAACCCAGATACGTCGTAGGAGACTAGCAATGTCAAGGAACTGGTTATAATCTCTTTCTGATTTATATTAATGCAACTATTGATTGATTTCCTACATGAAGTGTAATTTTACATATTTATGGCTTAATGTTCCTTGACTTATTAAGTAGGTTGAACACAATATTGCATGTCGTCATGTTTGTTGTTGTTGTTGTTGTTTGCTTGTTTTAGGTATTCAAAGGAAGGAAACAGAAGATAGCTGAAGTGAGGAAGAAGGACCATCACCAAGCGGAATAGCATTCTAAGAGGTAGGCCCTCTTAGTTGATTCTATCTTAAGGAGATTTTCCATAGGTTGTTTGTTTGTGGCTAGACCCTCTCTCGTGGGCTAGAGGAATTGTTTGTGTCTGCACTGACAATTTACTTGCACAACAAATTTGGGGCTTCGTTAGGGAGCCAATCCTTCTGTTTGATTGATTGTCATTTTATGGTTTTGTGTGAAATTTTCTAGTATCACCATTCCGCTTTAGTGTTCTCTGCTTTACCTAGTTTAATGCTCTGAGCCTGAAATTTACAGTGACAAGTCTAGTCCTAGCCTTTGAAAATTTTTATTTATTATTCCTTGAATCCTCAGTCAGCACATTTATTTTTCTAATAGTCACATCGATCAATGCGAGTTTCTCAAAAACAGTTGTGCTAGCCCCCTTTTGGCCCATGCTTTTAGTTAGGCAGTCGCGCTAATTCATGTAGGCGAAGATTAGGTTTTACCCTAGATCATATCTAGTGTGCCTAGGCCTTCTGATTTCTATCTCTGAGCTTGTTCTGATTGTGTTGTCCCTAGCTGGAAAGCTCTTTTAACTTGGTTTGTATGATTGGTTAATTTTCATTTCCTTTTCTTGGTTTCTTGAGTTCTTGGATGGTGTATAGCCCTAGGGAATCTAGGGCATCACCCATTCACTTGTTTTCCTACTCATAAAGTAAAGTCCATAGTCAAATTTTCTCCTTGAATTTAGTTTGATTAGTCCTTTCATTGCTTCGATTTCCATTTAACAAGTTTGAAAAGTTTTGTTTAGTGTTTCAACACCTCTTTTCAGGCACATATCAAATTGCCCATCTTGTTTTTGGTTCAATCTTTTCTTCATTAGTTTTCAAAGGAATTCCCTTTTATGCTCGCTTGTGATTGATTGTATTACGAATGTTTCATTGAAGTGTGAAGTGTTTGTGAAAGATTCATTCCATAATTTCATTGAAAATACATAATTCTAGTTTGTTGCATAAATATGTTACGTTAGTTAGCATCATTGAAGGCTAGAGTTGCATCGTCACTTGCATTGCAAAAGAAATGAATTCTCTTTATTAGTGAAAGGGATACTTGAAGTGAATTTGATAGGAAAGTTAGGAAATGGAAACAGTTTTTCATAATTTTTGTTTTCAAAAGGCGAAATAGTGAAAAATCATTTTTCTTTCAATTGCATTTTTTGTTGCATTTGAGTGTGATTTCTACTCTCATTAGTGTAGACAATTCATCGAATTGAAAGGGTCCTGTCTCATTTAGCTGCACATAGGTGTTTTTGAGTCTCATCGATAAGTCCTAAAAACCGAGACATAATTTCAAGATAAACTCTAAAATGTACTCAATTAACATAAGGCACATTTTAAATCTGATGATCACATCTTAGAAGGTCCATGCTAGATATGTGTTCTAGTATCTTAAAACCTAGCAGCTGTCATTTACTTTAGCACTAGACAGTGCTAGTACGGACTTGTGCTCCCTGTACCATCGAGTATATAAAGGGAGACCCCACTAGGTTGCAATCCTTTATCCATAGGAAGCCGAGTCTGTTGCCTTGTAAATTTCATACACCAAACACAACATTCGAGGAGATTGCCTACCCATACTTCTCGGTTCGTCGGGAGCTATTCTATAGTTCACAGTTACCTGATAATCCTTTTTACCTAGATCATCCTGAGTAGTCATTTTGATCTTTTTGACTCCCTAAATATAAAATATAACCCGAGCACTTGTCCTTTCAAGCTATTTTCAAACCAAAATTGATAGAGTCACCTTTGCTTCTTTCTGGACTCTTAAAACATGAAAGAGCACCAATTTTTTTGTGTCTTAAAAAACTATTTCCCATGATCTTATAACATCTCTATTAGTTGTTTTTAGACCACACCATCAGTATACCTTTAAATACATTTTAAAGCCCCTGAAATTGATCTCTCTTTTGGTTATTGGAGACAAGATCATCGTGGTTGAACCAACTGGTTCACCTAGTTCTTCTTCCTCTCCTCTCTCTAAAAGATTGTCTGAGGAGCATTTTCCTAAATTTCCACAGTTGCTTGAGGACCAAGGTGTTGAGCTTGGAATTGTTTTGAGTATTCAACTTTTGTCATCTCATCCTCCCCCTTCAAATACTGGGTCACTTTCTGACATTGGCCTGGAATCTCTTGATAACCCTATCCAAGCTCTCGAGAATCCATTGACTTCTGAAGGTTAGCTTTGACTAGTTGTTTATCCTCTAAATCCTTTGTTTGATCCTGTTGTGATATCACCATAGAGTCTATACAGTCCGTACGATCAGCTGGGTATTCCTTTTGAATTATCCCCTCGAACATCTTCAGTAGTCCGTTGTCGTCTGTTTTCACCCATGGAATTAGAAGGTGAAATCTGAGTCTCCTCTCCGGGTCACTTGGAGGTTTCCACTCCACACACAGTCGAGGAGTAGGAATATCCTTTCCCCCTTGAAGTTTTCCCTTACACAGGAAGCATTCCAACTAGTGTTCATCCTGATTTACCGCGTAATTATGTGAATTTACCTCAGATGGTTTTAAGCACGCCTACTGCCTCATCATTGTAACACAACCCCATTTGGGTGTCTTACACTATGCCTACTACAGGTCCATTCATTCATAACCCAACCACCAAACAAATGGCGATTTCTATAGTCACTTCAGTCCATGTGCAATGCACCATTCCCAATCCTCTTGTCTCATCGGTCCAGGTGACCTATCCAGTTCAACTAGCAATCTCAAGTCATGTCATTGTTAGTTCTTCAATCCCTCCAGTAAGTGGACAAGTTGTTCCACCACTTGGCGGGTAGAGTTCGAATGTTTCTATGATGTCTGGCACAACCAGTTTGAGTGGCTCACATCCTCACATGGTTGGGATGAACAAACCCTCTTCGGGTTCCATTTCAAATCCTGTTGGTCCTGCTGGATCAAGTAATGTCCAGTACCAACAACCCAATGTTTGTCCATATGGGTTAAGTCACGTCCAGTACCAATAGCTCAATATGGCTCAAGGTCAGTACCAACCTCCTTATGTTCCATATGGTTCACAATTGATGGCTCATTTGTCATACATCCCTCAACCTGGACCCTATGTCCAACCTGGTCCATCCGCCGCGTTTGGTCGGTATGGCCAGATATAATTCAGGAACTTTCAAGCTATCATTCTGGGAACTGTACAAGTACCTTTGCAGTAGCAAGGACAACTCCTACAACAGCAAGGGAAACCTTCATTGTAGTAGGGTCCATCCATGTAGTAGCAAGGCCAGATCATGCCGCAGTGAGGACAACTACAACAACCACAGGGGAAACCCTCACAAAAGTTGCAGCAACCCATGCAGCCATAGATGCAATATGCACTGCAATCCTCCCAGCCTATGCCTTTGCAAGCTCATCCTCTGTAACCACAGGGATAGCCTTTACAGCTGCAAGGTAAAATCTTGTAGCCACAAGATCAATCCAGGCAACAATAACCCTTATACTCATATCAACAAGGTCAACCCTTGCAAGGGCAAGGCCAGGGTCAGTCCTGTAGCAGCAAGCAAAGAATGCTTATGTCCAAGGACAGCAAGCACAAAATACTTACATCCAAGGGCAGCAAGTCCAATACCTGTTTTTCTAGGGGCAACAGGTCCAAAACCCTTATTCTTAGGGACATCAAGTGCAAAATCAGTATGTCTAATGCTAATAGGCTCAACATCCTTTTAACCAATATGTTTCTTATCAACATCCTCTAGCCAGACAGTTTCAAGGCTTTCAAGGTCGGAATCCTCCCTAAGGGAAAGGTATCCTATAGTGGGGGGGAAATCAAATGCCTTATGGACAAAACCCTCCACTTTGGGGACTAAATCCTTACTATCAAGGATGGGTCCTACCATTTGGAGCCCATTATCGACCTCAAATGCCTCTCAATACCCAATTTCCATTCTTGCCTACACTGGAATTTCCAGATGTGTCTACACTCACGAATGATCTGATTCTTCATTCACCATAATGGCCTCTGGTTTCGTCCAAGATTCCCAGTGATTTTCCAAAGTTTGAAGGAAAAGTGAAAGAGGACCCTCAAGCCTACGTGATGAATTATCACCTCTAGAGCTCCTTGAATTCCTACGTTGATTATTCCATTCATCTTCATCTTTTCGAATGAACTCTTACAGGAGCTGTAGCCAAGTGGTATATCAAGCTCCACCGGAATACCTATCATGACTTTAACACTCTCACCATGGCCTTTCTCACACATTTCCAGTTGCTAGTTCACTATGAAACTAGCACCCATTTGTTAACGTAACTTAATCAAGACACAACGAATCACATCTCCGATCACATCCATGAATGGAGATGTAGGCACTATCTGATTATGTTTGAAATTGCTAATCAGTTTCTGACCAAGTGGTTCACCAAATCATTTGTCAAAAAAATTGCTAAGGACATTCCTATGGGTCGATATGTCACTGGGGTACAAGCCATCGCACATGCCTAGTATCTAGACCTTGTCTATTCATAGTCTGACATGTTATATGATGTGTTACCAAATGTGCCCAGACCATCATCTAATATGATGACATTTAAGTCCCCCGCTACCCCTCCTATTGATGGAGTAATTGGTTCAATGACTCAGACCCCTGCAAAATATTCTTCCAAACAGAAGTCGGTCTCCAACACCGCTCCCAATGACTCCTCTTGCAATGTATTTGGCCTTGGTAAAACCTCAGAGGTTCACGCTATCCAGTCTACCACAATGGATAAATCCTCTAAAGGTAAGAAGAAAGGTAAAGGCAAGGGTAAAGCTGATGCCCGAAAACAAGTTCCTCTTAAACCATCTACAGGTGTTTCTTCCCAATGGAAACCTAAGTATCCATGCCTCATTTGTGAGGAGGATCACTATACTAAGGATTTTCCTAGACGGTCTGAAGTTAGTCGTTTGCTCAAAGGGACCTCAGCTGTCCTAAAAGATCCCTTTCCATCCTAGTAGACTCAAATGGTAGACCAACCTTAGTCATCTTCTTCCTTGGGTTCACAAGTGTTCATGATTAGTACCCCGATCAACGTGGCTACCAGGTCAAAAGATTATCAAACTCCTACCCTATCATCGGGGAAAGAAAAAGAAGGTACCCCTTCTTCTTCTGCCCCATCTAGTTCTAGTCCTCTCCATATAGAGCAACGTAATCCTAATTCCACCATTTGACCACCTTCTTGAGGTGTGCTTCGAAAGTCCTCGTACAATCCCAACGCTCGAGCTTCTCAACATTATAACATTGTTGAATATTTTTTCGGCCTCACCTTTGATATACTCTGATCATCCTATTTCAAGAACACATCTCAATGTGTATTCTCAATCCCTGTGGCTTGGTTCTTTGGAATCCCCCAATCCCTTAGCCAAGGCTTTTGTTTGTGACAAAAGTCTCATGGAAGTAATGTCTCTAGAGGAAGTACCTTGGAATGACACTGATTATCATTCCTCATTCTTGCCTAGCCTCGTGGTCATATCTATTTGTATCGAGGAGTTCTCCTCTTAGTTCCCATCCCTGCCACTTTAGACACCAATCATGACTCACAAAGTTTGGTCAAAATGTAACATGGGTAGCATTACCAAAACAATGCCAATTTATATTTCTGCCAAACCTGGTGTCGTTGAAAATGTCGATAATGGGGTAACTTGTTCTCTAGAAGAGATCAAGATCTATACTCGTCTATTCCAAGAATTCTACGATGTTTTCACATGGTGATATGAAGAAATGCATGGCATTGGCCCAAGTATAGTCATGCACGAGATCCAAGCTTATCCTCATGTGAAACCTGTTCACCAACTTCTTCGTCCAGTGCACTCTAGAAAAGCGGCCACCATTAAGGGTGACGTTGAAAAACTTCTGAAAGTTGGATTTTATTTATCTGATCCCTCTTATCGATTGGGTGTTGAATATTGTATTGGTGAAAAATAAGTAAGACACTATTCACGTTTGCGTCAATTATCGTGATCTCAATTGTGCCTATCCTAAAGAGACCCTTCATTGACCAGATCATTGCCAAATGTGTTGGGAGTGAATCCTTTTCTTTTATGGATGGTTTTTCTGGCTACAACCAGATAAACATTATGTTGGATGATCAAGATAAGACAACCTTCATCTGTCCATGGGGGACTTGCGTACAAAAATCTCCCTTTTGGCCTTAAGAATGATGGGGCCACATTCTAGAGAGAAATATCTTATGCCTTCCATGACATTCGAAACATCGTTCAACCTTACTTGTATGATCTCCCCGCTCATTCTCGTAACTTCCATGATCACCCTGATCATCTCCAGGAAAATTTTCTTCGTTGTAGACACTACGACATCCGACTGAATCTGCATAAATATGTCTTCTGTGTCGAATCCGGATGACTCCTTGGCTTTATCGTTTATAAGGAATGCATTTTCCTTGATCCTCTTAAAGTTGAGGTCATAGTTAATATACCCCCTCCATCTTCATTGCATAAACTCCATAGCCTACAGGGAAAAGCAAGTTGCCTCTGTCATTTCGTACCAAACTATGCTAAGCTCTCTTCAAGGTTCACCCGGTTCCTGAAGCAAGGAACCTCGTTTGTCTAGGATGAGGTTTCTAAAAAGTCTTTCGATGAGCTAAAAACTATCCTCATTAATGCTCCTTTAGTGCATCCCCAGAACTATCATCATGATTACCTCCTTTATCTAGTTACAGCCTCTAGTACTATCGCCATGGCACTAGTACAAGACAATGATGAAGGCAGTGAACATGTTATTTAAGACCTCAGTCACAATCTCCTCAACACTAAGACACGTAATGCTCATGTCAAGATGATGGCTTTGGCTGCCATACAGGCTATTCAGCGCTTTCGGCGTTACATTCTCCTCCTCACTACCACTGTGATTTCAGAATGCAACCCCATGACCTGCATCCTGACTCATCAGTTGCTAGGGGGAAAATATTTGAAATGGATTGTTATCTTCGAAGAATTTTATTTGGTGTTTACAACTGCCAAATCTAAGAAATCAATGGTCTTTTCTGAGTTGATTTTCTCCCTTCCCTCCGCTTCTCTCCCTGCTGGTGCAGATGAGCAGCTCCCAGGCGAGACTCTTTTCTTAATTAGCACTCTCGACCCCTGGTACAGTGATATCATTGTATATATCCAAACATCCACCTTCTGGTCTGCATTGACCAACGATGATCGTCGACGCTTTCAGCATCAATCTCAACCTTACAATATCATTAGAGATACCTTATACCGCATCGGTGTTGATTCAATTCGTCGCCACTATCTCACTCTTGAGGAGGCTGAGAGAGTCTTGAATGACTATCATCCTGGCACATGTGACGGTCACCTGTATGGATATGATATTGCTCAAAAAATACTTCGCACTGGTTGCTTTTGGCCCTCTATCTTCAAAGATTTCATCCTTGCCATTCGCATGTGCCATGAGTGCCAAATTTATTAGCGTAAGATGCATGCCCCACCAGCTCACCTACACCCTGTTATTACCATCAGTCCTTTTGCCAAATGGGGCATCGACTATATTACCTATAACCCTCGTTCAGTCAAGGATCATTTCACCAAATGGGCTGAAGCGATGCCTACATAATCTGCGGATGGTAAAATGACAGCTCAATTTCTATTCAATCATGTTATTTCCAGGTTTGGAGTGCCTCAGGCCATTGTCACTGACCATGGCTCCCATTTTCAAGATTACATGATGGTTGAGTTGACCTCTACATCAAGCTTGTGCCACATTGGCTTAAACCCATACTACCCTTAGGTCAATGGCCAAGTTGAAGCTGTGAACAAAGTCTTGGTCACGATGCTTCAGCACATCATTGGGATGCACAAGTCAAATTGGAATCTCATGCTCTTTTTAGCTCTGTAGGCTTACCAAAACTTGACCAAGGATGCAACTGGATTCACACCATTCCATCTAGTCAATGGTTTGGAAGCAACTTTACCGATTGAGTGCGAAATTCCATCCCTCAAGATGGTGATGCAGGAGCATCTGAACTTAGCTAGCAATGTGAAATTTTTTTCACATGTTGTGGCTAAACAAGTTGAATTTTATTGAACCTGATTGGTCAAAAGTCAATTTTATTGAGAGGGTTGGATCTCTCAAGAAATGAGTTGTATTTCATTATTATAATAGTTGGAAATTGTCTTATGTTAGGTTCAAAGATAAGTTGTTAGCACAGGTTTATGGTAGAGCTAGGAATTAGAGATTTAATGTTAGATTGATTAAAAATAGAGATTGAGTTGTTAAGCACAGTTAGAGTAATCTTCAATTGAATAAAGGAAGAAAAAATGTAATATAGAGAGAGATAGAGGGACTGAGAAAGAGGACTGAGTGGAGTGAGAGTCAAGAAATAGTGTGTGGATTTCCATTGAAACAAAGGTCTTTTTATTTGTTGTAATTGAGCCAAGGCCGAGACTCTGTAATCTCTTTTATTATGAATAGTTGATTTTGTGAGTGTGATTAATTATCAAGCCTGTGGAAATCCTCGTTGTGCTTTTGTTTCTTTGTATTCGGGATAGGGTTGATGATTTCTCTGTTTTCATGCTTCGTAATAGAAAACACAGAGTTAATAGAAAAATCACGGGCCTTTGTACTTTTAACAGTGTTGAATTGGATAAGTTCTCAGCCATTGATTCCAGTTTGAACCAATGGAGCGAACCTTCCCCAACCATTGGATCACCATATATTGCATCGCAAGATTATTTAATAGAAGAGCGGGTTTTAAACAGTGAAAGTGGTATTTCGGGTGGACCAAAAGCTATAAGTTGTATTTCGAGGAAGGCCTCTGATTCCACTAACTACATGACACGTAGCACTTGGGTGGAAAGAGAAAACCACAGATTCAGGCGGTTACCCTCCATGCAATTTGTGCCTCCAAAATCCTTGTGAACAGTTGGATTTGGCGTGAGTGGATCAACAGTGGAGGATCAATGGACGACTTTGATTTTTCGGAGTGAATATTGATCATTGGATCAATTATATTGTGATCTATGGTGAATCGTGATAACTTCTATTTTAAAAGGGTAAATCATTATTTTGGGCCTTTTTCAAAAGGCATTCTGGTTATAAAGGAAAAGGTCGGATTTCTAAAGAAAAAGTGGATCACGGGGTGATTGTTGAGACCTATCAAACGATTAATTCCTGCGTCATTTGTGGTACCAAAGCACAGAGATTAAGGTTGATTGCAAAAAAAATGTCGTCGAGGAGTGGAGCTGGCATTGGTCGAGGAAGACCTGAAGCAAATGCAATACTGCTGGAAGAGATCCGAAGTCTACGTATGAGAATGGAAACAATTGAGACTGCTCAGAGAAGAACACCTGATGAAGGAGCTAACAGTACTAAAGAAGAATCTTCTGAGGAAGAAGAGGAGGAGGAAAATGAAACTACCAGAGTTATCATGATGTTGGCAAAAATAGGAGGAAAACCAAAGATGGAAATTCCTACGTATGAAGGGATTATAAATGCAGAAGTGATAATGGATTGGATCAATTCATTAGACAAATATTTTGACTATCGAGAGGAAGCTGACGACAAAAAGAAGGTGAAATTTGTAGTTACCAGATTGAATGATCATGCAGCTATTTGGTGGGATGAATTACAAACATCCAGAATGAGGAAAGGAAAGTCCAAGATCAAGCAATGGGACAAAATGGTGAGTAAAATGGAAGCCAAATTTATGCCTAAGGATTATCAGTTAAATCTTTTCAAACAATTGAAAAATTCAAGGAAAAAAGGAATGTCTGTTAAGGAATACACAAAAGAGTTTTGTAGACTGAGTATTAGAGTAGGACACGCAGAAGATGACATGGAAAAGGTAGCTAGATATATCAATGGCTTAAGGTATGACATCCAAGATGAGATCAGCTTGTTAAGTCTGAAGACTACTGAAGATGCATATCAAGCAGGTTTGAAGGCAGAAGAGAAGATGCTGAGAAAACAGAATCAGAGAAATAGAGGAAGAAGCTCAGTAAGAGGTAGAGGAACTACCAGACCAAGGGGACAACAACATCAGCATGAAGCAAGCAGCTCAAGTAGCAAACCACCACAAAGGGCAGAATTTAACAAAGGGAGATTTGCACCTAGAGGAAGAAGCCGAGGAAGAGATGTTCGATGTTGCACATATGGAGAATGGGAACATGTGTCATGGGACTATCCTCATAATAAACTAGCAAGTCAGAGGAATGTGAATGTGGCTGAGGCAAAGCCAAAACCACCTCCACTTATGGAAAAGGAAGAATCCCCTGAAGTAGGAGAATCCTTGTTATTGAGGAGGACCTTGCTTAAGACAAAAAAGGAGATTGAAGAACCAACGTAGAGGAAGAGTTTATTTAGAACTACTTGTAAATCAAAAGGCAAGTGTTGTAAAGTAATAATTGAAAATGGAAGCACTGACAGCCTTGTTTCTATAGAGATGGTAGACAAGCTTGGACTAGCAAAGACAATACACCCTACTCCTTACAAAGTATCATGGTTACAGAAAGGACATCAAATTATTGTGACAGAACAATGCAAGGTTGAGATAAAAATTATTACATATAAAGATGTGATATTATTTGATGTAATGCCCATGGATGTATGCCATGTATTACTGGGAAGACCGTGGAACATTGATTGAAAAGCTATTCATGATGGGAGGAGAAGCACTTATACTCTGGAGAAGGATGGAACTAAACATACATTGTTGCCATTGAAGGACGATGCTGACAAAGGAACACATAGAAGTAGTGTTATGCTGATGAGTGGAGAGAGTTGTTATGAGAGGTTGAAAAAGGTGAAGAAATGCATTTTGTTGTCATAGGGAGACCTAAGGTAATTTTGACTTCCACAAACCTAGACTATTTACCTGAGGAAATCAAAACTTTGTTGAATTAATTTGCTGATGTTGTTGTGGATGAATTGACAAATGCATTGCCACCGATCAGGAGTATTAGTCATCATATTGATCTAATACTAGGAGCAAGTTTTCCAAACAAAGCAGCATACAGATTAACACCTCAGGAGAATGAAAAAGTTAGAAAACAAGTGCAGGAGCTGATGGATAAGGGGCTAATCAAAGAAATTCTTAGTCCATGTGTTGTACCAATAATACTCAGTCCAAAGAAAGGAGGTGAATGGTGAATGTGTACATATTATAGAGCTATATAAAAGATCACTATCAAGTATATATTTCCTTTACCACACATAGATGATTTGATGGATAGTTTGAGTGGATCAAAATATTTTACTAAAATAGATTTGAAGAGTGGATATCATCAAATAAGAATTCTAGAAGACAATAAGTGGAAGACTGCATTTAAAACAAATAGTGGGTTGTATGAGTGGTTAGTGATTCCTTTTGGAATCACTAATGAACCTAGCACATTCATGAGATTGATGAATGAAGTTTTGAAGGAATATGAAGGCAAGTTTGTTGTTGTTTATCTTGATGATATTCTAGTCTTTAGTAGAAGTAAAGAAGAACATCTAGAGCATCTTAAGTTGGTTCTAAGAACTCTGCAGAAAGAGAAACTACTGATAAATCTGAAGAAATGTAGTTTCATGAAGGAAGAATTAATTTACTTGGGATTTGTAGTTTCTAAAGAAGGATTGAAAATGGATCTAGAGAAAGTCCAAGTAATTTGGAACTGGCCTATTCCAATAAATATATTTGAGGTAAGGAGCTTCCATGGTCTTGCAAGTTTTTACAGAAAGTTTATCAAAGGCTTTAGTCAGATTTGTGCACCAATTCTTGAAACAATCAAGGAGACTAATCAACCATTCAAGTGGACAGAAGCAGTAGACAGGAATTTTAAGTTGTTGAAGGAGAAAATCACAGAGAAACCAGTTTTGGCTTTACCTAATTTTGAAAAGGTATTTCAAGTTGAAACAAATGCTAGTGGAGTTGCAATTGGAGTAGTTTTGAGTCAGGAATAGAGACCAATAACATACTTTAGTGAGAAACTAAATGAAGCTAAGAAGAAGTATTCTTCTACTGATAAATAATTTTATACTATTGTACAAGCCTTGAAAAAATGGATACATTATTTGTTGCCAAAGGAATTCATATTGTATTTGGACAATCATGCCTTATAGTTCATCAATAACCAGCCAAAGTTGAATCAGAAACATGCCAAGTGGGTAGAATTTTTGCAAAGCTTTACTTTTGTGATAAAACACAAGAGTGGTAAGTCAAATAAAGTTTCTGATGCATTGAGAAGGGTAAGTTTTATTGTGCAAGAATTCAAAGTGGGTGTTGTAGGATTTGAAGAAATGGTTGAAATGTATAAAGATGATGCAGATTTCAAACATATCTATATAGCAGTTCAAAATCCAATAGTTAATAACATAAGTTAGTGATTAGATTATCTTTTCCAAGGAGGGTTATTGTTTAAAGGTAACAATTTGTGCATTCCCAAATGTTCTATGAGGGAAAACATAATAAAGGAGAAACATAGTGGGGGATTATCTGGTCACTTTGGACAAGACAAAACCTTTGCACAGGTAAATGCTTTTTACTATTGGCCAAAGATGCAAACTCATATTAAGAGATTTGTTGAGAAGTGCAGGATATGTCAGCATGCTAAAGGGAGAAGCCAAAATATAGGATTGTACAAGCCATTTCCAATACCAAACTAACCATGGGATGCAGTTAGCATGGATTTTATTTTGGGCTTACCTAAAACTCAAAGGGGGAATGATTCCATTTATGTTGTAGTAGATAGATTTTCCAAGATGGCACATTTCATTTCTTGTAAGAAAGCTTTTGATGCAACACATATAGCTAATCTATTTTTTCCAGAAATTTTAAGATTACATGGATTGCCTATAAGTATTATGTCTGATAGAGATGCAAAGTTTGTAGGGCATTTTTGGAGAACTATATGGAAGAAATTGGGAGCTAACCTTAGTTTCAGTTCAACATACCATCATCAAATAGATGGACAAACTGAGGTAGTAAATAGGAGCTTGGGAAACATATTGAGAAGTTTAGTGTATCAAAATCCTAAGCAGTGGGATTTAGCACTAGCTCAGGTTAAGTTTTCTTATAATGATACTCCAAACCGAAGTATTGGGATGAGTCCATTTTAGATCATTTTTGGGATAAGTCGAAGAGGTGTTTATGAGCTTAGATATTTGGGTAAATAGGAGATCAGAAGTGCAAAAGCTGAAGAGTTTGCAAAGAAGATGTAGAGACTAGAAGAAGATGTCAAATGTAGATTGTAGGAAAGTAGTGGAAAATACAAACTGAAAACATATATAAAAAGAAGAGAGAAGGAATTCCAAGTGGGAGATTTAGTGATGGTGTATTTGAGAAAATAAATATTTCCTGCTAAGACTTACAATAAACTAAAGATGAAAAAGATAGGACCATGTAGAATTAAAAGAAAATTTTCAAGTAATACTTATGAAATTGAATTGCTAGAAGGGATTGGGATATCACCTATATTCAATGTTGTAGATTTGTATCCATACAAGGAGATGGAGACAGAGCTATAGGAGGAGACTATAGAAGATGAAGTTAAAACTTTGAACTGGGAAGAACAAATGCCAAAGACAGTTAAGAAAGAGGTGGAAGCTTTTTTGGAAAAAAGAGTTACCAAAAGAACCAAAGGAAAGGTTTATTTTCAATATCCAGTCAAATGGAAAGGACAACCAATGGAGGATGCCAGTTGGTTGACAACAACAATGTTGTAGAAGTATGGAGAAAACCATGAAAGTCTAAGGAATAATTATTTTCTTCCTCGGGAGTCTGGTGCAGGAGAATCCGGAATTAGCTAGCAATATGAAAGTTTGTTCACATGTTGTGGCTGAACAAGTTGAATTTCATTGACCTGATTGGTCAGAAGTCAGTTTTACTGAGAGGGTTGGATCTCTCAAGAAATGAGTTGTATTTCATTATTGTAATAGTTGGAAATTGTCTTATTTTAGGTTCAAAGATAAGTTGTTAGCATAGGTGTATGGTAGAGCTAGGAACTAGATATTCACTGTTAGATTGATTAAAAATAAATATTGAGTTGATAAGCACAGTTAGAGTAATATTCAATTGAATAAAGGAAGAAAAAATGTAATATATAGAGAGACAGAGGGACCGAGAAAGAGGACTGAGTGGAGCGAGAGTCAAGAAATAGTGTGTGGATTTCCACTGAAACAGAGGTCTTTTTATTTGTCGTAATTGAGCGAAGGCCGAGACTCTATAATCTCCTTTATTATGAATAGTTGATGTTGTGCGTGTGATTAATTATCAAGCCCATGGAAATCCTCGTTGTGCTTTTGTTTCTTTGTATTCAGGATAGGGTTGATGATTTCTTTGTTTTCGTGCTTCGTAATAGAAAACACAGAGTTAATAGAAAAATCAACGGCCTTTGTACTTTTAACAGTGTTGAATTGGATAAGTTCTCAGCCATTTATTCTAGTTTGAACCAACGGAGTGAACCTTCCCCAACCATGGGATCACCATATATTGCATCACAAGATTATTTAATAGAAGAGTGGGTTTTAAACAGTGAAAGTGGTATTTCGAGTGGACCAAAAGTTGTAAATTGTATTTCAAGGAAGGCCTCTGATTCCACTAACTACAGGACACGTAGCACTTGGGTGGAGAGAGAACACAACTTTTTCAGGCAGTTACCCTCTGTGAAAGTTGTGCCTCTGAAATCCTTGTGAACCATTGGATTTGGCGCGAGTTGATTGATGGTGGAGGATCAACGGACGACTTTGATTTTTCAGAGTGAATATTGACCGTTGGATCAGTTAGATTGTGATCTACGGTGAATCATGAGCACTTCTATTTAAAAAGGGGAAATCATTGTTTTGGGCCTTTTTCAAAAGGCATTCCAGTTATAAAGGAAAAGGTCAGATTGCTAAAGAAATGGTGAATCGCGGGGTGATTGTTGAGACCTCTCAAACAATTAATTCTTGCATCTGCTAGCTGTAAAACTTCTCCCTGAGACCTTACCCTAGGAAGAGCTTATCTTGTACCTAGAATGACTTGATGACACCCTCCGTCTTGCTAATTTGGCTATTGAAACATAGAAAAAGTGGGTTAAATCCCACTTTGATCAGTTTGTCTCTCCTCAAGCCTTTTCTGAGGGAAATTTGGTTCTTCTGTATGATCAGGCTAATGATAAGCTGGGGGTAGGAAAGTTCGAACCCATGTGGAATGGGCCCTACATTCATTGTAAGGGCAATCCCTTAGACAAGCCCCACAATGGGCTTTATCTCAAAAAGTACTATACTTAGTGTTATGGACATTTTTGTGCCTTACAACTCTAAGCATGAAATGTCCATAAACCAAGGGCTCCTTAGTCCCTAAAAGTGTTGTTCTAACTCCTAAAGCAACAAGGTCAACAAAATACAGCTTCTCCCAGAAGTTCTCCACCAGAAACTACTCAGAATAAGTCAAATCAGGATCATTTCAGCTGCTCCACTAGCCAAGTGCGTTGCATAGCACCTAAGTCCACTAGCTAGGTGCGTTGCAACGCACCTAAATGCACTACCAGGGTGCGTTGAGAGGGAAATGAAAAGTGGCAGAGTCATTCCACGAGGTGGAGAGACAACGGAAGCTTCCATAATCTTCTCCAATGACACTTGCCTCACTAAATTCGACCAAGGATGAGTAAGAGGCTCTCAGTCTCCAAGTGGAAGCAAGAACTGACAGAGAGAAGCCACTAATCAATTCATGAGCTGACTCATCCTCCTTGCATACATCTATATATGGATCGCTCATCCCAGAGATCCAGAGGCTGGAATTTTGCACATTGTAAGGAATTGCTGTTGGTTTTGAGATACATATCAGAGAATTGGGTGATCTATGCTTTGTTGGGGTTGAAGTAGGGACTTCTTTGCTGGGAGGTTGATGCTGGGTCAGGAATCATCGGTTGTAACTCCTCCTAGATCTTCTTGTATATCAATAAAACTATCTGAGTTTCTTCTCCATGCTTGTGTTTCATTGATGCTTGTTACATTTGTATGGTTAACTTAAATCTGATCCTAAGTTATTTGTGAATATAAACCCATGTCTTTGTATAGTTTCCTTCTTCTGTGATCTTACAGGTACTTGGTGAAGCTGGGCAAGTGAGGGAGCAGGTAGCTGGAAGCTGTCAAAGAGAAGAGAGATTGGATCGAAGGACTGGCGCAAGACACAGGTTGGTTCATCCAATTACTCTTTGTTTATAATTTATAAAGAAGAATACAAAAGTAGTTTTCTCTGTTTGTTTCTAAGGTAGCTGTCACACCTTAGTGGGATAGAGTAGATCTAAATGGACACTTTTCCCGATAACAAAATGGCAACTCCACTGGGGATCGTGTCTAGTTAGTTTGTTTGTGTTTCTCTTGTTGTTTATTTCATAAGCTTAGAAGCAGCAATCGAACTGCATTTTCCATTAACAAATTCAAAGTAGACATCTGCTGCTTCAATCCACTCACTGGATCTGTTTATGATTTGAACAACTGATTCATAAACTAACTGATTGCCCTTGTGATATCTCTAAGAACCCCGCTTAGATCTACCTCTGATTGTGTATTACTGATTGCTTTTACTCGACCAAAAACCAAAGATTAAACTGCAAACCGTGACCCAGAACCCGGATAGAATTCTCGTTTCTGCCCCAACGCAGGCTCTGTGAAGAGGTTCTGCATTTCAACGCACTTCCCGAAAGGGATACCTGCACTGCAATGCAGTTTCTCTGTGTAACAGGTGCGCTGATCAGCCTAGCCCTGTGCAGCTGAGGTTCTTTGCTTCATTTTTTCCAGTTTTGTCTCTGATTTTTGCAGCATGTGATCAGTATTTCACTATTTCAAACCCCTTTTCCTTACTGATATTCCACCTCAGTTGTACAAAAGAAACTGTAGATGTTTTTATGTGTTTGTTGCGTTGTTTACAGTTTTCCATTGCGAAAGTAGAATAATCGTACTGTCGTCCTTTTATTTATATCTGTCGCAAGTGTCGATTTTGATCATAGGAGAAAGTTTATTTGCTGTTGATAGTTGATTATGCTTTTACTTTTTGCCTTTGGCTTGAATTTGTGACTTTCTAGTGTCGAAACGAGTATTTATTTCAAAATCATAAAGTGTTGTAATCATCTCTACCTTTTGATTTCGAAAAGAAGCTTGTTTGTGTTTGTCACTTGAAAGCAAATTCAGATTTGTACAACAACTTTCTTTTTAGGCATCAATATTAAGAAAGTGAAAAACAAAACTCATGCATGTGCATTTGCATATTGGCAGTCTGTTTGGCTTGATTTAGGAAAAATGCATTTACAGTGTGCTCTTTGCTCTTTGTGAAAAGATTGTGTCTTTCTTTTCCCCTAGTAGCTAGGATTTTCATTGCTGAAAAGAGATAAAAGTTTGTTTATCATCTTTAGATTGCATTTTAGGAATTACATCTACATCTCGTGGTGATCCCAAAAGGAAAAATTCATAAGAAATATCAACTTAAAATAAACTCAATGAACTTAACAACGCTTTGGAACTTAATGCACAACATTTAGAGGTCTAGGCTAGAGACGTATTCCGGCGTCGTAAAGCCTGGTAACTGTTGTCCTCACTGATGGTTGGGTGATTCCTCCACTTTGAGACGATAAGTGCCAATACGGACTTGTGCTCCCACGTACCGTTGAGTATATATTGGGAGAGCCCTATAGGATTAAAACCTTTATCCATAGGAAGCCGTGTCAGCCGCCCTACTGATCGCAATGCACTGAACACAGCATTCGGGAAGATTTACTGCCGTACTGTAAAAAGTATTCTGCAGTTTTGCGATTGGTTTGGTACTCCCTCTACCTAGACCTACAGAGCAGTCCCTTTCGTTCCTTTTCAGACTCCTTAACAGAAAAGGTCCATCTGAGCACTTGTCACTTCAGGCTCATTAAAAATCGAAGGAGACTAGAGTCATCTTTTGTTTTTTCTCGACTCTTAAAAACTGAAAAAACAAGTTGTGTCAAAGCGTGTTAAAATTTATTTTAAACGAAATATTCATACCCTTTTCCTACGTTGATCTTGGGTTGAGAAAATTGAGCCTACCAACCAAGGAATTCCCCTTGGTGGAAATCCTAGTCCCTTCTCCTCTTGGGGAGATTTTGGTGCGCCCCATATGGCCACATTGTCGCTTTCAGGACTGACAATTGGCTTGCCAGTATGGCTCTTCCCAACCAATGTCATTCAGAACACCACCATTCCTGAACAATCGAATCAGCAATTAGACGAGTCCAGAGTTGCCCACCAGCCTTCTAATTCCTCTAATTCTTCCTCTCCTCCTTCCTCTTCGCTTGACGGAACTGGTAAAGCTAAAAGCCATGTTCCTAAGGAGAAGAACGAAAAGAAGAAGAAAGAGAAGAAGAAGAAGGAGCCAAAGGTGAATGGGGGAAAACGAGTGTCGTCTAACAAAAATCCACACACTGCACTGACCAGGCCTAAATCGCCATGTGTCATTTGCAAAGGAGACCACTTTCACAGAGATTGTCCTTGCATCCCCCGGATACTAAGAGACTGGTCTCCTCATTTGCACAATCCGGTGTCATCAACCTCTGGTGATCATGTTGAAAGCACACCGTCAACTAGTGAAAGTGAAGCCCCAGCACAAAAAGGGAAAGCTATATTTCCTTGTAAACTGTGCGAAGGCAATCATGCCCTCCACCGTTGTCCCTTCTTAGACGAAGCTAAAAGAGTTTTGGATGATCGTCCGGTTTCACCGTTACGACTCCCTCCTGGATATAAAAAACTCTTGCCGAGTCTGCCACTAGTTGAGAATCTAGCTGGCCCGCTCAAGTGGTCGGTTGAAGCGCCTATCATTGAAGATAAACCAACTGAATCCATACCAGACGAAAGTCAAAAGGGCGAGGTGGCAGTTGACCCAGTTTTTCCTTCAGAGGTTTTATCTTCAGATGATACAATCACTGAAGAGAACAAGGATGACACCGTCCAAATTCTCTTCATAAACACGGACTCCAATGAACATGGGGGCAAGCTACCCGTTCCTTTACCGCAGGAAGGAATTTCGTCAGAGCCATACCCGGCCGTCTACTCGGTCCCACCTCCAAGCAACCTAGTTGTCTCCTTCAACTGGAATCAACTAGGCAGACCCCTCCTACCAGCAAGCATACCATTCTGAATTATCGTTCAAATATATAGAATGGTCATGGTTGGTACCATCATAGATGAGGGGGCTTCTGTGAGTATCCTTTCCTCTACTGCTTGGAAAGCACTTGGTTCGCCATCGCTTTTGCCTGAGATGAGAAATCTGACAGGCTTTGATAAAGGAACCAGTCGACCTTTAGGGATCCTTCCCGATGTGCCCATTACATTGAGAAGGAAGACAGTTCGCATGAACGTAATGGTAGTTCAAGGACCCTTGGATTATAACCTACTCCTTGGACGAGACTATATTTATTGCATGGGAGCCATTGTCTCCTCACTCTTTAGAGTAATGTGTTTTCCGCACGAAGGAAGAGTGGTCAAGCTCGTGGACCAGCTTTCATTTCCGGGATCACGCATAGCAAATAGTCATATACCATCCCTAAATGGTCTTTTCATGCAAGAAATATCTCAATCCCCAACCCGTCCTCCCGATGAGCACGAGTAATTCGGAGGGATATGACTGAAACCCAGGGGGCATGCATCCTGGTCTGCTTCGGCAGGAAAACTTTGGGTATAGGGTAGGTTTCCGCGGGAGAATATGACTAGTCTGTACCCCGTCCGTGATTGGAAGAGGGGTTATTCTAGAATAAGATTCTTTTGTCAAAGTTATGTGAGTTGGCGGGCATCGTCGCTCACCTTTGTTTATCTCGGTAGACATCGCCGAAGAAGTGTTTTGTTTACGCCGTAAATAGAACAATCTTTGGGTAACCTGTAAGAGGTAGTACCCTTCCTGATAAAACGAATGTTTTGTCAGCTCGAATAAAGGGTGACCCTTCCTGATAAAACGAATGTTTTGTAAGCTCGAATAGAGGGAGACCTCGAAACTCTGTTTTATACCTGGGGGCATGCAAACCTTTTGGAGTGCAAGCGAAGGGCGACTATTTATTTTTTAAATTTTTAGGACCTCTAACCCTTTAAACTTGTAGGATTAGTCATCACCTAACTTGCATAAAGAAAGGATGTGGGGCAAAAATCTAAAAGTTGTCGTTTTTATATGAGACATTCTTATCATATGACTGGATTAATCGAGTAGTGTTTACCGCGAGGTTTAAGCTCGTTAAAAAATAAACCCGGACCGAGCAAATGTTTCCACCCGCATTTAAGCTCGTTAAAAAATGAACTATCCCCTGGTAAATAACCACCGTGAATGTAACATTACAGCCATTAAAGCCTTGGTCGTGTTTGCACCATCACCTCCACTTTTCCATTGGCCGATCATTCACCTCCATTTGATTGTTTACCCATTTTGAGGAACAGCTGTGAAGAGTGATTTCACTAGCCATCCTTGTGACACTGCCGTGATTGGAAAATTCCAAACCTTTCCTAGAATCAGCTGCTACCCTTTTTATCACTCGTTCCTCAAAAGACGAGTCTTATTTAAGCTCTTTTCAACTGACTCGTAAAATATGAATAGATTGCCGAGTTTTGGCCTTCCAACTCATTAAAGCGACAGGAGGTGCTATCCCTCCTCTAGATTTTAATCTTTTTGGACCTGAGGGATTATTTCACAAAAAGATCGAGCGCTTGTTTTGTTTGGCTCGTTAAAGCTAATCGAAAATTCATCCCTTCTGTATTGTTTTATACTTTTTCGGACTTAAGGGATTAGATGACGAAAAAGGAATTTTGGAGTTACCTTTACGTACCTTTTCAGACTCTCTAAAAATGAAAAGGACCGAGTTGTCTTCGTCGTTAGACTCGTTAAAAATATTAATAGCGAAAAACTTGTCTTTAGACGAGAACGAGTTTCACTATCGCTAGGCTCGTTAAAACATAGCGATGGGTTTGTCCGAAGGGCAAATTATAGAACAAGCATACGTTATCCTCCTCAAGATTGACAAAAATAAAGAGGTACTGGTCAGCAATGACTGGGGAAAAATTGGGAAGAAAACTCAAAGAATCTTTATTGGTAGCAAGTCGCTCTTGAACATGACACTTCCGCTCCGTGCCCGAGTCGGGTTGGGTTGTTTCATTCACCGGTCACATCGCCATGGTCACGCCATACCATCCACATTTGGGGTTAATGCTACCAATCCATCACATAAGTGTCGCCGACATGTTCAAGAGAAGTCATCCAGAAAGGCCACATGTGTCCCACCCACTACCATACATTATACTCCATTCTTTCATGACCGCCACCCTGAACCATATATCATCAGATCGTTTTCACCTCCATCAAAATCATTTGCTCCGTTTCGTGTCATTGATGTGGGATTCATTAAGGCCCTCCTATGACGGATCACTTCTTGTCGACATCAGCTCATTATCCAAGAAGTTGATCTAGGAACACCCCATTCAATACTTTGAAGCTTGCATGCCTCAATGGCAAGTTTCTCACTTCCGGCGACAGGTATACATCAATGACCTTCGACCGAAAGATTTTGCATGGTGTTCGACGCCAAGTCCTTTATTCACACCACGTGAATTGTGCTGCAGTACCTTGAGGGTCATTATCATTATCCGTGATTCCTCTCGCGCTTGTTAACAGTTTACATCATTAACTGGTAATCAAGCGATGTCTTTCCATGTTCAACTTCAAAACATTTCTCACATGGATCGACTTGTACTTCGAGTGAAGATCGGACGAGATTGAAGACCCCGGATCTAGTTTCATCCATCCGAGCTGCGATATATATTCAGGAAAATAAAGACATTGAAGTGTACAGCATTGCAGCACAGATAATCATCCTACCAAAAGGATGATGGCTCTATCAGAATCATCAGTCTAGCATCAGATGATTGTCTGTCCTATGTACATGAAAATGAATTTATAAAGCTGAGCATGGGAATGCCCGCCTCAGCTAGATCATGAAAACAATATGAAGATAATGTATTGTATTGTATCTTATTACACGTCTCCTCCCATCATTGAAAGAACTTCAGATCCTCCTAATAAAGCATTTAACCCGATAAACGGCCTCATACTTTAGGGGGTAAATGTTATAAACATTTTTGTGCCTTACAGCTCTAAGCATGAAATGTCCATAAACCAAGGGCTCCTAAGTCCCTAAAAGTGTTGTTCTAACTCCTAAAGGAACAAGGTCAACAAAATACAACTTCTCCCAGAAGTTCTCCACCAGAAACTACTCAGAATAAGTCAAATCAGGATCATTTGAGCTGCTCCACTAGCCAAGTGCGTTGCATAGCACCTAAGTCCACTAGCTAGGTGCGTTGCAACGCACCTAAATGCACTACTAGGGTGCATTGAGTGGGAAATGACAAGTGGCAGAGTCATTCCACGAGGTGGAGAGACAATGGAAGCTTCCATAATCTTCTCCAATGACACTTGCCTCACTGAATTCGACCAAGGATGAGTAAGAGGCTCTCAGTCTCTAAGTGGAAGCAAGAACTGACAGAGAGAAGCCACTAATCAATTCATGTGATGACTCATCCTCCTTGCATACATCTATATATGGATCCCTCATCCCAGAGATCCAGAGGCTGGAATTTTGCACATTGTAAGGAATTGCTGTTGGTTTTGAGATACATATCAGAGAATTGGGTGATCTATGCTTTGTTGGGGTTGAAGAAGGGACTTCTTTGCTGGGAGGTTGATGCTAGGTCAGGGATCATCGGTTGTAACTCCTCCTGGATCTTCTTGTATATCAATAAAACTATTTGAGTTTCTTCTCCATGCTTGTGTTTCATTGAAGCTTGTTACATTTGTATGGTTAACTTAAATCTGATCCTAAGTTATTTGTGAATATAAACCCATGTCTTTGTATAGTTTCCTTCTTCTGTGATCTTACAGGTACTTGGTGAAGATGGGCAAGTGAGGGATCAGGTAGCTGGAAGCTGTCAAAGAGAAGAGAGATTGGATCGAAGGACTAGCGCAAGACACAGGTTGGTTCATCCAATTACTCTTTGTTTATAATTCATAAAGAAGAATACAAAAGTAGTTTTCTTTGTTTGTTTCTAAGGTAGCTGTCACACCTTAGTGGGATAGAGTAGATCTAAATGGACACTTTTCCCGATAACACTTAGGCCATCTTGCATGGCTACTTTTGTACAGTAGTGTGTCATTCATTTGTTTATAGTATGGTTTGGTGTGTTATTTTGCAAGAATCTTCACTTCTTATTATGTTTTATACTTCTTTACAAATGTCGGTATCTCCTCACATCTTTTTGACTGATGGTTCTTACCATTGCACTCAGAATCTATCATCCGCGGCATGGGCCATTTATGACCCCCATTGTGAGTTGATTGATCTGAAAGTTATATGTGTACATCAAAAAACTAATAACATTACTGAGTATATCGTGGTTATCAAATTATTGTTAGAAGCTATTGCTCTTAGCATCTAGGAATTAGTTGTCAAACTTGATTCAAAGCTTGTTGTCCTTCAACTTAACGGGCAATATTCCGTCAGAAACCCTCAGATATTGAGAATGTATCTATGTATTCATCTTCTAGAGGGAAATTTTTATTACATTACATATCGTCATATTCCTCGACACATGAACACATTAACATATGCATTAGCTAATTATGTGCTAGATAGACATTTGTGAAACATGTAACAACTCAGAAAGAAAAACATTTATACCATAGTAAGAAAGGAAGTACAACATATATATCTATATATCTATATCTATCTAGATATATATATATATATATATATATATATATATATATATATATATATAGAGAGAGAGAGAGAGAGAGAGAGAGAGAGAGAGAGAGATATGTGTGTGTGTGTGTTCACCAGGAATGTTTTTCATACATCAAAACCTCAAAAAATAATATGTGTGTTCGAAATGCATTGGTGGCTCAAAGGGCTCAAAAATATGGAATTCTAGACCTATGCACTAAATAGCATGATGCTCATGATAGCATGTAACTTCTCGGACTACGTGAGTTAGCAGTCGATGAATTCGATCTGACACCCCCATTGTATGCCTCTGGTACTGGTGTGGGACATCACCCATCTGATCATACTCTAGGATCCCATGGGTCAAACCCTTGATATTCTGTGTAATCTCCTCCTCGTTATTGCTTCCCTCCTGATAAGGAGCGACATCAAATTGCCGAGCGACACCCTTGGTGATCAGGGACATCTTGGAAGGGCATTTTGGTCCAACATCTGAATTCATAAAATCGAAGTGTAGTGAACACATATATTTCAAAAAATAGTAAAAAAACCTTAAGAAATTAAAAAATTTGTTTGTTTTTACCTCCATCATCAAAATCCTCCCCTTCTGGGAGCGTGTTATACAGAAAAATGACCCGCACATCATCTTAGAGGGGAAAGACAATCAAGTGACCTATCCTTTCAAATGATCTCACCTCCATCACAATAGCCCTAGCTTTTCTTATGTAGCATTCGAGTTAGGGTTTCCAAGTTCCTCCATGAGTCTCTTAAGGTAAAAGTAATGATTTTGCCCTGCTTTTGAGCTCTTTCCCACATATCTGGATCTCCATGGAAGTCATTACCACTGTAAGGCCAATCCTCCACTAGGACATCTGTTAGCCCCCATAACCCTGGGCATCAACTCGCTCCAACAACCATCCGTGGGTCTTGCAGCATCGACATATATACCTCAGTTAGCTAGTATTGGAATAGCAACAACCGTTCCAAGAAGAAGGTCACTAGCATAGATCTGAAGCAAAACTACTTTAGGTGTCTCGCCTTAGCTTTTGATAGTTGACGCTTCATGTTGATTTCATAGCTTCCACCCAGTTAAATATGGTGGGCACTTTGTAGTCGATAGCATACTGAAACTTCGACTTGTTGGTCTCATGCGGCACTTGGGACCCAGCCACTCTGTTGATGGTCAACAGTAGCACTCTCAACACAATATCCCAAATAGTCATAATCTCAATCTTACCACTTTTGGATTTGAGAGCTTCTTGGCAATGTTCGGCAAGTAGCATGGTCACACTTGCCCCAATCGACCTCAACCCATATAGGTTGACTGGTTCCCCTCTCCAGGATAGAACTCCAGCTCTTGGTCACCGATCATGAAAATTTCACGATTCACATCCTAGAGACTGATCAGGTACCATAGTAACTCAAGTTGAGCCCGTAGACCTGGTGTAAGAAATAATTCAAGGAGCCCACAGTTCCTCAAAGCCTCCAAGAAATTTGGAGAAGATATTTCTTAAGTATCAATATCCTCATGCTCACGTTCTTTCCAATCCACCATTTTTCACGATTTTTTCCTACAAAAACAATGTAATAAAGTTAATGATCATCCTTGGTCGAAAAAATTTAGGTTCAAATTGCCGAATTGAGTAAAAAACATGCAAATTTTTTTGTCACAACGGTGGTGCGACAGTTTTTAAAATAGTGGCGTCGATGGCACGGTTGGCATTTTTAGCCACCCCGATCGACGTGGTTGGCAGTTTTAGCCACCATCAATCAGTGTGATTCTGTGCCTAAAAATCACGCTGACCGAGGGAGAAAAATATTTTCCAAAAGCTCCCCATGAAAACAAAAAAAAGGATAGAAAGAAGAAAAATCAGTATGACAATAGAGCTTAAGGTCTTGGCTCTTACCTATAATGGACGGCTCGGCGAATGATCTCCCGGATTTCCTGCAATTTTCTCCTGAACAATTAGGGCACAAGTGGGTAAAAAGCTCTTCACATGAAGGTAAATTAGTAAATGGTAAAAAATAATTACTTTTGCCCCATTTTATTCATTTTTTCATGAAATATTAGGGTTTCTCAGTATTTTTTGACCTATTTTGCCTCAGAACTAGATAATTCATTTACCTTTCTTGTTCAACGACAGGTGATGGATTGCCGATGATGGTACTGGAGTCACATTTCAGCTCTTTTCTCGACTCCTAAATCTCAAATGAAAAGATTGTCGAGTAGTTTTACTTTTTTGACTTGTAAACGAAAATAAAATGGGGCTCTACTCTCAACCTCTTTTCTGACTCTTTAAACACGAAAAGATTGCCAATCTCTTGATGTTTTGAACTTGTAAAACACTATGAAACATTGTGCACCCAATATATGTTTACCCCTTTTTCGTGCTGGGATGCACTATTTACAAAAAAGGTACTGCTTGACTGAAATGGTCAAGCAGTTCTCTCGAGCATCATTTTCTACCTTTTCGGGATCGAAAGACACAAATGTACGAAAAGGGACCATGTGGATTTTTCTTTTCCGTGTATTTTTCAAACTCTCTAAACATGAAAAGATACTGAGTTGCACCTTTGTCGGAATCATTAAAACATTAAATGTGATTGGATTCATCGCCATGATGAACGTGAGATTCTCCTTCCTAGGGATCATTAAACTTACTAGGATGGATTCATCCGAAGCATGAACTTAGAATGCAAGAATATGTTATCCCCTTCAAGATTGCGATAAAAAATAATTGGGGTACCTGCCAGAAATGGTGGGGGAAAATTTGGAAAGTCGATCAGTCATGTTAGCAACTCACTCTTGAACATGACACTTTCTGCTTCGTGTTGGGTTGGGATATCCTCCTTTTCATTTGACCTTCCTAGGTTGGGCCACTCATTTTTTTCCTTCCATTTGATCTCTACCATGTCATCCTGACCACCAATCCTATGGCTCCAACAGCTGCCAAACTCCGGAATCTTGTTGCCAATATGTTCAAGAGTCAGTTCTTCTACAGTTACACTTATTCTTGATTCTCTATATCATCTGAAATCATTTTCATCCCTTTGTCTCATGTCAATGATGTGGGATATATCATGGCCCCCCTTTGACATGGTCATTTCCTATCGACCTTAGCTCATTATCCAGGAAGCTGGCAAAGATACTACCTTTTAGTACCTTAGATCTTGCATGTCCTAATGGCAAGTTATTCACAATCGACAACAAGTTCACATCATTGGCTTTCGATCGGGTGATTTCATGGGTGTTCGACATCAATTTCTTTATTCACATCATGTGAACTATGTTGCTAGTACCTTAAGAGCCATTGTCATTATTGGTGGTTTCTCTCACACTTATTAATGGTTCACATCATTAACCAGTAATCAAGTGACTCCCTAGAATGTTCAAATTCAACACATTCATTCACATGTTAGGATTTCTACTTCGATTGGGTCGTTTGGAGCGCAAGACCCTGGGCTAATATTACACAAGTCCAGGTTGCGAGGTGATGTGACATGGTCATGTGATATACATGTCTCTTTCAGATGGATGGTTGTGACCATGCCATGAATTTTTATATGTGATCCTTCCCATTATTGGGTGGTTGCGACCATACCTTGGTTTCATTGTGATCCTTTTTGTTGGATGGTTGTGCCCATACCTAGGATCCATTTACATGATCATTCTCTGGACAACTGCATCCATACCACGATTCATGTATCATTATTCAGATTTTCCAGTGATGTATATGTATCTATGCTTGCTTTCATATTTTCCAATGATGGACTCTGGTTCCCCTCTTCCACTTATAAAGAATTTCACCCTCACTCTATTTCGGCCTTCATGCTTTAGGGGGCATATGTCACACAGCATTTTGTCATTGTCCCTATACTCCCTGTCTATGATCCTGGAGGACCTCTACAGTGTACTCGACATGCTTTCCCATCATGAAGAAACTCCCAGTATGTCCCTTTCCATGAGTAGAATAATTCCCCTTTGCATCATTTCCTAAGAATCTTCCTTCTATCCCAGTTTACAAGACCGGCACTACTAACCAGTTTTCTCCTCGCACCAATTTATAGAGGTTAAAATTAACCCTCACACTGATTGTATCGACTAAGCCCTTTTCTAGTCACACTAATCCTCTTTTGGAAGGTTTTTTAAATAAGGAGCCGAAGCTTCCATGTCTGGAACCTTCGTAATGGAAGTCTGGTAGATGGTTGGGCCAGATAGAGCTGAGGAAATCAGTTTGGGCTCCTTTCCCCTATTATGATGGAATAACCTCAAGAGATAATACCTTCTCCCGTGATAAGAACAACCATATCCCATCCATCCAAGCTATATAATCCTATCTTTTTCCCAAGAAAAATCTAGTTGGAGTTTTAGAGCAAGTGTGAATAACCAGAAAGTAATTTATATCTTATAGTGTTCTGGTGTGTGTTTGAGGGAGAATAATGTGATTTTGGTTTCGTTTAAGACTAGAGAGAAAGAGGCCTTAAACTTCCATTTGTTAGGGCTATCCATGAAGTGCTAATAGAAGTGTGGGAACTCAGATACATCAGAGGAGACCAACAATGTCAAGGCACCGATTGTAATCTCTTTTTTATTTATATTAATGCAACTATCGATTGATTTCCTATATGAAGTGTCATTTTACATATTTATGGCTTAATGTTCCTTGACCTGTTAAGTAGATTGAATACAATATTGCATGTTATCACGTTTGTTGTTGTTGTTGTTTGCTTGTTTCAGGTATTCGATGGAAAGAAACGAAAGATAGCTAGTGTGAGGGAGCAATACCATCACCAACCGGAATAGCATTCTAAGAGGTAGGCCCTTTTAATTGATTCTAGCTTAAGGATATTTTCTATATATTGTTTGTTTGTGGCTAGACCCACTCTCTCAGGCTAGAGGAATTGTTTGTGTCCGCACTGAGAATTTACCTGCACCACAGGCCCTGACCTAGGTTTAACGTTAATTAGCCAAGAAAATCCCTAAACCGCTGGCCCTTTCAGCACCAATCAGGAAAGGGTGGACTGAAGTCTCACCTGAAGTAGTATGGGGGGATGCAGGAACCAAGTTTCCACACCTTGATATGGTTGTGATGTCGGTTATTTTCCCTAACCCTCCTTCACGTAGATTGATAAGCCCTATAGGGCTTATCAAAGTACTTCTCTTATTTGTTCTGTGAAAGTCTCTGTTCTTCCTTTGCGGGCCCTAAATAGATAGATCAGGCACTCACATGCCTTTGTAATTACTCTTACTTCCATATTTACTTAGATTCTCTTAAGTATTGGTTAACTTTATCACACATTACGGTTATCTTCGCGGAAACATATATCACTACTTGAGTCATAAAAGTTAGAGAAACATATATATTCACAGATCAGAGTAGCATTAAAACATAAAACCAGTATTCAACATAACATAATCGCATGAAATTAACATAAGTAAAATACACAAGTAATTTCAAAATGCTCCTCTTTATTATTGATTCACATATCCAGTACAGACTCTGACTGCCCTATGCACATAGCTACAGGGGTCTACACACATAGCTGCAGGGGTATGTGCACTCAGCTTCGGACTTCTACCCTAGGCCTCAGCGTACTCAGCTGCAAAGCCTTTCCCCACACTGATTCTCTTTTCTCTTATCTCTTACAGGCCCATTACCTTAACATCAAGCATCAACTATGAACTGAACTCTCTTAGACTCCTCTAAGACCTCCTTTTGATACAATCCCATGGTCCACAAACCATGGGTAGATCTCTAAAGCCGCCATGCTTTTAAGGAAAATAAGAGCGGAAGCCCTTTGTTGAATCTTGACATCTTCACGCTCCATGACAACAAAATGTGGAGAATTTACACAAAAATTGGGCTTTTAACCACAAAATTTACCCTAGGGGACTCGTTCCAAACAACTACGAAAAGTATCTTAAATGCAGGAATATGGCTTATGAATAGAGACTTTATATACTAATGATATTTCATATTCAAGGCCCAATAGAGCCCACACACCACTCCTATGGATAGTGCACGAGTGATCCAGGTGGATGTTGGTGGCCACCCACCTATCCCATTTGGACCCCCACAACTGTCTCTTTCAGTTTTTCAGTTTCCTTAATTATAGCACAATTTACTATTTTTAGCAGTTTTTCAGGTCCTAAACTTCCGGAGTCGTTTTGAGGCCCTAAACGACGTTTTTTGGGAAATCCACCGCCAGTGATTTTTCTTATAAAAATTGTCTTTTCCGTCGTAGTCCTTGGAGAGATCTTTCCAACGGGCTATCATGCGCGTCAAACGAAGATAATACGACCAATTCGCGACCCCGAGAAGTTGGCTGTCCAACTCACCCCAAAACGGGGCCCACAATTTGGCGTTTCATCTTCTAGGGTTAGGTTTTGGAATGTGAAGGGTTTTCCATTGTTTCTCAATAATAAATAGGCCTTCAAGCCTCATTGTAAATGGAGTTCAGAACAGTTCAGAGGCATGTAGCCGACACATCTCTTCTCAGAGATAAACTACCATTGCCCTAGCTGGGTTATTTCTATTTCTATTTGTAAGCATATTTCAGTATTTCCCATTAATGAAATGAAGTATTATTTCCGCTGCATATCTGTCTTTATGGTTATCTCTATATTTTATTGCGTTCCTGTTTAAATCTAGATCAGTGGTATTAGAGCGGTCTGCTTTTTCTCCGTTTTTCTTTACATGTCCCCAACGAGGTCTGGATATAAGGAGTTAGGGCTTGAATTGGTCGAACCTTTGCAAGGATAGCCTCACAAATCTCGACGACCTCCCATGGCGGATGAGAAGAAAGATGAGGGGGTAGGAGATCCTATCAGAATATTGCTCGAAGAAGCCCTCGAGCGGCAAAGGAACGTGATGATGGACAACTTTGCGCAGATCCTTCAACGGCTACCCAGAGGCGACGCATCGGCTTCCAACAGCTACTCTGGAAACGCCACACCATTTAAGTTACAAGTTAATTTTGAAATCCCCATCTTCGAGGGTCAAATAGACGCATATGTCGTAGATAAATGGTTAAATCTGCTAGATGGGTATTTTTCTGTTCATGAATTTTCAAGTCAGGAAAAGATTCTTTTCGCTCTTCTCAAAGCAGCCCCCCACATCAAGGACTGGCGGGAAACATACTGCGAGTAGAAGGATGAAAGTACGGGCTCACTGTTTTCAACCGCCCCCACTTGGAATGACTTTCGGGATGCCATCAAGGAGCAGTACTACCCTGTCAAAAGCTATGAGGACAAATACATCAAATGGACCACACTGCGGCAGGGACGAGACCAAGATGTGCCAGAGTTCACAAATATTTTCCATACCCTTCGCACACAGTTGGGTATCAAAGGTTCTGAGCTGCATCTGGTACTCAAATACCGCGACTTCCTACACAGATACATCCAAGAAGAGATGGATTTCTTGAACATCTCCTCACTCATCACAGCATACCGATACGCTGTCAAAATCAAGCAAAAGTTCAAACAGAAGAAGCGAGACTTTGGATCTGCAAATCCAAAGCCCAACGGACAAAGCCAAGGCGGGGTGACCCAAGACAACCCCTCAAAGCTGCAAGAAAAGAACAACACCACGAAGCCAAAGAAGGACATAGGAAAGTGATGTGAGTTCCACAAGGGTCCCACTCATAACACAAGTGAGTGTCGGACCAAGCAGTCGCTGGTGGCCGAGTTGAAGGCTTCCGCATCAGATGCATGTTCCGACTCTGAGCCAGAACTCGAAAAGGGGGATGGCAAAGGGAAGCAAATCATTGATGCGGATCCTAGTGCCATTGTTGCCACTGCTAAGATCCAGAAGAATGAGCGTGAAGAGCCAGAGGAGGGGGAACGTCTTTTCCACTCACAGATGTGGGTGAAGGGTTCGCCGCTGCAATTCATTGTCGATAGTGGTAGCCAAAAGAACCTCGTTTCAGTAGAGGTCGTGAAGCAGTTGGGCCTACCAACTACACCACACCCAAAGCCATACAGTATTGGGTGGCTTCACGAAGGATGAGATCTCAAAGTTCACCAGCAGTGCCACCTTCCCTACAGCATCAAGCCCTTCACAGACGAGGTATTGTGTGATGTTACACCTCTGGATGTTTGTGATGTACTATTAGGCCAGCCATACTTGTGGAGGCATCATGTTGTGTATGAGTCAAGGCCTCGCGCTGTCATTGTTTCTTTGGATAATTCATTATACAGGATACCGGAGGTAGCCCCACCTACCGCCACCTCTTTGATCACTGCCAAGAAAAGTAACAAGCTCATCTCCTAGACCAGGAAATTCATTTTCTATCTGGTTCGCTCCAAAGTAAGGGGATGATGGTTGCTACATCCATGACCCCTGCGAAGGGTTCCTCCATGCAGCAGCAGCAGCAAAGGGATACAGTCATGAAAGAACACAGGAACAACTTCTCCTCACCCACAGGGGTACCACACAAGTTTCAAGTGGGCGACAAATTTTGGTTTCCTCTGCAGAGAGAACGCCTTGCCAAAACCCATCAGAAACTCAGACCACTTCGACATGGTCCTTACACCAGTAACAAGGCTACGGGCAACAATGATTTGAAGCACAACATTCCTCCATTTTTTCGCTTGCACCGAGTGTTCAATGTGGACCGTCGCCGACCATGCTCCCCACCATTTCTCGACAAATCAGAGATTGCAGAATAGCTCACCAGAGACCTAGCTCAGCAGAAGCTTCCTCATCTCAGGTAGGAACTCAACGCAATGGGGACCATTGCTTCCTAAGGGGGGAGGAATGATCCAGGTGGATGTTGGTGGCCACACACCTATCCCATTTGGACCCCCAGAACTGTCTCTTTCATTTTTTTAGTTTCCTTAATTATAGAAACAATTTACTATTTTTAGTAGTTTTTCGAGTCCTAAACTTCTGGAACCGTTTTGAGGCCCTAAACGACGTTTTTTGGGAAATCCACCGCCAGCAATTTTTCTGATAAAAACCATCTTTTCCTTTGTAGTCCTCGGAGATATCTTTCCAATGGGTTATCATGTGCGTCAAACGAAGATAATACGACCAATTCACGACCCCGGGAAGTTGGTTGTCCAACTCACCCCAAAACGGGGCCCACAATTTGTGTTTCATCTTCTAGGGTTAGGTTTTGGAATGTGAAGGGTTTTCCATTGTTTCTCAATAATAAATAGGCCTTCGAGCCTCATTGTAAACAGAGTTCGGAACAGTTGAGAGGCATGTAGCCGACACATCTCTTCTCAGAGATAAGCTACGATCGCCCTAGCTGGGTTATTTCTATTTCTATTTGTAAGCATAGTTCAGTATTGCCCATTAATGAAATGAAGTATTATTTCCGCTACATATCTGTCTTTATGGTTATCTCTATATTTTATTGCGTTCCTGTTTAAATCTGGATCAACGAGACACCCATCGAGGTAGTTCTCTTAAAACTTCCCCACAGAGGACCCCTTTACATATAGCTATCTAAACTCGTTTCACGATAGCAAATAACTCACAGATCATGTTCTTAGATTATTTAAACTTACTAGATTTAATTAAGATAACTAATGACCCAATCACTCATGGCCAAAATTAGCTAGCTATGCCAACCAGGCTCCCTACAGACATTCCAAAGTTTGAAGGGAAATAGGGAGAGTACCCAGGGAACCATGTCATGAATTCTCACTCGTGGTGTACACTTGATAGTATTGATGAGCCTCAGTATTGCGAAATGAATGTTGCAACTCCGAAGGCTATCAAATTTAATTATCAACCCGAGGTTCATACAAACTTAAGAGACATCAACACTATATGTGCAGAATACAATGCATCCTTCCTTTGTTTTCATGATGTAATGAAGTGCATGCACTGAAATCAAATTCTAAACTAATTGTAGAAAATGAAATGATCGAAATGGAAACCTTAACCTATTGCAAGAAAGAAAGTAGAAGGAACGAAACCAATTCTAATTGCATAAAGTAAATATCATGAAATAAATGTCAACCATTACATTTCAAATAGTTTATATCCATTAACATATTTCATTGGATGTGGCAATCAAGAAAATCATCATTGTATTATCCAATGCATAAATTTGTCCACTAACCCAAATCGCTGAAATGTTTTGCATGGGAAAAGAGGCAGGTTCTAAGTGGCATTTAGTCTTCCCTAATCATTTCTTTAGAGCCTAGGGGTATTTATTCAACCGTAAGGGACAATAACCAATTTTCTTGAGTGAATCAGGGTAAGTATATGCATGTTGGAAGGCTACTACAGGAAACAACAAAGTTTTTATAGGGAGTTATAATTCACCGAATGACCAACCAAATAAAATAAAAATTGAACAGGAATTTTTTTATTGACTAGGATGTCTTAGGTCTCCATTCCAATTGGAATCACTCAAAAATATCTCTGTTGACTCATTCTAAAAAATGCAGAAAATTACTAGTCTAAAATCTAAAAATTCGAGAACTAGTGAGCTAGTAAATATATCAAATGCATAACCTAATAAAGTGAAAATGAAATGGGGTATTTTTTGTTATTAACTAGATTTTTTTTTTGATCTAATGAAATTGGATTCAACTCGATTGAAGCTCATTAGAATGTTTTAAAAAATATCATAATTTTACTATTATTTGCCACACAAGACTTCTAGAAATCTAGATTTAGCATTAAGCAAACTAATCCAAGTAGCTCAATGATTACTATGACCTTCCAAAGTTGTTCCAAGGATGAAATGATGTTTTGGATACTAAAAATAACTTACCTCAACCATTTAACCCAATCCGACAATGAAATCATTAACACCAAATGCAGAAATAGAAAAAATACAAGAACAAGAGATGCATGTGAATAAGAAGTGAAGGGAAGAAAAGTAAATGATACAAAATGGATCTGAGGATCCTGGGATGGCCAAGACGAAGGAAAATTAGATTCCTATGGAGGAGACAAATATTTAGAAGTTGAACATGACACCAATGTTCATTATTTCCATCAATACAATTACATCCCTGCAAGAAATGACAATGGAATTGCAAAAATATGAGTTCTCTCCAGAAGAAGACTAATAAAAAAGCGGCCCCCCCCCCCCCCCCCCCCCCCCCCCCCAAGAGGAAAATTTGACTTGTTACTTATACAAAATTATTAGGAATTATTCCAAGTGAAAGGAGGAAGCTTTCCACACTAAAATCCCTTGATTAGTGGCTTTGGTTCCCAATACTAGGAATCTGCATTAAATGGAAGGGAACACATTCTTAGATTTTCTCAATCATTGGAGTTCCACAATCGGTGCCATAATTCCATAATATATTGTTAATTTATTATTTAATATTGATCATCCTATAGTATGGAGAAAGTCCCTAAATTATCTCCTCCTCCAAATCTTCATAATCTCCCCAATATTCTCACAATATTCCACAAGAATAAATAATATTAGTCACAAATATGCAATTACCCATAAACCTTCCTAATGAACATATTAAAGTTACAAATACATTATCTAAATCAAAAATGGAGGTTTAATTTGTTGAAGGATGGTCAAATGGGCCTTAATTTATGTCTATTTTAGAGGCATGGGCCTTAATTTATTTCTAATTTAGATACCCATCATACCCCCTACTGAAAGTGTTGCTCATTCTCTGAGAAACATAGTGACATCAGTGTTCCTCATTCATGGCCCTGGAGGCCTCTCTCTTGTTCATTCCTTGGTCCTTTCTCTTATGAATCTTGGTTGTAAGTTTGGCTAGGACAAGCACAAAAATGTAGTTGTTCTTTTTATGATTGTTTAACAATTTTTCAAGCAAAAAAACATAACGTTCGTCTTTGCAAGTGAAATCTGTTGGCTTATAGATCCATTTCTTTCATATCCTCTCCCTTGAAACCTTCATTCAATTTTTACTCATTATTCAAAATTGTTTGTGCATAGAAGAAATCACAGTGTTTCTTGAGACCATTAACCTTCCTTCTTCCCCTTGTTCAAGATGGGTTCTTGAATATTTTTCAATTTGGCAAGGTCTTCCACATCCTTTTCCAAAATTTTGCTGCCATCTTCCACCATTTGGACACCTCTGAAACCTTCAAAACACCTTTAGATGAGAACTAGGGCATCATGTAGTAATTTTGTGTTACCTGTAGTAAACTACAATAAACCCCATAGTGGTTCCTATAATACTAGTGGAAACCCTTTAGCAGTTCTTGTAGTACTATATGAAACCTTGTTTAAACCTATTTTGAGCATAAATGATAGTTTGAGCCTAGCATAGGC
Organism: Pinus tabuliformis; assembly: GCA_031772625.1. NCBI lineage: Eukaryota > Viridiplantae > Streptophyta > Pinopsida > Pinales > Pinaceae > Pinus > Pinus tabuliformis. Next base: position 1,018,397,136 of record CM062819.1, on the reverse strand, counting down.
CCTCAACTTGACTTCTATGCCTTTCTCCCATTTCTATAACATCTTTTAGGCCTTGGACAAAAGCTAGAAAAAGTTTAAATACCTCTTGGAAAGCCTCTTTTCATCACTACAGTTTGAGTTCTATTTTGATGGTGAATTCCTTCTTTCCTTTTGTTTCCTTCTTCTTCTCTTTTGTGGCCTAGATTATTTCCTAATGGCCTTAGATTTCTCTATTTTGATTAGGTCTCTCTTAGGCACTACCTGGTCCAGGTGGCTCCAGAGACACACACAAGACAAAGAGGGCTTATGAAAGCTCAAAAATCAAAGTGATCATAATGATTTTGAACTAGGACCAAAGCATAGATCTCTTCATCTTGATCACAACAGTGCCAACGGTTCGTCAATATGAGATCGTATGAGGGAGAACGAGACAGTCAAAGTTCTGGTCAAAATTAGACTATGGGCCAGGTTTAAGTGTCCTACAACTTGACCGACCCCGTGGCATGAAACCTAGCCCTCGAAAGTGGGAGAAATTGTGGCCTCTTTTAATTGTCTAATAACCCTTATGTTAGACAAAATTTTAAAAATGCCCTATTAAATAAAAAATTAAAAAACTATATATATGAATGTGGTGGCGGGCCACCACCCCCACCATGCCCAAAACAATATAACAAAAAATTACATTAAAAATGGCTTGGCAGCCATCACCCCACCGAGCCCTCCAACCAAGACCATAACATATTAAAACTAATATCGGAGTGGGCACAGACCACCTCCTGTCAACCCAGCCCACACCCCCAAAAACCTCCCACGAAACAATGTGGTCAAAAGATTTGTTAAGGGTGTCGGCAGGGGTCGAACCCGCCTAGCCCACATGGCCAGCCCTCGAGCGGGTGGCCCCATGAATGTACTCATATGATGTACCAATGGTACAACAAACCATCGTACTACCAAAACCACATGTAGAAATAAAACTAGCACGCCACCAACCCCATTTAATATATGGTTATGGAGTGTATGGGGCATACATTGTGGTTTGTTTTTAAATATGAAATACAGTTTCTTTTTTTTAACTAAAAGGCATTAAATGGAGGGCTTGGGGTTTGACCACCTGACCTCCTCCTTATTATTTGAAGTGTATACCAATCCTTCCAAACGGATTCATTGGTTTATCCACCCATAAACTTATATAAACCTTCATTTTCCCAGTGTGCCCAGGCATGGAGGAACCAAGAGGGCGCATGGAAACTGAGATTGCATTTTTTTTAATTAATTTATTTATAGGTGGAACCATGATTGAGTGAAATTTCTAGGAGGGTGAAATTTTTGCAGTGCCTAAATTGGACAAAATTTATGTTGATCTTACACCTCTCAGTGACACAAACCAAATGGTGTAGTCAGTTTCCTGATCTAAGCAACATACTTGTAGAGGACCCAGAGGGGGGAATCTTTAAGGAATCTAGGGGGAATCTAAAAGATTCATTGAGCGCTAGATTTCGACTTTCTTAGAATTCAGAAATTTCACAGTCAATTTTGCTCGACGCCACAAATCTGATGGTGCATTCAAATTTTCCATTTGCTTATTCTATTTTTCGGCCACTTTTCAAAGTAGAGAGTAGGTGTCAAAATTCATGTGCGAGCAGTCATTCCATGAGATTCGACAACATGAGATTGATGGTAAAAACAACTTCAGTAGCTTGACATCCTTTTCTTCAGATGGCCCCTGGATGTTAGGTATATGCAGTGTGTTCATGTACTTCTTTTGCTATGCATTGTGCTGCACAGATCCCTGTTTGATGCTTGATGTGGGATCTTGTTTCTTACTTGTTTTCATGATTCTTGCTTGATGTGATGTGGAATCATTTGTGAGATGTACTTATTTTCATGATTCGTCATGTTTTGTTTGAGTTCCCTTTGTCATTATGTTGATGGGATACTCATGTGTCACCATGCATGATTTCCTTGAGATCCCCTTTATGCCATGTTGGTAGGATGTTCATTATCATCAAGCATGAGTTTATGTCATACTGATAGGAGTCCTTTTGACTAAGAGTTCCTATAGCAGAATATCTCTTGGAGACACTCCCGCATGAGGGAATTTTCCTTGTATGACAGCAACATCACCCCTTATGTACATCATCACTTTTGACAACACTTAATGCAACGGCCTACACCATCTTGACACTGGGGCACGGAGACATAGTCCCTCCTGGACGAACTCTGTTATCAATGGCTTATGTTTCATGTGTTGATGAATGTCATGTTCCTCTTCTTTACAACATTTAGATGTATTCATTTATGTTCTTTTAAAATTTAAATTTAACACATCACCAAAGTAAAAGTTCTTGGAAGGGTCCTTTCTCACACCCAGACCTAGATCAAGTGGTATTGGAGCGGTCTTTGCGTGGATGTGAATTGCAAGCGTGAACAATGGAACGTGGAGAAACAGAGGATGAAAAAGCGATGTACAAGACCATGCTCAAAATTTCCCAAAGGGTGGAAATAATGTATGAAACTCTATAAGAAGAGACAGAGGAAAAGGAGCGTTTGCAGCTTAAGTTGCAAGCCACGGAAGAGGCCCTAGAAGAACTAAAGCACAACAACCATAATATTCAAACAGATAACACTGAATTGAAGATGCAGCTACATGAAGAGAAAGATGAGGAACGTAGTTTGCTACGATAGCTGCAAGCAAAGGACGAGGCCTTGGAAAAGATGCAGCATGACCCATGTGAGGTAAAATGTAGTTCTCTAAATTCACGTATGTGTCCTGATGATGATTTCGATGTTTTTGAAAATCATACCACAGGAATTGGCTCCAAATTGTTGAAGAGAATGGGTGATGAAGGAAAAGGCTTAGGTGTTTGTGGCCAAGGCATTGTCAACCTGATCAAAGTAGAAGAATTACCCCATTAGGCAGGACTTGGGTGTGTCAAAAAGGAATTTGGGGAATGCGCCGAGACAACTGGCAAAGCACCAACAACAGATGATGAGAAGCCCTCATCAGTTCTTTCCAAATTGACAGAGGAGGTAAAAGATGTTGATTTCCTTTCGGTTTCGTCTTCACATAGTATGATTTCTCTTAGATATTTGGAGATCCCAATTATAGGGACAAACATGAGGCTCCTTACCAGGATGAAGCACAAGGAGGAAAAATAACTTAGTGTTAATAACCAAGGCATAACTCAACCATTAGAGGTTATGCATAAACATCGATTTTCAGGCTTGAGATACACTCAAGGAGAATGCTTGAAGGTGTCAGATTATTCGTAGACATTGTCGAAATCATCGAGGAAAGAGAATGATGGGAAAACATCCCCATCCTCCCATGGAAGTTTCCATTGGAGGGAAAGAGCTAATGCAAACTCTCATCGCCATACTTACACCAGAGACAGTAAGGAAAGGTATAACATCTCTCGACATGTGAATGTTCATTTCAATTATAATCATGTTGTTAATGATGGACATAAATCAAGACATCGAAAAACATGTACCTTTTGTGGATTACATAACCATACATTTTCTAAGTGTTGGAAAAGAATGGTAGCACGCAAAAGGATGAGGCGTGAAAGACACTCTCAATAGCAGGTAAATAAACACGTCAAGCAGGTCTGGAGGAAGAAGACCTATTGCAGTCATTGTGATAGAAGTGGCCATCAGAGAGCCACATGTTGGAGGCTCCATCCAGAGAAGTGCCTTAAAGACAAAGCGCTAGTGCATGAACCAGGTGAAACAATTGTTCGACAAGAGAAACCACCATGGGGGGTGACCCATTCATATTGATAAGTGAAAAATGGTTTCTAGATATGTTATCTTGTCATGGTCATGCTTTTGTAAATCATTTGTTGCATTTTAAAATGTAAAAGTGATGACATGTTTTCCATCACTTATTAAGCAACAATGATGTCTAGTCTTATTTTGAGTTGCATTTTAAACTCTGAAAGTGATGTCATGTTTCCATCACTTGTTAAAGAAACAACAATGTTTGGCCTTATATTTGTAAATCACTTGTTGGAGCAACAATGATATGTTGGTCTTTGTTGTCATAGCTGGGGTATTGTGTCCATCTTGATGTAAACTCGACCATCATGTATGTGTTATAAACTCATGGCAAGTATGGGATGCTTAGGTGATTAGTTGGTCATGAAATTCAAGCATGTAATTTGAAAAAAACATTGTACTAGACGTTGCAGGTGTTGGCCCATCGCTTAAGGCTCCGAAGAACAAAGGTGAAGGATATGGAAGCGAGACTTTTTTAAGGATGCTTGTGATGTAGACAAGGTAAAGAGAAGATGCAGATTATTTTTCATGCTTTTGGAGGACCAAAAGCTCCTTAGTGGGGAGGATTGATCCAGGTGGCTCCAAAGATAGACACAGGACAAAGAGGGCTTATGAAATCTTGAAACCAAAGTGATTAGAATGATTTCGAACCAATACTAGAGCATAAATATCATCGTCCTGATCGCAGTGGTGCCAATGGTTCATCAATCCGAGCTCGTATGAGGGAGAATAAGCCAGTCAAAGTTGGACCATGGGCTAGGTTTAAGTGTCCTACAATTTGACGAACCTTGGGGCATGAAACCTAGCTCCTGAAAGCGGGTGAAATTGTGGACTCTTTAATTTTTCTAATAACCCTTATGTTAGAAAATTTTTTAAAGATACACCATTTTAAATAAAAAATAGTATATATATATATATAGATATATATATATATATATATATATATATATATATATATATATATATATATATATATATATATATATATATATAGATGTAGATATATATGAATGTGGTGGCAGGCTACCAGCCTTACCACCCCCAAAACCATATAACAAAAAATTACATTAAAAATGGCTCGACAGCCATCACCCCACCGAGCCCTCCAACCAACACCGTAACATATTAAAACTAATATTGGGTTTGGCACAGGCGACCTCCAGTGGACCCAGCCCACACCCCCAAAAACCTCCCACCAAACAATGTGGTCGAGAGATTTGTTAAGGATGCCAGAAGGGGTCAAACCCGCCCAGCCCCCAAGTGAGGGACCCCATGAATGTACTCATATGATGTACCAGCGGTACAAAAAACCATCATACCACAAAAAACCCATGCAAAAATAAAACTAATGTGGCACCAACCCCATTTAATATATGGTTACAAAGGGTATGGGGCATATATGGCAGTTTGTTTTTCAAAATGAATTACAATGTGTTTTTCTAAACAAAAAGGAATTAAAATGGAGGGGTCAGGGGTCGAGGTTTGACCGCCCGACCTCCTCCTTATTATTCGAAGTGTATACCAATCTACCCAAACAGATTCATTGGTTTATCCACCCACAAACTTAAAATAAACCTTCATTTGCCCAATGCGCCCAGCCATGGAGGAACCAAGAGCACGCACGAAAACTGACATGACAATTTTTTTTAATTAATTTATTTGTAGGTGGAACTATTGGGAATGGGATCCCCCATAGCAGGTTTTGGGGCTCAAAGCCCAAGTTTTGGTCAAATATGGTGTAGAAATCCACGAAGTACGGATGCGGAGCGCGAAGTGTACAATCGAGTCATAGGGCTGTCTTCCCTAAAATATTGTAATTTAATGTAAAGTTATGTCAGCCTACCGATGGTCTACAGACCATGGGATTGTATAAATAGAGCGAGGCTCTAAGTGTAAAGATAGCTAAGGGAAGTAAAGAATAGATAGAGATGAAAAGGCATGACTAGAGCCTAGAGTGGAATATGAAGTGTACTGGGTCGTAGTGGTAGGAAGAGGCTTTGCAGCTGAGTGCACAGAGGCCTAGTAGAGTCCACAGCTGAGTACGCGAACCCTTGTAGCTAAGTGCATAGGGAGGATTCGGGTTTGTACCTGGGATTGAAAGATAATAAAGAGAAGTTTATTTTGTGCATCTATTCTGGAATCTTTATGTTGATGTTATTCATTACTTTTACTCTATTTATGTAATGCGCGCACTTAATGAATACTAGTATGAATGTTTATATGTGAATTTAATCTAAGTAATCAGATAATAGAGACTAATTAAGGAAGACTTGGGTAAATAACACGGGTCGCGTTGTGGCTAGAACTACGCGAAGATAGTATCACAGGGCGAGGGTACCCGCAGGTGCATGTAGCGCAGTAAGTGTGAAGGTTGGACTGCGTATCAATCACCACATATCATACATCCCCAGGGTGCAAAAACCTAGTTCTAGCCCCCTCCCATACTGCTTCGGCTAAGACCTCATTCCATGCACCGTAGACTATTGTCAAAAGGGCCAGTAGTACCAGGATTTGCTTCGCTAAATCACTTCCGAACGTAGGTCAGGCCCCACTAAGCCAAAAAATGGTTCCATTGTCAGGACCGACATCTGCATAAGGGATGTCTGATGTCGTTCCACTAGAACCCAACAAAGAAGGAAATTGAAGAGTGGTTGGGCAAGAATATTCATGAGTTCGTGACACGGGAAAATAGAACTCCACAAGTATCTAAGGAAAAGTGGTTGGATCACTATGTGTATATAGAAATCCACGAGATTTTCTTTGCATCCTTTCCATCTAAGTTGTATGAGTGGATCACAAAGTTATTTGACAATCAGGGAAGGTGTAGGCTCTACCAATTGATAGTGTTGACTCTGGAGCTAGTGTGTAGACTAGAAGCCTCAGAGGATAAGATAGCGCGAGCTGTGGACCACTGGCTTGACCGAATAATAGGAGGATTTATCACTGAGTTCATGTTAGACATGACCGTTAGTTACAGCAAGGCAGAGCGACATTTTCTCAAGGGACCACGAGGTAATTATATTAAATCTTTGAACACCTAGATTAAGATGTTGTTATGTGAAAAGCGGGTTATGCGACTAATTTAATTTTTGGGACTACGCTGAGTGAAAAGATTTATAAAAGAGGAAGTAGTGAAGAATTAGAAAACATTCCCTTAATTTCACCCTCACAAGAGTGTGAGGACAAGCTTGCAAAGGTTTCTAGGAGAAGTGCGTTCAGTTTGATAAGGCAGCAGCTTCCATGGTTACCACCTCCACCCACACCGCCACCTTCTTCACCTCCCTCACCTCCATCTCCACCCACTCCACCTCCACCACCTCCACAGTTCAGTATGGCGAGCGCGATCAAACTACTAATGTTCATAGGAGTCGGGAATGAGGATCCGGACCAATTCTGGTTCATGGTAAGAGCAGTATGGGAAGCATAGGGTGTCATGGATGACAATATTAAGAAGGCTACATTGGTGAGTGCGCTACAGGATTGCACATTAACATGGTATATCAAACATTATAACGACCATCCAAACACAGGGATAACAAAGATCCAGAACGCACTGAACAAGGAATTTAGCAGACAAAAGTCATAAACACAATCAATCATCAGGTTTAAAGAGATCGAGATGCTCCCGGGCCAGACTCCTTGGCATCTAGATCAACGGTTGAAGAGTATGATCCGTGAAGCCAATATGATGTTTACAGATGCATAGCATCGCACGTGGTTTGTAGCATCTTTTACACTGAAATTAAGGACAATATTGTCACAGCAGAAACTTTCTACCCAGGCTGAAGAATTAGAGATAGCGATGAGATTACATGAGACCCCGATACATGACCCTAGGTTGGGAGTTCAAAAAATCCACGTGCAACTATAGAATCTATGTTTAGAAATGCAAATCTTGAAGCAGGATAGGGCACCGCAAACAGAGGTACACGCAGATGTATGGTGCACAAAATGCAAAGGCCAGGGCCATGACAAGGATCATTGCCTAGTGTTCGTGAACTACTTAACAGGAGGAGGGCCAATGCCACTATGATCGGAGGTGCAGGCAGGGCCAAGCATAGCACCCACTTTATGGTGTGCGATCTATCAGATAGGAGGGAAAGACATGATGGACAATTGTTATTTGCTGCAGGAATATACACAGACACCCTAGCAATTATTTTGTAATTTCTACAGGTTGGTAGGCCATGATGAGCACACTTGCTGTAGTTACAAGCTAATGATGGATCGGACCCTAGCCTATATGATGCAGACTGAAGTGCGAGCCCTCGACCTGGATGTGGGGATGGCCTGTGCTATATTTCACGGGCAAGGTCGAGGACAACGCGGAATGGGACCAGGAAGGGGTTGCAGACAATTAATTTGTTACAATTGCGGAGGACCAGGGCACTATGCCCGCGACTATATGAACCTAACAAGGATATCTTGTACGTATTGTGCTCAGTTTGATCATGAAACAATATACTATCCTACATTGATCACAAAGATGCATGAAAAAGGGGTATTCCAGCCTCCCCCAACTTAGAATATACAAATGATGAGGTCTGAGCCGTGCGAAGAAGAACCAAATGTAAACATGATTCTTAGAAGTGGTATGACCATGGGAGAGGATAACGGGAAGTAGCCAGAGGAAAGTATGTGGGTTCGCAAGGCTCCTGCAAAGGAACCCGAGTTTTACCTAGAACACACAAAGGAGACATTCATGGAAGCTAAGAAGAGCTTCGCGGAGGCCTCACTTCAGGTAGTAAGGATCAACCAGAGCCAGGAATGGATCCTTTTATGCTCACTACATTTCTGGAGACATGCATGAAATTGTTACGTGACAACAAGACAGTGAAAGGACTATAGGAACTGATCACCAGGTGCGCGAGGGAAGGGGAATTTCCTGTCATCTAGAAATTGGTGAAGCATGCATTGTGCACTGTAAGGGAAATGAGGTTGACTGCACAGATTGGGGAATATGAAATGGATCAGGTGATCCTAGATCTAGGTTCAAACGCTAATGTATTACCGAAGCAAACATGGGAATGCATGGGTAGGCCCATGTTACAGTGGTACCCTATTCAATTACGAATGGTGAATCAACAGAAGATTTTTCCCATGGGAAGGTTGCAAGGGGTAACAGTTGATATTGAAAGCGCGAGCGCACAGCTGAATTTTGAGGTAATAGAGATTATCGGGGATAGAAATCCATATCCTGCATTGTTAGGAATAGATTGGGCCACTGATATGAATGGATTCATTAATATGAAAAAGTGCAAAATGATCTTCGAGAAGAATTCATTACACGTAGTAGTCCCACTAGACCTAGCCAAAGGAGAACGCTACACTGCACCAATGAGATATTATGGAAGTGATGATGACCTCAATTGTATTTACAAGATAACTGCATGAGACCAAGATTGGGTGAATCCAACTACAGATGGGAGGATCTCATGGGAGCGTGAAAGCTCCTACACTTCGGATTCAGACGAAGAAGTAAAGCACTGGAAAATTCGGTTGCATGAAGTGACAACACTTAATTGCAACATGATGTTTAGATCACTGCATTGTGTGATAACATAGGCAAGAGAGATGCTAACATATGATGGATTGACAGCGGTGGATGAATTCTTGAGCAAATTTGAAAACACAGTACCGGAATAGCAGCAATTTGATGCGTTGAAATGGGCACTGCGCGCAACACTTGCACAATGGTGGGGTACACATTAAGGAAACTTTGAGGATTGGTGCGAATGTAGAAGGATGATGTGCCTACTATTTGGAAGCCCCCAACTTCAAACGAGCGTAGGGCAGCAAGGATAGAGCAACTTGCATTCCCACCTTTGTCGATGGGTACAAACATGTGCTGTGCAACCCACACAAGAACACCCCAAATTCAGGATCGAAAATTGGAATAGGACACAACAGCAGGAGAGGCGATGCACACCACAAATTTTCCACGTGGAAGCATTCAAGAAGCTATGTGGAGTCCTAAACAGAGTTCACCGGGTGAGATGAACTGATTGGGACCTGCATGTACCAGCAGTTCGATGGGCCTATAGGACCATGTGCAAAACCCTACACGCGGATATGATTCCGAAGTTGAGGAGTAGGGTCGAGACCATAATTTTGGAGAAAATGGATCCTCACGCAATAGCTCCCATAGTTGGGACACTACGTGAGGACAAGAACAGAGGAATTTTTTAGCTACGCGAGGGAAAACATATGCGGATTCAGGAAGCCATTCAGCGAGGGAACCTTAAGCTTAATGGAATCGAAGAGGATTAGGTACAACTGAGGAAGAAAAGCATGTTAATGGAAGTAGAGATCAAAAAACTTGAAAACGAAATCACACAAGCATGCCACATCAATAAAATAACAGGTCAAGGTATGGGTAGCCATACTACTGCGTTAGAAGATTTTCGCCAAGAAATTGTGACTTTGCTACCATGGCTACAACCGCACCTTACCAGACAAAGTAACCAGGGGAGCACACTGCATAAGTAAGAACACACGACACTAACTGTTGTGAGGATAATTGAGGAGTGCCCACAACTAGGCTGGAAGGTGAATTGAAGTCTTGCATAGGTGGTGTGACCACCTGACTAGCCGTTGGAAGCATAGTCTCAGCGCTCCAAGTAGTCGAAAGAGAGTGTGGGACTATAAAAGAGTCTATGTGGGAGCTGTGCGATAAGGAGGTTGTGCGCAAGATTAGTATGTCACAGGGGTTGTGCCCACACATAAGGGGTTGTGCTGCCATGCAGGTAGGCTAGGAGGTGACCATTGGTGTCACTGTTCATGACAAGATGTCCAATTTAAGGCAAAGAGGAGCGGGTGGCGGGCAATTAAGACACGAATTAAGAGCCAGATTTGGGACGATATTCTACCAAGAAGGCATTAATGACTTAGAAGTGGGGGGAATGGTCGAATTCGAATTCAAAAGGTGCTATAAAATCCCCAAGGCTAGCCATAAGGCAACACTTGGTTGTTTGAGAATTGAGCAATTACAGAGCAGTAACTGTCACATGCTCTTACCACCTTTGACTGTAGACATGATGACTACTGCCAGAACAAGAGTGCAATTTGCCGAAGATACTGTGGAGCCCCATATTGTCCATGAGGAGCCTGGAGAGGTGGAAATTGTGCCATAAGTTCCAAAATCACCACGAATGTCGTGGTCGAATAAAGATAAGCAGACTATGGGCCCAGTCTATGTATCCCCAAGAAACCCACAGTTAAAAAAATTGTCATTGGAATAAAAAGGCAAAGTCATTACCATTGAATCAAATGAAGAGGAGGAAGACTTGCAAGCTCTAATCACTCAAATTAAGGTGCAAGATGATGTGGAGGAAGATGTCTCACCAATGCTTTCTGCAACAAAGTTAGCTACATATGTCCCCTCATGGAAAGGGAAAGCCAAGATACCAAAAGACCTAGAGGCCATGAAGAGTGCACTCCAGACCTCGCTCCTTCCCGATGCTATAAGGTTTGAAGGTATTCCTTTGGGATGAGTACCTACCATGAAGTTCAAGGATTAGGACCTCATGGACAGTGAGAAGTTCCCACACCTAGCCACAGAGATTTTATTGAAGCAAAATTCAGAGGGGCCCGAGCCGCAAAATTGGTTGTGTGGTGTAGAGAAAGCTGGGTTACTCCATCTACGATGGATACCCCACTACCACTACACGCCCATCACCATCAGGAAGTTGTTGTGTTTGGTGCATGATGGGTATCTCTGGCTAGAGGAGTCTATTCCCATCATGGCTGACCTAATTCACAAAATTTCTCAACTACTCTTCAAAGGACACGACCCCATGGCCATAGTGAGAAAAAGCAACAACCTCATACTCGTAGAAGCTATGAAGACCAAGTATAAACTAGAGAAGAAAAAGCGGGGTATGCAATCACAAGCATTAAGGACAAAGGGGTACGCATAGCCACCCAGTGATTGGCAGGCAATCTGATGAGGAAATGTTGTGCCGACGAAGTACCAACATCTGTGATTGCGCAAGTAGAGTAGTGCACAGAGTGGGTACAATTCAGCTAGTCACAGTTCCTCTGCGAGGTGTTTCAGACGAACTGCAAGGAGGCCCAGGAGCAGGGTAAGACCTTCCACTACACGTGGTTTCTCTTATCCATCTTGTTGGTTGTAGGGGAACTACCGAAGGACAGCCAGTTTCCCAGTATTGAGCATGATCTGCCCGAAGCCGCGAGGTACACCTCGCTCTGGGCTATAAAAGACGTGAAGAGGATTCACGAGACAAAGATGTTCTAGGAGGCAAGCATATAAATGTGGTCCAATCGAAGGTCACGCATGTCTCCCACGGTTTATAATAGCTTGTAAAGCTCGGTAGAGTTCAAGGTGGATATGGATAACCTGTATATCCGCGCGCGCAAGGATCCAATGCAGGAATGGGTGAATCTTCCATTATCGCAACAGATGATGCGATCTTTGTAGTGATGGAGTCATGGCCTCTAGAGTGGCATGCCCCAGACTTGGCAAGAATGAAGAAGTTCATAGCCCAGCAAAGGAAGAAGGACACCAAGTTGCGCATCATGCAGCTGGCTGAAAGGAGGTGCCAGGAACAAGAAGCAGTAGCACAGCAGAAGACATTTGATGCAGCAACAATGGCGCAAATGGCAGAAACCACAACAGTGCAACAAAAGAGCCCGAGGAGGGCCAGGAGATGTCCACGGGGCAGCAGACCAGGGAAGTGGACAGGACAGAAGAGCACGCGGACCCTGGTTCAGCATCAACCCAACCCAAGCGGCCACACGACCATGAGAAAATAGCTCCCAGGAAGAAGGTGAAGGTGGCAAATACGTTCATTGACCCGATCACGCTCAAAGAAGGTGATCTATTTGACATCAACGAAAAGTTTCGTGAGGTCACAAAGGACACACTCCAGGAAATGAGGATGGAGCAGAACACTATATTGGGGGCACTCAGTGCGCAACTACAAGGCTTACAGGTACAGCCCCTGAAACAGGTATAATGGCTTTGTACGTCGCAACAGGAACTACAGAGGTCGAACAAACGTTGCGTGCCTGTAGAGACAACCCTTTCGTCTTGCCCGAAGGTGCCCTAGCAGTAGCAAGCGAGGTTGACCGGACTGCGATGAGTAGCATGAAAGGCATTGGATTAAACTTGGCAAACCTACCACATGAAACCTTGTACCAGTTATAGGATGGGGTCATCACAGAGCTACGCACTAGGGAAGGCTGCATGATCCAAATCTTCAACGAGCAGAAAATCAACATGGATTAGATCAACCTCCAGCATGATGAGTTGGTTGTGCAGGCTCCTAGACTAGAGCAGGCGGTAGAGGATGCGTGTAGGAGTGTCCCAAAGTTGGTTGTGCCGGCAAAGCTACCAGCACCAGATCGGGTCCACCGATTAGTGGCCGGAGTCCGTGAGGCCATGGAAGAAATGACAAAGGTTTAGTTGGAGCTGAACCTGCAGATTGTCATGCTATGGTTTGAAGTCAGAGAGAAACGCGGCCGTGCTATCCAAACGGGGTTGGAGCAAATTGGCCAAGAAGTACATGACTGCACTAGGATGTTCGATCAAGCACTAACAATGCTTACATACTTGCAGGAAGATCCAAACCTATAGCACCTAGAGATAGAGGTGTGCGAGTTGTAGCAGGAGTATAACAGTGTCCGGGGGACCGTGCAGACGGTCGTCCTTACTCAACGACTCACAAAACTACAGCATGCAAGGGCACTGAAGGACCCGTTGGATGATGTGCAACAAAAAGAAACCTTGATTAAAGTGCGCATCCTGCCATGGATTGATGAAGCTTTCACAATTACAGCTACAATTGAAAGAAAGCTGGCACAAATGCAAGGACTTTATACAGTTAGATAGGAATGTGACCCTGCTCATGAAGGTTCAGAGATACGCGTATAGCAAGTATAGCAAACATCAGAACAAAGTGTTGTGGACACCCAAGTTGCGCGAGACCTGTTGGATGGACTCCGCGCAAAGTTCGCCGCACCAACAGAGTGACTTGGGATGAGTCACGATGATTGTGTTGGGAGCCTATTGGGTATGGGATCCCCCACAATAGGTTTTGAGGCTCAAAGCCCAAGTTTTGGTCAAAGATGGTGTAGAAATCTAAAAAGTACGGATGCAGAGTGCAAAGTGTAAAATCGAGTCATAGGGTTGTCTGCCCTAAAATATTGTAGTTTAATGTAAATTTGTGTCAGCCTACCCATGGTCCGTGGACCATGGGTTTGTGTAAGTAGATCAAGTTATAAAGATAGCTAAGGGAAGTATAGAATAGATAGAGATGCGAACGCATGATTAGAGCCTAGAGCGGAATCTGAAGTGTACTGGGCCATAGTGGTATGAAGAGACTTTGCAACTGAGTATGCAGAGGCCTAGTAGAGTCCACAGCTGAGTGCACAGACCCGTGCAGCTGAGTGCGCAAGGCAGAGTTAGGTCTATACTTGGGATTGAAAGATAATAAAGACAAGTTTATTCAGTGCATCTACTCTTGAATCTTTATGTTGATGTTATTCTTTACTTTTACTTTGTTTATGTAATGCATGCATTTAATGAATACTCATATGAATGTTTATATGTGAATTTAAACTAAGTAATCAACTAACAGAGACTAATTAAGGAAGACTTGGTTAAATAACATGGGTCGCGTTGTAGCTATAACTACACGAAGGCAGTATCACAGGGCGTGGGGTACCTGTAGGTGCGCGTAGCGCAGTAAGTGTGAATGTTCGACCGCGTATCAATCACCACATATCAGACATCCCTAGGGTGTGGACACCTAGTTCTAGCACCCTCCCATAGTACTTCGGGTGAGACCTCAGTTTGTGGTCCGCGGACTACTGCCGAAAGGGCCAGTAGTACCTGGATTTTCTTAGCTAAATCACTTTCAAACCTGGGTTAGGCCCCACTAAGCCAACAAGAACCATGATTGAGCGAAATTTCCAGGAGGGTGAAATTTTTCTAGTTTCCAAATTGGACAAAGTTTATGTCGATCTTACATGTCTCAACGACACGAACTTTCTGGTGCAGTCAGTTACCTTATCTGAGCAGTAGAATTGCAGAGGATCCGAAGGAGGGAATCTTTAAGGAATCTAGGGGAATCTAAAAGATTCCTTGAGCCCTAGATTTCCACTTTCTCAGAATTCAGAAATTTGATAGTCAATTTTGCATTATTCATCACCACAAATCTGATGGTGCATTCAAAATTTCCATTTGCTCACTCTATTTTTTGGCCACTTTTCAAAGTGGAGTGTAGGTGTTAGCATTCATGTGTGAGTAGTAATTCCATGAGATTCAATGCCGTGAAATCGATGGTACGAATAGCTTCACCAACTTGACATCCTTTTCTTTAGATGGCCCCTGGATGTGAGGTATATGAAGTGCATTCATGTACTTGTTTTGATATGCATTGTGCTTCACAGATCCCTGTTTGATGTTTTATGTGGGATCTTGTTTCTTGTTTTCATGATTCCTACTTGATGTGACGCGGAATCATTTGTGAGATGTACTTGTTGTCATGATTCGTCATGTTTTGTTTGAGTTCCCTTTTCCGTTATGTTGATTGGATACTCATGTGTCACCATGCATGATTGCATTGAGATCCCTTTTATGCCATGTTGGAGGGATGGTCATTATCATCAGGCATGAGTTTATGTCATACTGATATGAGTCCTTTTGACTCAGAGTCCCTGTAGCGGAACATCTCTTGGAACCACTCTTGCGTGAGGGAATTTTCCTTGTATGATAGCGACATCACCTCTTATGTACATCATCAGAATTGACAACACTTAATGCAGTAGCCTACACCATCTTGACACCGGGGCCCAGAGACGTAATCCCTCCTAGATGAACTCCATTATCAATGACTTAGGTTTCATGTGTTGATGAATGTCACGTTCCTCTTCTTGACAGCATTCAAATGTATTCATTTATGTTCTTTTAAAATTTCAATTTAACACATCATCAAAGTAAAAGGTCTTGGAAGGGTCCTTTGTCACACCTGGACGCAAATCACTACCAGTTTGGGTTTTAGCACAATTTTTTCCTTTCTTCCTTCTTGTAGCAGCATTATGTCTTCCTATAACATCCATTCCTTGTCTTCCAGGGTCTTCTAACTATATGGGAGTGATGAGAAATGATGTATAGGATTTGGAGGATGATGCTAGGGCTCAGAGGGAGTAGTGTAGGTTTGTGAAAATGAATAGGATGTTCTCTCCTCTTTTTTTTAAAGAAATTTTCAGGGTGAGAAAGATTGTAGGGTTTGTTATTGAAAAATATTAGTTTTTTTCTTTATGAAATGGGATGGATGAATGATGGATAGATAGTGGATTTGAAGTGGATGGAGGGTTTGGAGTGCTTTGGTGACTTGGCTTTTGCACAAATATCCTCTTTTAACTATTATCCCCATTCCTCGAAATCATCACCCTTCCTAATTTGGCTTTTCCACATTACATAAGTGAAGGAGTGAGCTAAAATTAACTAGCTGAAGGCAGCTAATACTTCTAGCCCATCCTTGGCTTATAAAACCTCATCTCTCATGTATTGACAACCAATTTCTAACTATAATATGCTCAAGGGAAGAGGTCAAGAATATTTCGTACTTGTACCTACGTGATGGTTGTAGGAGAGTATGATTGATGCATGGTCCTCTGGAGGTGATAATTTCCTTTGTGTTCTTCTGCACAAGTCTTCATAGCTTGGTGATTCTAAACCTTTGTCTTCCATTTACCATGAGAAAGCTATCCTAGTCAAATTCGGCCTTCTTGGAGTGATGGGCTTGTCCATGGGTGATGTTCACCTTCCCTATACCTTATTCCAGCATTCAACACATTTTCCACACTTTATTTCACATTTTGTACCTTCCTATAGCTTTTAGCATGTTTCCTGTAGTAAACTAGGACTCTTGTAGTAGTACTACAGGAAACAATAGATTTGCCTTGTTTTGTCCATATCTCCCAAACAGTAGAATGGAATGATCTAAAATTTTCTAAGTATGTTTCCATCATCCTTATGCACCTGCCCATAAAAAAAATTGTCCCATGGATGCACAAATCTTGAGAAAAATTAAAAATGACTGAAGTTGATGGAGGTCAATTTCTTGGAAACCGTGCACTGGAATTTTCTGAAATTTCTTGGGCATGTTACCATCATCCATATGAATCTCCCCATGAAAAAAAATTTTAAATGAATTCATGAATAGTGAGAAAATTCAAAAATGGTTGTAGGTGATGAAGGTCGATTTCTCGAAAATGGTGCAGTGTAATTTTCCGAAATCACTTGAGAAAGTTACCATCATCCATATGCATCTCCACCTAAAACATCTTGGCAAATGGATGCATGGTTTTTAGGATATGACAAAAATAAATATATTTTATGTGTATTTTTGTTTCCTGTAGTAAAAAAGAGCATTCTTGTAGTATTTTAGGACAACATGGAAATTTAATGGGAAAATCTTGATAATGATGGGTGGATGGTGGAAATATATGAGGGTGATGGATTGGCATGGCTGTGGCCCTTCTGGAGCATCTGAGAAAAGGAGGAGAAAGTCCAAGTTTGACTTCCTTTGACTAGAATTTTGACCAATTTTTTCCTTTTTTAGTGCCAACTTGTTTTTGTTGCTTGCAGATTTGGAGATCACCTACATTCATTAGAGAGGTCCATGTAGAAAAGAATTTGTATTTTTTCCCTTTTTTTGTTGCTAGTCCTACTAGCCGCCTCATTGATGTTTTCAACTAGTAGGTCTACCTAGGCACCTCAAAGAAGGTTTTCACCTAGGATCTCTCCTTTATCTCTTTTTTTTCAATCCATTGACTGCCTCATGGAGGTTTTCAATCAATGAGCCAATCTCATATGCCACAAAAGAGTTTTTCACTTGACATTTATTTTATTTTAATTTTTCAAATTTTATTTTTTTTACCCTACTCTACTTGAAAAACAAAATCACTTTCAAGTATAAGAATACTTCCAATGGAGACATGTGCACATCAATATGATAGACAAGCTGATGTATAGGCTTGAAATGTATGCTTTGACATGTACTTAAATTTGAAAGATCAAATGATTTGACTTTGATGATATCAAGCACAATTGAAGAAGTGAGTGTTGCTGCAACTTAATGATTGTCTGGAACCATATTTCAATATAGTTGTGATGCCCCTGGTCCACTTTCTGATTTGGATCATTTTGGATGTCTTCTTCTTCCATGACCTTTAAATCTACCTCTTTTTGTTGATTGTTCTCTTGAACACATGGAGGATCTGATGGTAACCATGAGGGAGCTTTCTCAATCTATGATTTTCATGTTTTCTCTTCATCAAATGAAACCTGTGGTCTTTTGGTATTCTCATTTAAATATTCTTTTTTGCATGTTGTCCTTCAATGGAATCAAGAGAATCTCTTTTTTTAATGTTCTTCCTAAGCTCAAATGAATACCATTGAGATCAAGAGGAGATATTTGGAAGTGTTGTACCTCAATGTTGTAAGTGGGTTGAGTTACTTCATTGTGTGGGTTTCGAAATGGTGGTACAGGTAGTTTGGTGGGAGCGTATATTTGAAATGTATGTGGTTGGGGTTGTCATTGTGGTGGAGGTGGATGGTAGGGATAACATGGAGTTGGGTATGGAGGATATTGAGGAAAATATTGAGGATGGCTCTGTTAAGTTCCTTGTCAACCTTGTTGCCAAGATTGGTTTTGGGGTTGACTTTGCCAAGGTTGCTAACGAAAGGGTGTGTTTAAATTACTTTGAGATGGATGTGCATAACCCTGAAATTGTGAATTAGGCTTTTGCATCATATCAAGTTGATTAGGCTGCCATGGTCCTCTTGGAGCTACATAACATAGTTGCAATGGCAATTAACTTGCTCCATCATCCTCTTGGTAAAATTCCTTCAACCTTGGTAATGAGGGGCAATATTTAACATAATTTGATTCTACATAGAAAATACAAATATCAACATCTTCGTTTTGATTTGTATTCTTAACATTTCTACTTGTTCACTTGGATTGCTAAGAATTTATGTTTTAAAGTCATCAAAAAAATTTCCAAGTTTAGCTTGACTTACCAATCTCGATGCTGATTTACTTACTCTTGCCCTTCCTCTTGATATGTTTTTGCATGTTTCACAAATTTCTTCAAATTTTAATTGGTATACATCTCCTATACTCATGAGATCAAGGAGATCAATCCATTCATCCCTAGTTGTTCTAAGTAAGAGGGTTTTTAGTGTGTCAGATCCTAAATGATGTAGTTTTTCCCTATTAACACTATACATGAAACTCTCTATTAGATACTCAAGGTTCTCATATTCTTTTTTATTCATTCTAAATTTTCTTCTTTAAGATCATGATCTTCATATTTTTCTAGAAATATATTTTTCATCTCATTCCATGATCTTATTGAATTAGTCCCTAAACTCATGAACCATTAAAGAGCTCTATCCTTCAATGTTGCCGGAAACAATCTCAATTTTTTAGTGCTTATTAAGTAACCATAAGATCTACAAAGGATTTCAAATTCAAAGATAAATGTTTTTGAATCCTCTGACCTTAGACCTTGAAATTTTGGAAGAAAAAGTGGAGGGATGTTCTTCATGTGCACACTACCATCAGTATCTTGAATGGGAAATCTGAGAGGATCTTCCTCATTGTCATCATCTCCATCCATTTATTATACATTATTTTCCATCTCTTCTTCTTCTACCTACAAAAATGGATGGTGATGTGGCTCTTACTGCATCATGTGATCAAATGGGGGGATTGGTGTTGGAGATTTATTTTGTTTTTATGATTGAATAAAAACACTAATCCAATGCACTTTTATGTTTTTGAAATTAAATATGCCCAATAAAAACCTTTTTTTTCCCAAAATTAAGAAAAAATTAATCAACTAGGGAAGAAAATAATGCATAGTTTGACACCTCCTTGGCAACGGTGCCAAAAAGTGATGAGCCTCGGTATTGCAACAAGAATGTTGCAACTCCCAAAACTACCAAATTTAATTATCAACTCGATGTTTGTAAAAACGTAAGAGGTATCAACACTATATGTGTAGCATACAATGCATCCTTCCTTTGTTTTCAAGATGTAATGGATTTCATGTACTGAAATCAAATCCTAAACTAATTCCAGAAAATGAAATTCTCAAAATGGAAACCTTAACCTATTGCAAGAAAGAAAGTACAAGGAAAGAAACCTATTCTAATTCCATAAAGTAAATATCATTAGATAAATGTCAACCATTACATTTCAAAGAGTTTAGATCCATTAGCAGAGTTCATTGGATGTGGCAATCAAGAAAATCATCATTGTATTATCTAATTCATAAATTTGTCCATTAACCCAAATCGTTGAAATGTTTTGCATGGGTAAAGAGTCAAGTCCTAAGTGGTCTTTAGTCTTCCATAATAATTTATGTAGAGACTAGGGGTATTGATTCAACCCTAAGGGACAATAACCAAGCTTCTTGAGTGAATCAGGGCAAGTATATGCATGTTGGAATGGTACTACAGGGTTTCCTGTAGTAGTACTACATGAAACAACATATTTGCTATAGGGAGTTATAATTCACCGAATGACCAACCAAATCAAATCGAAATTGGATGGGACCATTTTTTTTATTGACTAGGATGTCTTAGTTCTCCGTTCCAAGTGGAATCGCTCAAAAATATCTCTTTCAACCCATGCTAAAAAATTACAAAACATTACTAGTCTAAAATCTAGAAACTCGAGAACTAGTGAGCTAGTAAATCTATCAAATGCCTAACCTAATCAAGTGCAAATGAAATGGAGTAATTTTTTTTATTAACTAGAATTTTTTTGTGATCTAATGGAAGTGGAATAATCTTGATTGAATCTTGTTAGCACTAAAAAATAACAAAAAAATATTGTTATTTTCCATAAAAAACTTCCAGAAATCTAGATTTTGGAATAAGAAAACTAAACCAAGTAGCTCAATGATTACTATGACCTTCCAAAGTTGTTCCAAGGATGAAATTATGTTTTTGATCTTGCAAAGGAAATTACTTCAACCATTTAACCCAATCCTACAACAAAAAATCATTAACACTAATTGCATAAATAGAAAAAAGACAAGAACAAGAGACGCATGTGAATAAGAAGTGAAAGGAAGAAAAGTAAATGATACCAAAGGGATCTGAGGATCTTGGGATGGCCAAGCCCAATGAAAATAATATTCCTATGGAGGAGATCAATATTTAGAATATGAACATAACACCAATCTTCATTATTTCCATCAATACAATTACATCCCTGCAATAAATGACAATGGAGTTGCAAAAATAAGAGTTCTCTCCACAAGAATACCAATAAAAATCCCCCCCTGAGGAAAATTAGACTTGGTACTTATAAAAAATGATTAGGAATCATTCCCCATGAAAGGAAGAAGATTTCTCCACCAAAATCCCTTGATTAGTGGATCTGGTTCCCAATACATGAATCTGCATTAAATGGCAGGGAACCCATTCCTAGATTTTATCAATCATTGGAGCTCCACAATCGGTGCCATAATTACATAATATCTTGTTGATTTTTTATTTAATATTGATCATCCCATAGTATGGAGCAAGTCCCTAAATTATATACTCCTCCAAATCTTCATAATATGAGCAATATTCTCACAATATTACACAAAAATAAATAATATTAGGCACAAATATGCAATTATCCATAAACCTTCCTAATGAACATATTAAAGTTAAAAATACATTATCTAATGCAAGAAGAGAGGTTTAATGTGTTGAAGGATGGTCAGATGGGTCTTAATTTATGTCCAATTTAGAGTCCCATCAAGTATCACAGACAATACTATTCGATTACAACTATTTCAATACACCCTTACTGGGTCCACAACGAAATGGTACATTGACAAGCCTTCTGGGTCAAATGGGAAATTCAGCTCACTATCTACAACTTTCCTCACAATTTTCTAGCTCCCGGTTTGTCACAATTTAGGCTTGGAACTCCTCGCCCACTTCAAACAAACACCAACTACCCACATATCAAAGCACATACATGAATTGCGGAAAAATTGTAGCTTGTGTAAAGCATGATTTGAAGATAAAGTCCCTGACTTGTTTTTGAGATCTGTCACATTGGAAATTTAAAAATACATGGGAAATTCATCCCCACATAATGAGGAAGAAGCCATTAGAAAATCTCAACAGTAAGATCTTATCTACACCCAGTCTAGATACATCTATCATGTGCCTCAAGATGCCTCGTGCCTGTGAACTTATATAGAGACACCAGGTGCATCCAATGTCATTGATGGATTGATTGGGTCCATAACCCAAAATAAGCTCAAAAACACCTACTATTACCCTAGATACTCATTCAACGACCAAGAATTTGATGCTGCGAAAAAATCAACACCATTGAATCATATGGGATGCTACCCCGATCAACCTACAGTGATGCATAATATGGTCGGTAGGGTTAAGAAATATTAGTCCCCTCAAGGAGGCTCATATCTTCCCCCATAGGGAGACCAATACTCCTCTAGGAACATAGATGCAACTACTCTTCCCAAAATCCATATACCAATCAGGGACAAGGAAACTAGTATTCTCCTTTCCCCACACAACAACAGAATAACCCACCAACACAAAATAACACAAGGGTTAATCTAGTGCAACCTTCTCTCACTCCACAACAACAATCAGAGGACCAATGGAACCTAGCTAACATGCCTAGCATTCCTAACAAAAAACCAAATAGAAAACCAAAGGGAGAACCCAAATAGTGGGGCAGCAACCACTAGCAACCCCCACAAGCACCGATAAGGGGCAACCCTAACTAGAATAAAAAGTAGGGATCAACCAACAAAAATCCATAGAAACAAAAGAAGAACACAAGTCTACAGAATAGTCATTCACATGATATCTGTGGGGAATATGATCATTATACCATTCATTGTCCTCAACTCCCTGAGTTAAAAAGGATACAAGACAATATGGGGAAAGGAGGTCAAAACAATGTAGTAATGAAAGACCCTTTCCCCCATTAGGGAGTGGTTAACACTTAGAAACAATGATCCCACTCACATCCTTCTGGAGGGAACCACCATAACAATTAATCACAACATTTTTATGTTAGGGGAATATATCTTGTTGCAAATGTGAAATAGAAGTTATGAACCTCCCCTAGAGCCCAACCCTTCCACCTCGACCATCGAAATACCTCCAGGTTCATTGACCATTCATCAACCTTCTATATAACCTATGCCAAAGATGGTCAAAGGACCTTTACAACGCGTAGGACATAACTCAAAAGTTGCTCATAGCTACAACATATTCGATGACTTAACACAATCACCATCATCTATGATAGCATTAGAGGTCCTGCAAACATTCCCAACCTAAAGGAAATACTTACTTTCTGCTCTATGTGCAATTGACCCAGCAGACTATCACCTAATGATCTGATCCTTGGTTAAGGCTACCCCACGACTACCATTAGCCATTGCTTTCCAAATTCTATTCTTAGTCCAAAACATCAACATCCATCGTTTCATTGTCGACGAAGGGGTATCCACAAGTATAATTTCCAAACTAGTTTTAGCAGAAACTAAGATCCCCCGAACTCAAGCCTTCTTACATCATGCTTAGAGCATACGACAGGTGCCCTTCTACTCCCATTGGCCTATACACTAGCGTGTCAGTTCAACTATCTAGCAAAACCGTGTTGATAGATATCAAAGTATTAGATACCCAGTTGGATTACAATATCTTGTTGGGCAGAAGTTACATGGATGAGATGTTTTCAATCACCTCATCAGTGTTGAGGATAATGATGTTCCTCCCATGACAGAAAAATCATTACAATAGATCAACACACATATTATGAGAAGAAGACATTACCTACACTGGACAATGTGTTATGCTTAGTCTCATCTTCTCACGAATTGATCACCACTTATAATGAAATCATACTTCATCAATTTAAGACATCAACGCTCCTAGGGACATTCCTAGGAGACCCTCCAGTGATAGAGGGAAGTTACCCAACCATAAGAGCACCGATGTGCATGATGACCTTATCAAACACTCTACAAGCTCAAGAACCAGTTATGGATACTAACAACAATGTTGTTACTGATCTGACTTTCATACCAAATTCTATCACTCACACCCTTATTATATCCCCCACATGGTCTTGTCTTGCACCAAGTCATCGCAATGCTCTCATTTCCCCATATCGTTCTCACGATATCAGTCTGGTATTTGGCCCCTCAAGCCATGTTAGCAAGCACAAGAACCACTAAAAAATGTGTCATTCCTATTCCTCCTCAGGATAGCATGACACCATAAGCAACACCTACTCAAGTAACACCTACACCACAAGCATTGCCTACACCAACACTAGTCGGTGCTCGCATAAGGGATAAGAAAAAAAAGGTAAAAATGTGGAAGCTTCAAACACTCGCTCCTCTAGGGCCCCTTAACCTTGTGCATTGTGTGAAATAATGGGGCACCCCACCAAAAGGTGCCCTGAGTTAAAGGAGCTAGAATATCTTATGCATGCCCCAAAAGTGCCAGTGAACCCTCGTCCCCCTGCCAAAGAAAATAGCACATCCAGGCATCATAAGGCATTTCACACCAACCATGCATGCGCCATACGTGCAAAGTTTGGGAATTACACTCATCATTTCCCTAAAATCCCTCGATATCGATATGTGTTAGGTGAAATCATCTAATCCAATACCCCATCACTCCTAATAGAGGATGGATCCAAAATATTTTTTACGTCATAAGGGAAGAAGCTTCTTGCTCCTATCCCTCATTTGGTCCATCAACCTCCCACCATGATCGGAGGCAACCTGAACTAGAAACACCCCTACCAGCGCCCACTTGTGCTTTATGCGACATACCAGTTCATTTGATCATCCAATGCCCTGAATCAAGGTCCTTTAACCGATTATATTCAGTTCCCCATGTCGCTCAAAGAACCAGACATGGGCACAAATGCCACACTTCCTAGATTTGTGCAAAATATCATCATGTGTGACATTGTCCCCATCTTTCTCAATTCTATTCTTTTTTAGGATTCATGCGGTGATTTATCATTGATAATTCTAATTTAGTTGAATTAGATACCGAACCATCAAATTATACCCCACCATCAAGGAATGAAGCATCTAGGTCCATTTTATGTGTGTTGAGGAGAAATGGTCATCAGCAGTGCAACAAAGCCCCCATCATTATGTCTCCCCTCACCATCATCAACCTCGATAGGGAAAAAAATGATCTAAGGTTGCCTGGAAAAAAGGATCACCCCTCACATGTGCCTTATGTGATAAACACAACCATTTGGTAAATGAATTTCATGAATTGAGTAGGTTTAATGACATATTTTTCTTAATGGTCCAAGTTCCACAAATCCACCTCTCCAATCAAGAAAAAATGACACATTGTTACTGTCGCATCTGCTCTCAATCACATCATACGAGGAATTGTCAATAACTTCCACATTTTCAAGCAATGAGAGTGGAACTAAGGAAAACCCACACCAGGAAGTCGTGTCACGCAAATACTAAGATCCAAAGATGGCTATCACCCCAAGCTTTCCCATCTCATGACGTCAACCATGCTTCAACATCTCATACTGTGAGCATTACCACCACTCACAATATCTATTCAGTTAATTCTAGTACGGTGTGTAGTATATGTATTAGTACCTCTCGTAGCACCGATACATGTCATATGTTACAAACATTTCGGCAACTTAGGATTCAACATCAAACTCCTATAGAGGAAGCTATTTTTTCTCCTTGTACACCAACAAGAATGCATGAACCTCCTCCCATGTGGCATCAACCCACTACAACTAAAATTCTACCACCACCTAATGCTAATGACACACAACACCATATACGATTCATTTCCTCATCCGTAGGAACCATGATTCATGTTGTCTGCTCATCATTTTTTGGTGTTGAGACCAAAAAATCCACCTCACCAGTGGTAACACCACTGAAAGCACATAACCATACCATCTACACTTTGTTAACCTCACTTGGTTCTACAAAATAAACCAAAATATCATATTCTTTCTTGTCAACCAGCACAACCAGGTCTCAATCCCAACCTCAAGAACTAGCGCAACCCAAGTCAACACTAGATAATATTTTTCAGTCAAATGAAGATATTCTAGAAGCCATGGTGAAACCCGAATGTCCTTGGGACACCATGCACCATCGTTCATTTTTTCTGACCAAAAACATGTTTATACCCACCAGCGCACCAACCCACGATATATGTGCCTTAGAAGTAAAATATTTCCTCCCACCAGGAAAGGTCGATTGGTTCAAAAATCCCATCCCAACACCTAATGCATTTGAGGAAGGGAACATGTCAAATATTTCACCTACCATCAAGGTGAATATTTCCAACAAACCTAGAAAATTCAAAGAGATCTCCCTGGGGGTAGCATGCTCTCCAGAAGAAATAACCACATACACATCCTTGTTCCAAGAATACAGGGATATTTTTGCATGGGATTACTCTGAGATGCCAGGCATCAGTCCCACCATTGTGGAACATCATATTGAGACGTGGTCTAACACCCATCCCATCAGGTAGAAACAATGATAGTTACCTACTTCTAAGGCTAAAGCAATCAAACAGGAAATCAATAAAGTCCACAAAGTTGGGTTCATCTATCTTAACACTTACACGTCTTGGGTTTATAACCACTTACTCATCATGAAAATACAAGGAACCATCTACATTTTTACTGATTTCAGGGATCTGAAAAAGGCTTTTCCCAAAGACAATTAATTGTCGCCATTCATTGACCAAGTCATTGATGCTTGCGCCAATCACATGGCCCTATCCTTCCTAGATGGGTTCTTTGGGTATAAAAAATTCTAGATTCACCATGTAGATTAGTACAAATAACATTTACCACCCCTTGGGATATGTCTGTATACGAAGTTTTGCCCTTTGGTCTTAAAAATGTTGGCACCACCTTCCAATGAGCCATGAAATACATCTTCCACGATTTATCTCATCTCATCCTCGCATATCTAGATGACCTCACAGTATGATCCAAGAAACATGCTAATCATCTGGAGGATCTTTGCATGGTCTTTTAGAGATGTCGATAATATAACCTACACTTGAACCCTCTCAAGTGTGTATCAATGTTGAAATACTACTAGGTTTGTTTCCCATGATCTGAATTTTGGGCAAACTTGTTAATGCTATGCAAGCTCCCTCATCAGTATTAAAAAAATGTGTTTAGGATCCTCTCAAATTAACCAAAATGTGAGGAATTATGTGTCAAGTATTGAGTGTCTTTTATGACCAATTTATGAGGTTAATTAGTTATTTAAAACACATATACAACAAGTAAAATACAGATAAGTAAAACAAAGAAACTCATAACACAAATTTGATAAAGGAGTTCACCCCTCCTAGGCTATATCTCCTTGGACCTGCTTCAATGGCTAGGCCCTCTTTGGATTAATGGTCAATTCTCTGATTACATGCACCTACATTGCTCCAATGGTTATGCAACCTACTCCATTGGATTCAGAAGACCCCAAAACCCCAACAATGACTATCCAAGCTCTGCAATTAGACTTCATATGAACTAGGCTTGACCTCCTCTCTTGGTAGCCCTAGGCTTCCTTAAAATTCAACGTGCAAAATCACATACATAAGTTCCTTTCTTCCTCTGCAACCTGTTCCATTGTGTTCAAAGCATCCAAATCATCTAGAAATGACTCTTTCGTAGCCAAAATTGGTTGAAAAATTGAAGAAGTTATGGTCTCTTCAATTTTCCTAGGAAAACTCCACCAAATCCGGAGAAACTCCAGTTAACCCTGCAAAAAATGGAGCTACTTTTGAATCTATCGAACTTACCAAACTTTTGCCAAGCTAAACCCACAATTAACTAAATGATAAGCTTGGATTAATTAACACTAAACTCACTTAGTGCATTAGGCACGCACAGTTAGCATAAGCACCGCTCCTAGTTTTCAGTGTTTGGTCATATGTGGAGGGGGCTAGCCATGGGGCTGGCCCTCTCCTCCCCCAACTTCCAACGACTATCTCTTTAAATGAAAATCATTCCCCTTGTATGTTAAGAAATATAATGTGTCATTGCAATGGAGCATAGGGCTTGTGTGGGCGAGGTTGTGGGTTCTATTCCCCAGCCTACCAATAAAATTTTAAATGACCTTTGAGAGGGCACGTGGTGGCCTCCGGGCTTGCCACATGTCAGCCTCTCATTGGTCCACCTCAATGTCATTGACCAATAACATGTCGACGCTTGTCGCAACCTGATTGAGCCACCTGTGGGAATATTCCAAGTAATATTTCTTAGAATATTATTTTTGCTTACTAGGTTGTACGAATGCCTAGTCAGCATCCCAATGAGCCTGTATTCAAAATTTTTCATGTTTGAAAAAGAATACAGAAGGCTTTAACTTTCTCATACAAACTCTATTTTGAGTGAAACGAGTTGCATTGGGATCATATCGCTGAGACAGGTACAATCATTCAGGTTTTGAGAAATTCCAAGCACTTTGATTTTTGAGCAATTTTTTCCCCTAATCAATATTTCTATCACCCAGCAAGGTATCGGAGTCGACCCTCTCAAAGTCCAATCCATTAAGGAGGTAACACCTCCAAAATCATTAAAACAGTTACAAATCTTGCAGCGTAAGGAAAATTTCTTATGACGCTTCCTCGATTACGCTACTTGTGCGCAAGGTTACTCACACCTCCTTCATCAAGATATTCCCTTCCATTGGGGTGATCAAGCTCAAAAATCATTTGAAGCTTTAAAATGTGCATTATCTCAAGATCCTTTTATTAGCCCACCAAACCACAAAAAATATTATACCCTATCCCTATCAACATCAGAGGTAGTCATCGCTGCATGTTAGTTCAGGATGGACCAAATAACAAGGAGCACGTGATTTATTACGTCAACAAGAACTTATCGAGGCCTGCACTAAAGTACAAACTAGAAGAAAAAATTGCCTTATCTCTCATTCATTCTATACAAAATCTTTGGCATTGTTGGCTTAAGGGGTCCTGACCCAGGTTCAGAGTTATTTGCACCAAACAAATCCCTACACTACTGGCCCTTTCGACATCAATCTGCAGTGTGTGGAGTGAAGTCTCACTTGAAGTAGTATGGGGGGATGATGGAACCGATTTTCCGCACCCAGAGATCAGCTTGATGTCCTTTTGGGGACCTAGATCTAGCTTCGCGGAGACCTCTATGCTCCTGCAGCCTATTGTTGTAACTTCCTCCAATTGGCCTATACACCTCCATGAAGGTCTACGATTGGCTTTTGCGGACCCTGAACAGGTCAATTAGCTACTTATGCGTGCTTTAGATTACCCTTAGACCATTATTTTCTTAGATCTACTTAAGTGTTTGATAACTTTAACAGAAAGTGTTATAATCTTTGCGTAATCACTTAACATTAATTGTGTTCAGATAAAAATGTAGAACATGTAAAGTCGCATCAATACATCATTATTTCATAAAACCATCATTCATCACAGCATAAAGCACATTCATACATAACAGAAGTTAATAGATAAAACACAAGAATTTCTCCAACAATCTTCTTTATTGATATTCAGTTAAACTTACAGACTCAAGACTTTCTTGCGCACTCAGCTACAGGGGTCCATGCACTTAGCTGCAGACACAACTCTAGACCTCTACGCACTCAATTGTAGAGCCTTTCCCTCCTCTAATACTTCTACTTCTACGCTAGACTTCTTCACTTGTACCCATAGACTTCTTCAATTTCTTACCTTAGACTCTCTAAGACACACCTATTTATACAATCCCATCATTCACGGGCCATGGGTAGATCTTCAAAAGCCGAATCAAGGTACATAAAAGAAGGGTAAAACCCTTGTTGACTCTTACTTAGCTATGCAATCACATTTTTCGGAGACTTTACATCTTTTTACAACAAAACTTGGGCTTTTTCCCCAAAACTGATCCAAGGGACACCATCCTAATAGGTACCCAACATAAAGATCATGACTAGCCCTTGAGTCACTTAGCTAGCATGGAGATATTGTTGCGAAGATCCCCTAGCTTCAATTGCACCACTGTTACTTCAATCGCGCTCTGTGGTTGCCCACATCACCTGCTCAACTAGTTGTTCTGTGGTTGTTCCTTTGCTATCCTATTTGATCTTCTGCTATGTAAGCTACAAGTTCGCCAACTTTTCTTGTATGTTAGCGGAGACTTGGTAGGATTCTTCTCACCAAGGATCCAACTGTTCCTTAAGGACTACCTCTTTTTTCTCTACAGATTCCACTTGTGCAAGGATTTGTTGCCCCTCTCGCAAGATGGTGAGGCACTGCGCTGTAGCTACTGTGCGGGTAGTCGCTCTCACTTCGTCGTACTAC
Organism: Pinus tabuliformis; assembly: GCA_031772625.1. Lineage (NCBI taxonomy): Eukaryota > Viridiplantae > Streptophyta > Pinopsida > Pinales > Pinaceae > Pinus > Pinus tabuliformis. Next base: position 1,018,366,973 of record CM062819.1, on the reverse strand, counting down.
TGTTGAAGCTTACAGGTCTCTATTTTTAATCTCTGCAGGTTTGGATATTCCTGTAGGGTCTTCACTACTTCCATGGCCTTCTAAAACAATGTTGTGTAGTCCACTACAACAGAATTGACAATAGTTACTCCATCCTTAACAGAAGGTTCGTGTTGTTCCCTAACTTCTGGAGGGGTCGAAGGCTATGACCTGAGCTCTATTTCTATGATTTTCAGGTTGAGCTCAAAATTAAGTTGGGAAACCTTTGTCTTAGCGTCATGGACACCCGCTGCAATTTTCATGATCTTGGTCTCAAGCAGTGCCTCCTCCGGTATGTGCAACTCTGGCATTGTCCTGCATGCTTCTACCAATGTGGCCATAGCTTGGTGCTCTGCGCCTGGATTTTCTCCTTTTCCTTCAATACCTTTATCTTCTCGGTGAACATTTGTTCATTGTTCACCCGATATTCACTAATTAGGCTAAGAATCACTCCTCTCGCACTCATAACTCCATTTTCACACTTGTCTGCAACATGTGAAGATACTCGTTGGGGAGCACTGTGAGGTTGAGGCCAATATTCTTCAGTGTACTCATGATGACCTTGTCATTGGCCGATTCTGTGTTCAATGATCCTTTTGCTAGCACGACTACCCGAAGATATACTGAACTGACCATCTCTGTAGCCTAACTGGTCCCTGGTGCCAAGCTCATATATGTAGTTCTAACCTGCCCTGCGCCCACCTGGATCCTCCTTGTCTGAACTGCAGTTCGCGCAAATCTTTTTGAAGAGTGCCTAGCGATTTCAAGTGCTTCTATTCGAATTGGTGCAAAAATTCAGCTATGGTATCATGCACTTTATCTCTGATCTCACCAAGATCACCTTTTGTGAGCATGATGGGATCTGGCAGTGGCTTCGTTTATTTTGACTTCCTCCAAGGCCCCTCCTTTTACTATTCCATGTACCTCTTCACCCGAAATGGAGTGCTTTGTTCTTCATCTCCGCCACCTCCCTGCTCTTACTTCTCCCCTTCATCAGTCTGGGGCGAAGGGGATTTACCACTTCACTTAGAGTCACATTGTTCCTACTCAGACTGTTGATTTACAGTGTGCTCCTTTTCCAGTGAGCCTTCTCCTGGACATCCTTCCTCCGCTTCTCGGCCAACTACTGGACCGCCTACTTTGTGGCCTCCTTATTCTTCTTTTCCGCGGAACATTGTTTGTACCCACAACCAGAATGGATGGAGAGTTCTAATCTATCAGCTAGTGCTTGATCACTTCCTAGATGGCATCATTTGTGGCAAGATACGTTAGATCAAACCACTTCTATTGCGGATCCTTCCACGCCCTGATATATACATGTTGGAAGTCTACCTTAAACTCCATGTGCTCTGATAACTACTCAAACATAGTCGAGGACAACCATGCTTCTATTTGATGGCTATGTGAATACTTGCCTCCAACAACACCAATAAAACATTTGTCTCTATGACTTGCATGGAGTCCTTTGTGGCCCAAAGGGAGGCAAACTGTGCAGCCTCCAGAAATCCTTTCTCCAAGGGAGGAAACTAGATGTCCTATGGAAGCTTCCAAGATACTAGCACGATGGGGAGCAACAACCACACATAGTGGAAGGTTTTTCTCTCATCTTGAGGAACTCACTACAGAGGTAGAGTGACTAGTTAAACTACATGCCTTACGAGCACCGTGTAGCTAACGACATAACTAGCGTTGGAACCTTGTCTGCACAACATTTCCTCATGACTTTACGAATGAGGATCTGTATGGAAATTTTCACCGTGGGGTCGATAATAGATGTGATGGATTACCCACGCAACTTCTTAACTAGCTTGAACTTTTCCTTCATCCTTTTGGTCAAGTCGTGCTCACTGGTTTTTCCAGAAAATGCCTTGGCCGGATTCAAGCCTGAATGTGGTAGGAGCATGATTTGATGGATCAGCATGTCTGTGATTGGGATCGATGTGCTCAACCACAAACATCCATCATGTACCAGGGTTATAAATTGCTTGATAACGATGATGTTGATGTTGGAGCGGTGGTAGTGGGGCACCCACAGCAGGTTCAACAACCCTGACTAATTCACTCTACAATTCCACTCAACTGGCTCCAATGTGGTGATACCGAAGTCTTTATAGTACACCTGCTTCATGTAGTTCTTCATCACGAGGTGGGGGAACTTTTCATTGTCCGCCAAATGCTATTCTTCCATTTTCAAATGGCGAATTTGTGATAGGTGTGGGCCTTCAAAGGTGATACTTTCTGGTAGCAGGGGCGTATTTATGAGGAATTTTTCTGCATCTGGGTCCTTAGTGAAATTCACCTTTCCCTTACGTGGAGGGATGTAATCTGATAATTTGGATATGGGCTCCATGCCCTCAGCACCTATATCCTCTATGCCCTCTTCGGCCTCCAAATCTACAATTTTCTCCTTATCCTTCGCCAACTATTTATCTTTCTTTTGGGCCTAGGTAGCAAAGTTCTTCCTCCGCAACTCGTTCATCAGCATTGGCCTTTTCTGTTTGTCTTTCTTAGGCTTGGAATTCTCATGCACTAGTGTAAGCTTTGGCCTAGGCAACCTCGACGTTGTAGGTACATGAGTCAGAGCGTCCATGCTTACAACTTCCGGAGTTGCTCCCGCGGAGGCAACAGTTCCTCCAATGCTTGCAGTCTCACCTGGTCCAGACATAGTGATGAGAATAAACTGCGAGGTATCCTTAGGCAACGTATCAAAGATAGAGATGGCAACTAAATCTGCAAAAAACTGAGGATTCATAAAGCACAACTCAAAAAATTCTAAGGATGCAAAGTGTTCTTTGCTGGATGGCCATGCTAATTTATAGGAAAATTTGAATTCAAATCCGACCATTCCCCCCAAAATCTGTCCATAAATGTTGATTTGGCAGCAGATCTTCAAATATTTCAGCCTTAAATGCTACCCGCTCTCCTCTTAACCATATCTTGGCTGTCAAATCATAAATAGTAACTCTAATGGTCATTTTCTAGCTATGTTGCGCAGTATCTCTCCTCATAACATAGCTCCCTTTGTGCATCTTCTAACACTGTGACATCACCCTTTTTTACACAGGCCCTTTGTCACGTAGTTCCACTAACTGGGCATTGTATTTTATAATCTTGCACTCCCTTATAGCTACCTAAAGTGCTAAAACTATCCTGCCATCATGTATTCATCAAGCCGGATCCCCTGTGTATAGCTTCAACTGGCTTCCATTTATCCTTCCTGAAAATGGTTCTCCATTCAACTTCGCAAGCTGAACTGCACCACCATCTGTAATTTCTTTGATGACATATGGCCCCAGCCAGTGCATCTGAAACTTTCCTGGAAACTTAGTGAACTTGCTATCATATAATAAAACCAAGTCAGTTGCCTTGAAGGTGCAGAGTTTGATGTACCGATCATGTCAAGCTTTTTCATGTTCCTTCTGAACCTTCTGGAGGAATCTAGCCAAAAACCTATCTTTTGCAAGCTCCATTAGCTACATGAGTCATTCTTCTAAGGCTCTGTGGTATTCCATTCCTGTGAAAGTTTCTATGCGTAGACTTAGTACCATTTATTTCATCGGCACTGTTACACAGTAATTTGTCACTGTCTTCAGTCCAGTCTTCCTATTGTGTCATGTGTCCAAGTCATACATGCTCATAATATAGAAATGATCTCTGATGTTTCCAAATGACCCACTTTTCCAAAGGTTTCTGCCTCATCGTGTCTATTGGCTTAATAAACGCGTTGAAGGGCGCTCCAAAATACCCAGAAGCATTGCCATCGCGGAAGTACACCTGATTCCCACGATGGTCGGATTTTATGTGCCAGCGCGACTATCGCTTGTAATTCTAAGCGATGATCTGACTAGCTACGTTATTCAATAGTGATGTCAGTGCAGAAGATCAATTATGTGCCCGCGATGATCCAGATTGGGCAAATTTGTTCCAACAGTCGGCCTTCCAGATGAATCCATATCTGGTTGTTGGCCTAGTTTATGTCGCCCTCCTTTCTCTAGTGTGGTTGTTCCATCATTTGTGCTACCTTCCTTGGAGATAAGCTCACACTTCCACCTATCATGGATACTCCTTCTCCTATTTAAACTCTCACCATTGCTATGTGCTGCTAGTTTTGGAATTCTTAGTATTTGTAGTTGTTACACTAAAATTTGTCACCATGACTATTTGCAATCAGTATGGCTCCATCAATAACCATACTGTCCTCCTTGGCAAGTCTTATACCTCTGCTCCTCATGTCAAACTCCAAAAAAGAGAGAAAGCCTTTAAAAATCAATATAACTCTGGTTACGCACTTTCTCTTACTCTTACCTGCGGGCACGCACCTCAAGTACATAATACCTGCGTACGTGTATGCTCTGTCTGTAAAGGGGTGGGTTCGTACCCCTGTAAAAGTCAAAAGGCGCAAGTTTTACTTCAAAAAACTTACTTGCGGCCGATTCTAGAGCATTCTAGAAGATGGTTTGACGTGGATTGAGCGCCTCCAGATGGTTCATGCATCCCAATGAAAGAGGAACTTATCCCATGAAGAGGGGATCTATCCCTTTGAAAGAGGGGCTTATCCCATTTATGGTGGACCTGTTTAACCTCCTCCAAAGCATTATAAATATAGGCATTGGGCCAGAGGGAGGAGAGGTTGAAAGCTGAACATTCCTAAGGGTAGATGCTGCTGAAATTAGGACTCCCTTATAGAGCTTGAGAGGAGAGATCCCATTCCTCTCTTAGCTTCATTTGGAAGTGGGTGAGCTGATCAAAGTAGAGGAGAACTCTTGTTGGACCCTGGGAGGGACCTGCACAACACCAAGGCACTGGTTGTAAGGTTTCTTTTGTTTCCAATTAATACAATTAAGTTCATTTTTCTCAACAAGTTGTTATATATAATTTGTTTCATAAACTCCTTGGTCTTTATGATGAATATGTTTTATTATATGAGTTATTCAGGTGCTATGTAATCGTTTGCTTGTTTGTGTATGCAAGCTTCAAGTAGAGGATCTCATCTAGATCCAAGAGGCTTGGCCCCTACAAATAGCGTTGGACTAAAGGTAAGCCTTAAACACCTGGTTGCTTTTAGTTTAAATGCATATTTAGGGAAAGATAGTGCTTGATTGTTTTGTTTGTCACTAGAAAAGCCTTAGTTTCTAGGGAGGTCAGTTTTGTCCGCAAAATTGACTCTTTCTGCATGACAGTAGTGGTTGCTATTAGTATTTGTGAGTTTGCTAGATAGTTGGTGTGAGTGTGACAAGTGTGGGATTGTTGATAGCTTGAGGAAGGTTGTGAAGTGCCCTTAATCTTGTGTAAAACTTGTGAGTGAGAGAGACTTGTGTATTGGGAGACCCATCTTCAAGAGTGAGTGCTTGAGGAACATGTTGGCTGGATCCCTCTGAGCAGGCTTGTGACGTCAAGACTTTGGTTTTAAGCTTACTCTTATTTCATAATTAATGCAATCAATGATGTTTTCCCATGTCTTGTATGTAATGTACTTGATAGATCATGAATTCTTGACTTTTTGAGTAAATAGATCATTGTTGTTCCAGTTACGTGCTTTGTTGTATTTCCTCTGCATTGTTTCAGGCCGATCACTCATTAGAAGAAGGAAGAAGAAGCTGGAGCAGCGCAACGGAACTCCATCGACCACTGGTTGAGGTAGGCCTCCAACTATGACTGTTTAAGGAAAGGTATTGTTGATCTTTCCTTGTTTGTGACTAGACCCATTCTAGAGCTAGAGGGGTTGACTCTGTCCGCAGAGGGAACACTTTCCTACATCACAAATTGGCGACTCCACTGGGGAACCCAATTTTTCATTGGTGCATCATGACATGTATTCCTCCCAGAGTGTGTTTCTTCCATCCTGCGAAGACCTCTTGGGAGCCATGTTCTTATGTGGTCCATGAATAGGGTACAAAGATAGTTTGTTCCTGTGTCGACCTCATTAAAAAACAAAACAAGGTGCCCAAGGATAGTTCTAATCTTGTGTCGACCTCATTAAAAAATGAAACAAGGAGTCCCGAGCATAGTTCCTAATCTTGTGTCAAGCTCCTTAAAAAATGAAACAAGGGTTATGAGGATAGTTCTTTTATTGTGTCACCCTCATTAAAAAATGAGACAACTCCTCCTTTCCAAATCGAGTCTTTGATTAAGATCTCATAAAATCCAATTCGAGTCTTTCCAAGATCTTGAAAGTGAACCTTCATTCCATCCACCTCGTTGAATGCAATGAAGCTTGGGGGGCATGTATCTCGATTTGCGTCATTATGCTAGGGACATGTGAGCTTATAACAAGCATAGTTTTTCGTTTCAAGCTTGTGTAAACATGAAACCGAATCCAAGCAGAGTTCTCCATTGTTCAAGCTTGTGTAAAACTGAACCCATACCCGATTTACATCTCATGACTGTCATTTTTATCCACTAAATTTTGCTAGATGACCCTTGGTTGTTTTATTCCATCACCACCATCTCTTCGGTCGGTCATATGCCTTCACTTGGTTGTTTTTCCTTTCCCGAGGAACCGCAACGATGAGTGGTTTTATTAGCCAGCCTCATGACCATTACATGTTTTGAGCAGTTCCACCATTGCCAGAACCAGTTGCTACCCTTTATACCACTCGTTCCTCTAGGAAGAGTCTCCTTTAAGCTCTTTTCTGACTTGTAAAAGATGAAAAGATTGCCAAGTATTTTTCCCTTTTTGACTCGTTAAAGAGAATAAAAATGGAGGTCTACTTTCAGCTCTTTTTCGACTCGAAAAACGAAAATATTTCCGAGTATTTTTTCCTTTTTTGACTCGTTAAATGGAATTAAAAAGGTGGTCGCCTTTAAGCTCTTTTCCGACCATGTAAAAATGAAAAGATTGTCGGGCCTTTGTCGTTTCAAGCTCGTTATTGGTTACGAAACGATATGATTCCAACCACTTTTCTACTTTTTCAGGTCGAAGTCACTAGTTACGAAAAGTACTCCTCGATCGTAATGGTCGGGCGGTTCTTTCGAGTATCATTTTATACTTTTTCGGGCTCGAGAGACACAACTCTACGAAAAAGGACCCCCCTGGAGTTTTCTTTTCTGTGTCTTTTTCAAACTCTCTAAACATGAAAAAGACTCTGAGTTTTACCTATGTCGGACTCGTTAAACCCTGACGACATTGGACTCATCACCATGACGAGACTCGAGCTTCTCCTTCCTAGGGCTCGTTAAACTATTACTAGGTTGGACTCAACAGCAAGTTTATCATTGATTGTCTATGGCAGCTAGTCACTCTTGAACATTGACACTTTTGCTTCTTGTCGGGTTGGGACATCCATACATCGTCATTTGGCCTTCCACGGGTTTGGGTTATCATTCTAGCCTCATTCCATCTGATTCACACCATCTCCATTGTACCTCTGATCCCTTGGTATCTGAATGTTGCCACGCCCCTCCAGAGTCGTGTCACCGGCATGTTCAAGAGTATAACCCTTTTAAAGTTTACACCCTCGTCTTCTCCTCTGATACTCTGTTTCACCATCTACCACTTGTTCCTTATCTCGTGTCGTTGATGGGGGAAACATTATGGCCCTCCTATGATGGGTCGTCTCCTCTCGACATCAGCTCATTATCCAGGGGATTTATCTAGAGATCCCCTTTGGTACCTTAGAGCTTACATGCCTCAATGGCAAGTTCTTCACACCTGATGGTTGACTTTCATCATTGGTCATTGGTTGGGTGATTCCTCGAGTGTTCGACTTCAGCTCCTTTTTCACACTTTGTGGATTGTGCTGGATAGTACCTTAAGAGCCATTCACATTATTGTTGCTTTCTCTCGCGCTTGTTAACAGTTTTCATCATTGACCGGTAATCAAGTGATGCTCTATCATGCTCAACTTGGCACATCTATTCACATGTTAGAACTTGTACTATGATCGGATGGGTTCAAGACCCCGAACTCAGATTACACATGTTCGGGCTATGTGGATTGGTGTATAATTACATGACTCATTGATGGATGGCTGCGACCATACCTGAGTCTTCATGGATGGTTGTGACGATACCTTTATCATCATCATGGTCTTATTAGCTCGATGGCTGCGTCCATACCACAGACCTATTCTGTATGTCTTTTGGATGGCTGCGCCCATGCCTAGACTACATGTACTTCATTATCAGAGATATCAGTTGTACTTACATGTAGGTTCTTTGAGATGGTGTTCCATCTCCATTAGTTTCATAAAGCATTTCACCCCTCCCTCTCTCTTGGGCTTCATACTTTAGGGGGCATCTGTTACACAGTAATTTGTCACTGTCTTCACTCCAGTCTTCCTACTGTGTCATGTTTCCAAGTCATGCATGCTCATAATAGAAAAATTCTCTTTGATGTTGCCAAATGACCCACTTTTCCAAGGGTTTCAGCCTCATCGCGTCTGTTGGCTTAATAAATGCGCTGAAGGGCGCTCCAAAATAGCCCAGAAGCACTGCCATCGCGGAAGTACACATGATTCCTGCGATGGTCAGATTTTATGTGCCAACGTGACTGTCGCTTGTGATTCTGAGCGATGATCTGACTATATACATTATTCAATAGCCATGTTAGCGTGGAAGATCAATTATGTGCCTGTAATGATCCAGATTGGGTGAATTTTTTCCAACAGTTGGCCTTCCAGATGACTCCAGATCTGGCTGTTGGCGAAGTTTATGTCACCCTCCTTTATTTGGCGTGGTTGTTCCGTCATTTGTGCTAACTTCCTTGGAGATAAGCTCACTCTTCCACCTATCATGGAGACTCCTCCTATTTAAACTCTCACCATTGCTATGTGCTACTAGTTTTGGAATTCTTAGTCTTTGGAGTGGTTGTTGTTAGTATTTGTGAGTTTGATAGATAGCTGGTGTGAGTGTGACAAGTGTGGGATTATTGCTAGCTTGAGGAAGGTTGTGAAGTGCCCTTAATCTTGTGTAAAACTTGTGAGTGAGAGAGACTTGTGTATTGGGAGACCCATCTTCAAGAGTGAGTGCTTGAGGAACATGTTGGCTGGATCCCTCTGAGCAGGCTTGTGACGTCAAGACTTTGGTTGTAAGCTTACTCTTATTTCATAATTAATGCAATCAATGATGTTTGCCTATGTCTTGTATGTAATGTACTTGATATCTCATGACTTCTTGACTTTGTGAGTAAATATATCATTGTTGTTCTGATTACATGCTTTGTTGTATTTCCTCTGCATTGTTTTAGGTTGATCACTCATTAGGAGAAGGAAGCGGAAGATGGAGCAGCACAACAGAACTCCATCGACCACCGGTTGAGGTAGGCCTCTAACTATGATAGTTTAAGGAAATTTATTGTTGGTCTATCCTCGTTTGTGACTAGACCCACTCTAGGGTTAGAGGGGTTGCCTCTGTCCGCAGAGGGAAAACTTTCCTGCATCACAGGCACTACAACCTCTACACCATAAACCAATCGGAAAGGAATTTGACTTGTTATATTTTTACATGTAGTCCTATATGCCCATAGCACCACCAATACACACACGTCCCAATCATTCTGCTGCATGTTGAAAATATTCGTCAGCACATTCTCCAATATCTTATTGAAAGCCTCAACTATTCCATTGGCCTGAGGATGATATGGTGTACTTTTCTGATGGTAAACTTAGAATTCTTATGTCAGCGCACTGATCGTTTCATTGAGAAAATGTGTACTGCGGTCACTCATCAATACCTTCAAGCAACCGAACCTAGTCAACACATATTCAAACAAAACAACTGTTGCGGTCGCCCCTATACAATCCTTCATAGGTTGTGCATTCGCCCATTAGGTAAGATATTTGATCACAATGATGATGTAGCATGCACCTGTTTTCTTACCTGGGGGTTAAATCGGTCCTACGAAACCAATTGCCCATTTATCAAATGGTTGCAATGACACCTACAGATTCCACGGGAGCTCATCCCTCCATAATGGCCTGCCCTTCCTCTGACATGAATCACATGCCTTACAATATGCTTTATAAACTTTATGAGACATCATCCACTACAACCCAGCACGCAAAATATTATGCATTTTTACTTTCCCTGCATAATGTCCTCCCAAAGTTCCTCCATGGGCATTAACGAGGATACTATCTCATTCAAAATTGGGCACATATCGTCGAAGTATCTCATCCGATCCCATATTATACAAACGGCCTGCAATTACTGAGAAATTAGTTGGGTGCAGCACCAACTCTTTCTTCTGCTGACTGGTGTATCCTTTTGGAGCCAACCCTATAGTCAAGAAGTGGATAATATCCGCGAAGTGGTGATCCTCTATGTGCACCACGAAGAGCTACGCATCGGGCAACCCTTCCTAATTAGTAGGTTCCTCTCCTATCTCAATGCGTGAGAGATGGTCAGATCCTGCATTCAACCTTCCTGATTTCACAATTACCTCAAAATCATATTCTTGTAATAACAACAGCCATCTGCATATTTCCCACCCCAACACAGGCTGATTGATTAGGTACTTCAAGGCAGATTTCTCTGTGTACATCTTGAAATGTCTACCCAATAGATAGTGCCCGGACTTTTCAAGAATCTACACCATAGCCAATCTCTCACACTCTATTGTGGAGTAATTATTCTCAGTCTTTGACAATTTTCTTCTTGTAAATGCTATAGGGTGATCTAGTTATCCTTCGCCAACATGTGTTAGCAATGCTCCTAACACAATACACGAGGCATCAACATGCACATGGAATTATTTCTTCCAGTCCAAGAAAACCAAGATCGGCATGGTAACCATTTTCTCCTTCAAGACATCTAGATAGTACTGACATTCCTCATTCCAACAGAATGTAACATCCTTCTTTAGCAACTTTTCCTTGGGAGAGGTAATCTGAGCATAAGCCTTGATGAACTTACGATAATATCCGATATGGCCCAGTGTTGCACACAACTATCTAACACTCCTTAGGGCTTCCAATTTCATTATGACTATGATCTTGGCAGGGTCCACCATGAGTCCTTTCCTGCATACCACATGACCCAGCAAAATCCCAAAGGGGACACAAAACAAGCACTTCTTCAGGTTCGACGCAATCTAATACCTTCAGCACGTATCCAACATTAAGTGCAGACTATCTACATGGCGCTTAACTAGCTCAAACATTGTCCAGTCATCGAAATATACCTCCAAAAATTTGTGAATAAATTCTTTGAATGTCATGATAACTATGCATGAGAATATCGTTGACACATTCTTGAGTCCAAATTGCATTACTGTATACTATAAAAAACCCCATTCCATCGTGAAGGTTGTTTTACTCCTATCTTCTAGCGAGATCTTGATCTGATGGTATCTAGAGAACCCATCAGTAAATGAATAGGCCTTGTGTCCTCCAACATTGTCCAAGACCTCGTCAGTAAATGGTGTTAGGAAAGGATCATGGACATAGGCATCATTAAGCTTTCTTAGCTCTACACAAATCCTTATTTTGTCCTTCTTCTTCTTTTCCTAAACTACCATTGGGCTCACCTAATTAGATTCCTCCACTGGTTCAATAATACTTGCTTCAGACATCTTGTCCAACTCCAAGTGGACATTTTCCTTGTATTTGGGATTAAGGTGATATGGCCTCTTCTTAACGGACTTAGCGTCCCATTTCAGAGTTATTTTCGTCACTCCAAAATCACCTATGATGCCTTTGAAGTCAGAAAAAATTGTAGGGAATAAATCGTGATATTCGCAGAGCAGCTCAATGACTTTATCTACTGTAGCATCATCCCAGTAATCCCCAATCACTTCGGCTCCAACTCTGTGCCAATGTTTATTTGCCTAGTTTCCAATGGCACGATGATATCTGGGTTCTCTATCTGTGGACCTTCAACCTCGCAGTGGCCTTATGCTTCTGGGATATTGATATTCCTTGGATCCTCATACTCCACTTCAACAATCACATTTTATCATTCCAGCGCATGGTGCAGCTGGGTGGTCCAATCTGGATGAATCAATTCCAAAGGATCCTGCGGGATTCAGAAGATCACTACCTTAACCTCCTGCTATGCCTCATCAATGCTTTCAAACCTATCTTCAAAGCTGAATTTCCTCATGAACCCTTATCTTAATACATCCCACTCCTCAGTGCTATGGCAGAGCTCCGTTTCCAAATACCAATAAATATGAATTATGTCCAGAGTGTGACAGAATAAATGCACCCATTCTGGCTGTAGCTACGTTCCATATACCTTAGTCCATTTGGCAAAATGATCACGTGGATCATTCCTCCCATCATACTTCTCAGTTACCTGTACTTTAGGATGACCCAATCACGTTCTCATCATCCTTTTGTAATCATGCTATTCATCAAAGTTGTCTTTGTGTGTACCCCACCACCGAGCGGGCGTAGTGTGTAGTGCCCAGTCCAATGCCTGAAAGCGGTAATCCTCTAGAACATCTCTTTCAAAAGCATCAAAAAAGTTATCTACGTCAGTTAAACAATTGTAATAAGGAAAATTTCTTACCTCCGATGACACACAATGCAGTGATTTGGTCATCATGTTGTAGCGTAGTGTTGATACTTCATGTAGCATATTTTGCCAATTTTCCAACTCTTCGTGTGAATCCGATGTACAAGAAATTTTTCGGTCCCACGCAATTCGTCCATCAACTATCAGATTAATCTAGTATTGGTCTCGCGTTGTTATTTTATAGATCTGACCCAAATCATCATCACTTTCCTCATAGTCATGGATTGGCTCAGTATAGTGTGATCCTTCTGCAGGGTCCAATGGTACTACAACACAGAGCGATTTTTCTTCAAACGACATTGTCCGCTTCTTCAAATTGATGTCCCCATTCATGTCAATAGCCCAATCAATTCCCAGGAGCGCGGGGTATGGATTTCTATCATCAACAATATCTATTACATTAAATTCAACAAGCGCACTCACACCTTCTATATCCATGGTAACCCCACGTAATCATCCCATGGGGATAATCTTCTTCTGATTCACCATTCTCATTTGAATCAAAGACCACTGCAATGCAGGTCTCCCCATTATTTCCTATGTTTGTTTAGGCAATACATTTTCGTTAGACCCCAAATCCAGAATAACCTGGTCCATCTCATAGTCTCTTATTTGTGCAATAAGCCTCATCTTGCGCCCTGTTTGTTTCTTATGCTTACTGATATTTCTGACTACACGGAGTCCATTAGAAGTATTATCCTTACTGGCACATTTGTTTATCAACTCCTATAGCCCATTTACATCATTTCTATCACGCATTAGTTTCATACAAGTCTCTAAGAAGGTGGTAAGCATAGAGGGGTCAACCTCTGCAGCCGGTTTGTCATGATTGATTAAGGTAGAGACCTAAATGAAGAATTTCTTTGCTTCCATGAACATTTCATTCACATGTTGTAGACCAAAACCAACCTACTTTTTTGGGGCCTTGTGGACCCATCCACCTTCTTCAGGATGGTTTCCCTTATTGTCATTGATCGTGATCCTGCTTCATAGTAGAATATTCATATTTGGGTCGTCTTCGTGGGGCTCAACCCTCATCATATGTAAGTTTTGGGTAGGATGCTGAGGTTTTGCCTTCTTCTCCTACATCTTCGCCATTAGTACAGGAAATTCTTCGATTTTGTGGTTAAACTGAGTGCAGTATTGACATGATGGGCATGTCTAATTCATACACTCCCACGTGTAGTGTCTTGGCATTCTGAAATTGTAACAAATGACCTGTGCCCAACCCCTACCAGGTCCTCCTCCTCCTCAGCCTCATCCGTGCCCTTGATATCCTCCATGTGTTACCCCAGCACCCTGATCTAGAGGTTGAATTTCTGCTTTCGTTCGATATGGAGGTTTCCTTTCCATCATTAATTCATAGCTCCAACAGTGGCACCCATCATGGCCCACTGATTTGCAGAAATCGCAGAACAATTGTTTTGGTGTCTGTACAAAATTTTGTAGCAAATGACAATTTTCTATTACATGTTTTCCGACTACTTGACAAATATCACACCATAGCACAGGCCCCGCACTTTTTCCTACTGGAGCTTCGTGCCTTAGGCGCATAGGCCCCCCTCTTGTGATGTAATTCGCGAAGACAGGGCAGTGACCTTTATCATGCCCCTAGTTTTTACACTTGAGGCACCAAACTTCTTCATGCACCTCCGGATGAGCTGTTTTTTCCTTTTTCAAGCTCTGCAACTCTAAGAAGAGGTTCTACAGCTCTACATGAATCTGTTGAACTCCTAAAGAAGCATCCTAGATAGGTGACTCATGGAATCTCATTGTTATTTCCAAGGCTTATGCCTAAGTTCCTATCTTTTTCTATGATAAAGCAATCCTTAAGTGGGGCAGGAGCATAGTTATAAATCAATTGCGGTGCCGGCTATCTGTGAGATTCATATTAGGTTCATGGATCCCACACTTCAGTATTTGATCTACCTCCCATGAAGTTTCACCACGCCTCATCATGATTTCGTTAAATCCAATTACTAACTGCGATTCAGATTTAGTCTTACCAAATTCCTTGTTCAAATCAGTCTGAGTATCTGCCAATGAAGCCAACGAATTATTAGTGCAATACTTCACATACCATGTCAACACACAGTCCTACATAGTGGTGATTAACTGCGCCTTCTTTATATTATCATCTGTATTTTTTTGTACTGTCCACCAAATCTTCGCAACAAGCCAAAATTGATCCAGATCCTAACTTCCTAAGCCTTTGAAAATTGGCAACATCATTGTATTTGACATATTGACTAGCGTCGATGGTGGTGGCGGTGTGGATGAAGGTGTATGTTGTGCGGGTGATGGTGGAGGTGGCATGGGTGGATGAGGTATACGTGGAAAACCCTACCTTATCAACTCGACGACGCTCTATGGTGAAGCTTGTGTTGCTCCCTCGTCGTTACATGAAGGAGGTCCAATCAATGGGCTATATTTAGGACCAGGTCTTCCTTGACTTCTAAATCTTCGTCCACTTCGCATAGATCCAAAAATCAAGGTAATGGAATAACCCTCTTTTCGCACAAGAGAATTTTAATCCAAGTATTCAAAGATCTCAAGTACATACCTCGCACTCCTTTGAAGAAGCATCGCTCTGCTTCGCTATAGTTGACTAAGGTATCAACCGTGAACTCTGTAACAAATCCTCTGATGACTCGATCAAGCCAGTGATCAACTGCACATGTGATCCTATCTTCAGAAGCTTCCAACCTTCGCATGAGCTCTAGGGTCCACACTGTCAGACCATCAAGCCTCCACCTTCCTTGGCCGTGTGCCAATTTAACGATCCACTCAAATAGTTTGATCAGGAAGGTGTAGAAGAAGATTTCATGTATTTCTATGTATAAATATCTATCCAATCATTGTTCTTTTGTAAGGCACAGATTCCTGTTTTCTTGCGCCGCGAATTCATGGATCTTTCTATCCAACCACTTCTCAATTTCTTTCTTGGCCGGATTCCAGTGATGTGACATAACAAATCTCTTTATGCGGATCTTGGTCCTGACAATGGAACCATTTGTTGGCTTAGGGAGTCCTAAACTAGGTTCAGAGTTAGTTTCACCAAAACAATCCCTACACTACTGGCCCTTTCAGCATCAATCTGCTGTGCATGGACTAAAGTCTCACCCAAAGTAGTATGGGGGGATGCTGGAACCAAGTTTCCACACCTAGAGATCAATGTGATGTCCTTTTGGCAACCTAGATCTGCCTTCACATAGACCTTTATGCTCCTGCAGCCTATTGCCATAACTTCCTCCAATCAGCCTCTAGACCTCTGCGATGGTCTATGATTGGCTGTTTTGGACCCTGAATAGGTTAATTAACTACTTACACACAGTTTATATTACCCTTAGACCACTATTTTCTCAGATGTAATTATGTTTTTGATAACTTTAATAGAAAGCATTATAATCTTCGTGTAATCACTTAACATTGATTGCACTCAGTTAGCAATGCAGTACAAGTAAATTCATGCATCAATACATCATTATTTCATAAAACCATCATTCATCACAGCATAAAGCACATTCATACATAATAGAAGTTAATAGATAAAACACAGGAATTTCTACAACAATCTTCTTTATTGATATTCAGTTAAGCTTACGGACTCAAGACTTTCCTGCGCACTCAGCTGGAGGGGTCTATGTACTTAGATGCGGACACTACTCTAGACCTCTACACACTTAGCTGCAAAGCCTTTCCCTCCCCTAATACTTCTACTTCTGCTCTAGACTTCTTTGCTTGTACCCATAGACTTCTTCAATTTCTTGCCTTAGACTCTCTAAGTCACACCTATTTATACAATCCCATGGTTCACGGACCATGGGTAGACCTTCAAAATCTGACTCAAGTTACATAAAATAATGGTAAAACCCTTTTTAACTCTTAACTAGCTACGCACTCCGCAACCACATTTTGCAGAGACTTTATTTTTACATCAAAACTTGGTCTTTTTACGCAAAACTGACCCAGGGGACCCCATACCAACAAGAATTATATCATCCTTCAAACCACTACCATAATAGTAGTTATTAACCCCATGAGGTATCTTCTCACTCCTCATATGATTAACCATAAATTTTCTCTTTAGACTGTTATTCTACAAGAATTTGATCTATAGTTTAATTCTATTAAGAGAAAAAAGGCACTCATCCTTGCCAATTTCATCGAAGATCTCCCAATAGAGGCCCAAGTCTCTCCCATTAATTAGCTTCTTCCTGCTGAACATCTATTTTTAGTATCAACGGATGACCCCTAGTATGGTGACATCCTCCTCTTTTTACAAACTCAAAATTTCAAACCCCATCTTACCCACGACAATTAGAGGCGATTGTGCCACAAGGCCCCCCGTTACCTCCTTCTGAGGGATGTCCTTGATCGACGAGGCATCAAAAACATCTTATGTAAATGCCTCAACCACCAACAAGATGAGAAAGCCTTAAATGATTTCCATAGCAGGGCTTGCGGCTGCCACCTCTCAAGGATTGCCACCACCAAAAAATCCTTTGTGTTGGTTATTTCTGGCCCACCCTCTTCCATGATTTCATATAGGCAATCAAAATGTGTAAGTGATTCCAATGATATGCTCATAAGGTGTGAGCACCACCCGCTCCCGTACATCCAGTCACCGTGGCCGACCCCTTCTACAAGTGGGGCATCAAATTCATTACCTGTAATCCCTCCCATCATCTGGCAACTAAAAGTACATTGTGGTTTCCTTGGACTACTTCATCAAATGGGAAGAAGAAATACCTATGTATAATAACACCGTAGAATCTGTGGTATGGTTTTTTCTTCAACCATGTCATAACATGGTTTGGTGTTCCCAAGGAGTTTGTTTCATACCATGCTAAACATTTCAAGAAAGATATATTTCAAGAGATATCCCAACACCTTCATTTATCTCATGATTTTGCTTCACCATACTACCCTTATTCTAACAGTCAAGTAGAAGTTGTCAACAAGGTTCTTAAGAGTCAAAACCATGTTGTAGTGTATGGTGAAAACTCACAAAACCAATTGGAACCATATGGTGTTCTCAACCTATGGGAATACCACACAACGTTCAAGGCATCTAAAAGTTTCACACCCTTCCAACTAGTATATGGTCTCTAAGTTGTACTTCCCATTGAGTGTGATATCCCTACCTTACACTCTATCATCGAGCTTCTTAATGACACCAAACATTTGGAACAAACATTGGTACAGATGGAATTTGTCGATGAAATTCGATGGGAATCCCTCTAGAATAATGAAGCACACAAGAATAGGGTTAAATCCTCATTTGATCACAACATCACCCCTCAAACATTCATCCAAGGGGAGTTAGTCCTCCTCTATGATGTTTCCCAAGAATTGGTTAAACTCGAGAAGTTTGAAACCCCGTGGAAGGGCCCATACATTACCAAACATTGCCTCCTCAAGGGGGCATACATCTTGTCAGAACCAAATGGGACTTGCATAAAAAATCCTTTCAATGGTCTTTACCTTAAACAGTTTCACCCATAAAATGCTAGAATGGACATGTGTGTACCATGACTTATTTATATGATGATTACCTCATCATGGATTCACTCTGAAAATCATTCTCTCATCATGTGTCATAGATGGATCATCCACTAGCCTATCAACATAGGTTTGTTGACAACGCATCTCGATGGTTGCAAAACCTTGTTGCTACAGCCTTGGCCATATAATCTCCTAACAAGAAACCTCATCTCTCAAATGGACTTTGTATCAGTTCAGCCACAAACAATCAATCTGAATACGATGCCATCATAGGTATCTTGGCTAATACCTACCACTTAGGTATCTTTCACCTACATGTATTCGTTGATTCCTAGCTGGTTGTATCATAGTTGAACAAGACCTTTTAAGTTCGTGATTCACACCTTTTTCAGAAGTATCTGCATGCACAAAGGTTAGCTCAACATTTTGATCATATCACATTTACACATATACGAAGGGATAAAAATCATACATTTGATCACATAGCTAATTAAATCCTAGATTGGCATGCATCATATATATATATAACCATTAAGATACATAAACCATGAGCATAATATCCATCCCAAACAAACGCAAAAATACATAAAAAAGCATAGACGGATTAGACACATCATAAGAGTTGCCAAAAAATATCATCTTGTATATACATATCAAAATTATATGAGTAAAAAAATAGTTTTATAATCCATTGGCTCACGACAGGATAAGTAAGTCAACAAAAAACATAGGGGAGCATCCTCATAATGGGTGCTTTCCCTAATACATATATAATATCATCATCTAGAGCTAAGGCCCTCCCTCCTTCTCCCGTGGATCAATCTTCATGCCATGAGCCAAAATAGGACCATTCGTGGCCACCACTACATTTCTACCCTCACCAAAGCGTCCACCAATCTCTAACTAGCGTCTATGCATAGTCCGCTCAGGTCCAACAGGTGTCATCACATCTCTCATTCTCTGTGGTATGAGTGCCATCCCTGTGACACCCATGCATCTCAGATCATGGTCTATCAAATAGGCCAGTGGTCGCCCCCGAGGTCCCGCATCTGCAAATAAGCAAACATGGTATCAAAATCATCATAGAAAACGCATACCTACACATGTAAACAAATATAGAAATGTGGAAAGGAAAACTCTCATACCTGCTAGTCCCTAGACATCACCTAAAGGAAGCCCAATGTTTGGATCTCCTAGGAAGTCCACACCATTGTAGGGTAATTCAAGAATTAGCTGAGGGTTGGATTTATACCGACCCTCCATGGTGGTGTTCCAATAATGCCCCACAACACCACCACCAGCTCGTGGCATCACAGATTCCCACCTTCGCATATGAGGGTCCCTAGCAGGCCCTACCAACACTTCTAGAATAGGTCGGAGCATCATGAACCTCTAGTACATGATGTTGCATAGAATAGTTGTGTAGAAAAAGATCTGAATCTCACCACACAACACCTGTGTCAACTGGGACATCATTTCCCTATATAAGAACCGAGCCCAGTGAAAGAAGTGGCTCACCTACAACTGTTGTATGACTGTTATCACAGGCCCATATACTTTGTTGGGGGCCACTAACCCCTCCAACTTGATGATCATTGCTAGAGCAGCCCACTTAGTGCGATCCACGATGGAAGAAACCCTAATACAACCCTTCTCATAAGGGTTGGTCCTGCAGTGAGCCTTATCCTCCAGCCATCGATGCATATCCACATGCCTAGATAGCAGTGGTTATATCAAAACCTCCCCATGAGATAGAAAACCTGTCAAAAAGTATACGTCAATCTAGTTTGAACTAAGTAGATCAACCTTATGGATCACCATAACTTGTTGGTCCACACCCCAACAACGGATCAAACAATGCAAGAATCTATATTGCAATCTGAGAATGGGGTTCTGAAGAAACTTCAGCAACCCCCACTAAGCCAAAGTCTAGCTAATTGTCAGGTCCCTTGCAGCCACCATACTTAGTGTCACCTAGTCACACTCTCTCCAAATCATCTTGCCAGCAAGGACATAAAACATAAATATTTAGCTCCTTAAGCTAGAAAGAAAGAGAAAACACCCCCTTTTTAGAGAATCGCGTGCTTATGCACCTCACAGAAGTGCGCAACATGCTTCTATTTCTCAAATAGACATGCACGATCGTGTCTATCAAGCCATAGCGCACAACAACCAGAGGGTCGAAGTCCACACATATGTGTCTAACATAGATGCACAATCCCGCATCTGTGTTGAACATAGACGCGCATACCACATGTGGTCTAGAAACCATGCCGCGACAACCCCTGATGGATATCATTGTAGCTTAGCATGAGTAAAACACACAAGTTGCACATATGAGGGCCATTTTTATGCAGTGTCATTGCACAAACCTTAGAGGTTCACATGGTGAATCCGCAGCTTCACATGAGTCACCAGTGCGACCCTAAAATAACACCCTAAAAAGATTGTATAGGGGACCCTTGTAGGGCCTATCTACCTTACAACTACCAAAAGCACAAAGGGTAAGGTACAAGCTCCTACCTGTCTCTGCCCACGTTTGTCCCTAGTACTTTGGTTGATCGAAATGCAAAGAAACACTCCTAAAACTAGCTATGACCTCTCAAGCTCGATAGTGCAAATGAGATGACGTTTGACCCCCTCAACCCTATGTATCACCCACTTTGCCATTTTTTGGAGTCCATTATAGAAGATCATGACCTTCATTGTCAAAACGGGGAGAGACACAAAGTTTCGTACCACACCATCTCCATTATAGAACTCTCCGTTCCAATGATTGTCAAAACTCATTTCTGACCTACCGCATGCCCAAAAAATCATTACAAGTGTGCCTTCTCTCATTCTTTAATTCATATCATTCAGTCAATCGCAAATTATGTATATGCTTTAAAAATATTCTTTCACTCAGGGTAATGGCCATGTATAGTGCAGGTACATCACGAACAACCCGCTTCGACCAACAACCCAATATGAAAATAACATAACAGGTATCATTCACCACTTAGCATGAAGGCTTCCTCTTAAGCTTTGGATATGCAGACATCACTTTTATGAAATGCAACATAGGGTCCATCATCTCAACCATGTTTATCAACACCTGACCTTGCATATGATGCATATGATAAACATCCATGCCGATCGATAGAGCCCTCCCACTCATGGATCACTTCATGTTTATAGACCCCTGTTCACTATAAGGAATCCCAGGAATCAATCCACTTAGATTCCTTGAAGATTAGCCTCATTCTGATGCATTCATCGCCCATACACCCCATTCCCATCCCATCACTAGTACTTTACAATGGATCAAGACAGATGCACCTTTGTGTCCTACATTTGGCCTATCATCCACCCATATGACATAAACCATCTGCATCACTTCATCTGCCTCACCAACCCAACATATAGACCAACCAATGGGGCCCCTACCCTCATCAAAAGAACCACACCTCCATCTAGGTCACCATTATCACTGGGCACTCATGTTCATGTTTGTACATCGAAATCACCTTCATATTCTTTTGGAAAGTGTAAAAGTATTTATTTAGGAAAAACACCCCCACCCATATTTTCATGTCTTTTACCAAGCGGGAGTTTCTAGTCACACTTGGTCAAATCTCGCACACACCCACAGTCATTTACCATCTTCACGCCAGTCTGAACATAATTACACCCACCCTGGAAATCCTACCAACTCCAGGGCCATCCCTATCAGCAAATGTATTTTGAATATCACCATTTTCATAGCAACTCCGACCTTGAGCCAGTTGTCCATATCCACTCATATCGTCATCTCTCATTATCATGCCTTATCTGACCCACACTATTACAGTTTGTTTACACCTTATATTGATTCCTTGGCATAGCATGTTAGGTGGTTGACACCTCTTTCCTATCAGCTTCAACACTTGTATTCCAAGATGGAGGCAATACCTTGGATAACCCCCTTTGAAGGGAAATCATCAGGTAGCACAATGGGAATCACTATTTCCCACTGATTTCATCAACCCCCTTGACATTCGACACCAACACAAGTTTTCATGTCAAGGTGGTATCATACTTAATGACCATTGTAGTTCTTTCATTTATTCGAAGACCCCCGGATCACTAAGCACCTCATTTAACAATTCTTACATCATGATACGAGGTAGGTACCAAAATTCGAAGATCCATGCATACCGCAGCACCTCATTCAGCAGTGTTTCGCCTTTGTTATGCATGGGGAACCAGATTCATTTTATTTGTCCAATAAGTTCCCTTGATGGCATCAATAGTTATCACCAGAAACCATCAGCACGTCAACCACCATAACGTTGACTGGACATAACCATTTCATGTTTGATTGTAATAATTCGTCACTAGTCATCATAATAATCATGGAACTTGCCCACCTCGTATAGAAACTTTTTTTTACTCTTTAGGTTTCTTCAAAGCATGGTTATCCTATATACTTAGTCAAGGGATTTCTCTACTCATCTCCAGTTATCATCTCTCTTAAAAAGTTGATCAGATTCTGCATCAGAACAGAAAACATGATGTATTTTAGCTTATATGTTTGCTCCTAACCTCATACATCAGGGGGAAACTTTTAACACTAGAAAATCATACACATGTTTGCACAATCTAGAAGATGCTAAAAGACATCCAGTAGAATGCACAAGTGAAAATTTTCCAGTTGAAGACATCATGAAGTTTAAAAATTTTAATTTCTCCCAAGGTCCAAAATTTATAAGGCTAAAAAACTGACAATGCAACTATTTCTTTGATATTCACGAGCGCACAAAATTTTCTTCAAAATCTGCATGGTCAAAGAAATGGATGACTTAATGAATTCAGGACCACTTCACACACTTAGAGGGAATTCCCTAACAAAATCTCAATCTAGGACAACTGAATTTGAGTCACCTTGAAGATATGCAGCCCTCGATGGAATCATCTTGTCCTACTCATGAGTCATTTTCGTGCATAAAACAAGGGATGGAACCTGGATTCAAAAAATTCTATATAAACAGGCCATGGGATAACCAAAACATGATACATTGTTATGCTGGCCAAATTACTACTAGAGAAAGCCAACATTCCATTGTTGAAGCCAAATAAAGTAAGATAACTAACATGTTGGCCATATTTCTTCTAAGCAATCCATCATCTTAGCGAGAGGATAAGAGTCCACCAATGGAGAGTCTTCATAATTTTTTAGAGAGAAGATAAACTTGGAAAGAGATTGAGGAAAAAAAATCCCCTTGCTAAGGGTTTTTTAACACCATATCTCAAAGAATTCTCTTCAAGTGTTTAGGATTCATCTATTATATTCAACATCTACTACCAACAGTCAATAAAGGGAGATTTTTCCATTATTTTATTGACTTGTTTGATCCATTAAGCATTGTTTACATATATATCTCTTTGTTTTAGTTTATGTTTTTATATGCATTTTTTTCACTATTTTCAATTCTTTGTTTATCTAAGTTTATTCACTAACAATATCAATTCTTCTTTTGACCCTTTGCAGGGAGCAACCAGCTATTAAGGAGGTTTCTTTTGGTACACCATTGCCGCAAAAACACTACCACAGAGGGTATAGGGCCTTCTTGGTGATTCTTAGATGAATATCAGGCTATTATGATTAGATATGTGTTCATGACCTATAGCTTACATGTTTTACATGTGTTTGAAGAAGTGTCTCTTATGTTCTAGGCAGTCTAGGTCAAGTTATACCTCTAATTTTGAGTGTGTAGCCTTGCTGTTATCTCATTTACAATTCTGAGAAGTCTTAGGCAGTTCTAGGAATTGGCCTATTAACTGACCTGGAATTGTGGTTCGGATCTCAGGACCACACCCCCTGAACTGGAAAATTTGGGTCACAACCACACTCAGGAAAGCTTGTGAGTGTGGTTGGAGGCCTTTAACCACATGTAGGCATTGTCATGCATGTGGTTTGGGGTTAAGTTGTGTGAAAAGGAGTCCCAACTGATGGTTTTGTCACATGGGGTGGTTCTTTGGCCCCTGGTTTCTTGTATTCCTAAGGGATGAGGTGAGTTGTTAGTGTGTGGTCATTTTTTCAGCCCCACTTCCTTAACTGGAGCTTGGAGGTCGGGTCATGTCATAGTAACTCTTTGTCTCATGTTTACCCCAGAAAGATGGTGAAATTGGGTAAATTTGGGAGAGGGTTGTCATAATTTATCCCAGAGCAAATATGTGAGGTGTGAGGAATGCAAGCAGTTGATACAGTTGTTCTTGGAAACCATACATTCTAATGACCATGTAATCCTTGAAAAGGTACTAGTCCCCAACACGGGTGTCAGGGGTGAATTTCAATGTCTCCCTCAGGAAATGAGGTACTCCCTAAGGAAAGGATGTACTCTAGGCATAGGTTGATCATGCATAAGGGTGTATATAACTAACATGAATGAGGAAATGTAGTAAAAAAGGCCTTTTTTAGCTTCTGCTTTATGGACCATGGGTATCCATTCATAGGTTGGTAATATGGATTTATTTTCATCAACCATCCTAGGCCTTAGATGCTCAAGTAGGGATATTTTTGATGAATAAACAAGTGGACGAAGTATGTTTGGTAATGGAAGGATTTAATTTCCTCAAACTCTATCATTTGGGAATAGATTTCCTCTGACAAAAACTGAGGGAAATTGAATTGGGTATAGACTTCGGTAGAATGATGCAAGGATACCAACAAACCTGGGATAGCATGAGTTACAAATATATTACTATCAGGACCCAATACTTGGGGAATCATCGAGAAAGATATTTCTGACATGGGTTCAAAAATTGAAATGTGTTTAGATAGTTCACTAGAAGGAGGTACCATTCTTTTCTCGAGGTAGTTGTTGACTGCTTGTTGTTGAACATATAGTGTTAGGCTAGTCCATTTTCATTCTATCCCTTCTTTATTTAACCTTTGTAACCCAGTCCTATCAAGGAATGACAACATGGCCAAAATGGCTTCTAGAGTTACTTTAATTATTTCTTTGTCGTCTTGGGGTGATGTCATGATCCAGGTCTGGGTGTGACAAAGCACCCTTCCAAGACCTTTTACTTTCGTGATGTGTTAGATTGCATTTTTAAAAGAACATAAATGAATACATCATGCTATAAAGAAGAGGAACATGACAATCGTTAGCACATGAAATAACAAGATATTGATAACGAAGTTTATCCACGAGGGACTACATCTCTGGGCCCCGGTGTCAAGATGGTGTAGGTTGCTACATTAAATGGATGTACATAAGAGGTGATGTCGCTATCATACAAGGAAAATTCCCTCACGCAGGAGTGGCTCCAAGAGATGTTCCACTATAGGAACTCTTAGTCAAAAGGACTCCTATCAGGATGACACAAACTCATGCATGATGATCAAGAGCATCCCGCCAACATGGTATAAAAGGGATCTCAATGCAAACATGCATGATGAAAACATGAGTATCCCATCAACATACAACAAAGGGATATCAAAACATAACATGACGAATCATGACTACAAGTACATCACATAGACGATTCCGCGTCACATCAAGCAGGAATCATGAAAACAAGTAATAAACAAGATCCCACGTCAAGAATCAAATAGGGATCTATGCAGCACAATGCATAGCAAGAAGAAGTACATGAACACTGCATATGTCTCACATCTAGGGCCATCTAAAGAAGCGGATGCCAAACTGCTAAATTTGTTTGTACCATTGATCTCACATCATCAATCACATGGAAATGGTTGCTCGCACATAAATGTTGACACCTGCATTCCACTTAGAAAAGTGGCTAGAAAATAAAATGAGTAAATGAAAAATCTAAATGCACCATCAGATTTGTCGCGTCGAATACTGCAAAACTGACTATCCAAAATCTGAATTCTGAGAAGTTGAGAATCTGGGGCTCAAGGAATCTTTTAGATTCCCCCTAGATTCCTCAAAGGTTTTGATCCATGGGTGGACTAGAAATCTACAACTCAAAAGGCAGTTTTGTCCTTGCCATTGCAATCACTTCAAAAAACCATGAAAAACGACTATAAAATTGACAATATTCTGACATGGAGAAAAATTACCTCCTCGGGAAAATTTCAAGGATCATGGTTCCACTCCCTATTTCTGTAGCAGTCATGGTTCCACCCTCATACTGAAAATGGCCGAAAAATTTAGAACTCTAATGGAGACATGGACAACGCCATTGCGTTCGTGGCATCGAGAAGTACTGAAACCATATAAAATCTGTCAAAATCTGACAAAATGAAATTTCACCCCTCCTGCAAAATGCTGCCTCGGACTATTTGCCAAGATTCTGCCTCTTCTATCTCGAAATCCATGCCCACTCCTGGTTCCTCCATCTATCTAGTGCATTGTGCAAATGAGGGTAATATACATTTTCAGGCGAATTAACCAAGTGGGTTGGTTGGCGCAGTGGTAAATTTGGTAATTTGTTGAGAAGGGATCGGGGGATCAAATCTCGCCCCTCCCTATTTTATCACATATTCGTTTTGGTTAAAAAAATGAATTTAAATGGGGGGGTTGGGTCCACATTGGGCGACCCACCCCCATAACTCCCGTTGCTCCTCATTGATTTGTTTGATTGGGCATTGGTTTTCATGGGCCGTATTAAATGCTAATGGGTCGTTCGAGGTGGTACATCATACAGCTCAACATGGGGCCGCCACGTGGGCGAGGCCAGCCCTCCTGCCGGCCATGGTATCAACTCCCACTAGCCTATTTTAATGTAATATGCATAGTGTATAAGGGAGAGGTGTGGGGTGGTGGGGGTGGTGGCCCACCACCTCACCTTTTTTTGATATTTTTTTTTTGTTAAACAAAACAAACATGCACATTTTTGAAAATTCGAATTTATGCCATAGGAGTCTTTTTGACGAGGCCAAAAATTCACCCAGAATCCTGCCCAGGTTGGCCATAATCCAGTGGCTGGATTCCATCCAATTTGTGGCCTCCTTAAGCCTGCCCAGTCAAGAAAAAGTCAACCCAACTTTGACTGCTTCTAACTTTTGCGTACAGACTTAGTTTGATGAATCATTCACACCGTCGCGATCAAGACGATGAGATCTATGCTCTAGTCCTAGTTCAAGAATAATCAAAACACTTTTATTTTTTATCTTTCCTGAGTCCTCTTTGCCCTGTGTGTGTCTGTAGAGCCACCTAGATCAATCCTCCCCACTTAGGACCTTTTGGTCTTCCAAAAGCATGAAAAACAAATTGCAACTTTTCTATACCTTGTCTGCATCACCAGTGTCCTGAAAGGTCTGGCTTCCATCTCCTTCACCTTTGTTCTTCGAAGCC
The DNA here is from genome assembly GCA_031772625.1 of Pinus tabuliformis. Lineage (NCBI taxonomy): Eukaryota > Viridiplantae > Streptophyta > Pinopsida > Pinales > Pinaceae > Pinus > Pinus tabuliformis. Next base: position 1,018,339,692 of record CM062819.1, on the reverse strand, counting down.
TTAAGCGATGAGCCAACACCTGCAATCTCTGCAACCTGTAGTACATTGTTTTGCAAATTACATGCTTGACTTTCATGACCAAATAATGACATAAACATTCCAGAATTGCCACAATTTTATAACACATACTCAGTGGTCAAGTTTACATCAAGATGGACACAAGACCCCAGCTACGACAACAAGGCCAACCTACCATTGTTGCTTCAGCAAGTGATGGAAAACACATCATCACTGCAACACATGATTTACAAAGATAAGGCCAACACTATTTTTTCTTTCGACAAGTGATGGAAACACGACATCACTTTCAGAGTTTAACATGCAACACAAAATAAGACCAAACATCATTGTTGCTAAACAAGTGATGGAAAACACATCATCACTTTTACATTTTAAAACACAACAAATGATTTATAAAAGCATGACCATGAAATGCTAACATGTCTAGAAACCATTTTTCACTTATCAAGGTGAACAGGTCATCACCCTGTGATGGTCTTGCTTGTCGATCAATCATTTCAATTGGTTCATGCACCGACGCTTTGTCTTTAAGGCACTGCTCTGGATGGAGCCTCCAACAAGTGGCTCTTTGATGGCCACTTCTGTCGCAATGACTGCAATAGGTTTTCTTCTTCTAGATTTACTTAACATGTTTCTTTACCTATTGTTAAGAGGGTCCTTCACACCTCATCCTTTTGTGTTCTGCCATTCTTTTCCAACACTTAGAAAATGTATGGTTATGTAATCCACAAAAGATGCATGTTTTTCGATGCCATGTTCTTCGTTCAACATTAACAACATGATCATAATCGAAATGAACATTTGCATGTTGAAAGTGGTTATACCTTTCCTTACTGTCTCTAGTGTAAGGATGGCAATGAGAGCTTGCCTCAGCTCTTTCCCTGCCGTGGGCACTGCCATGGGATGATGGGCATGTGTTCCCATAATTCTCTTTCCTCAACAATTTTGATGATGTATCGGAAGAATCTGACACCTTTGAGCACTCCCTTTTGGTGTATATCAAGCCTACAAATTGAGGTCTCTGCATAACCTCAAATGGTTGAGTTATGCCTTCGCTATTAACATCGATTTCTTCTTCCTCCTTGTGTCTCGTCCTTGTAAGGAGCCTCATGTTTGTCCCTATTCAGCATGGAATCCCCCACAGCATGTTTTGGCGCTCAAATCAAAAGTTTTGGTGAAAGGTTTTGTAAGACTCTGCGAATTGTGGGCGCAGAGCGTGAAGTATAGGTTAAGTCATAGGGCTGTCTACCCTAAAATATTGTGATCTAATGTAAAGTCATGTCGGCCTACCCATGGTCCGCGAACCACGGGATTATATAAATAGAGCAAGGCTCTAAGTTGTAAAGGGAGCTAAGAAATTAAAGAGAAGAGTACGAATGGTTCAAGCTTAGAGTATGATTCTAAGTGTATTGGGTCATAGTAGTAGGAAGAGGCTCTGCAGCTGAGTGCGCAGAGGCCTAATAGAGTCCACAGCTGAGTGCGTGGATCCTTGCAGCTGAGTGTGCAGGGCAGTGTTGAGTCTGTAATTGGGATTGAAGATTAATAAAGAGAATTTGATTCTTATTTCAATGCATTTGTCATATATTTCCTTCTTTACGTTTATATTGATTTATTTATCGTGCACACTGATATGATTGCTGAATATGTTGTAATAATCATTAATATTACACACACAAGTTAAGTAGTCGAGCAATAATAGATTAAATAGCATGGAAATTGGGTAATATATGGGTTGCACCCCAAGAAGGGCTTTGTGGAAACAACATCACCAGTTTCGAAAGAATAACAAGTGCGCGTAGTGATGTACGTGCAGGGTCAAACAACAAACATCTAGAATCCCATTGAACATCCCTAGGGTGCAAAAACCTAGTTTTAGCACCCTCCCATATTACTTCGGGTGAGACCTCAATCTGCGCTCCACGGACTATTGCCGAAAGGGCCAGTAGTACCGAGATTTTCTTGGCTAAATCACTTCTGAACCTAGGTTAGGCCCATACAAGCCAACAAATGGTTCTATTGCTAGGACCTGAAATCTGCATAAAGGATGTCTGATGTCGTGCCACTGGAATCCCACAAAGAAAGAAATTGAAGAGTGGTTGGACAAGAAGATTCACGAGTTCATGGCATAGGAGAATAGAAATCTACAAGTATCTAAGGAATAGTGGTTGGAACACTACTTGTATACAGAAATCCACAAAATTTTCTTTGCATCCTTTCCTTCTGAGTTGTATGAGTGGATCGCGAAGTTAGTAGATAGCCAGGGAAGGTGTTGAGCTAATTTATGGTCCTAAATTAACACAATTATTTCTTATCAATCCGGGTTGTTTATGCTTTGAGGCAAGTTCACTATATGTGAAGATCAGATATAACCAAACCTTGAAAGATAAGTTATTCAAAAACTAAAGATAATACATCTTATAACTCTAATTCAATCAGCTCACAAAGAGAAAAAAATTGAAAGGGTTCTTGACCTCAAGAAGTCCACCTTCACCTCAATTATCACTTAATGAATCAGAGATTGAAACCAAAAGCTCAAGATGCATAAATTATAAATGAAAGAAGCTCTTAACTTAAGAGACACATAAGATATTCCATCATAATTCATTCATCTCAATATCTAAATCTAAATGGAAATAAAATTGCTTGCATGTAAACAAAAAGAAACTAGTTTTGATTCATCATTTAGCAGAAGGGATGTCCAACTTGAACATCTGTTTTTCCAACTCAATAAAGTGATGAATAAGCTATTAAAAAATGAAATCAATCACTATGCATAAACCATAAAACAAACTGAAATAAATCTTTGAAAAACTAGTGCTACAATCAACCAAATTACAATGAAATAAAACTAGTTTATCATGGAAGTGTACTTAGCTTGGAGTGGGGGCCCTCCACCCTTGCCTTGCACACTTTGAGATGTGATATCAGAAGCTTAGATCAGTCACACATCCATAGCATTGCACAGCAAAATAATAATAACACAAGTCTTCAAATTACTTCTCAATCCAAAAGATGTCTCAGCATAAAAGTATATCAAAAATCAATACATAAGCCATCAAAGTTTTGGCTTTAAATAAGAAGTCTCATGAACAAACTGATCTATAATCACTCAAACAAACCCATCTACTCTCATCCACCTATCCAAGTCGAATTCATTATCCCCAACCCAAGAAAGATGACCATTCCTATGAAAACTCAAAACAGCCCTATTTCTATGGGATTCCTGCGTGACTAGTCATGGTTGACTAGCACCAAATGGGCCTATTAAAGCTTGTTCAGTTCGAACTAAGAATTGCTGGCTTAGTCCTAGTTCCCAAGCTGTCCATCCATGCATTCCATTCGTGCCCAAGTGTCCTGCAACCATATCAACCATAGAGCTATTACGGGAATTTCTGAATCTGCCAATTTTGCACTAAAATCCAAATTTTCATAAAAACTTTAGAAATTGAAAAATTAAAATTAAATACCTGAATGGATATCAAATATACATCAAAATGAGATAAATGAAGGGAAAATGGATGGAAAATAGATGGATAAGTAAGTTTCTTTGAGCAAAAATAAGACCAAAACTAAGGCTCAACATCTCTCCCTTGCTTATCATCAAGCATGTCCCCATGATTGCTTGTTCCTCTTTGACCTTCGCCTTTCTGAAGTAGATGTTGTACCTGTAGATGCCTCCTGCTGTGCTGCCCTGGCCAAACAATCCAAACCTGTATCATGTCTCTCCCTAAACAAAGCTGCTTTGACCTTTTTTTTTTCATATTTTTCCTGCCACATGTTCTTTTCCTTTAGCCACTTAAATGCTTGCTTAGAGAGTAGATCATTTTTCCTCTTTAGCCTCCCCAATTCTTCATTCAGTTTCTCATTTGCTTTGACCAATTTAGCATTATCTTTCTTATTTGCCTTATTTTCTTCCTTTAATTGCTTCTCTAAGATTTTGCTAATTTCCAATTGGTCAGTTAGATCTCTGATTCTTCCTAAGTTAAGTTCTCTCTCAAAATCCTGTGTTGTTTTCATAAGTGATGTTGTTGCATCATTATAGGAAGAATCCTTCTCAAATGCCTCTTGTGCAAAATCATTTTCTTCTTGCTGTCTTGGGGAATATGTTTCTACTTCCTTCTCTAAGTCAATAGGACTCTTACTCCTAAATTTCCTAGGAATAGACATAACAGATGTTTCATTTTCTTGCATGACCATGATGTTCTGTTGCTTGGCTCTTGTTCTAGGATATAAGGGTGAGTACATTACTCCTCTGTTTTCCTGCTCTGTTTTGTCCTGTACCTCATGAACCTGTTCAATGAATTTATTTTTAGACATGAATTCTCACCACACTATGCCCTGTGATATCACATGATACTCAACTAGGATTTTGATTAATCCTTGATGGTACATCTGTCCTGTTTTAGGCCTGTGTTCATGTTTGACTATTTCTATCATTCTTAAGAGGCTCCTATATAAGAAATAAGGCATGTTTATCCTATCATCCCCTTTTATATGCTGCAGAAGTCTGACATGATACAAGTGAGCCATGCTATACCCCCTATCACAGGTCAAGAATTTTTGGATAACCAAAACCAACTCACCCCATGGTTCATTAAACCATTCCCTGGGTATCCCTTTTGTCTTGTCAAATGTCCCCTTTCGGTTCTTCTCTAGAAAGAAGGTCCAAGCTTTCTCTTTCAAGTGCAGGCCTTTGTAATACTTCTCACCTATCATGGGCAGATCTAAGGCTTGGGAAAGATATTCCTGGGTTACCGGAATAATGACATCTCCCACCCGTGTCTGGTCTTGATTGAAATTGTTTATAAACTCTCTGGTTATTTGTTCAGAGTGGCCATCAAATTTTTGTACGAAACTGATCATCCCTGCTTGATAAAGTTTTTCTATTGTTTCCTTCCCCCAACTCTCTATCTGGAATTTTGGCTCTACTCTGTTTGACATTGCTTCTGTAAACCAATGAATAAATTCCTCTGTTGTTACTAATTTCATTTTGAAAGAAAGATGCAATTATTTGTTCGATTTCGAAATGAAATTTTTGAAGGCGAAGAACCTTACCTTCCTTTTTCAATCAACTTAATTCACCTCTGTTTGACTCTGCCCTCTGCAACAGCACTGTTTTAACCCCTGTTCAATGCAAGAAATATCTGTATACCCTGTTAATATACTGCCCCCTGTTTTTGAAAACAAAAATATACATACAAACAATGTTCATTCATGCTCCTGATCTTCTTTTATTTTGCCAAAATTCAAATCATTGATGACTGTTTATGTTTTAACAATGAAAACTGTGTAATGCACCTATATTTGGCTCTCGGCCTCACTAACAAATGTACAAAAATGCTCTCGGCCTAACCCAATATATCATCATTTTTTTTTTAAATTGACTGTGTACTATGCAAAAATGATGCGCACGGCCTCGGCCTTAACTCAGGTGCAATCAAGGCTATGAGCACGAGGGCGATTCAATCTTAGCATGGCAACCAGAGGGCTATTCACATACGCTCAGCCTCTGAAAATAAACATAATTGCATTTGAAATCATGCTCACGGTCTTAAAAACAAATCAAAATTTTTTTTGACAAAATACGATCCTCGACTGATGAAAAATTTGCAACACCGCTCTCGGCTGTCTCGGGTCAAAACAAAACGTACACAGCATATTCAAACGATTTGATATACATTCCCTTCATCAAAATGGCGTTGGACATTCAACATAACAACCCTCTGTTTTGATTAACAATCCTCTGTTTTGATATGAATTAGTGCGCAGCAAGGGATGCATGTGGTGCTTGACTGCTTGTTTTCATTCGGCGCACAACTATATGGCAACACACAGCGCTTCTATATATCAATACAAATGTACAGCGTGCAACTAAATGGAATTCTACAGCGTTCCTATTAACATTCACCGCCATTCCACATTTAACAATACGACACTGTGTATTTCCTTAGTTTATGGGCTATGTTTGACACGGCACAGTCATACAAGTCCATATTTATTGCCAAAGTCTACGTGTTAACCATGCAAATCCGTCACATTTAAATGAATACTGATCCACTAAGGATTCATTCCACTTTTTATGCAGCAAATCACCAAGTTGGGGGCTACGTTTGCGGCTTACCTTTGATCACCGAGCACCTGGAGGGATATCGGCGCTCCAAACTTCAGTTTAACCGTTTCAATTGGACTGGTGGCAAGACAAACGATTGTTATTAAAAACAACTGTGAGTTCAACTTTGGTTCACTGTGCCGAGCTTGTAAAACAACCACACCTTACCTCAATAAATCCCTAGAAATCCGTTATGCAAACATCAATTTCGGAACAACTCTCCTCTTTAAATTTCCCCGACTCAATGCGCTTCTCTTTTCACTGGGCGGCAGCTTCAAACATAGTGTTATGGTTTAACTGTTCATGGCTCGGTCAGTGTTCATGACCGTTTCGACTGTACCGCGATGTATTTCATTGGTGGTTGAATGGTCATGGCTTACATGGTCGTCCTCTTGACCAGTCGCCCAACTGTGTCATGAGGATGCCGAGTCGTGGCTTGGTACGCATGATCCCTGCGTATTGTGTCAACCAATGGGTGCATAAATCACCATGCCACCGTGTAAATTGCTGACCGGTTGTCGTATGAGGTTCATTACAATGGTTCATTATTACACCTACCGTCGTATGCTCCACTACCCCGTATTCCTTTGCCCACTGTGTAATGATACCTTATGCTATGATGTTTGGATACCCACCGTTCCGTCGTTTGTTCATGCTCGGCCTTCCACCATGTCTCATTATCGTTCATCAACCTTTGCTTTGTGACCATGTTATATGCCTTTCCATATACCATATGCGCGTTATTTGAAATTTTTCATATATGCAACATGAATATATACCCTTTACCATATACCTTGTGTGCATTTGATAATGCATTCGCTCCCTTTGTCAACCTTCGGTATATGTATTATTTGATATGTCCATATATATTATGGTATATATATGTTTTGATTTCCATATAGCGCGTAGGTATATATTTTTGTTGATTTCCATATAGCGCATAGGTTTTGCTTTTTGTTTTGACTTTATATAACATAGTTTTATAATTTTAAAATGACCATTGGGGTCATGTTTAAAATTATTCCCATTACTAATGCTCTGAGTTGCATGAACTTGTATGTGTAGGTTGAAAGTTGTCCTAGTTTGGCCTTTTTAAGCTTGCAAAGAAAACTACTTAGGGGTATTAGGGTTAGTGAAAAGAGGGGAATGTATGGAAATAAAAGGGAATAGGGTTATATGTATAGGGGTTATAGGAATGATAATGAATATCCTCAGGTACTAATTCCAACTTAACAAAAACTAAGAATTTCTACGAAAAATTTGAATTTTTAAAGTACAAAATGACCATGTATGTATACTTCCCTGGATGATGGTTGTGCAAGTGGATGAAATTATTGATGATAGCTGTGCAAGTGGATGAAATTAATTGATTGTAGATGGATTCCAATGTAAACTTTATTGCTGCTCCTTGTTCTTCAGGTTCTAATCTTGGCTTGATAATCAGGTCCCTCTGTAATGATGCATTGTTTCAGGTCCCTTTTTCTGCTTGCAAAAGATGCACATGTTGTGTTGACATTGGCAGGTCTTTCAGGTCCCCTGGCAATGATTTGGTATATCAGGTCCTTCTATTGACAATACAGGTCTTGTTTCCAGCTAAAGAGCTAATGGTTGCAACTTCAGTTGTCCACTTAAAAAGTAAATGCAAGTCTCCCCCCTTGTTGAAGAGGTGACTTGTCCTCAAGTCATTGGTTGGTGGAGTGTACCTGCAGTAGAGAGATCAGAGAACTATAGAACAAGTAGATAGAATTCATAGAGTCCAAGTGACCCTAGTTTTCCCCTATGAATTCATGCTTGCAATGTGCCAGTTGCCTGGTTTTCACTTGCAAACAATTTATTTATTTTGATGTTTTTTTAGATATTTTCTCTCTCTTTTTCATTTTTTATTTTTTATTTTTTTTATTTTATTTTTTATTTTTTATTTTTTTATTTTTTTTAATTTTATTCAACTAGTTGACTGGAAGATGGCGAATCTGGCGCCATGAGTTCCAGTTCTGTGTCGTTGATCAGTTGTTTCATAAATGCTTCTTTACTGATAGGCCTATTGTAAACTTTGAGCCTATGTCCATTTACTGTAAATGAGGTGGAATCCTGGTCGATTGTCTTGATTCTTACTGCTCCAATGTCAAAGATTTCTTCAATTTCATATGGGCCTAGCCAGTTTGTTGTGAACTTTGCTTTGAAGTCTTTGAATTTGGAGTCGAAAAGCAATGCCCAGTCTCCCTTGTGAAATGTCTTTGTTTTAATGTATCTATCGTGCCACTTCATTCTTTGTTGTTGCACTAATGTAGTATGTTCCATAGCTTGCTGACGATACTCATCTAACTGATTCAGTTCCATGATTCGCTGTTGTTGTGCTTCTATCAAGTCGAGTCCTAATTCAGCTGCTAGTCTGTATGTATGTATCTGAAACTCTATAGGAAGTAAGGCTTCCTTCCCATATACTAACTGGTATGGACTGAAACCAGTTGTTGTTTTCCAAGTGATCCTATAGGCCCAAAGCGCATCCTTTAATTTTTCAGACCAGTCTTTTCTATTCATGTGTACTGTCTTTGTCATAATATTTTCCAGGACTTTATTTGTTGATTCAACTTGACCATTTGCTTGTGGATGATATGGTGTCGATTTCCTGTGCTTGATCTTGTATTTCTCTGTGAGATCTCGTACCAACTTTGATGTAAACTGTGTTCCTTGATCTGTTACAATTTGTCTAGGTACTCCATATTTGACAAAGATTTCTTCAAAAAGAAAGGTGACCACTGTATCTTTTGTTGCTCTGTTAACTGCTTTTGCTTCTACCCATTTGGTTACATAGTCTGTACATACTAAGATGTACCTATTCCCATTTGATGGCGGATTGATAGGTCCAACAAAGTCAAGTGCCCACTGCTCAAATGGTTCTATGAGAACCTGTGGCTTCAGTGGCATTTCATCTGATGTTATTGGTCGTCATGTTCTCTGGCGGCTATCACATTGCTTGACATACTTCTTAGAGTCTCTGAATATGGATGGCCAGTAATAGCCTATCTACAGCACCTTATATGTCGTTCATTTATCTGCAAAATGGCCACCACAGGGTTCATCATGACATGCTCTTAGAATGTCTAATATTTCATCTTCTCGTACGCATTTTCTAATTATTAGATCTGAACCAGTATAAAATAGATCACCATTGACCCATGTATATCTAGAGCTTGCTCTAACAATTTTGTGTTTTTGCTTTTTAGTGAATTGAGCTGGAAACCTTCCAGATGACAAATAGTTTGCAATATCTGCAAACCATGGTGCTTTAACTGTGATGGCAAACAGGTGTTCATCAGGAAAGTTATCTACAACTGGATTTGGATCAGAGGGTGAGTGTATGCAGGATAGAAAGTCAGCCACTTGATTTTCTCTTCCTGGCCAGTCTTGTATTGTGATATTAAATTCTTGTAGTAACAGTAACCATCTTGTTATTCGTCCATTAGTGATTGGTTTGTTCATCAAATATTTGATTGTTGAATGATCAGTATGGATGAAAACTTGATATCCTGTTATATAGTGCCGGAATTTATTGACTGCATGTATAACAGCTAACATTTCTCGTTCTGTGACTGTGTAGTTCATTTCTGGAGGTGTTAGATTTTTACTGATGAAATATATTGCATAAGTAAACAAGTTCTCTTTCTGTCCCAAAGAAGCACCTATTGCTGTATCAGATGCATCAGTTGAGATATGGAATGGTAAAGGCCAATTTGGTCCATGAAGAATGGGGGCGACAGACAATTTCTCTTTCAAAATTTGAAATGCATTTTTACAATTATTTGTCCAATGAAATTCAATGTCTTTTGCTAATAATTTGAACAGAGGTTGGGCTATTTTACTAAAGTTTTCAATAAATCGTCTATAATAGCCTGCATAGCCTAAGAAACTTCTAACCTCTTTCTGTGTTGTTGGAGCCATTAAGTTTACTAAGACTTGGATCTTGGCTGGATCCACCTTTATTCCTGAAGCAGAAATGTGGTGTCCCATAACTATTCCCTCTGTCAACATCATATAGCATTTCTCATTGCTTAATGACAAATTTGTTTCAATGCATCGCTTCAAGACTTTCTCAAGGTTGTTTAAACAATCATTGTATGTGTTTCCGTAAACTGTGAAATCATCCATGTTGACCTCTACACATTCATGAATTAGATCAGCAAATATTGCAAGTACTGCTCTTTGAAAAGTTGCAGGTGCATTGCATAGACCGAATGGAAAAACATTATATGCATAGGTTCCCCATGGGCAAGTAAATGTTGTTTTGTCTTGGTCTTCTTCTGCTATTCTGATCTGATTGTATCCGCTAAACCCATCTAAGAAGGAGAAAATTTTCTTGCCAACTAATGAGTCTAACACTTGATCAATGAAAGGTAGAGGAAAATGATCTTTGAGTGTAGCTTTGTTTAATTCTCGGTAGTCTACACATACCCTCCATTTTCCATTTTTCTTTGGGACAATAACTAGTGGAGAAACCCATTGACTATCTGAAATAGGATAAATAAATCCAACTTGCAATAGTTTTTGTAACTCCTCTTTCACTATTTCCTTCATCATTGGATTCATTCGTCTTTGAGGTTGTCGTATAGGTTTAAGCTGGTCATCTGTGTAGATGTGGTGGATACATGTGCTAGGATGAATTCCCTGCATATCAGTATAATCCCAAGCAAAAGCTTTTGAATATTTCTATAATAGTGCAATTACCTCTTGCTCTTGTGCTGATTACAATTGATTTCCAATGTTTAATTGCTTTCCAGGATATACCTCAATTATTTTTGTTGTAGGATTGGAGACAGTGTTTACAGGAAAGATGTCCATAAAAGATTTCTTCAAAGTTTGAATAGTACAGGTTTCCTGAAAACATTGATTCAAAAGTTCGTTTGCAGCTTCATATTGAGCTTCTCTAAGCTACTATGAGATACTTGGTTCTGAGATAAAAAGGTCCATCAAATCTTCATTCTCTTCTTCTTCTCTAAAATCAAAGAATTAGTTTATACTTAAAACTGCTTTTGTTTGTTGCTTTTCCTGAGTTTCAAGTATTGATTCTAAAGAAGTGGTTTGTGCAGGTGAATAAAGAGTGATATGTTTCCTTTCATCTCCATGTGAAATTATCATACTTCCAGATCTGCATCCTATGAAGGCATCAGCAGTGGCTAACCATGGTCTGCCTAAAATCAGAGGATGTCCTCCCAAGTTTGTCTTTGGTTGCAAGATCAAGAAGTCAACAGGATACTCCCATGAATCCAAGGAGACTATGATATCTTCTAACATTCCTTCAGGAACAACTTTAGATCTATCTGCTAATTCCAGGACTGTTGAAGTTGATCTAATGTTGTTTAATTGCAAAGTTTTCATTGTCTCCATTGTCATTACGTTTATAGCTGCTCCCAAGTCTATTAATGTGTTTGGTACAGAGAAATTATTTATTGATATGGTAACCATTGGGATACCAGGATCAATATATTTTTCTACTATGGTTTGAGTAGACATGAGACTTGCTAATTTACCAATGACTTGGATTGTTGTAGGATCCTTTTTCTTTCTTTCTTTCCGAATGCACAATTCCTTTATTGTTTTTGCATATATTGGTATTTCTTTAATTGCTTTTAATAAAGGAATTTTGACATATGCATTTTTTAACTCATCTAAGATATCAAATTCAGGAAGGGTTATTTGGTTTTGTTGCTCCACCAACCTTTCAGGATAAGGTGGTGTTTGTGTTGTAACATTTGTTCCTTTCTGATTTTGTACCTCAGCTTGTGATGTTTCAGATGATTCTCCCTGTTCAGTTGGTTCTTCTATAATTGGAGGAGAATCCTTTTTAAGCACTTTTCCAGACCTTAGATGGACATCATCAAGAGGAAGGATTGAATATGTAGGAAAACATGCTGCTTCCTCTACAGTGTATGCAGATTTGTCCACCCTGTTATTTGGATTGGCCATTGGTTGGGCTGGCAGTTGAGTTGGTCTGGGTTGATTTGCAGGTAGCTGTAGTTGTTGTGGTTGAGTCAACAACGATGGAGGATTCTGTTGTGGAAATGGGATGGATGGTGGATATACAGAATGTTGTTGTTGAAAGGTTATGGATTGCGAATATTGTGGATATGCAAATGGTTGTTGATTTTGTTGCTGGTATTGTTGTTGATACTGTTGAGGTTGCTGGTTTCCATAACTATATCCTCTCCAACCTTGTGCAGGTTGTTGTGAATATTGTTGTGGAGGCCAAGCTTGCCATGGAATTGGAGGGGTCCAAGGATTGTAAGGTGGATAAGCATAATTTTGCTGAGGGAATTGTGGTTGATTTGGTGGAGGCATTCTAGGTGGCCATGGTCTCCATGGTGCAACATAATAGAAACCTTTCGTCCCTGGCACTTCTTCCATTGAGTTTATTTGTAACTCTTTCAATTTTACACAACTCTCCATGGAATGATTGCCTGTACAAAGACCACAAACCTGAATACTATCCAAAGGACAGTCTCTCAAAGGATGTTTCTTTTTACATTTTGAACAAAATATTGCTAAGGCTTGTTCTTGTTCTTCCTTTTTCTTATTTGCCTTTAGCACATCCACTTGTGTTCCCAATGTACTCAAAAGATCTTTTTTGAAATTTTCCAATAGACTTCTATTTCATCTCTTGTTATCCCTCCTGCAGCTGACTTTGCTACTTTGGAACTCACTTCCCTTCTTCCAGTTTTTGATCTTCCTCTAGAATATTTCTGACATAACTCGACAATTTCATCAAATGGAAGGTTTGAAATATCTCCTTTGCCCATCACATTCAAAATGTCAAGGTATTCATCCCTTAAACCTTTGAGAAAGATTGTGCGAATAGTTTCTTGAGTTAGAGAATGTTGTTTAGACTTCTGAAGATTATATGCGAATCTTTCTAAATATTCTTCTAAACTTTCATCTTCATGTTGTGTCATTCTATACACATCTTCCTTTGAATCTCTAGATCTACAATAAGCTTGATATTTCTTAAGGAAGACGGTTCGCATATCATCCCAGGAGGCTATTGTTTGTTCTCCTAAACCCATAAACCATTTTAAAGTTGTTGCTTTTAATGTTGCAGGAAAAAGACGAAGCTTATGAACATCATCAGTATATCCATATGTTCTACATAAGATATCAAATTCAAACATGAATGAATCAGGATCTTCTGTAGACATTCCATAGAAGTTTGGCAATACAGAAGGTGGAATGTTTTTCATTTTTACTTCTTCTCCCAGTATTGCACTTGTATCTACTATCGGAAAACCGAAAGTAGTTTCTTGGTCAAGTCCATCTTCTTGTCTTTTCCGGTCGTTTTCTAGCTTCCTATCATTTTCTTGTTTTGCCTCTTCCTCTCTCTTCCTTCTCCATTCTCTCTGTTGTCTTTCAAATTCAGCTCTTTGTTGTTCAGGAGTGAGAATAACGGATCCATGTCCCTCTTCTGCCATTGTTTGATTTATTTCAATTTCAAGCGAAATTTCAAATTGTTGGAAGATAGGAGGATCGATGGATGGAAAAACAGGTTGTTTTCCTTTCTCTTTTTGTTTTCCGGAAGTGGAGAATTTTTGTTTTTCTTCCCAAGCTAAAAAAGTTTGCCTTTCAATCAAGGTTAATCTTTGGCCAGTTCTTTGCTTTTCTACCAACTCCTCAATTGTTGGATTACCAATAACGGGAGTGTGTGATGATCCTATTTCTATGGTTGGGGGGTTTTTAATAAATCTACCTTGAGGATCTCTATATCTAGGCATAAAGAAACATAACTAAAATGGAATGTAACTAATGTTTTTGTGATTTTGAATTTTTTATCTTTCTATTGACTATGCCGATATTTGCCTCCCCGGCAACGGCGCCAAAATGTTGAGCTAATTTATGGTCCTAAATTAACAAAATTATTTCTTATCAATCCGGGTTGTTTATGCTTTGAGGCAAGTTCACTATATGTGAAGATCAGATATAACCAAACCTTGAAAGATAAGTTATTCAAAAACTAAAGATAATACATCTTATAACTCTAATTCAATCAGCTCAAAAAGAGAAAAACATTGAAAGGGTTCTTGACCTCAAGAAGTCCACCTTCACCTCAATTATCACTTAATGAATCAAATATTGAAACCAAAAGCTCAATATGCATAAATTATAAATGAAAGAATCTGTTAACTTAAGAGACACATAAGATATTCCATCATAATTCATTCATCTCAATATCTAAATCTAAATGGAAATAAAACTGCTTGCATGTAAACAAAAAGAAACTAGTTTTGATTCATCATTTAGCAGAAGGGATGTCCAACTTGAACATCTGTTTTTCCAACTGAATAAAGTGATGAATAAGCTATTAACAAATGAAATCAATCACTATGCATAAACCATAAAACAAACTGAAATAAAGCTTTGAAAAACTAGTGCTACAATCAACCAAATTACAATGAAATAAAACTAGTTTATCATGGAAGTGTACTTAGCTTGGAGTGGGGACCCTCCACCCTTGCCTTGCACACTTTGAGAGGTGATATCAGAAGCTTAGATCAGTCACACATCCATAGCATTGCACAGCAAAATAATAATAGCACAAGTCTTCAAATTACTTCTCAATCCAAAAGATGTCTCAGCATAAAAGTATATCAAAAATCAATACATAAGCCATCAAAGTTTTGGCTTTAAATAAGAAGTCTCATGAACAAACTGATCTATAATCACTCAAACAAACCCATCTACTCTCATCCACCTATCCAAGTCGAATTCATTATCCCCAACCCAAGAAAGATGACCATTCCTATGAAAACTCAAAACAGCCCTATTTCTATGGGATTCCTGCATGACTAGTCATGGTTGACTAGCACCAAATGGGCCTAATAAAGCTTGTTCAGTTCGAACTAAGAATTGCTGGCTTAGTCCTAGTTCCCAAGCTGTCCATCCATGCATTCCATTCGTGCCCAAGTGTCCTGCAACCATATCAACCATAGAGCTATTACGAGAATTTCTGAATCTGCCAATTTTGCACTAAAAACCAAATTTTCATAAAAACTTTAGAAATTGAAAAATTAAAATTAAATACCTAAATGGATATCAAACATACATCAAAATGGGATAAATGAAGGGAAAATGGATGGAAAATAGATGGATAAGTAAGTTTCTTTGAGCAAAAATAAGACCAAAACTAAGGCTCAACAGAAGGTGTAGGATCAACAAACCATTAGTGTGGACTCCGAAATTAGTGCACAGACTAGAAGCATCAAGAGATAAGATAGTGTGAGCTGTGGACCATTCGCTCAACCGAATAATAGGAGGATTTATCACTGAGTTTGCAGTAGGCACGACCATCAACTATAGTGAGGCAGAACGATGTTTTCTCAAGGGACCGCGAGGTAAGTATATTAAATCTTTGAACACTTGGATTAAGATGTTATTGTGTGAAAAGCGTGTTATGTGAATAAATTAATTTTTGGAACTATGCGAAGTGGGAAGATCTACAGAAGTGGAAGTAGTGAAGAGTTGGAAAACAATCCCTTAATTTCACCCTCATGGGAAAGCGAGGAAGAGCTCGTAAAAGTTTCTCTAAGAAGCGCAGTCAGTCTGATAAGGCATCGTATTCCACATTTACCACCTCCACCCACATGACCACCCATCTCGCCCTCCTTAGCTCCATCTCCACCCACCCCACCTCCGCCACCGCCACAGTTCAGTATGGTGAGTGTGATCAAACTACCGGTATTCAGTGGAGTGGGAAACGAAGATCTGAACCAATTTTGGTTCATGGTAAGAGTAGTATGGGAAGCACAAGGCATCATGGATGATAATATTAAAAAGGCTAGGCTGGTAAGTGCATTGTAGGATCCTGCATTAATGTGGTATATCAAAAATTCTAATAACCACCTGAACGCAAGAATTGCAAAGATCTAGGCCACCTGAATAGGGAATTTAGCGGGAAAAAGTCAGAAACACAATCAATCATTTGGTTTAAAGAGATCACGATGCTCCCGGGCGAGACCCCCAAGGATCTGGATAAAAGGCTGAAGAGTATGATCCATGAAGCCAATAGGAAGTTAACATATGCACAACATCACGCATGGTTTGTGGCCTCACTTATGCCACACTTAAGGATGGCGATGTCATAGCAAAACCTTTCCACCCAGGATGAAGCGTTAGAGATGGCAATGATATTGCATGAGACCCCTATACAAGACCCTGGGTTGGGAGTCCACCAAATCTGTAAAATCAATGTCTGGAAATGTAAAATCTAAAACAGGATAGGACACCTTGGCCGGAGGTGTGCGAGGAAGTATGGTGCATAAAATGCAAAGGCCAAGGGCACGACAAGGATCATTGTCCAGTATTCGCGAATTATTTGGCAGGAGGAGGGCCAATTTTGTTAAGACCAAGGGCATAGGTAGGGCTGAGCGTGGCATCTGCATTATGGTGTGCGATCTGCCAGATAGGAGGAAAACACACCACAGATAATTGTCATCTGTTGCAGAATTATTCGCAGATGTCCCAGCAATTGTTTTGTAATTTCTACAGGTCGATAGGCCATGATGAACGCACCTGCCAAAGCTATGAACTAATGATGGATCAGACTCCTACCTACAGGGTGCAGACCAAAACGCTAGCCCTCGACCCAAATACAGGGATGGTGCGAGCTAGGTTTCAGAGGTGCGGTCGGGTTGAGGTGGAATACGGCTAGGAAGGGGTCGCGAAGAAATAATTTGTTACAATTGCGGAGGTTCAGGGCATTATTCTTGCCATTGTACAAACCCGACAAGAATATCATGTTGGTACTATGCTTAGTTTGATCATGAGGTAGAAGACTACCATTCTTTGATAGCGAAGATGCGCAAAAATGGGGTACTCCAACCCCCTCGGACCCAGAATTTACAAATGATGAGGTCTGAGCTGTGTGAAGAAGACCCAAATGTAAACATGATGCTCTGGAGTGGTATGACCACAAGAGATGATAAAGGGAAGTATCCAGAAGAAAGTCTGTGGGTTCGCAAGGCTCCTACAAAGGAACCCGAGTTTGATTTAGAAAGCGCGAAGGAGACATTCATCGAAGATAAGAAGAGCTTCACAGAGGCCTCCACTTCAGGTAGTAAGGATCAACTAGAACGAAGGATGGATCTTCAATGCTCACTACCTTTCTGGAGACATGCATGAAACTATTACGCGACATCAAGGCAGTCAAAGGACTATAGGAACTTATCACTAGGTGTGCGAGGTCAGGAGAGCCGCGCGTGGTCTAGATACTTGGAAAGCATGCATTGCACACAGGAAGGGAAATGAGGTTGACTGTGCAAATAGGTGAGTACGAAATAGATCAGGTAATCCTGGAACTAGGTTCAGATGTGAATGTACTACCAAAGAAAAGATGGGAACGCATGGGCAGACCCAAGTTACAATGGTCCCCTATTCAGCTACGAATGGTGAACCAACAAGATATTTTGCCCATGGGAATATTACAAGGGGTAAGAGCCGATATTGAAGGTGAGAGCGCATAGGTGGATTTTGAAGTGATAGAGATTGTCGATGACAACAATCCTTATCATGCACTACTAGGAATAGATTGGGCCACCGATATGAACAGAATCATAAATCTGAAGAAGCACAAAATGATCTTTGAGAAAAAGTCACTACGCGTGGTAGTACTGCTAGATCCAGCCAAAGGAACGTGCGCTACATTGAACTGATGCACGACGATGATAGTGATGACAATCTCGATTGTATTTACAAAATAACTGTGTGAGAAGAATATTGGGTGAATCTGACTATAGATGGAAGGATTTCATGGAAGCACGAAAGTTCCTACACTTGGGATTCAGACAAAGAGATAGAGCGATGGCAGAATCAGCTACATGAAGTAACAACGTTGAATTGCAACATGATGATCAGATCATTGCGTTTCATGACAACAAAGGCAAGGGAGCTGCCAATATATGATGGATTGTCAGTGGTGAATGAATTCCAGAGTAAATTTGAAACCACATTTCCAGAAAAGCAGTGATTCAATGCGCTAAAGTGGGCACTGCGTGCAACACCCGCATGATGGTGGGGTACACATCAAGGAAATTTTGAGGACTAGTGTGGCTACAGAAGAATGATGTGCCTATGATTTGGGAAACCACAAATGCGGTTAGTCGACAAATATGACGGATGAGATGATCCATGCACACACCTCGCGAAATGGACCAACGTCTACGAGGAAGAGCCACAGCCTGAATGGGTACATTTATTCTACATACCCTAGATGTCATACCCATGAATTGGTATACTAAGACAGAGCTACGCCATGGTATGAGCGAATGGGATGTCTTGCGTGAGGGATTTTTGTTAACGTTCACATTTGAATATCATTGGTCGAATACTGTTGACGATGTGCTACAAGCAGTAAAAGTCGTTATCTTCAAAATGCCACAAGAGCCAATGGGAGTACTTCAGCCAGAATGGGTGACACAGTTAAGAAGCGCACTAGAGTGTTATAACGTGAATGTTGAGGAGGATGGTGAGGACCCATGGAACATTAACATTTCAAAAACAGAAGGTTGTTGTGAGATTCACAGACCATCACTTGAAGACCCCGACATCACCACGCCACTAAATACAAAACAAGTCAACATTGGAATGGAGGTAGAGTCGAAGTACGCAATGCTTGGGTACTATTAGGATGATGCCATGGTCGATAAAGTCGCTCAGTTACTCCATGAATACGAAGACTTGTTCCCAACTAAAATTATGGACTTAAAAGGGATCGTGGGCGATTTAGGGATGATGAAGATCACCCTGAAACCCGACATGAAGCCAGTTAAGTAGCGACCTTACTTCTAGAATCCAAAGTATAAAGAAAATGTCCACGACGAATTAGACAAAATGCTCACAGCTGAAATTATTGAACTAGTGGAAGAATCTGACTAGGTGAGTCCTATGGTAGTACAGGAGAAAGCACAGAAGGGTGAAATAAGAATGTTCGTATACTTCAAGAAGCTAAACGACGCCTGTGTACACTATCCATTCCCAACACCATTCACAGATTCAGTACTGGAGAATGTTGGCGGTCAGGAAGCATACTCGTTCATGGATGGATTCTCAGGGTACCACCAGATAAAGATTGCGCTCGAAGATAGGAGCAAAACAACCTTCGCAACAGAATGGGGCTGCTTTCAATACACCATTATGCCGTTTGGACTAAAAAACACGCCAGTAATATTTTCGCGCATCATGGTAGCCGCATTCAAAGAATACATCCACAAGTATTTGGAGGTCTGTCTGGATGATTGGACTGTTTTTGGATTATTTAAGCACCATGTACCGAGCTTACACTTGATGCTAGATACTTGCCACTGACACTAGATTGCGTTGAAACTGAAGAAGTGCACATTCCTCGTTCCCTTTGGAAACCTACTGGGACATGTGGTCTGCAAACAAGGTCTGATGGTGGACCCTGTGAAGATTGTCGTTATCCTAAATTTGGAAGCACCGTTAAATGTTAAACAACTACGCGCTACCTTGGGACACACTCGATACTATAGGAAGTTCATAAAATGTTATTCCCAAATAACCGTGCTGATGGAAAAGCTATTGAAAACAGATGTTACATATTGTTGGAATGATGATTGCATGAAGAGTTTGGATGTCCTAAAGGGGAAACTGGCCTCTGCTCCAATCTTGGGGAAATGGGACGTGGAATTTCATGTGTTGGAATTCGTACTCACACAGGAAGGCACGGAGGGTGTAGATCACATGCTCGTGTTTGCGAGTCAGAGATTGTCCAAAGCAGAAAAGAACTACTTTACCACCAAGCGTGAGGGGTTGGCAATGGTGTATGCACTCCAAAAATACCGACACTCTTTACATGGAGGACATTTCAAGATGTATACTGACCATTCCACGTTGAAATACCTGGTGAACAAGCCTATGTTGGGGGGGTCAATATGAAGATGGCTTTTACTATTTCAAGAATATTATTTTGAGGTCATAGTCAAGCTGGGACGCTTAAAAGTAGGACCAGGCCACTTGTCACGAATTGAGACGAGCAAGGAACCAAAAAATTTGGAGGAGCGACTACCTAATGCATAGATCTTTGTAGTACATGTCGCAGATGGACACTTCGAAGATATAATCCATTTTCTAACAATAGGGACTGTGTCGAAGGAATACTCAATCCAACAGAAGAAGGAATTGGGGGTGCGCATGATGGAATTTTCTGTCATTGTAGGGCACCTCTAAAAGATGGGCAACAATGAGATATTGCAAAGATACGTACCTAAATTTGAACGAGGTCAGATCCTCACGGAAGCACATGGGGTGCTGCAGGAGGACACTATGCAGGACACCCAACCGCACTGAAGATTCTGTGTGCAGGGTTATGGTAGTCGACCCTACAACAAGACTCGAAAGTGCACTGTAAGGCATGTGATCTCTGTCAGAGGACGCGAAAACCATCACGAAGGGACGAGATGCCACTAAATCCTCAAATGACACTGCAGTCGTTTGAGAAATGGGCAATCGACTTTGTGGGCCCAATCAAACCTCAGGGAAAGACGGGTGGATGCTACATCATCACTGCAACAGAGTACCTAACGCGATGGGCAAAAGCACAACTGGTCAAGGACTGAATAGCCGCTACGGCTGCAAAGTTTTTGTTCAAAAACGTGTTGAAACAATTTGGTTGTCTGAAAATCTTAATGAGTGATTGCAGAACATATTTCTTGAATGAAACCATCAGTACACTCACAGAAGAGTTCTAGGTGTATCATCAGAAAATTACACGGTACCACCCATAGGCTAATGGGACAGTAGAGTCATTCAATAAAATACTGGAGACTATGCTGACTAATGTATGTAACGCGCAGCGGAACGACTGAAACCTGAACGTACCTGCTATGTTATGGGCATATAGGACAATGTGCAAGAAAATGATAGGATAAACACCATTCCAGCTAGTCTATGGTACTGAAGCTATCATGCCGATGGAATACATCATGACTAGTCTACGAATAGCAGCACTCACAGGCATGATGGACGCGAAGGTCTGGAAGAAAGGCTCACGCAATTAGAAGAACTTGAGGAAGAATGGTTTCTAGTTGGATTTCACCAGCAGGTATGAAAGTAGCGTGAAAAAGCTTGGCACGACCACCATATCAAGTTGCACACCTTCAAGGTAAATGACTTAGTGCTACTCTATGAAAGTAAGTTTGAAAAACTTTTGGGAAAATTCAGAATGCACTAGCTGGAACCATATGTGGTAAAGTAGGTCACAAATGGAGGCGTGATCTAGCTATTCAAACTCAATGGAGAACCCTTTCCAGGAAAAGTAAATGGACGCTGCTTGAAACCCTACACGGGTGGGTTGGCTCTCTAACTAACCGGCCGCAACACAGTCTTAGACCCGAGGAGTCGGACAAGGGTGCGAGACTATAAACACATGCATTAGAAGTTGGTACTGAAGACAGGACATGATCCAAACGCGGATGATTCAGAAGAAAGAATGCAACAGATCCAGCAAACCACATAGCGGTGCACTGTGGACCTCCAGGAAGTACAGGACTAGTTGGAGGGGCTCAGTTCCAAGATCAATGCACTAGCAAAGTGACTCGGGATGAGTCATGATGATTGTGTTGGGGGCCTATTGGGCATGGAATCCCCCCACAACATGTTTTGGGGCTCAAAGCCCAAGTTTTGGTCAAAGGTTTTGTAAGACTCCACGAACTGCGGGTGCAGAGTGTGAATTATAGGTTAAGTCATAGGGTTGTCCGCCCTAAAATATTGTAATGTAATGTAAACTCAGGTTGGCCTACCCATGGTCCACAAACCATGGGATTGTATAAATAGAGCGAGGCTCTAAGTTGTAAAGGGAGCTAAGAAATTAGAGAGAAGAGTACGAATGGTTCGAGCTTAGAGTAGGATTCTAAGTGTATTGGGTCATAGTAGTAGGGTGAGGCACTGCAGCTAAGTGTGCAGAGGCCTAATAAAGTCCGCAGCTGAGTGCTCAAACCCTTGCAACTGACTACACAGGGCAGTGTTAAGTCTATAATCGGGATTGAAGATTAATAAAGAGAATTTGATTCTTATTTCTGTGCATTTGTTGTATATTGCATTCCTTACGTTTATATTGGTTTATTTATCACACGCACTGATATGATTGTTGAATATGCTATAATAATCATTAATCTTACACACACAAGTTAAGTAATCAGGAAATAATAGATTAAATAGCAAGGAACTTGGGTAATATATGGGTTGCACCATGAGAAGGGTTGCGCGGAAACAACATCACAGGTTGCGAAGGAATAACAAATGCACATAGCGATGTGTGCACAGGGTCAAACCGCGAACCTCCAAAAGCCCATCATACATCCCCAGGGTGCAGAAACTTGGTTCTAGCACCCTCCCATACTACTTCGGGTGAGACCTCAATCTGCGCTCTGCAGACTATTACTGAAAGGGCCAATAGTATTGGGATTTTCTTGGCTAAATCACCCCTCAACCTGGGTCAGGCCCATACAAGCCAATAGTCCCTGTAATTGGGATCTCCAAATCTCCAACATACATCATACTATGTGAAGATGAAACTGAAAGGAAATCAACATCTTTTAATTCCTCTGTCGATTTAGAAATAACTGATGAGGGTTACTCATCATTCGTTGTTGGTGGTTCGCTAACTATCATGGCGCATTCCCCAACTTCCTTTCTGACATACCCAAGTCCTATTCGACACAGTAATTCCTATATTTTAATGGCATTGACAATGCCTTGGCCATGAATGCCCAAGCCCTTTCCTTCATAGCCCATTTTCTTCAACAGTTTGGATCCAATCCTTGTGGTATGATTGTCAAAAATAGCGAAATCATCATCAAGATGCATACATGAATTCAGAGAATTACATTTTACCTCACATGGGTCATGTTGTATCTTTTCCAAGACCTCGCCCTTTGCTTGCAGCTGTTGTAGAAAAATTTGTTTCTCCTCTTTCTCTTCATGTAGATGCATCTTCAATTCAGCATTCTCTGTTTGAAGATTATGTTTGTTGTGCTTCAATTCTTCAAGGGACTCTTCCGTGGCTCACAACTGAAGCTATAATCACTCCTTTTCCTTTGTCTCTTTATGTAGAGTTTCATACATTATTTCCACCCTTTTGGAAATTTTGAGCATGGTCTCATACATCGCTTTTTCATCCTCTGTCACTACACGTTCCATTGTTCACGCTTGAAATTCACATTCACACAAAGACTGCTCTAATACCACTTGATCCAGGTCTGGGTGTGACAAAGGACCCTTCCAAGACCTTTTACTTTCATGATGTGTTAGATTACATTTTTAAAAGAACATAAATGAATACATCATGTTGTAAAGAAGAGGAACATGACAATCGTGAGCACATGAAATAACAAGACGTTGATAACGGAGTTCGTCCAAGAGGGACTACGTCTCTGGGCCCCGGTGTCAAGATAGTGTAGGTCACTGCATTAAGTGTTGTCAATAGTGATTATGTACATAAGAGGTGATGTCACTATCATACAAGGAAAATTCCCTCATGTAGGAGTGGCTCCAAGAGATGTTCCACTACAGGAACTCTCAGTCAAAAGGACTCCTATCAGGATGACACAAACTCATTCATGATAATCAAGAGCATCCGGCCAACATGGCATAAAAGGGATCTCAATGCAAACATGCATGACGACAACACGAGTATCCCATCAACATACAACAAAGGGATATCAAAACATAACATGACGAATCATGACAACAAGTACATCACATAGATGATTCTGCATCACATCAAGCAGGAATCATGAAAACAAGTAATAAACAAGATCCCACATCAAGCATCAAACAGGGATTTGTGCAGCACAATGCATAGCAAGAAGAAGTACAAGAACACTATATATACCTCACATCCAGGGCCAACTGAAGGAGCGGATGTCAAACTACTGAATCTGTTCGTAACATTGATCTCACAACATCAATCGCATGGAAATGGCTGCTTGCACATAAATGCTGACACCTGCATTCCACTTAGAAAAGTGCTTGGAAAAGAAAATGAGAAAATGATAAATCTGAATGCACCATCAGATTTGTGGCATCGAATAGTGCAAAATCGACTGTCTAAAATCTGAATTCTCAGAGGTTGAGAATCTGGGGCTCAAGGAATCTTTTATATTCCCCTAGATTCCTCAAAGATTCTGATCCATGGGTGGACTAGAAATCTACAACTCAAAATGCGGTTCTAACCTTTCCATTGTGATCCCTATGGAAAACCGTGAAAAATGACTATAAACTTGACTATATTCCGACATGGAGAAAAATTACCTCCTCAGGAAAATTTCAAGGATCATGGCTCCGTTCCTTGTTTCTACAGTAGTCATGGTTCCACCCTCATACTAAAAACGGCCAAAAAATATAGAAATTTGATGGAGACACAGGCAGTGCCATTGTGTTCATAGTGTCGAGAAATGCTGAAACCATATAAAATTTGCCAAAATATGACAATGAAATTTCACCCCTCTTGCAAAATGCTGCCTCGAACTGCGTGCCAAGATTCTGCCTCCTCTGTCTGAAAATCCATGTCCACTCCTAGTTCCTCCATCTATCCCGTGCATTGTGAAAAGGAGGGTAATATACATTTCCAGGTGGATTAACCAAGTGGGTTGTTTGGCACAGTGGTATATTTGGTAATTTGTTGAGGAGGGGTCGGGGGATCAAATCCCGCCCCTCCCTTTTTTTATCACATATTTGTTTTGGTTAAAAAGATGAATTTAAATGGGGGGGTCGGGTTTGCATTGGGCGACCCCCCCCCAACTCTCGTTTCTCCTCATTGATTTGTTTGATTGGGTGTTGGTTTTCATGGGTCGTATTAAATTTTGATGGGTCGTTGGAGGTGGTACATCATACGGTTCAATGTGGGGCTGCCACATGGGTGGTGCCAGCCCTCCTGCCAGCCATGGGTTCAATTCCCACCGGCCTCTCTCAATTTAATACGCATATTGTATAACGAAGAGGTGTGGGGTGGCGAGGGTGGTGGCCCACCACCTACCCTTTTTTTATTATTTTTTTTGTTAAACAAAACAAACATGCACATTTTTGAAAATTCAAATTTATGTCGTAGGAGTCTTTTTAATGAGGCCAAAAATTCACGTAGAATCCGGCCCAGGTTGGCTGAAATCCGGTGGCCAGGTTCTGTCCAAATTGTGGCCTCCTTAAGCCTGCCCAGTGAGAAAATAGTCAACCCAAATTTTGTTGCTTTTAACTTTCACATATGAACTCGGTTTGATGAACTATTCGCACCCCTGCAATTAGGATGATGAGATCTACGCTCTGAACCTAGTTTAAGAATAATCCAGACACTTTTATTTTTGAGCTTTCCTGAGTCCTCTTTGTCCTGTGTGTGTCTCTGGAGCCACTTGGATCATGTCATTCTCCTTTTGTCTAGCAAGTATCTTTCGGTGCACCAAGTCACCAATTTTGGGAAATCAAAAACCTATGGGAGGGTGACATAGACTAGACCAGATGCATGCATGTTTTTGTCATCTTTCAATACATCATTATTGTTCGACACTACCTGAATAGCCCTCCCCATATCTTGTGTTGTTAATAATGGATCACATACATTTTCATGTTTTTTTATGAGGTCTGGTTCTTTCGATTTCCCTTTACACTAGATGTCAATAGAATGTTTTGTTGACAATGATGCCATTGGAAATATTGAGCTTGCCAAAATAACTGAATGGATTAAAATGAATTACATGAAAAAATGTGAGATTCTTCAGTGATTGAAGGGGGCAATAAGTGTATGAAACATGGCAACAAGGGGTTGGATGATGCTTGGAGGGAGAATCTCTCAAATTCATAAAGATATGGACAAGTTGGTGCATAGAGGAAGAAAGAGTTGGGGTTTTGTCGATGAAAATAAGCTCTGATTCAAAAATTCCAGTGAGAATTCACCCTATGACCAGACAAAGCAAATGAATTGGACATAAGCATATGATTTATTCATTGAGATCATGAATTATCGATCCAGTAGGGTTTCTTTGAGGGGAGTGCAAGTTTTGGCTCCAAAGACAAAACTTCGGGGCTTTTATCACAAGAATTAGTTCATGAAAGGTCTATCTTGGAGTGCGAATGGGAATGGAAAACTAATTCCCTCAATTCAAGATGTAGGATAGAGGGAATTGGCTTGAGTTATTAGGTGGACATGTGGATATAACAGTGGGGAGTAGAACAGTCGAATTTTGGGATCATTCGATTTTTATAAATAAATAAAAGTTTCCCTTGACACATGGTAGCTTCCAATTGGGCATGTATTCAGTCATGTCATCAGGACATGGGGTTGACTAGGTGGGGGGTTTGACTATGCATAGCAACTGGGCAGATATGGAAAGTCCTGATAGGAATGATGGTCTAACATGGGTGACCTATGTGGGAAGCCACATGGCTGCCTTTCACACTGTTGACCTCCTTGCCTTTGAAAACCTTGGAGGTTTGTGGATTGCATGAGGAGATTACATGTAGCACTTGTCACATGCCTCCTTCGTGTTGTTCCTCGTGCAAGTTTCTTGTGCAGAACTCTCATGAATATTAGATGACACACCTCTATCATTGTTGGATATGTCGGGGTGCAAGTTGTTTCTGGCCTTAATGATGTTAGGTTGTCATCAGAAGAAGGTGGGGCCGACCACGTGGATAGTGACTAGACAAGAAGAGTGAAGATGTGGCAGATGAATGAACATGTGACTAGGCAGCAAGGTACAACACACATGGCATGGTGACGTGGGTACAGATGGGTTGAAGTGGCATATGGAGTTGATGAGCTAGTTATCGATGTGGATGGGGCACGTGGAAGCATTCCACATCGTTGGGGGGTTGGTATTTGAAACATTTTGAGGTGCGCATAGGGCTTGATGGGTCAACACGTGGCTTCCTCCGCATCCTCCCACGAAATTATCAGTCATGCCATTTTGGGGCACGAAATGTTCTTAATTGTCGAATTGGAAAGAGCTCTGGTCATTGGATCCAACTATCATGCACTTCTATCAATGCCTATGCCCATGTGTTTTGGAGAGGTGTGCTTGTGCCACTAGTGTCGTGGGTTTTGGAACGACCTGTTGTGTTGCCGCCCGTCGATGGAAGGAACATAGTGTCAGCATCTGTCAACAATGATGCCTTTTTGGATGAAATCAACGTTCCTTTATCCCTTTGAGCTTGGAATGAACCACAGTTATGAATCTTATGCATCTAGGCCCAAAATTTTGCAAGGGTGTTACATTTTCACACCAACAAGTTTGAAACCCTGTGGGAAAATATCTAACAATGCTAAGGGCTAATGTGGCCTAGGTTGGGTGCAATCTCTAAGCAATTTTGACAGCTTAGATGCCCTCGGTTGCAATTACTCAAGCCATAAGTTAGGCATGCCAATCATCTTAAGACTTGTTTTACCTAACAAATTAAAAAAAAAAACAAATTTAATTATAATATGCTTGAGAGAATGAGATTTTCTCTTTTTATTAATTATTAGTAAATCATTTAAATGGTATAATTTTTCTTAAGTAACTAATAACACTAGTGAATAGTAGCCAATAATAAAAGAAGAAAAAAAAAAAAAAAAACTCTAACATTTAACTTATCATTACTGGAGAAAACTCTTAATCTTATTTCATAATTTATTACCCCAACCTTAAAACATTTGCATCCATTATTTTAAAACTAAAAATTTCATTGTTCATTTCCTTTTCCAGATTTGGTCATAAATGTGTCCATAATTTTGAAACTAAAAATTTCATTGTTCATAATTTTGTAGATTTAAATTATAAATATATATTGAAAAATACATTTAATATTTTATAAACTTTTATAATATTTAAATTTCCCAATTTTAACAATTAAATTGCAATTGTGTGTATTTTTTAATATCGAACTTGAATTAAAATGGATCATTAAAAAACTCAAATAATACTTATTATAAAAACACAATTTATATTTTAAAATATAATCCTTCATTCTAATATATTTTAAATTTAATGGTTATTCATATTTTTTTAATACATGTAATAACAATTTTTTAAAATAATTTTATTTTAATATTTTATATCTTAAATTACTAGCCATGATGATTCTCCCGCACACATATATAGAACACTAAGAACAAAATAAACAACGCCTCAACATAGTTTCCATGCAATGTATTTGTGAAATATATATATATATATAGATAAATGATTCCCTGCAATGAAATTTAGGAAGCCCGTGGCCATAAATTACATGAGAACATTTGCAACATCACAAATACCAATGACCAATCTCCATTCTTATACTAAATACCCACTACAAAACTTTTACGGGCCCGTTTCACATCATTTCGATTTTGATGGTCTCATGTGCATACCATTTCCCATTATTTGCACACCTTAATACAATATGCTCCAAAGGTTTTCAAAAGCCCATGACACAAAATATCAACAACTCAGTGGTAGAAGGTGGGTAGCTTAAGAATTTTCAAGATATTTTCAACTTCCTTTCAACGAGTCAAAAATCTTAAACTTGGAGAAGAAGGCTAGGGAGACTTACATGTATTAAGGTTGAGCCGAGTGATTCTCACATTGGTTGGAAAGTTTGGGTCCACAATTCATGGAGATGCCAACATTTCCCCAAAAAATCCTTCATCACAACAAAAAAATCCTTCATCACAAGTATTGATGTAGGCTTCTTCTTAGACTACCTATTCCTAAGTTGTAGAAATCCATTGATATTGATCTGCAAGTTTTTCCAAGTGTTCGTTGGATCTACATATTATTTCATGTTGATGAATTACTTGACCTATATTTTGATGCCCTCATATATCACAATGGATGGTGTGAGGGCCTCTTGGATCATCCAAGCCTGCATAGTAGAGGAGGTAAAGCATTACCCTACACTCAAACCTAATGTGAATACCTCTTTGAAGGGCATCTTAAACCTATCAATGGATAGATTAAACATTGCGGCTTAGGCTTTGTTGTGGTGCATGGGCCAAGGAGTTGATGGTGTCTATAAGGAGGTTGCTATTGCTTTCCAAATGGATTTGGAAAGGGACTGCCAATGATCATTTTCATTTGAGTTGGTAGAGTCATGACGATTTTAGGAATAAATGAAGGTATATTAAGAGCATTTACATAAGGGGCACATAGCTCAAGGAAGGTGGATTTTTCCTTAATCAAGGGTGGATTTTAGATAAGATGAACCCAATGCTAGTAGAAAGAAGCCTCTAGTATTGAACAAACCAATAGATAAAGAAGTCATGGATTTATAGATTGTATTTAAACCAATGAATAAACACTCAAATTAAGTAGTTGACCCAAGAAGAATAATTCAAGGGAGAGCTTGTCTCGGCACAAACCTTTCCACCCTTTAAAGAAGGAAAATAATAACCAACCTAAATCCACTAATAGTTCAAATGTGAACCTCAACTTAGATGATTTGTCATGGGTGACTTTTTCTCTTATCATAAAGCTATTCACTTCAAGAAAACCAGTTTGCATTGGATAAATTCCATTACACTAGTTATCAATCATCTCTTGGAGTAGTAATCATTATCAAACAAGCCTACCCAAGAAGTTGAAGATGAGCCAATAGCCAAAGAAGAGCCCAATGAAGGATTAGTCATGTTTCTTTGGGACTAGGTAGTGGACACATCTAAACATACCATTGGAGAAGTATCCATGGGGGAAAACCAAGCTACCCAAGCAACCATAAGAAACTATAGTATTTATAGCAAGCAACCTACACATAATACCTATTAGCCTACAAAAGGTAGATCCCTATTGAGGTAGTTTCTAAGCCCCCAATATTTTACAAAAAATACTATCTATGTTCTCAATACTAACTCCAATGTTGCACAAAGTATGAAGACAAATGGCACTACCATGCATAGTACAAAGAAAACCTTGAATTTTGCGTAGAACAACAAAGCCCCAACCATCACGCAAAAAATTGCATCTTCCTCTCTTGGTAAGAATAATGTACCCACATCTTCTTCAAATAGCAAGCCCCTAGAATATAATGTAATTGAGGATATGAAAAATACCAAGGCTAATGTGTTAGTTTATGATTTATGTAGTCTTCCATAGTAGATAAGGATACTTCTAAAGGCCTTTGAACCCTCTCTTGCTCAATCCAAACATACAAAAATGCCTTAAACCTTTCCTACAACACCTATCATTATTCTAAACAACTCAGATATTGTCAAATCCACTATAAACATTGTGAATATCAAAGCCCATTCAAAATCACAAAACCTACCTTTCCTTCTAACCTTTCATATTTTCAGTTATAATGTGCATAATTATTTAGTGAACTCTAGAGCCTCCTCCAACATCATGGCTTACTCTATGTGAAAGAAGATTAATGTTGTTCCCTAAAAAAACAATGCTAATACCAATCAAATGGACATGTAAGAAGTTAAATTTATAGAAGAGATTAAAGATGTCATGATCAGATGGTCCTCTATTTCTTGTTTCCTTCAAGTGATTGATATCATAGTTTTGGACATACTTAACTCCTGGTCTACTACTTAGTAGGGATTTTTAATAGATGCTTCAAGGATATTTCACCACTAATTGGTCTCACCTCTAGCTGCAATGCAAAAGAAACAATAATCTAATACAAGTAAACAATTATCCTCACATGAAACATATGGTGACTCGACTAGAGGGGCCTAACGAACCAATAATTTTTGCAAACACTACTTTGGATAATTGTTTTATGGAAAATTCCCTTGGTTGTCATATAGCCCAGACATATCCCTCTCATTTGAAACCTAGTATGATCTCCTTCAATGTTCACAGACTAGTGATAATGATTCGCATATATTATATGTAAATAATAGTAGTTCCACTAATCTAGATGTAATAATGATAGTTTCATTAGGTTAGGATTTGATACTAACATGTGGAAAATGTGTTTTGATGGCTCTAAGATGAAATATAGAGTTGGTGTTGGGTGCATATTAATTGATCCATACAAACAAAAAATCATAATATCTTCCAATTAGAATTTAAATGTGCCAATAACATTGTCAAATTTGAAGCACTCATATTTGGGCTAAAGAAATATTTTGACCTAAAGGTAGCGTGTTTGAAATTTATTGGTGACTTCAAGATAATCATGCACTGGGTCTGAAATACAATGGATTATTTGTATTTGTATCTAACAGGTTACCAACAAGGGGTATCGAGTTTTATTTCATAATTTAAAGTATTTAATATTGCATCCAATCCTTGATCTATGAATGTTTTTGTTGACACTAAAAAACACAACCACTAGATTCAATACATTATGTCACTATTTTTTTGTTGAATTCATTTTTAAACATGTTTTCCCAAAAAAAATCACTAACTAATGGGTGATTAATGACAATTAACTTAGGCATGTTCAAGGATAATGACATTTGTGATGAAGAGCATGACAAGAAACAACAAGTGAAACAAGAAAATAGGGGTAGTCCCATCCCCAATGGGGTAGTTTCAATTGAAAAATATTTTGATCTGCAATCAACATTTCTAACACCTACCAATCCCAAGACTGATAGTTACACCTTGAAGCATCAACTAGTCAATCTAGGGATTGAGAAGTGTTGTGGGGAAAAATGCCTATGCAGGACGATCCTATCCACCTAAGGTGTGACAGTACCTTAGCAACAAACGAATACAGCTACTTTGGTTTCTTCCTTTATGAAATATGAAAGAGAGGAGATTGGTAGACTTACCGTTATCTTCCGGTTGTCCCTCGATCTAGATCCTCTCCTCTTTGTGTATCCACAGCTACTCGCCTCCTCGCTTGCTCAAGAGAACAGCTACTTGATTCCCACGAGATCACAATAGAACATCTACCTGTGACAAGAGAACAGCTACTTGTGACAAGAGAAGGACACAACACAAAGGAAAATATACATATTCATAAATGATTCAGGATTAGAAGTAAATCAAATACACTAATGCAAATCATACAATATACACCAGCATATAGGAAAGAACCAAGAAGCTTTATTGATTGATAAACAAGGTTCAGGAAGAGATACAACCCATAGGGTTCCAACCCAGCATCTCCTTCCCAGCAGAATGGAATTCCTTCTTCAGCCCCTTTCAAAGCATAAACACCCAATGATCCAACCACAAACCAACAGCAATTCTTTGCAATTACAATATTCCAGCCTCCTGAAAACACTCAAAAACAGGCCAATTCTGGATCATGTCAACTGCTCCACTGAGCATCTGCGCTGAATGTCAACTGCTCCACTGTCTACCTGCGTTGAATGTCAACTGCAACAAAGGCTACCTGCGCTGAGCGTAACTGGACAAGTGGCAGGCTCATTTCTCAAGGTGTCAATGCCCAGGAAGCTTCCAAAATGACACTTGGGTCAGGGAATTCGACTGGTGATGAGTAAGAGGTTCCAAATCTCCAAGTGGAAGCAAGAACCTCCAAGTGAACTCAAGAACTGAAGTGGGAGAGGACACTAGTCACTTCTCAAGCTAACTCATCCTCTCTCCAAAACTCCTATATATAGATCTCTCTCCATGAGGTCCACCTAAGGTGTGACAGTACCTTAGCAACAAACGAATACAGCTACTTCGGTTTCTTCCTTTATGAAATATGAAAGAGAGGAGATTGGTAGACTTACCGTTATCTTCCGGTTGTCCCTCGAGCTAGATCCTCTCCTCTTTGTGTATCCACAGCTACTCGCCTCCTCGCTTGCTCAAGAGAACAACTACTTGATTCCCACGAGATCACAAGAGAACAGCTACCTGTGACAGGAGAACAGCTACCTGTGACAGGAGAACAGCTACTTGCGACAAGAGAAGGACACAACACAAAGGCAAATATACATATTCATAAATGATTCAGGATTAGAAGTAAATCAAATACACTAATGCAAATCATACAATATACACTAGCATATAGGAAAGAACCAAGAAGCTTTATTGATTGATAAACAAGGTTCAGGAAGAGATACAACCCATAGGGTTCCAACCCAACATCTCCTTCCCAGCAGAATGGAATTCCTTCTTCAGCCCCTTTCAAAGCATAAACACCCAATGATCCAACCACAAACCAACAACAATTCTTTGCAATTACAATATTCCAGCCTCCTGAAAACACTCACAAACAGGCCAATTCTGGATCATGTCAACTGCTCCACTGAGCATCTGCGCTGAATGTCAACTGCTCCACTGTCTACCTGCGTTGAATGTCAACTGCAACAAAGGCTACCTGCGCTGAGCGTAACTGGACAAGTGGCAGGCTCATTTCTCAAGGTGTCAATGCCCAGGAAGCTTCCAAAATGACACTTGGGTCAGGGAATTCGACTGGTGATGAGTAAGAGGTTCCAAATCTCCAAGTGGAAGCAAGAACCTCGAAGTGGACTCAAGAACTGAAGTGGGAGAGGACACTAGTCACTTCTCAAGCTGACTCATCCTCTCTCCAAAACTCCTATATATAGATCTCTCTCCATGAGGTCCACCTAAGGTGTGACAGTACCTTAGCAACAAACGAATACAGCTACTTCGGTTTCTTCCTTTATGAAATATGAAAGAGAGGAGATTGGTAGACTTACCGTTATCTTCCGGTTGTCCCTCGAGCTAGATCCTCTCCTCTTTGTGTATCCACAGCTACTCGCCTCCTCGCTTGCTCAAGAGAACAACTACTTGATTCCCACGAGATCACAAGAGAACAGCTACCTGTGACAGGAGAACAGCTACTTGCGACAAGAGAAGGACACAACACAAAGGCAAATATACATATTCATAAATGATTCAGGATTAGAAGTAAATCAAATACACTAATGCAAATCATACAATATACACCATCATATAGGAAAGAACCAAGAAGCTTTATTGATTGATAAACAAGGTTCAGGAAGAGATACAACCCATAGGGTTCCAACCCAGCATCTCCTTCCCAGCAGAATGGAATTCCTTCTTCAGCCCCTTTCAAAGCATAAACACCCAATGATCCAACCACAAACTAACATCAATTCTTTGCAATTACAATATTCCAGCCTCCTGAAAACACTCAAAAACAGGCCAATTCTGGATCATGTCAACTGCTCCACTGATCATCTGCGCTGAATGTCAACTGCTCCACTGTCTACCTGCGTTGAATGTCAATTGCAACAAAGGCTACCTGCGCTGAGCGTAACTGGACAAGTGGCAGGCTCATTTCTCAAGGTGTCAATGCCCAGGAAGCTTCCCAAATGACACTTGGGTCAGGGAATTCGACTGGTGATGAGTAAGAGGTTCCAAATCTCCAAGTGGAAGCAAGAACCTCCAAGTGGACTCAAGAACTGAAGTGGGAGAGGACACTAGTCACTTCTCAAGCTGACTCATCCTCTCTCCAAAACTCCTATATATAGATCTCTCTCCATGAGGTCCACCTAAGGTGTGACAGTACCTTAGCAACAAACGAATACAGCTACTTCGGTTTCTTCCTTTATGAAATATGAAAGAGAGGAGATTGGTAGACTTACCGTTATCTTCCGGTTGTCCCTCGAGCTAGATCCTCTCCTCTTTGTGTATCCACATCTACTCGCCTCCTCGCTTGCTCAAGAGAACAACTACTTGATTCCCACGAGATCACAAGAGAACAACTACCTGTGACAGGAGAACAGCTACTTGCGACAAGAGAAGGACACAACACAAAGGCAAATATACATATTCATAAATGATTCAAGATTAGAAGTAAATCAAATACACTAATGCAAATCATACAATATACACCAGCATATAGGAAAGAACCAAGAAGCTTTATTGATTGATAAACAAGGTTCAGGAAGAGATACAACCCATAGGGTTCCAACCCAGCATCTCCTTCCCAGCAGAATGGAATTCCTTCTTCAGCCCCTTTCAAAGCATAAACACCCAATGATCCAACTACAAACCAACAGCAATTCTTTGCAATTACAATATTCCAGCCTCCCTTGACCTCATGGAGAGAGATCTATATATAGGAGTTTTGGAGAGAGGATGAGTCAGCTTGAGAAGTGACTAGTGTCCTCTCCCACTTCAGTTCTTGAGTCCACTTGGAGGTTCTTGCTTCCACTTGGAGATTTGGAACCTCTTACTCATCACCAGTCGAATTCCCTGACCCAAGTGTCATTTTGGAAGTTTCCTGGGCATTGACACCTTGAGAAATGAGCCTGCCACTTGTCCAGTTACGCTCAGCGCAGGTAGCCTTTGTTGAAGTTGACATTCAACGCAGGTAGACAGTGGAGCAGTTGACATTCAACGCAGATGCTCAGTGGAGCAGTTGACATGATCCAGAATTGGCCTATTTTTGAGTGTTTTTAGGTGGAGAACTTTTTTGAGCTGCTGTGGTTTGCTGGCCTTGTTCCTCTAGGGGTAGGAACAACATGTTTAGGGACTTTGGATCCCTTAAATTATTGACATTTCATGCTCAGTGATGCAAGGCACAAAAATGTCTATAACAGTTGCCCCCTAAAGTATGAGGCCGTTTATCGGGTGAAATTCTTTATCCAGGGGAGTCCGAAGTTCATCCATTTGCTGGGAGGAGACCTGTAATAAGATACAATACAATACATTATGATTCATACTGCTTTCATGATCTAGCTGAGGCGGGCATTCCCATGCTCAGCTTTATAAATACATTTTCGTACATAGAACAGACGATCTTCTGATGGTAGACTGATAATTCTGGCGAAACTATCATCCTTTGAGTAGGATGATCATCTGCTGCAATGATGTACATGGCAAATGTCTTTATTTTCTTGAATATACATCGCAGCCCAGATGGATGAAACTAGATCCGGGGTCTTCAAACTCGTTCGATCTTCACTCTAAGTACAAGTCGATCCATGTGAGAATTGCGCTGAAGTCGAACATGGAAAGACATCGCTTGATTACCGGTCAATGATGTAAACCGTTAACAAGCGCGAGAGGAATCACCGATAATGATGATGACCCTCAAGGTACTGCAGTACAATTCACGTGGTGTGAATAAAGTACTTGGCGTCGAACACCACGCAAAATCTTCTGGCCGAAGGTCATTGATGTATACCTGTCGCCGGAAGTGAGAAACTTGCCATTGAGGCATGCAAGCTTCAAAGTACTGAAGGGGTTGTTCCTAGATCAACTTCTTGGATAATGAGCTGATGTCGACAAGAAGCAATCCGTCAAAGGAGGGCCTTAATGAATCCCACATCAGTGACATGGAACGGAGCTAATGATTTTAATGGAGGTGAAAACGATCTGTGACATATGATTCAGGGTGGCGGTCATGAATGGATGAAGGATAATGTATGGCAGTGGACGGGACCCGGTTGACTCTTTCTGAACGACTTCTCTTGAATATATGGCAACATTGATGCGATGGATCGGTAGCATTACCCCAAATATGGATGGTGTGGCAAGACCATGGTGATGTGACCGGTGAATGAAACAACCCAACCCGATGTAGTACGGAGGAAAAGTGTCATGTTCAAGAGCGACCTACTACCATCAAAGACTTCTTGATTTTTCCCAATTTTTCCCCAGTCATTGCTGACCAGTACCTCTTTATTTTTGTCAAGCTTGAGGAGGATAACATATGCTTTTTCTATAACCTTCCCTTCGGGCAAGCCCATCGCTATGTTTTAACGAGCCTAGCGATAGTGAAACTCGTTCTCGTCTAAAGACAAGTTTGTCGCTATTTAGTGATTTTAACAAGTCTAACGACAAGGAAAACTCGGCCCTTTTCATTTTTAGAGAGTCTGAAAAGGTACATAAAGTTAACTCCAAAATTCCTTTTTCGTCATCTAATCCCTTAAGTCCGAAAAAGTATAAAACAATACAGAAGGGATGAGTTTTCGGTACTTTTAACGAGCCGAACAAAACAAGCGCTCGATCTTTTTGTGCAATAATCCATCAAGTCCAAAAAGATTAAAATCTAGAGGAGGGATAGCTCTTCCGGTCGTTTAACGAGCTGGAAGGCCAAAACTCGGCAATATTTTCATATTTTACGAGTCAATAGAAAAGAGCTTAAAGAAGACTCGTCTTTTGAGGAACGAATGATGAACAGGGTTAGCAGCTGATTCCAGGTACAGGTTGGAATTTTCCAATCACGGCAGTGTCACAAGGATGGCTAGGTGAAATCACTCTTCGCAGCTATTCCTCAAAATGGGTAAACAATCAAATGGAGGTAAACGATCGGCCAAATGAACGGTGGAGGTGACGGTGCACAAAACACGACCAAGGTCTTTTTATGGTTGATCAGGTTACATACTTCAATGGTTATTTACCGGGATGGGTTTATTTTTTAACGAGCTTGAATGCGCCGCTAAAACTGCTCAAAGCTTATGTTTATTTTTTAACGAGCATGAACTATGCTGCTAAAACTGCTCAAAGCTTATGTTTATTTTTTAACAAGCATGAACTATGTGCTAAAACTGCTCGGATCTCACTTTTCTATTTTTTAACGAGCATAAATTCCACGGTAAAACTGCTCGATTATACCAGTCATATGATAAGAGTGTCTCATTGGAGATTGCTATTTTTTATGGAGCTTCATCCCCTTATGCTTTACTCCTCATCCTTTCTTTATGCAAGTTCGGAAACGACTAATCCTACGAGTTTAAAGGGTTAGACCTACAGGTTTAAAGGGAAGGACCTAAAAATTTAAAAAATAAATAGTCGCCCCTTGCAAGCACTCCAAAAGGTTTGCATGCCCCCAGGTATAAGACAGAGTTTCAAGGTTAGATCTACTTCTTTTCCGCCAAAACTTTCGTTTTACCGAGAGAGGCTTACCTCTTTCAGGTTACCCAAAGATTGTCTCGTTAATCTTTCAAACAAAACACTTCCTCAGCAGTGTCTACCGAAATAAACAAAGGTGAGTGACGCACACCGCCACCTCACATAACTTTGACAAAAGAATCATATTCTGGAACAACCCTCTTTCCTCTACGGACGGGGTACGGACTAGTCATATTCTCCCGCGGAAACCTACCTTATACCCAAAGTTCTCTGCCGAAGCAGACCAGGACGCATGCCCCCTGGGTTCCAGTCATATCCTCCCGGATTACTCGCGCTTATCAGGAGGACAGACCGTGGGATGAGACACTTCTTGCGCAAACAGACCATTTAGGGATGGTATATGACTATTTGCGATGTGTGATCCGGGAAACGAAAGTTGGTCCACAAGCTTGACCACTCTTCCTTCATGCGGAAAACACATTAATCTAAAGAGTGAGGAGACTACGGCTCCCATGCAATATATATAGTCTCGTCCAAGGAGTAGGTTATAATCCAAGTGTCCTTGAACGACCATCACGTTCATTTGAACGGTCTTCCCTTTCAATGTTATTGGCACATTGGGGAGGATCCCTAAAGGGCGACTGGTTCCCTTATCAAAACCTGATAGATTTCTCATTTCAGGCAAAAGCGCAGGCGAACCAAGCGCTTTCCAAGCAATAGAGGAAAGGATACTCACAGATGCCCCTTCATCAATAATTGTACCAGCCATTACCATTCTATATATTTGGACAATAATTCTGAATGGTATGCTAGCTGGCAAGCGGGGTCTGCCTAGTTGGTTCCAGTCAAAGGACACAACCAGGTTGCTTGGTGGTGGGACCGAGTAAACGGCCGGATAGCGCTCTGATGAACTTCCTCCCTGCGATAAAGGAATGGTGGCATTGCCCCCTTGATCATCAGAGTCAGTGCTGATGAAGAGAATTTGGACGGTGTCGTCTTTATTCTCCTCTGTGATGGTGTCATTCGAAGATATTGCCTCTGAAGGCAAAACCGGGTCAACTGCCGTTTCAACCTTTAGACTTTTATCAGGTATGGATTTAGACAGTTCATCTTCAATGACAGGTGCTTCGGCTGACCACCTGGGCGGGTCAACCGGATTTTCAACTAGCGAGGGACTTGGCAAGAGTTTTTGATATCCAGGAGGAAGATTCGCTCGTAATATCGAGCGATCTTCCAGAACTCTTTTCGCCTCGTCTAAGAAGGGACAACGGTGGATGGCGTGATCACCTTCACACAGTCTGCATGGAAATTTAGCTTTCCCGCTTTGTCCTGGAGCTTCACTCCCACTAGTTGACGGTGAACAATCGACATGGCTATCAGAGGTTGATGCTACCGAATTGTGCAAACGGGGGGACCAGTCTCTTAGTATCCTAGGGATACATGGACAATCTCTATGGAGGTGGTCTCCCCTACATATGACGCATGGTGATTTAGGCCTTACGAGTGCTGTGTGTGGATTTTTGTTAGATGACGCTTGTTTGCCCTCAGTCGCCTTAGGCTCCTTCTGCTTCTTTTCTTTCTTCTTATTCTCCTTCTTCTCCTTAGGAACCTGGTTCTTTGAACGACCAGTTCCGTCAAGCGAAGAGGAAGGAGGAGAGGAAGATGAAGTGGAAGGTTGGTGGGAAACTCTTGTCTGATCTAACTGTTGACTCGACTGTTCAGGAATGGTGGCATTCTGAATGACATTGGTTGAAAAGAGCCATACTGGTCGGCCAATCGTCAGTCCTGGAAGTGACAATGTGGCCATGTGGGGCGCACCAAAATCTCCCCAAGAGGAGAAGGGACTAGGATTCCCACCAAGGGGAACTCCTTGGTTGGTGTGCTCCATATTTTCAACCTAAAGATCAACGTGGGAATAAGGGTGATTGTTCTGTTTAAAATAAATTGTTAACGACGCTTTAGACACAACTTGCTTTTTCAGTTTTAAAGAGTCGAGAAAAAGCTAAAGATGACTCTAGTCTCCTTCGATGTTTTAACGAGCCCGAAGTGACAAATGCTCGAATGGACTTTTTCTGTTATAGGGTCTGAAAAAGGCCAAAAGAAACTGCTCTGGAGATCTAGGCAGAGGGTGTGCCAAACTTTTCGCAAAACCACAGAATACTTTTTACGGTACGGGTGGTCGATCTTCGTGAATGCTGTGTTCACTGCATTATGATCAGTAGGGCGGCCGACACGGCTTCCTAAGGATAAAGGATATATGCCTATAGGGGTCTCCCAATATATACGCGACGGTACGTGGGAGCACAAGTCCGTATTAGTGCTATCGTCCCTCAGGAGGAATCACCCACCTTCTTAGAGATCGACAGTCACTACGTTTAACGACGCCGGAACACGTCTCTACCTAGACCTCTATGTTGTGCGTTATGTTGCAAAGCGTTGTTAGGTTCATTCAATATATTTTAAGTTGATTTTTTTAAAGTTTGTCTTTCAGGATCACCACGAGATGTATTGGTACAAATTCCTAAATGCAGTCTAAGATGATAAGCAAGCTTTATAATCTTTCAACTTTGAAAATCCTAGCTACTAAGGGAAAAGAGAGCGACTATCTTTTCTCAAAGAGCAATCAGCACACTCTAATGCACTCTTCCTAAATCAAACATGCAAACTCATCAAAATGCAAATGCACAATGCAGGTGTTTGTTTTCACTTTCTTAGTATAAATGCCTACAAAGAAAGCTTTTTGTACAACTTCGAATTTGCTTTTAAATGACTGAAAATAAACAAGTTTACTTTTTCCAAAATCAGCAAGGGTAGAAGAGATTACAATCACTTTGCGATTTTTCGAAAGAAATACTTGTTTCGACACTTAAAAGTGACAAATTCAAACCAATAAGCAAAAGCAAATGATAATCAAACTGCAAACAGCCAATGAACTCTCTCCTAAGATCACAATCAATCAATCAATCAGATCTGAATCAAGGCTACAGGATGACTATTTCGCTCATGCAAAGGAAAACTGTAAATGACGCCACAAACACATAAAAACACTTATAGTCTTTTTGTACAAAAATGAGGTGAAATTCAAGCAAAGAAAAGGGGTTATCAGAGGTGGTACCTATGCTGGTTAAAGGCAGCAAAAACAAAGATCAAAACAGGGCAAAAGACAGCAAGGAACCCCAGCTGCACAAGGCCACACTGGTTCAGCGCAGGTCTAACACTGTCAGTTTGACATTCAGCGCAGGTAGCCTTCACAGGACCTGCGTTGAAATGCAGACTGCCTTCACAGTGTCTGCGCTGAAAGGAGAAACTCTCGTTTCTCTTGGTTTCCGGGTCATAAAATGCTCAAAAATCAACTGTTTCGGGCCAAATCAGAAACACAAGCAAGGTATAAACAGAGGGATGCTTTGAGAGGGTACTAAAGACTATCACAAAGGATCATCAAGTCATTTGTGAGTCCATTGTTGAGATCATAGACAAAAAACCCAGTGAAGGATCAAAGCAGCAACATTCTACTTTGCGAAGTAGTTCGATTGTTGTTGTTTTGTCTATGAGGTAAACAATGATGCAAACACAAACAAAATGACTAAAACAAAGTTTCTCCCCAGCGGAGTCGCCAATTTGTTGTGGGGAAAAATGCCTATGCGGGACGATCCTATCCACCTAAGGTGTGACAGTACCTTAGCAACAAACGAATACAGCTACTTCGGTTTCTTCCTTTATGAAATATGAAAGAGAGGAGATTGGTAGACTTACCATTATCTTCCGGTTGTCCCTCGATCTAGATCCTCTCCTCTTTGTGTATCCACAGCTACTCGCCTCCTCGCTTGCTCAAGAGAACAGCTACTTGATTCCCACGAGATCACAATAGAACAACTACCTGTGACAAGAGAACAGCTACTTGCGACAAGAGAAGGACACAACACAAAGGCAAATATACATATTCATAAATGATTCAGGATTAGAAGTAAATCAAATACACTAATGCAAATCATACAATATACACCAGCATATAGGAAAGAACCAAGAAGCTTTATTGATTGATAAACAAGGTTCAGGAAGAGATACAACCCATAGGGTTCCAACCTAGCATCTCCTTCCCAGTAGAATGGAATTCCTTCTTCAGCCCCTTTCAAAGCATAAAAACCCAATGATCCAACCACAAACCAACAGCAATTCTTTGCAATTACAATATTCCAGCCTCCCTTGACCTCATGGAGAGAGATCTATATATAGGAGTTTTGGAGAGAGGATGAGTCAGCTTGAGAAGTGACTAGTGTCCTCTCCCACTTCAGTTCTTGAGTCCACTTGGAGGTTCTTGCTTCCACTTGGAGATTTGGAACCTCTTACTCATCACCAGTCGAATTCCCTGACCCAAGTGTCATTTTGGAAGCTTCCTGGGCATTGACACCTTGAGAAATGAGCCTGCCACTTGTCCAGTTACGCTCAGCGCAGGTAGCCTTTGTTGTAGTTGACATTCAACGCAGGTAGACAGTGGAGCAGTTGACATTCAGCGCAGATGCTCAGTGGAGCAGTTGACATGATCCAGAATTTGCCTGTTTTTGAGTGTTTTCAGGTGGAGAACTTTTGTGAACTGCTGTGGTTTGCTGGCCTTGTTCCTCTAGGGGTAGGAACAACATGTTTAGGGACTTTGGATCCCTTAAATTATTGACATTTCATGCTCAGTGATGCAAGGCACAAAAATGTCTATAACAAGAAGGATCCAAATTTTGACAACTTGGGTACATTGTTGCTCACTCATAGAGAATCATACTTATGTACAACATTTTACCAAGTATAAATATGTTTTTTCATGGACATACGAAGGCTTGAAAAACATATGGCACATATATCATTCAACACATCATCCTAATCAAGGA
This sequence comes from Pinus tabuliformis, assembly GCA_031772625.1. Taxonomy (NCBI): domain Eukaryota; kingdom Viridiplantae; phylum Streptophyta; class Pinopsida; order Pinales; family Pinaceae; genus Pinus; species Pinus tabuliformis. Next base: position 1,018,296,979 of record CM062819.1, on the reverse strand, counting down.
GGGTGTAAAACCTTTTCAGCAAAATATACATAAGTTTCATCCCACACTAGAACCCTTGATATCGAAAGAGCTCAAGTTGATGGATGTCAGGATAATAAAAAAAGTTAGACACTCAAGATGGGTTTGTAACTTGGTACCAATGAGGAAGAAATCATGGTAAATAAGACTCTAAGTAGAATTTAGAAACCTTAATAGAGAATCCAACCATGGAAAATTTTAGGGGCTATGTTGGCTTGAGGGGGCCTGACCCAGGTTCAGAGTTAATTAGCCAAACCAATCCCTACACTACTGGTCCTTTCGGAAACAACCCGCGAAGTGTGGACTGAGGTCTCACTCGAAGCAATATGGGGGGATGCTGGAAATAAGTTTCCACACCCTGGAGATGTCTGAGGGGTTGATTTAGTCCAACTGTGAATACCTTCGCGCAGGTCACTTCGCGCACTATTCTGACCTGCAATACCTACACAGTCTGTTATAATCGCCTTCGTGCAACCCTACCCCGGTGTTGAGGTGCTTTCACGCTGTGAAGGCAACAATCTGCACTATTTCCCCAAGTTACACCACATATCTTACTTAGTTTCTTATAACTGTTAGTTAACTTCATGTAAACAAATACTTTATCTTATATTCACTTAATCAGCACAATCATATAAGTTCACGCACCATATAAACAGTGAAATTGCAATTTATACCCAATACGTTCAATGCACAAAACAGGAAAAAGATACACATAAATGATATTAAAATTCTCTTTATTACTTCTCCAACGATTATAGACTCGACTCACCCTACGCACTTAGCTACAGGGGTCCACGCACTCAGCTACAGACTACTAGGCCTCTGCACACTCAGCTGCAAAGCCTTCTCCTACTCTACAGCCCAAGACTCAACTCTACACTTAGATAAGACTCAATTTTTCATCCTTCATTCATGACTTCTCTAAATTATTAACTGATTTACAACTTAGAGCCTTATGCTATTTATACAATCCCATGGTCCGTGGACCATGGGTAGATCTCTAAAGCCGACATTACATTACAAAAATAAGGGTGGACAACCCTATGACTCATTTACAAGCTCGCACTCTGCGCCCACAAAACACGGAGTCTTTTCATCGAAGTTAGTCAAAATCTAGGCTTTAAGCCCAAAAACTTCCCTTGGGGGATCTTGCACCCAACAGGCCCCCAACAAAAACATCGTGACTTGCCCTCAAGTCACTCTATCGGTGTGAGATCTTTGTGCGGAGACCTCCCAACTCTGCCTAGACCACTGCAAGGTCGACAACGCACTAAGTGGCTTCCTGTTGTACCTCCTAGAAGCATTGTTCAAAGACCGCAATACTTGAAGTGCTTCCCTGCATATGCTCTTGTTTATAGTCTCATGCCTCCTTTCTACTGCATGGAGTGCTAATACTGTGCTTCGATCAGCTAGTCAGATAGCTGGGGCACCCATGTATGGCTTCAACCAACTTCCATTCGCTTTTCCTAGGAATGGTTCTCCATTCAACTTTATCAACTATACTGCGCCTCCATCTGTGAATTCTTTAATAACACATGGTCCAAGCCAATGCATTTCGAATTTTCCTGGGAATTTATCAAACTTACTAACATATAGTAACACCAAATCGTTCACCTTGAATGTGTGCAACTTAATATGTTGATCTTGTCAGGCCTTTTCGCGTTGGTTTTGTACCTGTTGGTGAAAACCAGCACAAAATCGTTCTTCCTCGAGTTCCTCCAACTGTGTGAGCCTCTCGTCCAGGGCTCTGTGGTCTGTCATACCCGTAAGCGCTACTATGCGCAAACTAAGCACGATGTATTCCATCGGCATTACGGCTTCCACTCAATAGACCAGTCGAAAAGGTGATTGTCCCATTAGTTTCTTACATGTCGTCTAATAAACCCATAATACTATAGGTACGTGTTAGGATTCCAAGGAACTCTCCTAGGTTGTAGCTCGAAGATTCCTGGTAACATATAAATTCAACTTATTGTTGCAAATGGATGAATGGAAGGAATGATGCTTGTCTAAGCCAGATAACCACTTCTATTATGTTTCACTCTAGACATGCGTGAACACCCCCAGACTACAAGGGTTTAAACCACCAACTACTCACAGTTTAAGGATTGGGTGAATATGGAGAATGCTGACCACACTAGTAGATGCACAAGACCATGTGATGGTTGGTTGCAACCAGTAAAGAAGCCTGTAAATCTAATATACTAATGCACAGACAGGATGATAGCTCTTTGGCACTAGATGAAGAGAAACTTGAGTAACTTATGCAATGATACATACAATTCTTTAACACAGAGATAGGATGACAGCTACTCTAATGCTAAAAATCAAGAGTTCAGGCATACAACATATTAGGCATATCTTGGAACATAAGAAAAATGGAAAGTGAGCAATTAACAGCGAAAGAAGCTTGTATTAGCTGAAATTGAAAATGAGATGCTGCAAGTGTCAAAATAGTTACAGTTTCCAGAAGTTGAACCTTACATCAAAACATCAACCATCAACCCTAATTACATCTTGTTTTTGGGTATATATAGAGTTTCATTACAAAGGAACTTGGCAAATTTAGGTATGGAGGGGTCACAATTGACCACCAACTGCATTTAACTGCCTGATGGAGTCTCTGAGCGCATTTGCTTGCTTCAGTGGATGAATCTGATTTTTTCAGGTGCTCTGTTGTCCTATTAGGTAGCTGGAGTGTTCGTATCAATGAAGTTCCATAATTGCTAAATGCAATTACATGCTCACGCTCTGTCCTTTTTTTCTTCGGCCACAACATCTGTTAATGTGGTTGTTGAGGAGAAACTGTGACGAGTACTGGAAGGCCAGTCACCTTCGTCCTTCGGGCACAGGGAACGGTCAAGGGATGTGGACTGCATAGCAAGTGGATGAGTAGGATGAAGGAGCAAGATTGGTCGTCGGATCGGGAGGATAGACAATGGAGATGGCCTAGCGGAGAATATCGGAAGAAGTGGGAGTGGGATGAATGTGGGTTGTTGGATCTTAGACAAACAGATCCAATGATGATTGGGCAGCGAAGGCGCACGGCAGTTATCGGGCAAGGACGAAGGATTAAGCAGTAAGTGGTATCGATCGCACCACCTTTGCGTGTTAGGCAGTAAAATGGTGAGGGCGCGCAATTCCATTTAGCGCGTGACATGTAGCGGCAGAGGAGAGAGAAAAACCGCTCTCCATCATGCGCTATCATTCCATCACTTTGTCGGCGCCGGGAAAGTGACTACCGTTGGATCTTTGGTGAGAGCGATCGAATGACGGGGGGAAATGGTCGTGCAATTCACTTTGTTGGGCGCGACGAGAGTTTTTGGATTGGGAGGGGTGGAAATCAACGATTGTGATTTAAAGAGGGGTTTATGAGCACGCGGGGCTATACGGATAAGGTTTTATGGTAATTTTTAGGCCTTTACATATAGCGATATGCGATTGCGATAAGATCGCATTGACAGAAGCCAAAGGGGCGTAGCGTTTACACACACATGGATGTGACTTGCGATAGCGATTAAACCCGGACCCGATAAAGGAATTAATCATTTTTTAGGACTGATGAAGGGAGAATGAGCAGGGCAAAGGGAAATGAGAAAGTGACCGTTATGAGCTTCTTTTGAGCATGACCAAGGACCAAGCTCACTTCCGACCTTTAGAAAATCATCATCATATGGCAGGGCTAACACTGGCTCCTTCTGGGGATGAGATCCTCCCTGTGAGGTCTCAAGAACTGCAGACCGTTGCCTTTCCTTCAAAAACTAGATCAACAAACATTTCCTAGTGTTCCATTGGGCATGGAGTCTAATTTGGCCTACACTAAAACTGATAAAAAAACATATATATAACTTTAAGGCCTAAAGACCTTAAACAACATAAATTTTCAAAAATTGCCCATTAATTGGGCCATCCAAAAGTGTCTCTCCTTCCATACTTTGCAGCATGAAAGTATTGTTCCCTTGGATCTTAGTGATGACAAAAGGTTTGGTCCATAGAGCATCAAACTTCCCATGGTTTCCTTTCTTCTCTTTCAGTGCATCCCATTTAAGAGCCAAGTCTCCAACCTGAAAACTATCTATCTTTGCCTTCCTATTGAAGGCTTCCTTGATTCCTCTCTGATGTGTTGTAGACTTCTCAACCAGTTGTTCTCTGATTTGATGTACTTCTGCTAAATCAGTGATCCTTTTTGCCATTGGATCCTCCTCATTTTTCCTTTCTTGCAAGAACTTTGCCACAGGGAGGGTTAACTAAATTGGGAATACGGCCTCAGTGCCATATACCAGCTTGAATGGAGAATTCCCTGTGGATTTATTGGTGGTCACTCTGTTAGCCCACAGTGCATACTTGATCTTAGACTCCCAATTCTTTTTGTTGTCTTCCAACAGCTTTTTGATTATCCTTATTAGGGTTTTGTTGGAAGATTTTGCTAGACCATTGCCTTGAGGGTAATATGATGTGGAATGAACCAACTTAATGCCCATTGAGTCACACATGTCCACCAACTCTTTTGCCCTGGAAGTTGTTGCATTGTCTGTGACTAATTTATGTGGACAGTCAAACCTAGTGAAGATATTCTCTGTCAAGAACTTCATGACCACATGATGATCAACCTTTCTTGTAGGGATGGCCTCAATCCACTTGGTGAAGTAATCAGTGGCTACTAAGATCCATCTGTGTTGGCCACTGGAATGTGGATTGATTTCCCCTATGAAATCCAAACCCCACTGCTGAAAGGGACCACTGGCATGAATAGGTTTCAAGGGCAACGACTTCAACTTCTGCTTTCCCTCAAACCTCTGGCACCTGTCACATGATTTAACAAATGAAAAGACATTAGAAAACAAGGTGGGCCAATAATACCTAGCTCTGAGGATCTTGTGTGTCGTGGTTTTCCTGTAGTGATGTCCTCCACAAATGCTAGAATGGAACTGATGCATGACCTCTATGGATTTTTCTTCGTCTAGACACCTTAAAAGAATTCTAGAGGGGTCCCTCTAGTACAACGAGTTTTCATGAATGCAATATTTGGCTTTTTTGAGTTTAATGGTTCTGGCTTGGCTTGAACTTAGGCCTGAAGGGACTTCTAGCTTCAACAAGAATTGAACAATGGTAGAATACCATTCACAAGAAGCTAGATTTTCTGCCACTCACTAGCTCTGCCCTAATTCAGTTGTTTCTTCTGTCTATCCGTCTTCTGAAATTGTGCTTATGATATTTACATCTAGCATCCTACAATTTTCTTTAGCCATTAGTTTGGCAAGGCCTTGACCTCTAACTAGCTTGGTGGGCTTTAGCCCTTCTTCCTTCAACATCTGGCTGTGTTAGGACATCTTTGACTAAAGCAGAGGGCACATATGCAATTACCTTGGAGTGCAGAATGTATATCCTCAAAGCTTTCAAGGATTTGATAAGAGCATAGGCCTGTTTTTCTATAATATCATAACTCAGTTCAAAATCCGTTAAGGTTTTGCTAAAGAATTCCACTGGATGATCTAAACCTTCATCATCTTTCTGTAACAGAACTACTGCAAGGGTGTCATTTGAGGAAAATGAAAATATATGGAACTCCTTGCTATAATTCGGGTTGGTCAAAGTAGGAGCTTCCATAATGGCTCTCTTTATGGATTCAAAAGATCTTCTTGCTTCCTCAGTCCATTTGATTTCTGACCCCTTCTTCAACATGGAGGTAATGTGTTTTACAAGTTCTACAAAATTTGGAATAAACCTCCTTACAAAATTTATCTTGCCCAGAAAGGACCGGATATCCTTCTTTGATCTTGGGACAGACAAGGTTTGTATCACTCTCACTCTTTCTGGGTCAATTTTGACACCTACAACAGAAACAATGTGCGCTAATAGCTTGCCTTCTTCTAAAGAAAACTGTGAATTTTTAGAATTGACTGATATCCCAAACCTTCTTCATTTAGGAAATACTTTCTTTAGGTGCTGCAAATGATCTTGATGGCTGTTAGAGTATACCGTTATATCATCAAGGTAGATAAGGACAAACTTATCCTTCTCTCCCATGAATGTTATATCCATAGCTCTCTGAAAGGTTGCTCCAACATTCATCAACCCAAAAGGCATCTTGGAATACATGAAGGTGCCCCAAGGAGTGGTGAATGCAGTCTTCTCCTGATCATCTGGATGTACAACCACTTGATTATACCCTGAAAATCCATCCAGGAAAGACATCACTTTGGCTCCTGAGACTTTTTGCAGCAAATGCTCCATCTTGGGTAGAGGATAGTTGTCTTTCTTGGAGCATTTGTTTAAGTTTCTAAAATCAACACAGAGCCTGATTTCTCCACTTTTCTTCCTCACAACTACCAAGTTGGCTACCCATTTTGAATATCTGAGAGGGACTATGATTTTGGCAGCCAACAACTTCTTGATCTCCTTTTCAATCAAAGGAAGGAGCAGAAGATTTATAGGTCTCAGCCTCTGCTTAAAAGGGATGGTGTCTTTCTCCAAAGTGATCTTATGCTGGATGATCTTTTTATCATACGTTTTGAGGTCACTGTATTCCCAGGCAAAGACATCAACAAATTGCTTCATCAAGGTGCAATATTCAGAACTCTGAGTAGCAGACAAATAAGTGGACAGGTTTATATATCTAGGATGATTTGGGCTCCCTATGTTATGCTTATGGACCGCAGATTGATCTTCTTTTTGGGCAGCCTTATAATGCACATCATTCTAGTCAAACAGATTTTCTAAGGGAACTAGGCCTTTAGGTATATGATTGCTGGGCAGTTGGACAATGCTATTTTTGCCAAATTTGTTCTTTAGTTGGGATTGAGGGCTTTCTTCCAAGGCTTCATTCTCTTGGTCAATTTTTATTTCAGAGAATTCATCAATGACTTGAAGAAACCTATTTAATTCATCATCATCCTCAAAGACTTTCCAATGCTGGACATTATCAGGCAAGGATGGTCTATATTTTACCTAAACTTCATAAACTAGTCTGGGAGGCATGGGAGGGATAAACATACTAGTAGACACAACAAGGGAATCAACAAGCTGATTTTTGACTCTAGGGATATATGAGATACAAAAACTGTCAAAAGAATCTTTGAGTCTCCATACCTCATCTCTATATGCTTTCAACCTCGGGTGCTTTGCTTGAAACGTTCTGTTGACTTGCTGAATGATGAGATCAGCATCTCCAAACACCCTTATGTTTCTGATTCCTCTGTCTTTAGCTGCATTAAGGCCCAATATCAGAGCCTCATATTCTGCTACATTGTTGGTGACTTGGAAAGTCAGCTTGAAAGACAGATGTATGCTTTCTTTTTTTGGAGATATCAGTACCACCCCTACTCCTACAGTTTCCCTCGAACATGCTCCATCAAAGAACATCTCCCAAACCTGACTTCCTTGCTCTTCTACGGCCTAGATTATTGGCTTCTTAAGTTGTGACGAGGCCTTCTAGGATTCTTCTATTTGGAGAATACATGCCTCAAAATCAGTGTCCATAGCATACATGCGATGATTAATAGGATTCTTCTCATCGCTGATGATGTAGGCCAGTTGTGCTTCTCTGTACAATTTCCTGCTCTCCGATGAGCCCCAAATTTGGTAACATTTTGGGCTCATTTGGCCTAATTATCCTTGTTCAATCCTTCATTTTACATAACTTATGCATTATTTTTTAGTATTTTTATGTCATTTGTACGAATAAGGGTAGTCACTCTTCCTAGGTGGCTAACACGTGCTCATTTCAGGTTTTTTGACATATGTTGGAGCAAAACCGAGCAGTCATGGGCTAGAAGACAGCCAAGCTTAGGTTGAGGATTCACAGGGGGGTTGTCTATGGCATTAAATAGCCTCCCTTGAGATCTTCACCCCCAACTCTGAGCTCCAAACGACACCAAAACTGGATCTAGAAGGTAGCCAAGCAGATTTTGGAAGGAGTTGTTCACTCACATTTTGGGCAGCCAAGTCCCATAGATTTAGGAGGCCAGCTAGGGCCTCGTGGTGTATAAATGTTAAGGCCTCAGCCTTCATGAGGGATTTTTGGAAACTCTTGCATATTTTGCACTACAGTGCTACTAGCTTTATTTTGTAGCCATTTTTGGCATAACTCTTGACTTATGATGATTTTTTGATAATGAGAAGCAGTCTGATTTTATATCAACTCTGAGTTTTCTATAGGAGCCATAGCTCTCGAGGTTGGGCCCAACATGAGAGCCTAGGGACTCCTTATTTGTATTGTTACCTTTCCTTTATGCATCGTGATTTTACTTTTATGCATTTGAAACGTGTTTCTGTTAAGCAAATTTAGTTGTGTTGGTTAAATAGCTCACTGGTGATAAATAGAATTGCTTCAGATGTTTAGAATAGATTGGTAGGATAATAACAGATAAAGCTCCAAGAAAATGGTTGACAACACTCTCAGTTTCACCTCATCCTTATTGGATCAGGGGTTGGAATTGCAGAAACAATGCTGCCCCAATAAAAAACACTAGTTTGCTTGGCCATGCAATCCTTGGTGTAATGTTTTCATTTGTAGAAGTTAGTTATGCGTTCAGACCTCTGAAATGTTTCTTTGCTTTAGGGATGTACATGGTTCTCTTTATAACTAAAGCTGTTGTTCATTTGTTCCATTGACAGTTAGAGTATATTAGCTAAGACTTTGATTGTGTGCAGGACTTTGTTGATTCGGTTACATGTACACCATGCAGGGCATCTCCACCTCTCTCCCATCTGCCTAAGCTTCGTCCAGGCCAGCTGCTCCATCTCCTAGTTAGGTTCCTCATCTCACGATTGTTCTTCTGCCCACGTAACCCTACTTTCTTGCTCCTCCATTGTCTTAGCCTTGTTTAAGCCAAGTCAGCCTTCTACACCGTCTCACCACTCCATCCATCAGCCCCTGGGTCATTTCCGGCCCCTATCCTACCTCCCTATCCATCCATGCATCTTCCCTCACTCACCCATCCTCTAAAAATCCACTTTATAAACATCCTGTAGAAATTTCTTAACATCCTGTAGAAATCTCTGAACACCCTGTAGAACCCCTGCAGACTTCCTGTAGAAGCTCCCAAATGAGGTTTCTTGATAGCCAAACTTTGTGAAACTCTCCGTAGGAGTGTTAGGGACTCCTTAGACCCTTTCTGAACCTTCCCAACCTTTTCCAAGCATTTCTCCTCCTTGATCCACCCTGCACAGCAAAAATCCAGTTAAAAGCGCATGCATGATAATTCTAATAACTTACTCAAAAATACAAAAAGATGTTTTCTTCAGATAAAGGTAGTCTAGAAACATGCATTTCACCTTCATAGAAGTAATGACATCTCTTTTAATAGTTTGCATTCTCTCCTTCGCATCAATAGGACTAGCTGGTAGAATTAGGGTTTGCTAGGGTTTGTGTTACTTTTTGGCTTTCAGTTTCTTTCCGCAAGTAGATTAGCTTCCTTTGAGTTAGGTTCCATCCATCAGTTAAAAAGCTTATTCTAAGAGCTCATAGAATTTGGCTTAAGCCTCTAGCGAACTTGTGCCAGTTGATCAAGTGACAGTTGCAGCAAGAGCTAGTACTTGTGCATACAACACCGTCGCCTCCAAGTTTGTTACGAACTACCGGGTTGATGAAAGTAAAGAAGGGAGTCCTAGGAGTTGCAGCATTATTGCTGCAATACTGGAGCCCACCATATTTTTGGCGCCGTTGCCGGGGAAGTGTCAGAGTATTAGTGATTCTTGCTTTTCTTCTATTTTTCTACTCTCACCTTCTGCTAAATAGTTTATTTCATTTCCATTCTGCAATTTCATTTCCGCAAAAGTAGAGTAGATATTTCCTGCTTTCATAGATTATCATTTCAATTCCGCAATTTCAATTCTGCAAGCGTATATTAGCATTTCAATTCCGCAATTTCAATTTCGCAAGCATACATTAGCATTCAATTCTGCAAGCGTAGACTAGCATTTCATTCCTGCAATTTCATTTGAGAAAAATAGATTAGTCCTTTCTTGCTTTAATTTCAGTTCCGCATTTTTGTTTCAACAAGATAGTTAGTTGCAGTTCAATCTATTTTAGTTTTGCAACTACTAGAAGAAAAAAGCAAAAGAAATCAAAAGTCTTTCCATTTCATGCCTCGTAGGAACAGAGATAGGACCGGCAAATTCTTACCCAACATCCCCACCACTTCACTGAGTCACCCTTCTCTCTTCTTTGGTGACATTGATCTAGAAGAAACTATAGGTGAGCCTCCTGAGATATACGAAGATCCTATAACAGAAGAAGAGTTAGAGAACACTCCATTTGAGGCCATGGCTGAAAACCGAAACGATAGAAGAGAAGATGAGAGAATAGAAGGTGCCTTTCCCATCCGAGAGACCAATGGATACATGAAAATGAAAAACATAAGCCCCTTCGCTTTACCTCACTTCCATGGATTGACTACTGAAGACCCTAATACCTTCCTGTTTGAGTTTGCTATCCTTTGTCGAACCTATGATTATACAGAAGATGAGCAAAAATTGAAACTCTTTCCCTCTACCCTCAAGGATGCAGCATTACGTTGGTTCATGGGGTTACCTGGAAACAGTATCACCACTTCGGCTCAGATGCAACAAGCTTTCAATACCAAATACCAGGACTATTGTAGGTCCAAGGAAGCCAAGGGAGAAATATTTCGGATGACCATGGGAAATGATGAGTCTTTAGAAGATTACGAGGAAAGGTTCCAACTTAGCTATAAACGGGCCAGGTGCACACTTGACCCTGAATCTCTCAAGTTGGTCCTACTCCGAGGAGTCCCTGAAGACCTTCTAGATACCCTTCACATGCTAGCTGGAGGAGATATTTACCAACTACTTTATGAGGACTGTGTTTAGAAACCACTCTAGGGGCAGCCCGGAAAAGAGGTAGGGGAAACCCACTTTCAGCTAGTACTACTTTCTCCAAGCATGAGTTTGTTAATCAGATGGAGGACCTCAAAAGTGAGGTGAGACATACCATTTCCATGCAACTAGATACCTTCCGAATCCAGCAGAAGAAAGAGGAAGCTAAGAGGGCTTTAGCCATCTTCTATCCCAGGTGTACGAGGAAGCACCCTAAGAACGAGTGTCCATTACACTTAGTAGAGGTATGTTTCGTTTGTGAGGAGGAACACCCCACACACCAATGCCCAACCTTACCTGGATTTAAGGCCATATACCAAGGGACTGAGGCACCCACCGAACCTCTCTACTTCCTCAACCAAAGGAGGCCGCATGGACCTAGACCTCACCAATAGGGGATGCAAGGGACATCCCAAGCTTATTATAGCCCCAACCAATTTTCTCCTATGCCTTCTTGGGGTCCCCCCACTCATCCTTCCTGGTCTGTACCTCCTCCATGGTCTTACCCACCTCAATACCATACTCAGCCCACTACTCATTCGTTTCACTCACATGTCCAGCCACAGCCTCAGTGGAATTCACCTCAACCGAGGTGGAGGCCCCAATACAACACTCCTCCCGCCATTTTGCCTCCACCACCGGCTCAACCACAACCATTACCTCTTGCTCCTCCAAGACAACCGCAAATGCGTGCTCAACCGAACCCGAACCCCAACAACCGACAGGCCTAGCAGGTATATACTGGGGAAACAACATGCCCTACCTATGTTGTGGAGATCTAGGAGATCAACCTGCGATTCGGGAAGACACTTCCAGATCGCCAACCTCCTCCCCCAGAGGACGAGGAAGACAAACAGGAAAGTGAACCAAAAGCCATTCCACCCTTTCCTGAGAGACTAACAGTAACCACACAACCCAACCCAGAAGAGAATGAGCTTCTGGGAGAACTCAAACAGTTGTGTGTGAGAATACCACTTCTCCAAGCCATCAAAGATGTACCGATATACAACAAATTGGTTAAGGAAAAGTGTTTCAGGTACCCAGGCAGGAGAAAAAGAGATGCCTCAACTATCAATGTCATAGGACAATTGTCTGATCTTATGTTGGGGCAAGGAATCTTTCCAAAGTATTTGGATCCAGGGAGTCTTATAGTTGATGTCCACATCAATGGCACCATCATACCCAACACCTTGATTGATTTAGGGGCTGCCATTAATGTGATGACCAGGGATACCATGCTCAAACTCAACCTTCAGGGTTCCATAAGGAAGACCTCGACAGTCCTGCAGTTGGCAGACTGCTCCACCATGACTCCCGAAGGGATTATGGAGGATGTCTTGGTCTATGTTGACTCTTGCGAGTATCCTGCAGACTTCTTGGTTCTTCAACCAAAGGAAAAGCTTACTGGATACCCCCTTATTTTGGGAAGGCCTTGGTTAGCCACTACAGATTCTTACATAAGCTGCCGAGCAGGAAACATGACCATCAAAAATGGTCCTATGTCCAAACAGCTAGTCCTATACCCTCCTGCCCAACCTCTGCTAGAGCATGACTTACCACTTTGGTTGGAATAAGGAGAAGAGGATGAGGTATACTCTGCACCCTTTTGCACCTTAGAAACCACCAGTGGAGGTCCTCAAACCGAGGATGATTTGATTGAGACCTTGATTTAGAATCCGCCTCCCAGTGCATTGCCCTTAGAGAAATTGGTGGAGGATACTCAAGCCAGTACCCCAGTGGACCTCTGTGTGACTGATCCAACCTCTCACAGAATTAAGAATGTGAAGTTTGGCCCCAAGAGAACTTTAAATATCAGCTCCTCCCTATCTCCTTCCCAGGAAAAGGAGCTATGTAGCTTGCTAGACAGTCATCTAGATGTTTTTTCTTGGAACTATAAGGAGATGAAAGGAGTCCATCCTTCGGTATATACCCATCACATCTACATTAAAGAAGATTGTAAAACGGTCAGGCAACCTCAGAGGAGAATGAATCCAGCACTTAAGGACATTGTCAAAGAAGAATTGCAAAAATTGTTGGATGCAGGATTCATCTACCCCATCTCGGACAGCAAATGGGTTTCCCCTCTGGTGTTGGTTCCCAAGAAAAATGGGAAGTGGAGAATCTGTGTGGACTACAGAGAACTGAACAAAGCCACCAAGAAAGACCACTTCCATCTGCCTTTCATAGATCAAGTGTTGGATGGACTGGCATGAAAGAAGTTTTTCTCTTTCCTAGATGGGTTTAGCGGGTATAATCAGATCCAAATTAGCCTGGAAGACCAAGATAAGACCACCTTCACTTGTCCTTGGGGTACCTTTGCTTACCGAGTCCTTCCCTTTGGGCTATTCAACGCTCATGTCACTTTCCAAAGAGCAGTATTGAGCATATTTTTGGAGTTGGTCCATGATTCGGTGGAAATCTATATGGATGACTTCACCCCTTATGGGTCCAACTTCCAAGAAGCATTGTCCAATCTGGGAAAAGATCTAACCAAGTGCATTGAGATGAACCTGTCCCTTAGTCCTGAAAAATGTGAATTCCTGATGACTGAAGGGACCGTGCTAGGACATACCATTTCTCACCAAGGATTATAGGTGGATCCTAATAAAATTGCTCTCATCAAAAAGGTTCCACCTCCTTAGAAGGTAAGAGATGTTCAGAGTTTCTTAGGCTTAGCAGGATATTATAAAAGATTCATTAAAGACTTCAGTAAGCTAGCCTTGCCATTGTTTGGCCTCTTAGCAAAATATGTTGAGTTCAAATGGATGGACGACTGTCAAAGGGCTCTGAATGAATTAAAGGATAAGTTGGTGTCTACCCCGATCTTGAGAGCTCCAAACTGGGCCCTACCTTTCCACATCCACATTGATGCCTCGAACAAAGCCATAGGGGTAGCCTTAGGACGGGTTGAACAAAAACTCCCATATGCCATATACTTTGTCAGCAAAAACTTATCCAAGGCAGAAATTAATTATACTGTAACTGAGAAAGAGTTCTTGGCCGTGGTCCATGCCCTGAACAAGTTCCGACACTACATCACTGGCTATCAAACATTTGTATATACTGATCATGCTACAATTAGATATTTAATGAATAAACCATATGTGAATGCTCATATTATTAGATGGTTACTTTTGTTGCAGCAGTTTGATTTGACTATCGTTGAAAAACCAGGTAAAGAAAATGTTGTTGCTGACTTCTTGTCTAGACAGGATTTACCTGCAGGTGAAGATGGAACAGTGGATGACCAGATGCCAGATGAACATTTGTTTGCTATCTCAGTACTCTCTCCATGGTTTGCTGATATAGCAAACTACCTGGTCTCATCACAGTTCCCTCCGCATCTATATTCAAAAGAGAAGAGTAGAATTGTGAGGAAAAGTGCCTCATTCACTTGGATCGGGGGCAACGTGTTCAAACTTGGCCCCGATCAGATCTTAAGGCATTGCGTAAGGGAGGAGGAAGTCTTTGACATCGTCCTAACCTGTCATGATGGGCCTTGTGGAGGACATTTTGTAGCCAAGAGATCTGCCTTCAAAATTCTACAGGAAGGCTACTATTTGCCCACGCTTCATCAAGATGCAAAAGATATATCAACCAATGTAACCGATGCTAAAGGATGGGGAAGCCGACTCCAGGGGACGAAATGCCTCTCCAACCTCAAGTGACTCTTGAACCATTTGAGAAGTGGGGTATGGATTTTGTGGGTCCTATCAATACTCCTTCAAGGCAAAGGTCTTACATCATTATGTGCACGGACTATCTGACAAAGTGGGCGGAAGCCAAGGCAATCAAAGCAGCGAAAGAAGAAAAGGTGGCTGAGTTTTTAAGAGAAAACATCTTCTACAAATTTGGCTACCCAAGAGAGTAAGTCACTGATTAAGGAAGCCAGTTCACCTCCAACTTAATTGAAGACTTGCTCGCTCATCACAAGATCAAGAATAGGACTTCCACCCCCTATCATCCTCAAGCAAATGGGCAGGTGGAAGTCACCAATAGAGCATTAGAAGGGATTTTGACTAACGTGGTGAGAAGCAGCAGAAAGGATTGGGCAGATCGCCTGGTTGAGGCCACTTGGGCTTACAACACCATTTGGAAGACCACAACCGGCTTCACACCTTATGAGCTGGTCTATGGGAAGAGAGCTTTGCTATCAATTGAGTTCGAGTACAACACATTGAGGATGGCAGCTCAGCTGGACCTAGATCTCACCCATGCCAAACAAGAAAGGTTATTGCAGCTGAATGGGTTAGATGAACACCGAATGCAGGCCCTTCTCCACTCAGAAGTGGTTCAACTTCAGAGGAAGATATGGCATGACCTGCACCTCAATGACAAACAGTTCCAGCCGGGAGATTGGGTGTTGCTGTATGATTCCAGACATAAGGATTCCAAGGGGAAGCTTGAGAACACGATGGCTAGGACCATGTGCAGTGGATAAGTGTAATGACAATGGTTCTGTCCTTATTCGGACCATTGATGAAGAAGCCATCCCCATGCTCGTCAATGGGCATCAACTAAAGATCTACAGGAAACCTCTTTCGAGGCAAGAGTTCATCAAAACTGTGGAAAAATCAGTGCTGGTCATAGAGAAGGGTTCTGCCTCTGTTTTGGGCATACCTTGAGCATCATAAAAAAAAATTTCAAATAAAAAAATATCCTTGGGTGAAAACCTTTCTGAGGCACCCAAGGCAGATGGTAGGGGTGAAAACCTCATTGAGGCGCCCCTACTGTCTCTCTGAAAAAGAATTGGAATAAAAAGACCCTTGGGTGAAAACCTCTCTGAGGCGCCCAAGGCAGATAGTAGGGGTGAAAACCTCATTGAGGCGCCCCTGCTGTCTCTTAAGAAAAAAAAAAGAGAGAAAAAGAAAGAGAAAAAGAAAAAAGAAAAAGAGAAAGAGGCAGAAACAGAAAAACAGGCTTAATCTTTGGAAATTGTTGCAGGTTGCAGGGATTCAATGCAAAAAGGAGGCCTCTCAACTCAAGGACAAGGGTCCCTACCAAGCTACCAGGCAACCTCACAAAAACTCCCTCCATGAACACTCATCTCTTCCAAGGTTTGGACGCAATCTGGTCATAGTTTAGCCTTCTACAGGAAGCTACAGGACTTTCTATAGGAAGTTCTGTATTTCTACAGGAAACATCCTGTAGAGCTTTTGGGCGGGCCAGGACCAATCATCAAGGAGAATTGGAAGCTTGAAGTTCATTGAGGAGGCATGCAACTACTCTTTTCTTCCATCCTCCACTTGTTTCATCTCCTTTCACCACCATTGCTGCCATACGGTCAAAATATACCTGCACAGTCATACCAGAACTTTGTTTTCCCAAGTAAAGGAATTTCTTTGGGAAATAAATGCATGCAGAGGCTCGCATACCTTACCTGTCAAGGCAATCTAAGGACCCTGCACCTGTGAACGTGACTCAATTATTTCAGCATGCACCCCAGGAGGAGAAACGGCTACAGGATGTCCTACAGGAATCTTGTAGCAGCTGATCTGGCTAGAGCACATACCATGGAGACACCCGCATCTCATGAAGCCGGCACATGCAACATTCATAGCCAGGGAACCGGGTCTCAAGGTCTCGTAACCAGCAGTAGCCAAGGAAGAAGAGCTCCAGTGCCTGTGCATGAAGTAGCAGTAAGCGGATCCATCATTCCTCGTCCTGAAGCCTGAGAAAAATCACGTCCACGGCCGCACAGGTAAGTGCCTAACCTTATTTCGTCAAATTACATGAGCTATACTCTAAAATGTGCATGACTATGAAAATGAACGGATTGAACAAGTCGGGTAGCTATTCAACTGGCCACCACAACCAGTCTGACGGCCTCGTCAGATCCAAAAGGCTTTGGTTATGTCGAAAAGACAGGAAATGGACACGTGGGAAGCGTCCAGTCAGAGAGAAGCAGCAGTCTAATAGGAATGGCGGTGGTAGATACAAAGGGAAGGATTTGGCGGTCAGGAATACATGCAGTGGAATGATAGCGATGACGTCAGCCAACGGGTCGACGGGGACAGCTCACCCCTGCGCCATGAATTCCGCATCAATTCAAATCAGCCGGTTGAATAACTTATGATGCACTGTAGTCATTTATTCACAACCATTTTGCAGCCGAGTATGCATCCTCAATTCTCTGAAGGTTGTTAACCCGAGTTCTCGGCTTGTTTCGACGTCCTGTTGCTGCACAGAAGGTCCAGAACCACTGAAGCGTTCCCCAGAATCCATGCACGACTCCTACAGGAAGCTACGCTACAGGAAGTCCAGCATTACGGAGGAATTTGGACTGTTCACGTCGAAGGTGGCAATTCTGGAATAAGGTAATCCTGAACATAATTCTCCAATGCAATTTATTCAAAAGGTGGTGAATTCGACGTGTTGAAGGGGTAGGAAAATGTGAATAAAAGTCTGTTCATGAATTTACAAGTCGTTTTCTTATCGCTGCATGAGAATTGTCATCGTAATATCTATGCGGGATTTTCTCCGGGGTTTTGAGTTAAAATTGAGCCACTGTCAGGGGTCACCGGTAGGAAATTGTGAATTTTATATGACTGTGTGCATCACAGAGACATAGCTCTACGCTTTGTGTAGAAAAACCCTGAAGTTCTCCTTCTGTACACGAGCAGGCAAGCTCAGAACAACCAAAAACAATTTTTTACCATGCTGGGAGGGTTCATTAAAAAAGAGCCTTCGGACTCCAAGAAATTACGAGAAACCCCTGAGGTGGTGGACTTGTTTTCCCATGCACAATGGATGTCATTCTGTGACAAGCTTCAAGGTCACGATGACGAAGTTGCAGAAGAATTCCTAAGGTCCTTGAAGCCAAAGTCAAAGACATTGGCCGTTGTCAACTTCGGAGGATTGACCCTCAGACTCACCCCACAGATCATTAGCAGAGTAACTGATCTACCGATGGGGGTACCCTGGGATAAGGAGGAGAGAAAACTAGGTCAGAAAGCTAAGAAAGAGTTCTTCTTTCCAGAGGAACAATTTTCAGAGGACAAGAATGGAGTTTGAAGAACTAGCCTACAACCACTCTGGAGTGAGGTCAGCCTCCAGATTATGAAGTATATTACGTGTGAGGGGCGATTTAGCATCATGTATGGCTATCATTTCCGATTGCTCACAGAACTCAGGCACCGAATGGACCTACCCTCAAAGCAAAAGTTGAGCATTCCTTACTTCCTCCTGCAATCCATGACTGAGTGTGCCACCAAACTGAGGGAGGGAATGCCAGACCAGATAGCCCATCATGGGCTCATCAAGCTCCTCGTGGAAGATGCACCCCACACTTACACCGTCCCTCTCTCCTACGAAACTTTTCGGAATATGTCTAAGGAGGATGACATCTGAATTTTGGTCGAGGAGCTCACTTCCTCCAGCAACGAGGAGAAGGAGCACATTCAGACAAAGGAGAAAGCTAAAAGATAGGAAACCCCGGGTACAACATTGAAGAAAGAACTGAAGGGAACTCAAGGAAAAAGCCAAGCTGCCAAAACAGGGGGTGATAAAACCACACCAACACCCAAGGAGAAAAGACTACAGAGCAGGGTGGAAAGGACTGAAAAAGTCCATGTCAGTGAGGGCACCTCTAAGGCAGCCTCAGCCAAGCTAAAAGAAAAATCACCCTCAGCCAAGTAGGCTAAAACAGTGCCATCTGTTTCTACAGAAAGTTTAAAAACGGCTTCTACAGGAAGCCAGAAATCAGCCACTACAGGACTTTCTACAGGAAGTCCTAAAAAAGGGAAGCAAAAGGAGAAATCGACCGAAATTCTTGCTAGGGAGGCAGCAACTGTGCTGGCCACCCTAAGTAACTCTCCAAAGCCAAAGGAAAAACGAAAGAGGGAGACTTCTCTGTATTTCAAAGCAAGAAGAAGTGTAAGAATTAAAACCTGCAGACCCCAACCTCCATCCAAAGACCCAATTACCATTGAAGACACACCTGCCTCGCCAAAGGAGAAGTCCCCCTCCAAAGCATCTGTCACTTATGAGCGGGGGAGCCCAAAGACATCTACCTGGAGGGAGAGAATGAAAAGATTGGCTTCAAAAACCTCTATACAGGATGTTGATGCCGTTCTACAGGAAACATTGGCCAGGCTCAAGGAGACCGAAAGAATGGAAGGGGAGGCAGCCAAATCACCACAAAAGGAAGAAGAGGTAGAGCACATTATGGAACCTAGCCCCCAACCCAGCTTGGGATCTTATTATAACTTTTTGGAGGCCGGAAAAATCATTCCACAGAAATTCACAGTGCCACTTTTCATTGCACTAGAGGAAGAAAGGGTGAGGACCCACACATGGATGAGAATAGCCAAATCTAAAGGAGTAGCAGATATAGGCCCTTTGGAGGAAAAATTCAAGGAGGCGAGAAGAGAATTGGCTATGGCAAAACATGTAGGAAACTGCCAGCGAGTATTTCTACAGGAAGAAAATGAGAAGCTCAAACTACAGCTACTAGGACAGAGGAAAGAAGGGGACACAGCACCAGAGGACACCACAACAGAACCCCAAGAAAAAGAAGGAATGCAAGCTGATCTTGAGGTACTAATCCAGCAACTACAGGAAAGAGAATTGCAAGCAAGCATAAAGATACAAGCTCTAAAACAGCAGGTGCAAGAAAAGGAGGCCCAACTGGCCTGCATGGCCAGTTGGGCAATGGACGCTCTTCAATGTAGGCAGCCGGCCAAATCTTATGGCCTATACCTATGAGACCAGTGGTTGCAATTTCGAATTAATGCATTGGCACAGAGGGGTATCTCCCAAATCCAAAACCCCCAACAGTTCACAGATTTATGTAACATCAGTTCAACAGAGGACAAGGCCAAGCTATCAGAGTTCTACCTTCATAATTTGGCCCTTCCAAATGTAGCTTCATGGTACCCCAACACAGTCGTGGGAGATATGCAGCTGATGGCACTAACCTCATGGTTAAACCACGAAGAAAATAGAGTGGCAGAGGTCAAAGATGTCATGAACCGAGAGCTACATGAACCACTGCTGATTAGAGCAGAGCCAGGGGATCGCACTGCATTTATATCAGCCCACCAACACCTAGCAACCAACTCTCAGGATTTATTAAAATACATGGATCGGTAGGCTCAGGATATAGCACACTTCGAGGATATGGAGCAATTATTAGGGGACAATTGTGTTCATGCTTACACCCGTAGGTGGAACACATTGTCCCACAGCCTCAAAATCAGGGAATATCACACTCCAACTAGAATGAGGGGTACCTCTCTACAAGAAGTCCATGCAGAACCTCCAAGCCAGCTGGATCGGCCTCAAGCTAAGCCCACCTTTGCTTTTGGGATTGGTAGAAGGAAGCACAGGAAAAGACGAGAATAAGCAGTGGGAAGAGGTGGAAAGGAAGGTCGGATTCCATGACAGTGAGGACGATACTACTTCAGAAGCCTGGGATGTGAGGGTGGCAATTAAAGCAATGAAAGACGAGGAGCTGGACTAGTTGCTCAGAGATGAGCAATCATTTTAGCAGGGGGGTGATGATGAGCCCCAAATTTGGTAACATTTTGGGCTCATTTGGCTTAATTATCCTTGTTCAATCCTTCATTTTTCATAACTTATGCATTATTTTTCAGTATGTTTATGTCATTTGTATGAATAATGGTAGTCACTCTTCCTAGGTGGCTAACACGTGCTCATTTCAGGGTTTTTGACATATGTTGGAGCAAAACCGGGTAGTCATGGGCTAGAAGACAGCCAAGCTTGGGTTGAGGATTCGTAGGGGGGTTGTCTATGGCATTAAATAGCCTCCCTCGGGATCTTCACCCCTAACTCTAAGCTCCAAAGGCCACCAAAACCGGATCTAGAAGGCAGCCAAGCAGATTTTGGAAGGAGTTGTTCACTCACAGTTTGGGCAGCCAAGTCCCATAGATTTAGGAGGCCAGCTAGGGCCTCGTGGTGTATAAATGTTAAGGCCTCAGCCTTCGTGAGGGATTTTTGGAAACTCTTGCATATTTTGCACTACAGTGCTGCTAGCTTTATTTTGTAGCCATTTTTGGCATAACTCTTGACTTATGATGATTTTTTGATAATGAGAAGTAGTCCGATTTTATATCAGCTCTGAGTTTTCTATAGGAGCCATAGCTCTCGGGGTTGGGCCCAACCTGAGAGCCTAGGGCCTCCTTCTTTGTACTGTTACCTTTCCATTATGCATCGTGATTTTCCTTTTATGCATTTGAAATGTGTTTCTGTTAAGCAGATTTAGTTGTGTTGGTTAAATAGGTCACTGGTGATAAATAGAATTGTTTAAGATGTTTAGAATAGATTGGTAGGATAATAACAGATAAAGCTCCAAGAAAAGGTTTGACAACACTCTCAGTTTCACCTCATCCTTATTGGATCAGGGGCTGGAATTGCAGAAATAGTGCTGCCCCAACAAAAAACACTAGTTTGCTTGGCCATGCAATCCTTGGTGTAATGTTTTCATTTGTAGAAGTTAGTTATGTGTTCAGACCTCTGAAATGTTTCTTTGCTTGAGGGATGTACATGGTTCTCTTTATAAATAAATTTGTTGTTCATTTGTTTCATTGACAGTTAGAGTAGATTAGCTAAGACTTTTATTGTGTGCAAGACTTTGTTGATTCGGTTAAATGTACATCGTGCAGGGCATCTACACCTCTCTCCCATCCGCCTAAGCTTTGTCCATGCCAGCTGCTCCATCTCCTAGTTAGGTTCATCATCTCACAACTGTTCTTCTACCCACGTAACCCTACTTTCTTGCTCCTCCATTGTCTTAGCCTTCTTTAAGCCAAGTCAGCCTTCTACACCCTCTCACCACTCCATCCATCAGCCCCTGGGTCATTTCAGGCCCCTATCCTACCTCCCTATCCATCCATGCATCTTCCCTCACTCACCCATCCTCTAAAAATCCACTTTATAAACATCCTGTAGAAATTTTTGAACATCCTGTAGAAATTAAGAAAGATTCTTCGGCGAAAATCACATGGAATATCATTTGTCGACGCGTTTTATTGAATCCTGTAGAAATCTCTGAACATCCTGTAGAACCCCTACAGACTTCCTGTAGAAGCTCCCAAATGAGGTTTCTTGATAGCCAAACTTTGTGAAACTCTCTAGAGCAGTGTTAGGGACTCCTTAGACCCTCTCTGAACCTTACCAAACGTTTCCAATCATTTCTCCTCCTTGATCCACCCCTGCACAGCAAAAAGCCAGTTAAAAGCACATGCATGATAATTCTAATAACTTACTCAAAAATACAAAAAGATGTTTTCTTCAGATAAAGGTAGTCTAGACACATGCATTTCACCTTCATAAAAGTAATGGCATCTCTTTTAATAGTTTTCATTCTCTTCTTTGCATCAGTAGGACTAGCTGGTAGAATTAGGGTTTGCTAGGGTTTGCGTTACTTTTTGGATTTCAGTTTCTTTCTGCAAGTAGATTAGCTTCCTTTGAGTTAGCTTCCATCCATCAGTTAAAAGGCTTCTTTTAAGAGCTCATAGAAGTTGGCTTAAGCCCCTAGTGGACTTGTGCTAGCTGACCAAGTGACAGCTGCGGCAAGAGCTAGTACTTGTGCATACAGCACCGTCGCTTCCAAGTTTGTTACGAACTACCAGGTTGATAAAAGTAAAGAAGGGAGTCCCAGGAGTTGCAGCATTATTGCTGCAATACTGGAGCCCACCCTCTAGAAAGTATCATACCAAATTTAGGGCGAACATCTGCCACCACAATATCCATCATCATGCTCTTCATGGGCAGCCGGGTTAGTGTAATATCGAAGTCTTTGATTAATCCCAGACATTTTATCTTTCTTGAATCAAAGGAGAACAGATCATGATAAGGTCTATTAATGTCAAGGCCTAACTATTCCATGACAGCTTTGGGCATCAGATTATGGTTGGCACCAATGTCCAGCAGGCAGTTATAGAGGGTTTTTTCATGAATGGTGAAGGAGACATAGAATTATGGGGAGTTATTATCATAAGGTTCAGTCATTGGGCTAAGCACAACTGCAGGCTTATCATCTTGCAAATTTACATAGTCATGGGAGACTTGTGAGGCTTTTAGCTCAAGGGCATCAAGGATAGGCTTTCTAAATACCTCACTCTTTGCAAGTTCTATCAGAGGCATAAATATTTTTAACTTCTAGACTTCTGATTCGAAACTGAAAGGGGAAGGGAACTTGTCAAGGATTCTTACCTCTTGAGTTGGAACTTTGGGG
Organism: Pinus tabuliformis; assembly: GCA_031772625.1. Classification (NCBI taxonomy): domain Eukaryota; kingdom Viridiplantae; phylum Streptophyta; class Pinopsida; order Pinales; family Pinaceae; genus Pinus; species Pinus tabuliformis. The sequence continues at coordinate 1,018,273,923 of CM062819.1, read as the reverse complement.
ATGACTGGATCAGGTGCTGGTTTTTTCTATTGGCTGATCTGCTGCTCTGTGGGGACAGTAGTTCTTTGGGTAGGGTTCTCCTTGGCATTACTCGTTCATGACCTCAAATTATACCTCCATTGTTCATCAGTCTGCAGAACAACTTCTCTGTCCCACTCTTGTCTAATCTGGTCCTGGAGTAATGACTCTTCGTAGGCAGCTAATGTTAGGAAGGCAACATTGCCCTTGTCTTCCATGTAGTGAATCTCATCCTCTTCATTGAATTGCTCCTCCTCCATGACTACGTTCTGAAAAGGAGTCTTAACTCTTTATTCTTCATTGGTCTCTTTTCCTCTCTAAATGATCTCCAATTGATCATTTGCTCTTCTGAAGGAGTTTGGATTTCTAGGGGCAAATGAATTAGACAGCCTTGCCTTCCCAGAACTCTGCTCAACCTTTAGCTTGGATATCTCAGCAGCCAATGACTCTATCATCTTAGTCATTTTATCTAATTTGGGATCTGAAGATGAAGAAGAGGTGGAAGCTTCACCTCTTTGCCTCCTTCTGTCCACATGATCCTTGAGTTTTTCTGCAGCCATGATATTAGATTCCACCTCTAGGGCTGCATCCTGCATTTCGGCCAGCGTGGCACATCTTCTTTCTCTCAACAGCAAGCAAAAGTTAGAGTCAAATGCATTAGCATAAGTGAGTTTTGCAGAGGTGGGGGTAGGCTTCACTTCAGCTGGTATCTTGCTATACATACGATTAAATCTTTTATTAAAATCAGACAATGATTCCCCATTTTCTCTCTTGAGGTTTCCAGACTCAATATGGTAGTATAGAAAGCCTTTCTTATCTCCCCAATGCTTTAAAAACACATCATCTAATGCTTCAATGTCTGCTATGGACCTAGGGGTCAACTCTCTAAACCACTTTCTAGCCTCTCCATCAAGGCTCTAGACAAACACTCTCATCCACACATCATCCTCACTGATATCAAGGTTATCAGCATAACTATAAAAAGATTCAAGGTACTCTTCAACTATTACTCCTTCAGTACTAGTGAATTTGGGCATCTATTTCTGGTATTCTCCTGCAAGCATGGCATTCAAAGGAACAGGTAGGACCAGGGGTCCATACCTAGTAGCTATGATTCTTTCCATCTTAGTAGGAGCTTATGGGCCTGCCATGACTGAAATAGATGGAAGGGTGCTGGCAGTTTGAAAGGTAGGGAGCTGTGAAATGAATGACAGGGATTGAGGAATATGATGGACTGTGTGGGAGGTTCTCTTTGGACTGAGATCCAAAGGGGAACTTAGTGAATAAAAAGCTTTATGAATCTCTGTGGGTATTTATTCACTAACAATGCTAGGCTCTATATCTTCAAAATGTACATGTTTAGTTACGAGCCTCTCTTGCAGAGACACATGAGATTGTCTAGGCTTACCTGATCCTGATGCTACCTTCCCTGATGCTTTTCTTTGCTTGACAATCTTCTTAGGGTTAGGCACTGGGTCAGTTGGTGATTTCTGAGGATTTCTTTGGGTATGTCTCACAAACTGAGCCAGAACTGCAATGTGGAGTCGCCATAGGTTGGTTCCCCAGTAGAGTCACCAGATAGATGATTACAACCAGAAATGTGTCCAAGCTTTGTCTATCATCAAAGCTGGATCAATGTCGTTCTCCCAAGGAAGCTGAGCTTCAATCTCCTCTCCCTAGCAATGGTGCCAATTATGTTAGGATTCCAAGAAACTCTCCTAGGTTGTAGCTCGGAGATGCTTGGTAACATATAAATTCAACTTATTGTTGCAAATGAATGGGTGGAAGGAATGATGCTTGTCCAAGCCAAATAACCACTTCTATTCTATTTCACTCTAGACATGCATGAACACCCCCAGACTACAAGGCTTTAGACCACCAACTACTCACAGTTTAAGGATTGGGTGAATGTGGAGAATACTGACCACACTAGTAGATGCACAAGACCATGTGATGGCCGACTACAACTAGTAAAGAAGCCTGCAAATCTAATCTACTAATGCACAGATAGGATGATAGCTCTTTGGCACTAGATGAAGAGAAACCTGAGTAACTTATGCAATGATACATACAAGTCTTTAACACAGAGATAGGATGACAGCTACTCTAATGCTAAAAATCAAGAGTTCAAGCATACAACATATCAGGCATAGCTTGGAAGAGAAGAGAAATGGAAAGTGAGCAATTAACAAGAAAAGAAGCTTGTATTAGCTGAAATTGAAGACAAGATGTTGTAAGTGTCAAAATAGTTATGGTTTCCAGAAGTTGAACCTTACATCAAAACATCAACCATCAACCCCAATTAAATCTTGTTTTTGGGTATATATAGAGTTTCATTACAAAGGCACTTGCCCAATTTAGGTATTGAGGGGTCATAATTGACCACCAACTGAATTTAACTACCTAATGGAGTCTCTGAGTGCGTTTGCTTACTTTAGTGGATGAATCTGATTTTTTCAGGTGCTCTATTGTCCTCTCAGGTAGCTGGAGTGTTTGTATCAATGAAGTTCCATAACTGCTAAATGTAGTTACATGCTCACGCTCTGTCCTTTTTCTCTTTAGCCATCTATCTATTAAATGTGGTTTTTGAGGAGCAACTGCGATAGGTACTGGAAGGTTGGTCACCTTCGTCCTTCGGGAACAGGGAACGGTCAAGGGACGTGGACTGCATAGCGAGTGGACAAGTCGAATGAAGGAGCAAGGTTGGCCATCAGATCGGGAGGATAGATGGTGGAGAGGGCCTGGCGGAGGATATCGGAAGAATCGGAAGCAAGATGAACGTGGCCCATTGGATCTTAGATGGATAGATCCAATGGTAATCGGGTGGCAAAGGCGTGCGCCAGTTATCGGGCGGGGACGGAGGATTAATCAGTAAGAGGTATCGATCGCACCGCCTTTGGGCGTTAGGTGGTAAAAGGGTGATGGTACGCGATTCCATTTAGCACATGACACGTAGCAGCGGAGGAGAGAGAAAAACCATTCTCCATCGCGCGCTATCGTTCCATCACTTTGTGGGTGCAGGGAGAGTGACTGTTGTTGGATCTTCAGTGGGGGCGATCAGATGGTGGGGTGAAATGGTAGTGCAAGTCGCTTTTTTGGGCATGACGGCAGTCATTGGATCGTGCGGGATGGAAATCAATGGTTGTGATTTAAAGAGGGGTTTATGAGCGCGCAGGGCTATACAGATAAGGTTTTATGGTAATTTTTAGGCCTTTACATATAGCGATATGTGATTGCGGTCAGATCGCATCAACGGAAGCCAAAGGGGCGCAACATTTACACACACATGGATGTGACTTGCGATAGTGATTAAACGCAGACCCGATAAAGGAATTAATCATTTTTAGGACTAATGAAGGGGGAATGAGTGGGGCAAAGAGAAATGAGAAAGTGATCATTATGAGCTTCTTTTGAGCATGACCAAGGACCAAGCTCACTTCTGACCTTTAGAAAATCATCATCATATGGCAGGGCTAACAGTACGCGTAGGTCCTAGTCACTTCACCGCACATTGCATACCTTGGTCAGTGCAGTCTCCAGTACTTTGTTAAATGCTTCTACTGTCTCGTTAGCTTGTGGGTGATACAATGTTCTTTTCTGATGATACACCTAAAACTCTTCTATCAGCATGATGATCATCTCGTTCAATAAATGTGTACCACGATCGCTCATTAAGATATTCGAACATCCAAATCGTGTCAATACATGTTCAAACAGAAACTTCATGACTGTGGTGGCCATGCAATCTTTTACCCATTGTGCTTCTGCCCAACGAATCAGGTACTCTGTCATAGTGACAATAGATCTCATGCCTGTTTTTCCCTGAGGTTTGATACGTCCTACGAAGTCGACCGCCCACTTTTTAAAGGGTTGTAGTGCCATTTGCGGATTCAAAGGAATCTCATCCCTTCGTGATGGTTTACCTGTTCTTTGACATACATCACAGGCCTTGCAATGTGCTTTTGAATCCTGGTAAAGGGTCGACCACCACAACCCTAATGTCCTCCCATAGTGACCCCATGATCATCCATGAGGATATTGTTTCATTCAAATTCAGGTACATACCTTCATAGTATCTCATCATTCCCCATCTTATATAGGTGCCCCGCAATTACACAAAAATCTGTCGCACGTACCACTAGTTCCTTCTTCTGTTGGATGAAGTACTCTTTCGGCGTAGTTCCGGTCATGAGAAAGTGGATTATATCTTCAAAATTTCCATCCTATACGTCCACAACAAAGAGCTCCGTGTTGAGTAATCCTTCCTCTAGACTAGTAGGTTCTTGTCCTGTCTCAATGTGCGATAGGTGATCTGGTCCTACGTTCAATTGTCCAGGTTTCACAACAACTTCTAAATCATATTCTTTGAACAATAAAATCCATCTGCATATGCACGCCCTCCAACATAGGCTTATTGACCAAGTACTTCAGCACAAAATGATCTGTATACATTTTTAAGTGTCCCCCTAGCAAGTAGTGCTGATATTTCTGGAGTGCATACACCATAGCCAGTCCCTCGCATTCAGTGGTGGAATAGTTCTTTTCTACTTTAGATAATCCGTGAGTTGAGAATGCTATAGGGTGATCCAAGCCTTCTCCACCCTCCTGTGTTAATACTTTCCCCAATGCTATACTTGACACGTCAACATGGACATGAAACTCTTCATCCCAGTTCAGGAAGACCAGAATCGGTGCAGTGACCATCTTTTCTTTCACTACATCTAGGCTTTTCTTACAGTCATCGTTCTAGCAGAACGTGAAATATTTTTTCAACAGCTTTTCCATCGGCACTGTGATCTGGGCATAGCTTTTGATTCACTTCCTATAGTACCTTGTATGTCCCAAATTAGTGCGCAACTGTTTCACACTTCGCGGCACTTCCAAATTCATAATCACGGCAATCTTCACGGGATCTACCATCAATCCCTATCTGCAAACCACATGTCCTAACATGTTCCCAAAACAAACGAGGAACATGCACTTCTTGAGGTTAAGCGCGATTTGGCTTCTTCAACATGTATCTAACATCAGCCGTAAGCTCGCTACATGGTGATTAACCAACCCAAATACAGTCCAATCATCAAAATAAACCTCCAAGAACTTGTGAATATATTCCTTGAACACTATAATGACCACGCGCGAAAAGATGTTTGACGCGTTCTTCAACCCCAATGGAATGACAGTGTATTGAAAGCAACCCCACTCAGTCGTGAAGGTTGTATTGCTCCTATCATCCAGTGCAATTTTGATCTGGTGGTACCCTGAGAACCCATCAGTGAAAGAATATGCTTCCTACCCATCGACATTGTCCGACACCTCATTTGTGAACGGATTTTGGAATGGATCATGCACACAAGCATCATTTAATTTTTTGAGATCCATGCATATTACTATCTCGTCCTTCCGCTTCTTTTCCTGCACCACCATTGGACTTACCCAATCGAATTCTTCCACCAGTTCGATGATTCCTACTATGAGCATTTTGTCTAGTTCTACGCAGACATTCTCCTTATATTTTGGATTTAAGCGGTAAGGCCTCTACTTAACTAGCTTCGCGTCAAGTTCTAACATGATCCTCATCATTCCTAAATCTTCAATGATTCCCTTTAAATCTGTAAACTTGGTTGGGAATAAATCCTGGTACTCACGAAGTAACTCAGCGACCTTATCCACCATTGCGTCATCCCAATAGTCGCCGAGCGTTGCAAACTTAGGTTCGACCTCCATACCAACGTTCACATGCTTCGTTTTTACCAGCGCAGTTATGTCAGGGTTCTCAATCTATGGTTCTTGAACCTCGTGATGGCCTTCTATTTCTCAAATGTTAATTTTCCGTTGATCTTTGTCTTTTTCTTTAGCACTTACATTATAACATTGCAGCGCGCAACTCAGCTAAGTAGCCCATTCAGGCTAAATCGATTCTACCGGCTCCTATGGTATCCTAAAGATAGCTGCTTTTACCTCTTGTAGCACTTCGTCAATGTTGTCCCACCATCTATTCTCAAAACTGAAGGTCATCATGAACCCTTCGCACAGGGTATCCCATTCACCTGTCCCATGGTGGAGTTCCATCTCTATATACCAATTCATGGGTATAACATCTAGGGTATGATAGAATAGGTGCACCCACTCAGGCTGTGGCTTTTCTACATAGATCTTCATCCATTTGTCTAGGTGCGCACATAGATCATCTCATCCACCATACTTGTCTGTTAGTCGCATCTTAGGCTTCCCAAAATGTGTGTGCATCATTCTCTTGCATTCGTGCCAGTCCTCAAAGCTCCCTTTGTATGTACCCCAACACCTCGCGGGTGGAGCGTGCAGTACCCAATTCAAAGCCTAGAAGCATTGCTTTTCCGGCACTTCTCCTTCAAATCTATCCAAGAAGGTATCTACCTCACTTAACCCATCATAAGTAGGAAGGTCCCTTACTTCTATCGATACGCATCGTAGTGACCTTGTTATCATATTACAATTCAGTGTAGTCACCTCATGTAACATATTCTGCCATCACTCTGTTTCCTCATAAAAAATCTGACGTGCAGGAGCTTTCACGATCCCATGAGATTCGTCCGTCCACTGTGGGATTCACCCAGCCCTAGTTTCGCGATGTTATCTTATAGATGTAGTCCAAATCATCATCGCTTTCATAGTCATGCACTGTATCCGTATTACACAATCCTTCAGCAGGGTCCAAAGGTATAACTACACGCAGAGAATTCTTCTCAAAAATCATCTTGCACTTCTTCAGATTAATCACCCCTTTCATGTTAGTGGCCCAATCAATTCCTAAGAGCACGGGGTAGGGATTGCTGTCATCAACAATCTCTATTACTTATAAGTTTGCTAGCACCCTTGCTCCCTCAATATCCATAGTGACTCCCTGCAATCTCCCCATAGGTATTATCTTTTGTTGGTTTGCCATTCGGAGTTGAATAGGACACCACTGCAATGTAGGCCTCCCCATACTCTCCCATGTCTACTTCGACAGAACGTTCACGTCCGATCCTAAGTCCATATTACCTGGTCCATCTCATATTATCCAATCTGTGCGGTTAACCTCATTTCTCTCCCCATCCTTGTCTTATTCTTTCAAATCTTCTGGACTACGTGCAGTTCTCCAGGAGCGGTCCTAGCACATCTATTAATGAGTTCTTGCAATCCATTTATAGCCTTTCTGTTGTGCAGTAGCTTCATGCATGTTTCCAGGAACATCGTGACAATAGATGGGTCCGTCTCTGGCTCCGGTCTATCTTTTCTTTCTAAAGTGCAAGCATCAATGAAGCTCTTCTTAGCTTCTAACAAGGTTTCCTTAGCGTGCTCCAAATCAAACTCTGCTTCTTTCGTCAAAGCTTTGCGAACCCAAGTACTATCTTCATGTTGTTTTCTTTTGTCATCTCCCATCATAATGCCACTTCGAAGTACAATGTTCACATTTGGATCTTCCTTGCATGACTCAAACCTCATCATCTGCAAGTTCTGAGTCGAGGGAGGTGGTAGCGCTCCCCTGTCGTGTATCCTAGTTATCAGTGTAGGACAATCTTCCGTCTCATGATCAAACAAGGTACAATAGAGACATGATGGATGCGTTGGGTTTGTACAATCACAGGCATAATTTCTTGTCCCTCCACAATTGTAGCATATCAACTGTCTGCAACCTCTTCTAGGTCCTCCTCCACCTCGGTCTCGTCCGCACCCCTGAAATCCTACTCATGCCACTCTTGCATTCTGGTCCAGGGGCCGTGTTTTGGCCTAGACCCTATAGATGGGAGTTCTATCCATCATCATCTCATAGCTTCTACAAGTGTGTTCATCGTGTCCAACAGATCTACAAAAATTACAGAACAACTGTTGTGAATTTTGCAAGTACTTCTGTAACAAATGGCAGTTGTCTGTAGCATGCTTTCCACCTATTTGACAAATCGCACACCACAAAGCAAGTGCCACGCTAGGTCCTTCGTGTGCCTCCGGTCTTAACGAAATCAGTCCTCCTCCCATGAGGTAGTTTGCAAACATCAGGCAATGGTCCTTATCATGACCCTAACCATTGCATTTTAGGTACCACACCTCTTCACACACTTTCAGGCGAGTTGTCCTATCCTGTTTCAGACTCTGCATCTCAAGGCATAGGTTTTTCAACTGCACATGGATCTGTTGAACTCCCAAGTTAGGATCCTGCATCGGGGTCTCATGCAACCTCATCATGATCTCTAAGGCCTCTACCTGAGTCATTAACTTCTGCTATGATAATGCTCTCCTCAGATGTGGCATTAGCGACACTACAAACCATTCGTGGTGCTGCCCATCTGTCAAATTCATATTAACTTCGCGAATCATGAACTTCAGCCTCTAATCCAACAACCAAGGAGTCTTACCTGGTAGCATTGTGATCTCCTTGAATCCAATGATTGACTGTGCTTCAGACTTCAGCCTGCTAAATTCTCTATTTAGCACTGCTTGGATATTTTTAATTCATGCATTAGGATTGTCATTAGAATGCTTAATATACTAGGTCAGTGCGTAATCCTGTAGAGCACTGACCAGTGTTTCTTTCTTTATATTATCATCTGTAACTCGTTGTACTTCCCATATGGCTCTTATCACAAACTAAAACTGGTCTAAATCCTCATTTGCCACTCCCTTGAACACAGGCAACTTTATCGTGCTTTCCATATTGACTCACAGTGGTGGCGGAGGTGGTACGAGTGAAGATGGGGGTGACAGTGGTGAATCTGGTGGTGGTATCGGTGGGGATGGTATGTGCGGAATTCTTTGACTTATCAAATGGATCGCACTTCAAGGAGAGACCTTCGCAAGCTCTTCCTCGTCCCCTCGCGGAGGTGAAATCAAAGGGCTATTCTCTGGTCCCTTACCTCCTTCATTTCTGTAGGTTTTTCCACTTCATGTAGCTCTGGACATCAAGGTAATTGCATAACCCTCTTTTCACACAATAGAATTTTAATCCAAGTATTCAAAGACTTTACGTACTTACCTCACGGTCCTTTGAGAAAGCGTCGCTCTACCTCGCTATAGCTGACTGACGTATCTACCATGAAATCAGTAGTGAATCCTCCTATAATCTGATTGAGCCAGTGATCAACAATGTATACGATCTTATCCTTCGATGCTTCCAATATGTGCACTAACTCTGGGGTCCAAATAATAGGATTGTCGAGCTTCCACCTTCCTTGGCTAATTTCTAGCTTTTCGATCCACTCGTATAGCTCAATAGGAAAAGATGCAAACAAGATTTTGTGGATCTCTATGTATAGGTAGCAATCTAACTAGTCTTCTTTTGTCAGTCTTGGATTCCTGTTCTCCTGCACTGCGAACTCGTGAATCCTCTTGTCCAACCAACCTTCAATTTCCTTCTTAGTTGGATTCTAATGATACGACATCAGACATCCCTATGCAGATTCCGGTCTTGATAACGAAACCATTTGTTGGCTTGAGGGGGCCTGACTCAGGCTCGGAGTTAATTAGCCAAACAAATCCCTACACTATTGGCCCTTTCAGCAACATCCTACAAAGTGCGAAATGAGATCTCACCCGAAGCAGTATGGGGGGGTGCTGGAACCAAGTTTCCACACCCTAGAGATGTCTGAGGGGTTGATTTAGTCCAACTATGAATACCTTCGTGCAGGTCACTTTGCACATTATTCTGACCTTCAATACCTTTGTATTATGTTATAATCGCCTTCGCGTAGCCCTACCCAAGGGCTGAGGTGCTTTCACGCTGCTAAGGCAACAATCTGCACTATTTCCCCATGTTACACCATAGATCTTACTTATCTTCTTATAACTATTAGTTAACTTCATGTAAACAGATACTTTATCTTATATTCACTTAATCAGCATAATCATATAAGTTCGCGCACCATATAAATAGTGAAATTGCAATTTATACCCAATACAGTCATTGCACAAAACAGGAAAAAGATATATAGAAAATGATATGAAACTTCTCTTTATTACCTCTCCAATGGTTACAGACTCGACTCACCCTGCGCACTCAAATGCAAGGGTTCTCGCACTCAGCTGCGGACTACTAGGCCTCTGCACACTCAGCTGCAGAGCCTTCTCCTACTCTACGACCTAGGACTCGACTCTACACTTAGATAAGACTCAATTCTTTATCCTTCATTTAGGACTTCTCTAACTTATTAACTGATATACAACTTAGAGCCTCGCTCTATTTATACAATCCCATGGTCCGCAGACCCGCGGACCATGGGTAGATCTCTAAAGCCGACATTACATTACAAAAATGAGGGCAAACAACCCTATGACTCATTTACAAGCTCGTTCTCCGCGCCCATAAAATGTGGAGTCTTTTCATCGGATTTAGTCAAAATCTGAGCTTTAAGCCCCAAAACTTCCCTTGGGGGATCCCGCGCCGAACAGGCTAATATTCGTAGGTGAGCTAATTTTCCATGATTTTCCAAAAGAAGATTTGACAATTTTCATTTTTTTCTAAAAATGATTCACCCAAATTTTACAATGTAAAATTATCTTCGCTGAAAAATCACCAACATTATATAAATTCTATCTATAAAATCATTATAAATTTGAATAATTTTACAAATATATCAATAAACATTTTATAGTTTGCATATTAGGGACTAGTGATATTCGCCAATGTTTTTAAACATCAAGATAATTTTCCATCCTTAAACTTTTCCATGAATCCAACAAAGATAATTACCCAATTCCCTCCATGGAGCAAATCCTTCAACAAGTTTCAAGATAAAAAATGTTTTCTTTGTTAGATGGTTTCTCATGTTACAATCATGTCTTGGTTGTGTAGGAAGCAAAGTTAAGATCACCTTTTTCACTATGTGGGGTAATTTTACTTCCATGTGGATGCCTTTTGGGTTGATTATGTCAGTGCCACCTTTCAATGATCAATGGACATAGCCTGTAGGGTCTTTCTTGATCATAGAGTGGTTCTTTACCTAGATGATCTCGGTGTATTTTCCAAATATAGGTTAGATCACCCATGTCCCATGAAGCAAATATTTGAAAGCTAAAGGAAATATGGGATATCACTGAATCCAAGAAAGCGAATTTTTGTTGTACATGAAGGAAACATCTTGGTTCATGTGATCTCCAAATAGGGAACCTTTGTTGACCCTAAAAGTGTTAAATAAATCACATAGTTTTGTTACCCTAATAGTAAAAATTTCATGCAATACTTCATGAGGAAAATGAACTTTGTTAGGATATTTGTTTCAAAAATTACCTAGATCATCGAACCATTACAACAAATGATTAAGAAAAATGTACATTGGGAAAAATTTAGGGGGTAATATTTACAAGGCAGCTAATTTTTCATGTTTTTTTCCCAAAACAAAATTCACCAATTTCCATTTTTTATAAAAAATATTCAACCAAATTTTATAGTATAAAGTTATTTTACCTTAAAATTTGTCAAAATTTTATAGATACTATATATACTAGAAATTGCAATGAGAGGTGTAAAGGAATGCTGAAAGCTTAAGAAAACAAGAATATAAATATAGGGGAAAAATTGAAGTGACATGTTAAAGCGATGACCAGTATCAAACCCTAGACCCTCCTGCCCCTCATGTGCAAGATGTTGATGAAAATTCCCAGGCCTTGTTGCAAGATCGTGGTGTTCTGCCAAAGAAGTTGCGTTGTTGTGGTTCTGTCAATGATGTAAATTGTTTAGTTTCTGTTGATGTGAGGGGATTTAATTTTACAAATCTCACCCATTCACAACTTAAATATTTATCCAAGTCACTTCTCGGCACGGATCAGCAGTTTCTCACAATGCATAATCACCTCTCCAAGCGTGTCTTGAGTAGACGTGGTGAGAGAAAACACATGGCCGAAAAGTCTCATATACCAACACATTGAATTTTCTGATGACGTGGAAGAAAACCATTGGATCAATTGGAGAATTAGTGGGGATGACAGAACAGTTGTCTTCCTAAGAAGTTGCTGCTACACACACCGACTGGGTGCATTTGTACTGGCCGAACGAATATGAAAATGGGACTCTCTCATTCGTTGGAGTGAACAATGTTTGGACATAGAAAGACCATAGAGAAAAGACCATCCGCGTAACTAGATAAACATGGATGGACATTTTCAAAAGATTTACTTGCTTCAATATTCTTCCAATCTCGTCGACGTATCCGGTTTGATTTTCTTATTATTTCACTCTCATATTCGCATAGACTTTATTTTTCATATCCTTCCATTAAATTTTGTTTTCACTTTTTTGTTTGCACAAACTTTTTGGTTTTCATGAATTTTGTTCATTTTGGTTTATCTCCTCGACTTTTTAACATATGTAGATTTGCATAAATTTTATATTCCCTATATTAATACTTTTTCACTGGTTATCATCCACCCCAACTCACCACCATAAATTTTATATTTTCTCCGTTAATTCTTGTTCATTGGTTATTGTCCACACCCAACCCACCTCCATACCTTTCCAATATAGCCCCTTTTCAGTTGCGCTGCAGGTTTCCCCGCTCATACCCTCCCACATCATCTCATTCTCTTTCTTTGTGTTGCTTTCAACTTAAGAAAGCCATGGCAGGCATGACCATAATTAATCAAGTCGTCTAGTTGTTGAGTGATGTTATTGAGGGCCATGGAGAGAATTCTACAATATATTTCCATCCTCTTCCCCAATTAGCGAAAAGCGCTCCCAAAGTTCGTAAATATTTGGTTGCAATTACTGCAAAATTCTCTTACAAAGGCACAATGCCTACTCCATCGTTGCATGGCGCTGTGCCAAAGTTGTCTTGACTATGTCGCATGTAAGCCCAATAGATTCTCCAGAGAAGTAACATACTGGAACGTTTATTTTAATCATATCTATCATGGCTTTCAAGGAAATTTAATCACCTTCACTGGGGTAGCAAGAAACGTAGTAATCAACCTAGGCGTCCAATTGCTGATTAGCGTTATTGTTGTTATTACCTGGGAGGATAACCCTGCAACTCTAGAAATTGATTTGTGGACCATGGAGAGCCTTCTACAAGATGTTTCCACCCTCTTCTTTCGAGATCAACAGAAAGTGACCCCATAGATCATGATGATTTGGTTGCAATCGCTGCAAAATTCTCTCGCAGAGGTAAAACACCTACGCCATGATCGCCAAAGATGTCTCGATTGTATCATGTGTAAGCCTAGGAGACTGTCTAAAGAAGTAACATAAAGGAATAACAATAAATAAAAACATGAACGTGAAATAATAAGAAATAATCTTATGTTTCTTGCATAATATTATAGTAGACAACCCAGAAGAAACCAATCACACGTCATAGTGTGTCTTCTCAGTATGTACGCCATTAATGGAAAGAGTTCGTACCAATCAAATATATGTTGGGAAGACACCAATGTACCAAAGCGATAAAACTGATGAGTAGGATAGTTGCTTTTTGGTAGAAATATTTTCTACAGATTTGTAGAGGCTGAATATAGCAAATTATGGCCAATGCAAACACGAGCTGGAGAAAGTAGCACCGAGGGCATAGAAACAAATGTACGACTAGACATGGTAATGGCTTCTTCTCCAGCATGAGGCGAAAATATTAACCGAGTTCCACCTTTCAAACCACATGTTGAAAGAATGGAAACGCTCTATTCTATGAGCGACAGCGGCAAAAACCATTACCTGGGTGACCATGGAGATTCTGAAGAGGGGCATGGTTTGGACATGATAATGTCTCCCAAGGCTACAGTGCCCCAGAAAAAACTTTTGTACTGTCTAAGTGACGAAAAATGGCCCAGGGAATAAATCTTCGCCACGTTCTAAAAGATGTGTGGACAAGCCCAACCGCAGCGTGTTATTAGTACCGCAATAAAATACTTTGGACCCTTAAAAAATCTACCGTTGAAAATATGATGACATTGAGAAAACGAACGAAATCTCATCGCACGATTCATATAATGACACATGGTAGTTTTTAATTAGCTAAAGGAAGACAAAAATGAGGTTCTCTCATTCGCTAGAGTGAATAGTCTTTGAACATCCAAAACCCGCAGTGAAAAACACCTTCAGCGTAATATTGAGAATCCCCAAGGAAAACGCATGACATGACATGCCAAGGTTCAGATTTTCAAAATGTTGAAAAAAAATCTCTGAATTAACGACGACTGTAGAGGGGCCCACTCCCCATTTCTCTTGACAGTATATATGTGTTTACAATTCTACTGAATTATTAGCCGATAGTTGATTATATATAACCTTAGTAGGGAAGGGTTGTTGACTTTTAATTTTATAATTTAATGGACAACAGCCATGAAATGCAAACATAATATCTTCGGAATATGCTTTTCCTTAGAAAGTAATCTATGGCTGTGTTGCATGGGGAGGTTGAAACGTTGCGATTCCTTGGAGTGCGAAGCGATTAAAATTAATTTAATAATTAAATTGAAACTGAAACGGCTTGTCTATTCCTTCGCCCACTTGATTGGTCATCACTTCAATCCACGAAAATTCGAATGGAAACCAGTTAAGCCATCGGTTCTCTTGTCTGAGCTAATTCTTTATCATCTATTCTTCCCAATATGTAACTAATTCTCATCTTTCTCTGTGCTACAGTTCCTATTGCATTGTTATGGGCTAATATGAAGCCGATTCTTCTACTGTGTGGCTAATCGAAAGCATTACTAGCTTGCCAAACACATATATTATCTTTTCCTTGCCGTATGTAATAACAAAGTCCTTTCTTCAGCCTCTTAGGATTTACCTGAGAATTCAGAACATTACAGTGTCACTGACCTGGTCTGCAACCATTCCTCCTCTTCTTCCTTTTCCCATAAATCTTGTTTCCGTGGAGTATCTACACATGGGGATCCAGGGGTCATTTTGGCTGCTGTGTGGACCATTTTTACCATGGTATTGTCACTATTATGTTATTTATATTTATTTGGTGCGTAAATGAAATCCAGGGAAATGGCATCGAAGTAATGCCTCAGAGGTTGGACATCGTTTTTGAGTGTCGTTATTCCAAGTTTTGCATCTGTGTTCTTGAAATGGTGGTGGTACGAAATTATGATAATTCTATCTGGGCTATTGTTGGATCCAAAGGAAACAGTGGCATCCTTTCTTCCTGGTTGCACAGTAATGAGTTTCATAGCCTTTCGTCATGGCTGCACAGTAATGAGTTGTAATAAGTTTCATATCCCTTTGCTTTATGGTAAGCATGCGTCACAGATGGGGTAGAATGTTCACGAATGATAAAGAGTTTTTATCCTGGTATCCATGGCCCTTCCCGTTGTATCGATTTGCAAAGTGGGTAACTGCCCTCAAACAATAGGCCACGGAGTTCTACCAGGAAGAACTTGGCCTAAGTTGGAATCTTAGTTGTAAGTTATAAAATGATTAAAGTTACAGAAAGGATTCATTTGAAAATACCCAAGGGTACGATAAAGCCATGTGCATCCATCATGTTTTAACCACATTAAAACGATCTGATCCGAATAATTTTCAAAGTCCCAACATTCATAAAGTATAGTAAGCTTTTCTATAATTAGAGTGAATAGCGAGTTGTATGTGAATTATACTGGAATTCGTTGTGACTATTCATAAATCTAAAAATTTATTCTTTCCCATAATTTTTTGCATTGCCTTCATTAATATTTTATGTGTATGTTTGTTCTCAATATGAAACATAATTTTCATTGTATCTTCTTTACATAATCGCCTTACAAAATAATATTTTTGTTCAAAAGCGGTTTGATAAAGTCTTCAACAAATTCTTGCTTAAATAGCCTCGACCCGTACCTCAAACTAAAAACCAGTGACTTCAAACTAATTTGGCAACGCCGCTACAGGAAGTCTCTTTCGCTCAATGCTAAAATCTACATGCTTGATAAATCATTCGTTGATGTAAACGATATTCTCTTCTTTGAAAATAAAACATGATTGTTTTTGTCCCATCAACCATGCAGTAAATATTATAATTTCTATCAAAGAAAGAAATGATGATTATGGAGACATTTTACAACCAAAATTTGAACATAAACAATTGGCATACAATTGACAGAAAATTTCATCCACAATTTCTTCCCGTAGCAATAAGCTAACAATTAAACCCAAAGCATTTCTATTATGAATACAAAATAGAATAGTATAATAAATTTTTATAATAAACAAGAAAGACGGAAAAAGAAAGACGCCATGTATAATGTAGCTGCCATGGTTGAATATATCAAGAAGACATGTATAATGTAGTTTCCACGGGGCGTGCTCTGGACATGATCATGTCTCTTAAGGCCCGCAGCGCCCGAGAAAAGAATTATGTACTATCTAGGTGACGCCAAATGGCACAGCGAATAAATCTTCGCTTTGTTTTAAAAGATGTGTGCACAAGCCCAAGGCGAATGCTATTTCTAACTCTATAGCATTATAAATGTGGCTGACAAGCGAGGGAAATAGTGTTCGCCCTCTCTCTTCACGCTCCATCCATTTGTTCACCTGCTGTGGAGAGAGAGGGGGAGCACATTTATAATGCTATGGGGTTGGAAATAGGAATCAAAATACTTTTGACCCTCAAAAAACTATTGTTGAAAATATGACTACATTGAGAAAGCCAACAAAATCCCATCCGAAGGCTGAGATAATGACATGTGGTGGTTTTTAATTAGCCAAAGGAAGACGAAAATGAGGGTCTCTCATTTGGTGGAGTGAAGTATAAATCATTAGAAATATGAGTATTTTTACAAAGATATCAATAAATATTTTATAGTTTGTGTATTAAGAACTAGTAAGATCCATTAAAGTTTCTAAACTTTAAGATAAATTTCTATTATTAAAATTTTCCCTAAATGTACATTTCAAGTGGAATTCTCTAGAAAAAGAATCCTTCACCAAAACCAAAGATGCTATCACACATACTCCTACATTTTAGAACCCAAATTTTGATAAGGAAATCTCACTCTATACTTTCACCTCTAATTTCTCTCTGGCAACCATACTCACGTAAAAAGATGACCAGGGAAATAAGAAGTTGATTTTGTTTACGAGTAAGGGCTTACATGGTCCTGAACTAAACTATATACACATTAAAAGACAATCCCATGTAGTATATGAGGAAGTAAAACAATTTTGGGCATGTGTATTGATCCATTTAAAATTCATAGTCCCCCATCCCACACTAAGATCACTATTAATACATAAATAACTCGGGGAATGGATGGGAAATTAGATGATCTCTCTTGAGGATTACAATTTGGAATTCAATCACATACACATTGTAAATGGATATAACCTTTGTAGACTCTTTGTAGAGGCCATGTACCCTTAAAATGAAGAAGAATATGGATGGGATAACAACTTATCTATATATTCGTGAAAATATTTGCATTCTCTAGCACAAATACTAATGGCACCAAGACTTAAAAAAATACTTGCAATAGGGGACCCTGTCTATAAACCTTAACCCTAAGCAGTGCAGAGAAACTATAATCAATGATTCACAATATCAAATTATTAACGAGGTGCTCTTTTAAAAGTACCATAATAAAGTCTTGCTTCAATACCTAGAGAAGACTGATGCCAACAAATTTCTCTCTAAAATGCATGATAGGCCTAATGGTAGATATTAACTAGGGTATCACTAGCCACCTATATTTAAATACTCCCATGATTACACTAGAAAGTTCCTAGTTAATCAAAAGTGTGTTGGATGAGATTTTTTTTTTGCTATTTTTTTTAGTCGTGAATGGTGGAGGAACCACTCCAACAATGAGGATAGGACATGATTGGAGGAATTAAATCCTCTCTTTTAAATAACACTAATACATATAGATGGCCATCGAAAATTTCATCTAACGGATTGAATTAGTTCCATTAACTACAACGATCAAGTCGTCATTTAGTTCCTGGAGCACCATATCATAACCAGGTTTGGCATTCCTACTTCTCTAGTTTTGATAATGCCACATATTTTTCATCTCTAAATTTGACTAAATTTTCATTAGATAAAGGAACTATATTGATACACTCTGTGAATTATTACCCATAAGGCAATGGGTTAGCTAAGTCTAGCAATAAGAACTTGATCCTTGTTTTGAAGCAAACTATAATTGATCAATAGATAAGTTGGCATAATTCCTTGGCTAATGCATTATGGGTAGATTGAGTCACACCCTAAGATTCCCTAGGAACCTTGTCTTACTTTTTTTTTCTATGAGAAAGAAGCTAAACTATCCCCTAACATTTTCCTACCTACCCTACATTTGTTTGAAGACTCCTGAGGCAAGTCATTCCCATCTATTCAATAAATACCTTGTTAAAACTTGAAGAGGAAATACATAAATCCCAAGATAATTTTTCCACTCACTATTAGATGATTAAGAAATGGTTTGATGAAAAAGTTGTTGATAAAAAGTATTTTGAAGTAGGGGACCTTATGATTAAGTGGGATAAACGTCATGAAGACAAGGATAAACACACTAAATTCCAACACTTATGTCTTGATCCTTATGTCATCACAGAGAAAATTGGCCTAGGAATGTATCTTCTCCAAAATCTATTAAGACAAGTTGATCACCTGAGAGTTAATAGCCAAATTTTGAAAAGATATTTTGTATGATGGCTACAACTATCATTACCTAGACATAAACAAACTTGCTTTAATATGGAATTTTCCATTTTTATGTTTTAATTCCTTTTATTTAATTTATTTCCAAACAACCCAGATACTACTTGTATATAAATAAATTGTATTATAATAATGGACTTCACATAGTTACCTATCACAACATTTCTTTACCATACTACTTCTTTTAGGCATAACATAGTTGAGACAATGATTCTATGTGAGATTCTCGAGACTAATTCACAAATATCACAATCAAAATTCTACCTATGGATAATATGATCACTACCAATTGGGAAACACTTTGTGAGCAATGAGAATGCCAAGTGGATGTTGATCAAATCCCTGGTCTCATTTAGAAGCCTCAAACATCCTATAAGATCTTAACTAAGGCCTTATTATGATCTAAAAGCTCAAGATTGAGCATTGCTACCAAGGAGACATATATATAGCAAGCAACCTTTAAAGGTTTTATAAGAAATCATCCTGACTGTCATTAAGGATCCCTCATCCTCCTTGTGTCCAATTATACCCAATAATAAGAGAAATTTAATAACAAATTAATAACTATAAATGAAAAAAAGGTAAAGGCTTAAGAATATTTTCCTGAGTAGTTGGAAAATGCAAGCAACTTCATTGGTATTTTATATGCTCATTTGAAATGAAGAAATTCCTATGATTCTAAGGTGACTCTGATGGGGCTATGGATGCTCACTGACAATGGGGCTACACCAGAAACTCATATATAATGCTTGATCCTTTAATCCCTATAAGTATCATTATTTTCACAACATCAAAATCCAAGTGAAGAGGAAAGCCCCTATAATAAGTTATACCCTTATTTTCCTTCCTTAGGTGGAAACCAAAATCATGAAAAATGAAGTTATGTAACTCAACATTCCAACATTTCTAAATAGTGGTACTCTCGTGGAAAAAAAATATACCTTACAGGATCACCAACCACAAGTGATTTGGAATAGATTCTTAGATAAAACTCATGGGTTCTAACGTCCTACCAGTGGTTCACCAATTGGTGTAGCTACTAAAATAACCCTCGTCAAGTCCTCCTAGTTCCTTGATGAATAGGGAAAATTGAGGAGCCAACCTAGTCAAATCTACTCAAAGGTCACACGACAAATCCTTGTTAGAAATTATCCAACTATGATAATCTCTCTAATGAATTGAGACATTGGAGGAAGGCTTATAAGCGTAACTAAGATTTTTTGCCCAGTCCAACAACATAGGGGTAACTTTAAGATCTTTATCCTAATGATTTTATACGTAGGGAAGAGTATCAACTTGATTTTTCTTGCAAATTTTGGTTCTTGTTGTGTAGCGTAGTTCCCTCTCTCGCATCTATCCAACACTAAAGGACTCATCTAAGCCTCAGTTTAGTGGCACTATCTTAGACTTTCATTTGTAGCTCAATTTGTAGCCTTCCACCCTTTATCCCTTATGAGTCTCTAACTACCACTATATTTCCTCTATGAAAATCTAATGCTATAGCTCTAAGAAGAGGCTTTCCCTTGACTTTTATCTTCAAAATTGTATTTTCAAGCTTCCATATCACCCTCTTGACCATTATTCTAGTGATATAGCACACTCTTGGGCCTTAAGGCTATGACACAACTCCAGAACTTAGCCTTCAAGCACATTTATCTTCACCCCCCTAGACCTCCTTAGTGCCCCACTAAGCCTCATCCCAAACTTGTAGCCTTCTAAAATCACTCTTGGCCTCATCTTTTGGAAATCTTGCATGAGTGTGATTCTCCATTGATCATTAGTGGAGCACTATAATGCCCCACTGAGCCTTTACCTAGCATTCCAACACTCATGTAGACATTAAATCCGTGTTATAACACTCTCTTGAGCCTTAAGCTAGCAACATGGTGACTTTGTCAATATTTTCTCTCACTAGTAATGCTTTCCCTAAGCTTTTCTCGTGTAACACTAAGTTAATTAAAAGTAAAAGTCAAGTTTAAAAAAGTAATTACTTGAGTAATTAATGCACATAAGCTCAGTGATTTTTTTTTTCAAAAGGGACTTAGTGCTCCTTCTTCCTCACATCAATTAAATCTTTTAATTTGGGGTGTAAATCACTTCTTTGGCAAAGCATTACACCTCAGTTGTCCTTGTCAACACTAGATTTAGATAGATTAGCCCAAATAAGTGGTTTTTCATGCCTATTTAACTCGAGTTTTGTCTTTTCTACTCATTTTTATTGCAATTACTTGTGTAACATATATTTTCTTTGCTTGAAATTGTTGTCTTACTTCATGTTTTAAACGTGTGAGTGGTTTTGGGTAATTTTTTTTATTAATTTTTGAGCCTTTTCCCTTTTACCCTTTCTCTCTCTTAGATTAATATGTACATATATAACACCATACAACTTATGACAAGAGGTTAAAACCTCTTTCTTGACCCCAACAATAGTTTACTAGTGAAATAAAGGCCATTTGACTCCAAAGTGGCTCTCTCCTTGAATTTTCCTAACTCAACTCAACCCAGAGGTGTTCCTAAGCAGCTAATAGTTCTTCTTTTTCTTCTACAATATTTTTCCATGGTAGCAAAACTTTGAATTTTTTTTTCCTTGTGCATCAACTCTCAATTTGTTCTCTTTATCTACCCATGGTCCTTCTTGCCAAAGCATCTAGGATTTCATACCCAAATTCATCCCCATGCTCTCAACTCAACCTTTTGCCTTAAATCTTAACCAATTTTCTATTTTCAAGGCTAGGTACATGAATAAGTGTTTTTCATTCTCGAAAACCCTAGTTTTCTCCTGGTAGCCCAAGTGAGCATCTCTGTGGGAAAATACCCAACCATCCTAGTCAAGATCATGAACATTTTTTAATTATGATGGTTAAGAGTGTTTCCCAAGGTAAATGTGACAATATTTATTTCTCCTCACCACAAAAACCTACTACCTTTGGACATGCCCAATTAGCCTTAAACACAAACACCTTAGTTTCCTACATCCAACATTGTAAGCTAATCTACATAATCCGTGCCTATTGTTCTTATCGAAATTTCAAGAGGACCATGTACATGTATAAGAAATGAGTTTGGAAATCCATAATGGATGAGCTTTCATATGAAGAATAACTTGATCACTCATCTTGTCATGAGTGCTTGGATACTCCATGATTCATCGATAAATACACCACATACAAATGGTAAGAAATATATTAACTATTCCGAAGAGAGAATCCTCATGTAGATGACCCAGAATTAGAGATATACAAGGTTGCTAAGAGATATTGGATGACAAAATTGGCTACTCATCTATCTGTTTTCCCATGTGCAAATTTTTTTGAATGGCTGGTGAAACATGTCAACCCTGAAGAAGCCATGATTAGGGATAGTCATGGGAAGCCCATTTTATTGTTTAATGCCTCTGATATTGAAATATATTATAAGAATCCCAAGGAATAAGTGTGCTTATACGAAGATTGGATGAAAAACATTGTCATTTTTCCTAGAGAACTGCTTAAAACAATGTAGACTAGTAAAGGGACTTTCAAAACATGGTGAAAAAAATAATATCTAATGAATATATTGAAACCCCCATTTCAGCTAGTGGTAACCATGATTTTTCTCCTATATGGTTTGTCAAATGTTGAGACCTTCCTTGAAGGATGGGTTCCTTTCATGCATAATGTAACAATTGAGGGAAAGACATTCAACTAGAAAAACATCCTATCAAGTTCTCTAAAGGAAATCATTGAACATGCTTAGAATCCCAAGAAAGGCCATCAACTCAAATTTTTATGGCCTCTTATCTCTTCGACATATTTATTGCTAAGATGGCATTCACAAACATGAACCAGAGATGGAAAATTCATGAGGAATAAATTCATATCTATTGTAAAACCCTTTGGGAGGACCATTATATACAGGTATCTGCATAAATTTTTTAATATTTTTTGGTTCCATTAAATGAAGCTTTATTTAATGAATATGTTATGTGTATGTATAAAATGGGTAGGTGTTAGGTCCCTATAATACTAGTGATTCCCCCATTACTATTGTCATTGTACCCCTTATTGTTATTGTTGTGCCCCTACTATCCCCATATTGTGATTTTGTGCCCCATAAAATCCCTCTATTGTTATTTTTGTGTCTTTATATTATTATTGTTAGGTCGGCTTGGTTATATTGTGACCTCTTAGACTCCTATATATAGAAAGGAGGTTTTGTCACTTGAATCATCCAAGAATTGTTCATTTGTGTAATGTAAAGGAGGTTGCCCCCTCAAAGAGGCTTATTTGTAAGGCGTTGATCTATCTTTTCTATCTTTTTGTGAGCTGGTTTCATAACATTTGGTATCAGAGCTTTGGATTTTAGGGTTTCGCTGCTCCAAATATGCCATCATTTCATGTTCGCTATAACGTTTTTTCTGTGACATTGCAAAAGCTAAAAACAAAACCCATTTGAGAAGAAATCGCGCTGAACCTTGGGTCTGAATTTAATATCTTGTCTCACTATATTTTCGGAGATATGATCTGAGGAAGTTAGGGCTTTTGCAAGCTCTATAATTTCATCAAAAAAAGGTCATTGTATAATTTTGGCTATAACTCTTTCGCTACAAAGTTTCATAAGCTAAAAAAAATCCATTTGAGAAGAAATCGATCTGAACCGTGGCTCCAAATTTCAGATCCTGTCTCGCTACGTTTCCAGTGATATAATCTGAGGAAGTTAGGGTTTTTGAATACCACCGAATTACATTCCAAATAGGTCACCTTGGGAAAATCTTCATAACTTTGTCTTTGAGAATAAAATTGAATTTTTGTAAGAAGTTACAGAAAGAGTACATACTGTAGCTTTTTGGGTACCATTTTCAGATCCTAATGTTGAAACACTGACCTGCAGCACATCGTACAAGTTTGCTCTACTAAACAAGTCTATAGTCATGTCATCGTGGGAGATTTGGCATAACTCTTCATTGGGGAATCCAATCTTGATCAGACTTACGGATTTAGAAATATTACTCAGAGGGTTACCACAGGAAGAAATTTCAGACCTTGGAGATCTAAAATTACATAAATACATCAGATTCAATATCAAGCTCCTACAAAGTAAAAGAAAAAAAGGTGTGTAGTTTTTTTTAACTTTTTTTGCATAAGCTTGGTTTGAAAAATTAGTTTGAAGGAATTCAAAGGGTATAGTGAAGCATTATTATCAGTAATTGATGCTCCAAAGAAATAAAATGGAAACACCTAGTAAGAAACCTAAAAGCTCTAGTATGACTCATGAAGAAGAGGAAGAAATGCAACATGATATATCAAAATTTCAAGACCAAGTGCAACAAATGTCACTCGCACAAAAAATAATAGAATCTAAGATGGATGGTTTAAGGAAAGACGTAGAAACTAAGATGGATGGTTTAAAGAAAGGCATGGAAGCCAAGATGGATGGTTTAAATAAAGGCATAGAATCTAAGATGAATGGCGTGGAAGCTAAGAACGAAGGTGTGGAAGCTAGGATGGACAGTTTGAAGACAGATTTGAAGAAAGGCATGGAAGATTTGAAGACAAGCATGGAAGATTTGAAGATATCTTTGAAGACAGATTTGATAAACTTTCTACAAGAAATGCTTACTAATGTCGAAAGGGTAGTAAAGGAAACTCATGATGAGAACAAAATAAATTTTAATCATGATTTCATAGACTCTAATATTGGATCTAAGAACCACCATGTTCCAAAGATCGATATGAGGAAGTTTGATGGTAAGGATCCCGGAACATCGATACTACAGATGGAGCAGCAATTTTTCGATCTCCATAATGTGAAAAACACACAAAAGGTATGCATTGCAACTTTATATTTGGAACCAAATCAATTTGTATGGTATCGATGACTTTGTTGTCGTAAACAAATTGTCACTTGGGCTATTTTTACGGATGAAATGATAGCACATTATGAGGATACAAAAAGCAACACTTTTTTTAGCCAATTGATAAATCTCAAACAAAAGGGTTCAATGATCGAGAACATTGAGGACTTCCAAAAATTGAATATAAGGGTAAAAGATATTCCAGAGGAGAATAGGATTGACGTGTTCATAGGGACTTTAAAAGATAACATCCAACATGAGGTTCTCTGGGAACCAGATTCATTGGAGAAGGCATGCAGGTTGGCAAGAAAAATGGAAAGCAAAATTATGACAACAAGGAAGCCTATCACTCACAATCATAAAGATGGAAGTGTTACTACCCCTAGCCATCCACAACCTACAAGGTTGACACCACAAAAATTAGAAGAAAAAAGAGAAAAAGGGATTTGTTACAATTGTGATAACAAAAACACTAAAGGTCATAAGTGTGTCGAGAAGAAATTATTTTACATAGATTGTGAAGAGGAGGAAAAAAAGGAACAAGAAACATCAAAAGAAGAGGATATACGTGGGGTTATATCTTCTGGATCCATCGCATTTTTTTGTTTTATGCATTGACGTTTCGAACCATCCTCTATGGTTCATCATCAGGATTTAGATTTGTGAAGAAGTCAGAGAAAGATGAGGATAAATAAATAAAGGTTATGGTAGGTATTGTAAAGAGCCGATTGATAATGGGTTTGATAGGTATCCTTCTTTGTGAATTTTAAGGGCTCCATATAGAAGGTATATCTATCAGACCCATTGTCAATCAGCTCTTTACAACACCTACCATAACCTTTATTTATTTATCCTCATCTTTCTTTGACTTCTTCACAAATCTAAATCCCGATGATGAACTACAAAGGATGGTTCGAAACGTCGATGCATAAAACAAAAAAATGCGATGGATCCGGAAGATATAACCCCACATAAGGCATATCACTGAAGTCTCAAATACATTATTTTCAACCTATACAGAAGAGTATATACACCAAGAAAAAACCTTTGAAAAAGAGGAAATGAATCTAACCATATCTTGTAATGCATTGGCTGGAATTACCACTCCTCAAACTATCAAGATAGAAGGGCATATCAAGAAGAAAAAGGTAATAGTGTTGATTGATTCGAGAAGTACCCATAATTTTATTCATTGTAAGATAGCCGAGGAATTGAGTTTCTTCCTATATCCAACACCAGAGTGTCAAGTGATGGTTGCAAGTGGAGGAACCATAAATTGCTCAGGAAAGTGCCATAATATCAGGCTATCCATGGGAGAATATGTATTGAATAGCCCAATGCTTTCTATTCTAATGGGTGGCACTAATGTTGTACTAGGAGTCCAATGGCTACAATCACTGGGTACAATAGCTTTTAAGTTTCAAGAACTTTTCATGAAATTCTCTTTAGATGGAAAGGAAGTTGAATTAAGGGGTATCACAGTGAAATCAGGAAAGATAATTAGCTCTGACAGAATGACAAAGCTTCTAAAGAAAGAACAACGAGGCATAATTGCACAATTATGTTCACTAGAGGTTCCCACATCGAAATCATCCATTTCTCCAGATCTCCAAAAAGTCTTAGACAATCATTCCAAGGTATTTGAGACTCCCAAAGGCCTCCCACCAATTCATGATCATGATCATGCTATTAATTTTATTCCAGGAAGTGTTCCTCCAAACATCATACCTTACAGATATTCCTATGTATAAAAGAGTGAAATTGAATGTATGGTTGCAGAAATGCTAGAGGCTGGTATAATTCAACCTAGTCAAAGTTCTTTCTCTGCTCCAGTAGTATTGGTTCATAAGTAGGATGGATCATGGTGCATGTGTACAGATTATAGGGAGCTCAACAAGCTCACTATTAAAGATAAATTTTCAATTCCTGTCATTGATAAATTATTGGATGAATTTCATGGATCAATTTACTTCACCAAGTTGGATCTTCATTTAGGATATCATCAAATCAGAATGAAGACTAAAGACATTCAAAAAACAACATTTAGAACTCATGAGGGTCATTATGAATTTTTTGTCAGGCCTTTTGGCCTTACTAATGCACCTTATACATTTCAAGGTTTGATGAATTCCATTTTCAAACCCTTCCTTAGAAAATTTGTGTTATTATTTTTTGATGATATACTAATCTACAACAAGTCTTGGAAGGATCATGTCCAACATGTTGACATGGTGCTCAAACTATTGGAGGAGAAACAATTATATGCAAAAACCTCCAAATGTTTCTTTGGAGTACAAGAGGTGGAATATCTGGGTCATATTGTATCTCATGAAAGTGTTAAGGTAGACCCTAGCAAAATTAAAACCATTAAGGAATGGAAAATCCCCACATCCATAAAACATCTACGAGGATTTCTCAGGTTGACAAGGTATTATCGCAAGTTTGTTAAGAATTATGGGAGAATAGCAACACCTCTAACAACATTATTAAAGAAAGATGCATTTTCATGGATTCCAGAAGCAACGAAGGCCTTTGAACATCTTAAAGAGGAAGTGTGCCAAGCACTAGTCTTAGCTACACCGGACTTCACAAAAACCTTTATTATGGAATGTGATGCCTTAGGAAATGGAATTGGTGTTGTTTTAATGTAAGAAGAAAGACCCATTTCTTTCGAAAGTCATCCAATCAAAGGAAAGTATTTACACAAAGCTATTTATGAGAAGGAAATGCTAGCAATACTACATGCACTTAAGAAATGGAAACCCTACCTAATGGGAAGAAACTTCAAGGTAAAAACAGATCATGATAGTATTAAATACTTTTTAGAACAAAGATTATCTTTAGAAGAGAAACAAAAATGGGTCACAAAGATGTTGGGTTATGACTTTGAAATCATCTACAAAAAAGGGAAGCAAAGTGTTCTGGCAGGTGCACTCTCAAGAAAGGATGAGGATGTGGAAGCATTTCTTTGCGCCATTTCTATTATCCAACCAGATTAGATAAATGAAGTAAGGGATGAATGGAAGAAGGATGAGGAAGTGTGGGCACTCATTCAAAAGATACAACAAGATCCTAGTACATCTGATACATTTAGTTGGAAAAATGATTCATTATGGTACAAGGATCGGTTATACCTATGTAATAATTCCAAAAGATTCTTAGGGAATTGCACACCTCTTCCTTAGGAGGGCACTCAAGATTTTTAAAAACCTACCACAGGGTTAAGAAGGATTTTTTTTGGGATGGCCTTAAATCGGATATTCAAAAGTTTGTGGCAGAATGTTTGGTTTTCCAACAAAATAAAGTTGAAACAATTGAGACCCCATGACTATTACAACCTTTACCCATTCCAAGCCAACGTTGGGAAGAGGTTTCAATGGATTTTATCACAAGTTTACCCAAGTCTAAAGGAAAGAGTGTTTTCATGGTGGTAGTTGACAGACATACCAAATATGCACACTTTTGTGCATTATCTCATCCATTTAAAGTGAGTACAGTTTCTACTGCATTTATGGAAACAATTTAAAAGCTACATGGAAACCCAAAGATTATTGTAAGTGATAGAGATCCCATTTTCACTGGAAATTTTTGGACATAATTATTTTCTTGTCTTGGTACTGAGTTAGCTCATAGCTCATCTTATCATCCTCAATCTGATGGGAAAACTAAAATAGTAAAGAAATGTTTGGAAGGATATCTTCGTTGCTTTCTATCTGATAAATAGACACAATGGGTCAAATGGTTGCTTCAGGCCGAATAGTGGTATAACACTTCCTTCCATACTGAAACAAAAATGACCCCATTTATGGCCCACTTTATGGATATCATCCACCATCCATCACATCATATTTAAGAGAAAATTCTAAGGTTCAAGCAGTGGAAGATCACATCAAGCATCAACAACAAGTTCTCCAAATATTAAAGGATAACCTCACCTTAGCACAGAATAGAATGAAACAACAGGCAGATCAACATCGCAACGAAAGAAGTTTTGATGTAGGTGATTGGGTATTCCTACAGATACAACCATATAAAAAAATGTCCCTCAAGCAAGCTAAGAAGGATAATAAATTATCACCAAAGTATTATGGTTTGTATAAGGTGTTGCAAAAGATAGGTACTATGGCATACAAATTGGAGCTTCATGCATCTTCCCGAGTGCACCCAATTTTCCATGTTTCATGCTTAAAGAAGGTTATATGTGACAAGCTTCTAGTTCAAACAATATTTCCAAAACTTGATGAGGAAGGAAAAATCATATTGGAACCTGAAGAAGTCAAAGAAACAAGAACTCGATAGTTATGAAATCGTTCAATTTCAAAATATCTCATCAAGTGGAAGAACTTACCCGTTGAAGATTACACATGGGAGGATGAGAATTTTATACAGAAGCATCTAGAACTACTCAAGCGTTGAGGACAACATTTTTTTAAAGGAGAGGGGCATGTTAGGTCCCTATAATACTAGTGATTACGCCATTACTATTGTCATTTTATCCCTTATTGTTATTGTTGTGCCCCTATTGTCCCCATATTTTTATTATTGTGCCCCATAGAATCCCTCTATTGTTATTTTTGTGCCTTTATATTATTATTGTTAGGTTGGCTTGGTTATATTGTGACCCTTTAGACTCCTATATATAGAAATGAGGGTTTTTCATTTGAATCATCCAAGAATTGTTCATTTATGTAATGTAAAGGAGGTTTCCCCCTCGAAGAGGCTTATTTCTAAGGCGTTGATTTATCTTTTCTATCTTTTTGTGAGCTAGTTTCATAACAGTAGGAAGGTAATGCCTTTGATGGGTGAATGGTTTGTGAAACTAGATGGCACTTACCTCAGAATATTTGGAGCAAATAAACCTCCTCACCTACTACCTAGATTTGTAACTAATGGAGTAGTGCTTTAAGAAAAGGTTTATCAAGTTTACAAAAGGTATGTGGAGTGTTTTTACTTACCAAAAAAATTTGATGGACACACATGCCTTTCCACATGGGAACATATTAGTTAAAAGACATCAAGAGAGACAAAGACGATTATACAAAACTAATCATTTTCCGTTTTGGGGACCTTAAGTTCCATATTTATGATCCAATACTTGTAATGAAAGGTCATTAAAAGTCATGAAACTACACATGGGAGTATCAAATAGTGAATTGGGTCTAATAGGAAAAGTAGAAGAATGCCTTAAAATTCTCATAGGTTTGATTCAAGAATAGGTTACAATCATGTTCAAATAAAAGTGGAAAAGGATCAAGAAAAAAAGAAGCATTGGCCCATAAGCAAGTAGCTCAATAAGTAGATCAAATGGAACATAAAGAAAAGAAGAAGTAATACAAAGAGGTATAATAGATATCATAGGTTTCTTCCAGAATTTCTCAAGAGTTCGAGCTCAAAAAACAAGAGGAGAAAAATATGAGGAAAGACAATGAAGAAAGAAGAAGAGACAAGGAAGAAATGAGAGTTGAAGAAGAAAGGAGAAGTCAACAAGAATAAGAGAAAATACTATAGGATGAAGCAAAGGCTAAATATAAGGAAGAAACCATCCATGCTTAGTAAGAAGAACCAAAACCAAATCTCAGTAAGATTCAACTTCCATGGATATTGTCTTAGTTCGATCGACAATTCCAAAAACTGTAGGAGGTCACCTACCTATGACAAATATGGTCATGATTCCAAGAGAAATAAGGTGGTTAATTTGAACAAGTTCAAGTTTAACCATAGATTTAAAAGGATCATGGAGCATACAAAAAACACTTATGTTACACCAATGTTTCCACCAATACATATTACTATTGAGAGGCCCATATTTCTTAACACTAGAAAGGATCTTCTTTCCATGACCTTAATAGGCACAAATTTTTGTTAGGAGACTGAGAGAAATGTATGGGATTTCCTAAAGTAGTAGAAGCATAAAGTTTCAAATATAGTTAAGTTAGATTAGTAGGTGAAAGTGTTGAAGTAGAGTCCAAGACCGTGAAATAGATGAGCTAAAGGTAGATGACTACAAGACATGTTCTTCAAAATGACATGAGCCCTACAAGTCTTTGTTCTTACAAATGTACCCATGCCTATAGATTACGCAAGAGATTTTAACCTAGTTACTACCACTTTGGGAGATAACCAAGGAGCATGGCATCCAACTACAAGGAATATGAATGCTATAAACTAGCTGTAATAGTGGCCCAAAAATATCCTCAAGCCCCAACAAAACCCCCTAGAATTGGTGCAAAAGAACTAATGTATGACTATATTGTTTTTAATCGAACTCTAAAGGTATAGGAGAAAATAGAGAAGGACATAACCCGCTCAGTGACACAATATCAACAACATTACTCCTTGGCTGAGAGTGTCATCAAGGTGAAAAAAGTTCCATTAATTGGGACCCAAGTTGAGGTTAGTCCATATGAAGAAGTAAGTAGAGAAGTGGATGAGTTGTTGAATGTAAGCGAGTTGTCTTTTAGTGTCTTCACTAGTAAATTCACTAAAGAGAACTTGAAGAAACATATTATGGATCATGCTAAGGAAAAAATAATTCTAAACGCATTCCTAGTTTCATTGGAGAAGGATGTGCCAATTCTCTGTCAGAACACCTCAGAATACAATGTAGTCATGTAAAGCTTACTACCTAGTAGAATTAAGATTATTAATCATAAGATGAATTTTGCATGGCATATCTTCAAGAGATCATGAAGCTCCCAATCAAATATCCACTTAGATCATAATATTTGTTAGTCTAATTTATGAGAGTTTTAAAGTATTTTTGTTTATTATATTTTTATATCATGAGAACTTTAAGTGTTGTAACTGACTCTAAAGTAGTCTAACAATCATGATGGGTAGTTACTAACTCATTCTATAAATGTTATAAAACTCTTATTATTAAGAACCTTTTTTTATAAACTTTTGAACTTTTGGATTTCTTATAGACTAGAGCTAGGAAGATGATACTTCTATATTTGTTGCTATAATATTGAGAATCCTTTAAGGCCACTACTGGAGCCATAATTTTACATGTATTATGTGTTATTTTAGACTATTGATCTTTAATAAGTTAATTTATGGATGTACTTTGTGAGATGTATTATTACTAGATCATGGACTCATATGTGGAAAAGATAGTCTCATTTTGCATGTTTATGTTTTGGTTTTATAGCCTTCATAAATGAGAACTTATTATACCAAATAACTAACTATTCTAGATTTCTTTAGTAGGTGAACCATTTATTGTTCT
Source organism: Pinus tabuliformis (assembly GCA_031772625.1). Classification (NCBI taxonomy): domain Eukaryota; kingdom Viridiplantae; phylum Streptophyta; class Pinopsida; order Pinales; family Pinaceae; genus Pinus; species Pinus tabuliformis. Next base: position 1,018,242,248 of record CM062819.1, on the reverse strand, counting down.
CCAAGATTTTCTTGATTGAGTATCTATGTGTTTATTCACTCATTTCTTCCTTATTCTTATCCATCTTTTAGCTATTAGTCAACTCATATTAGTTTCATTTTTCTTTTAGATAGTTGTATCTTAGAATTTCATTCCCTTGTTGTGAATATCATCCATATTTCGCAACACTTTAAAAAAATAAGCAAATTTACTAGACCAGAATTTGGATGGGTCTCTTACTCCAAATAATGTAAGGTCTAGTTGGGACATCATGCCAGAGAGATAACATTAATAATTATCGTTGAGTTATTTATCCTTGTCAACAAAATTGTAGGTTCTTTTATTCCTTATCAATTGATTGATTTATCATCTACTTAATCCTTGTTTCGAGGAATTTTTCTAGTGAAGAAAAATCACTTTGACTAAGTTGAATGATTGCATCCTCTAATACTTCTTGAATCAAATGTTCAATCTCACTCTTTTGTGCATATGCATACCAGTAAGGCCTAATGTTACATGGTACACTTCTAGGTTTCGAATGAATAGGATGGCCATTATTTTTAGTTGGTTGAAGACCCTTATGAATCTCTCAAAAAACCTTGGAATGATTTTTAATAACTTTTGAAAGATTTGCTAAAGTAGATGATATATTTGTTTAAAAATCTAATGAGTACAATTTTTCAATTAAACCATGGTGTACCTCTTTTACTACTTTTTTCATGCTAATATAGCTTACCACTTTAGAGGGTTTCCTTTGGATACCTATAATCTCAATTTCCCCACCTTCTGAGTAAAATCTCATGAAAATATATTGAAAATTAAGGGCCATTTTTCCCAATGATTATAACCATTTGACCCTTAATACAACATTACTGCCACCCATTTGGATTGAAGGCATGGGTCTATCCAATAAATACTCTCCCATATCCAACTTAATACTATGACACTTGAACAATTTATACTACCTCCATTTGCAATTATTACTTGAAATTATAGTGTTATAAATATAAGGCAATTAAGAAGTTTTGTAAATTTGTAATTAGTGAAGTTATGGGTAGTACTTAAATCAATCATTATTGTTATCTTTATTTTTGGTATATCCTTATATCTTGAAGGTTTTTGGAGCACTAATGTGGGCCAATGCATGATAAGATATTATTGAAGTAGTCTCTTCTATCTCTAGATCTTGTGAGAGTTTGAATCCTTAATCTTCTTCATCTTGATAATCTATGTAGAATATTTTATTCTAACCATGTTTATGCCCCTTACTATACTTATTGTCACAATTGAAACATAATCGCTTTATTCTTCTTTTATTCTCTTGTTGAGGTTTCGACTTTTTCGGTTTAAGAGAGAGAGCGTGATCATTTTCTCCATAGTTGTTAGTGACCACTTCTCTAGTAGCCATATTTGCACTTTCAACATTTCTTTCTAGATTGAAATCATGCACTATGGATTTAGGTTCAAAGAGATGCACATCATGCTAAATTATTTTCTTTAAAGTTCCTATAAGAGGTCTAACATATTATCCTTTAAAATATTTCTTTCCATGAGTCTCAACTTTTGGAATTTTTGAATGTGCTTTGTAATTGGACCTTTTTGGTTGAAGATTTACTAATTGAATAAAGAATGTGTTTCTCTTGATATTCCCATAATGTGTTATCAATTCCTCTATAGAAATGACCAATATGCAATCAAATCCTTTTTCCTTTCACAAATATGTTGATACCATACAAATTAATCTTGTTCTAAATACATGGATGCCATAGTTACCTTTTGTAAGGTTGTCACTTGGTGTGGATCAAAGTATTACTACATTTATAATATTCATGTTATAGGCTCATTACCATCAACCTTCCTCATATCGATCATTGAAATGAAGTAGTTCCCTAGAGAAAACTTGAACCATGATGATGTGGATATTGGATTGAATGTTCATGATTAAAAAAAAATCACTCAAATTGAGACAAAATACTCCCCATGTGTGATTGAGTTCAACACAATTATTCTGTTTATTTTCATAATTTCATGGGATCTCCATATCCCTTTTAGGAATCCTCTCTAACTAGAGCTTTTCCATGGAATTCATAGATTTTTTCATTTATTTCTTGATAGATTGTACTCCTTATTTTTCCTCCATCTTTTATTCCATATTTTTTACTAATCCTTGCATCTATGATAATTGACTTTCCAACTTCAATGTTTGGTATTGGACATCTTCTATTTCCCCATGAATCATAGATGAGATTTATAGAGGTTTAAGTGATGAAGTAACTTTTGAAGCACCCTTAGAAGCCATGTAAATACATAATAATGCTTCTCTTTTCCCACTTTATTAGAAATTTTGAATCGCCAAAAATAGATCTTTTAATCAAAATTTATCCTAATTATAAGTTATGTACTTTTTAAAACCCTAATATCTAGAGTATTCAGATGGATGACCTTTGTCTTCATATATCTTTGAAATTTAAATATTCTTGAACCTAGACTTTTAGACTATACTATTTTGATATGTCTTCTTTGTAAATTCATAGGTTTAACCAAAATTTGATGCGGCAAGTGAAAGTTATGGAATACTATACAAGTTCACTCTTAGGAAGAGACGAAAATCAATCACAAGCCTTGAATTTGACAAGGTGTATCTCCAAATCTATAGCCAACAAGAATCTTAAATTAATACTAGTTGCACTCCAAGATATTTCCTCAATCTCTTTAAAAGTTTATCACAAGTAGTGTTTCATTAAAAAAAATATAGTGAAAATTCTAAGATCAATCATTTGAAATTGATTTTAGGACCATTCATAAACCACAATTTCCATACAATGTATCTCTAAAAGTATAGTGAAACATAATTTAAAATTTTCATCATATGTACTTTGAGATCTCTCCTCAATCTTCTGAAATTTCACGATTTGAAGCTTCCAAAATATAGTTTGTAGCAAAAATTCCATAATGACTCATTTGAAGTAGCAAAATGTGAGGTTCGTATTCATTGATACCAAATATTATGAATTGTGCACCATAAAATGGTAAGAAGTCAAAGAATACAATTTACTTTGAGGGTAGAGCATATTTTACTAATAAAAATAAGATAATACAAAACATCATGATCCTAAAACTAGGCCTCCATCACACACAACCATACACACACACACACGAAACAAATGGTACAATTATAATGAATGGGTACAATGAAATGTTCTATCCTACATAACAATATAACAATATAAATGTAATAACTCAATATCTAGGGTTAACATGAAGCTTGTATAAGGCTTAGCATAATCATTATCCTCTTAGCACAAAAGGCTGATCTGTAGGTATCATAGCATTAAGAGCATTCCTCAACCTTGATTTCATCTTCTTATATTCAAGAATCTTGGAATGTTTATAGTTTCATTTCAATAATTTTGCACTTATCCTATTTATTATTGGATTTTGATTTGTATTTATGTATACAAACCTTAAAGTCACATACATAGTTAAAAAAAACTAAATAAAATTTATTAAAGTGAGTACAAATTAATAGTCATCTCTTAGGACATGTTAGTGAAAATGTAAATCTTAAAAATGCAATATATTAAATTCAAAAGATGATTTGAGGTAAAACTAATTCTTTTGAGGTAAAACTAATTTGAATACAATGTAAGAAAATGAAATATTTGAAATCATATATACTTATTTATGAATATTTTGTAAGATTATATGAAAATTGTATTTTTATCATAACAATTTATTATTTTTCTACCAAATATAAAAAATATCTTTATGCCATTAAATATTTATATTAAAGTGAATACAAATTAATAGTGATCTCTTAAGACTTGTTAATGAAAATGTAAATCTTAAAAAAACAATATATTAAATTCAAAAGATGATTTGAGGTATTCTCAAAACTAATTTGAATACAATGTAAGAAAATGAAATATTTGAAATCATAATATACTTATTTATGAATATTTTGTAAGATTATATGAAGATTTTATTTTTATCCTAACATATATTATTTTTCAGTCAAATATATATTTATGTCATTGAATATTTATATTATTATATATTTAAATGAATGAAATTTAGCAAAAATAAATTTATACAATTATAGAAAAATTAGAAAATAAATTTGACCCCGTAAATATTGAAAATAAAAAATTCAAAATCAGTATGGATGAGGCAATTATACACTATTATGTCACAAAAGGATGTTGCATGGGGAGATACTGCCTAGGTGACCGTACATTCTATTCACATAGTCATATCATATACCTTGTTTACATCGATATTGTTAGGTTTTTTGAGAGTTCAAATAATAACCATTCATTCTATTTAAGTGATTGCCTATCGACAAATCATATCATCTCCTTTGTCTCCAACAATAATATCCTTGCACTTTTTGAGAGCTGCGTCTTAATTTTCTTCATTTCACTTTTAGAGAGAGATACCACTTAACCATTTTCTTATAATTTTCTTCTTTGGCCTTACATACTCCACATGTGATAACAACCACTTAATTCTTCTGTGCGTCAAAAGCGGTATCTTTCATTTTTTAGTGACCCCTACGCTATATTTACAACTACGTGATTCCGACCCCTTTGTCATTTACCTTACATTCATTTGAAGGTAGGTAGAGAGAGCATTCTCTGCCGAGTGAAAAATACTTCTCAGAAATATTTATTGGTTAACGCAGCCTTTTATTTTCGCCAACAGAAATTTGTATGGATCTATTGTCATTACTATTAATATTAGACGTGTATTATATTATTTGAGTGTAAATCTATCAGCATAGGTTTATGTTTTATATATTTTTGGTTTAATGATTTTTTTTATAGGTTGGGATATAATTTTTTCTTTTTGTGTTTTATTGAGAATTTCAGGTTGGGCAAAGCCTAATCAACCAAATTACAATTCATGGGTTTACATGAGCTCCTCTTCTAGTTAAGGGATGATTGCCATTTTCAAAGCGCCTACGTTTATGTTGATCATTCCACTTTGTTGAGTGCAGCCTATGTTTGCCAATCTGTCCGCCTCCTTGTTTAAATCTCTGAGGATATGAAATGTTTGCACCGAGGAGAAGTCCTTCAGAATTCTGTTCACTCTTGAGAGTTGTTTATTTAACGGAGGGTCCTTTAACCATTTCTTGCTTATTAATGCCTTTATCAGCAATTCTGAGTCCCCAAAAATAATGATTTCTCTTTGGCTTTCTTTTCTGGCTAATTGGTAGGCTTTTAAGAGACCAAGAGCTTCTAACTGGTTGTTGGTTTTCGTTCCTAGTCCCCAACTGAAATCTTCTTTTTCTCCACTCGAATAGTAAATTACCCCCTCCTAATGTGCCTGGATTGCCTTTTGAAGTGCCGTCAAAGAAGATAGTGCACTTGCCGTGGGATTTCCACCTATGCTGAAATCTATCCTCGGGTTCTCGAATCTGCCATCTTTCCTTGTGGGTTGTCGAGTGATTGCTGAAGGTCTGGTGATGAATGAGAAACCATCCAGCCAGGCCCTTTCCTCTGTTCGAAGGGAGTTATCATCTTTTACTGAAGAATAATTCAGTGTTTCTAAAAGGAGTTTCTTTGCATGATCTGCCACTTTTTCTGCTGATATTTTATTTTGGTTGAAGATGATTTCGTTCCGGGCAAGCTAGAGCTTCCATCATACATATTTTGGAGCAGCAATCCATATCTTGTACCATAGAGATTTTCCAGCAATATTATGTGGGTAACTGGCTTTCCAAGTGGTGAACATTTCTGCAATCGTACAGTGAGCTGAGGATCTCACATTTAATCCAGTCAGAAAGATAGTCTAGGCCTTCTTGGCATACTCACAATTAATAAATAAATGATCTGTTGTTTCCAGAGCATTTTTGCATAGAACACATCGGTGGCGGCCTGCTATGTTCCTCTTGCATAGGTTTTCTTCGGTCAGGATATTGTTATGGAATAGAGTCCAAAAGAAAAAGTTGATCTTAGGAATGCTAGAGTTGTCCCATACCTGCTTCCATACTTCTTTCAGATAAGGCGAATTCTTTTTGCTTTGCATTTGTAGGTATCCTTGCCTTGCTGTGTACACACTCGTCTTCCCCCATCCCCAAGTATCTTCTTCATCTCTATGGATTGGAGCGAAGTTTGTAATAGCTTTTTTAAGAGCGTGTAAATGTGGGGTGAGTTGCGCTGGTGCCTTGGGGAAATTCCAGCGTTGCTATTCTCCTCTATTATCCCAACCAGCGATGTCTTCGATCTTATGGATTCCTTTTGACTGTAGCAATAATCTTATCTCTGCGATTTCATTATTTTCTTTGAGAGGAGGGTGTCCCATGACTCTGTCTTTCCATAACAGTGTGTTTTTGCCATTCCGAGGAATTTGTACAGGTGAGTTTTGAAGAATTCGATACCTTTGCTGCATAACTTCTAGGCTTGCATTCCTTTAGGGGCTTTCTCCGGAATGAAGGTTCTCATTTACTGTTGTTTGAAATATTTGTATTTTAATATCAAGCTAACAAGGTGACTAGGCTCATCAAGCAGTTGCCACAGTAATTTGCATCCCAGCACTACATTTGCAAGAAGAGGGTCTCGTATTTGGAGGCCACCTTCCTCCATAGGTCTTTTCATTGTTTCCCAATTTATTAGGTGAAATCTATTGTCATTTCCTCGCCCTCCATTCCACAGGAAATTTCGCATAAGGCTGGAGATCTGGTCTGAGAATTGCTTTGGAGCTAGCATTAAGGAGGCCTGGAACGTTGGCAGTGCCGAGAGTACCGATCTAATGAGTGTGAGTTTGCCTCCTGTGGTAAGCCAATAACCCCCCCATCCTGCGATCTTTTTCTTAAATTTGGAGATCACCTCTTCCCACAGTTGATTCCTGTTGGATCCCATTGTTATTGGGAGACCTAACTATTTAAATTTGTCCCAATCTGCGTGTCCATTTAAGCCCAGATTGCTAGCAATTCTGTTTATAATCTGCTGGTCTGTGTTCCACCCATAAACAACACTTTTCCTTTCACCGATTAACGCTCTAGAGATGCTGCAGAACTTTTTGAGTATGATTTTGAAGGAGTTCGCAATTTGTGGTGATGCGCCCCCAAGCAATAGTGAATCATCAGCAAACAACGCGTGATTCATTGGGTCGATTTCTTTCACAATCCTGATTCCATGGAGGTTACCATTTTGTTTTTCCAAAGTTAATTTTCTGCTCAGAGAGTCTGCCATCGGTATGTAAAGAAATGGTGACAAGGGGCAGCCCTACCTCAGTCCCCTGGTGGCTAAGAAGAAGTCTGTTGGTATGCCGTTTACCATTGGGGCTATCCAGATCTTTTCTAGACATGCTTTGATTAGATTTATAAACGCTTGATTGAATCCAAAGGCTGAAAGGACCCTGTACAAAAAGGAGCGATTAACTCTATCAAAAGCATTACACATATCCAGTTTTATAAGTATACCTTGTTCTTTGCATGAATGGATTGAGTGCAAAGCTTCTTGGACTTGAATAACATTATCCAGAATGTGTCTTCCTTTCACAAATCCCCCCTTTGCAAGAGAGGCTTGATTCTGCTCGCCAAAAGTTTGGACACTATCTTGTAGGACGCATTGCACAATGATATCGGCCTGTACCTGTCGAAAGATCTTGGATTTGTCTCCTTAGGAATTAAGGCAAGAAAGGTAGAGTTGATTCCACCCCCGATCCTTGCCTTTCTCATGAATCCACGTATCATTCTGAAGAGGTCTGGTTTGACTAATGCCCAACAGATTCTGTAGAAATGGATTGTAAATCCATCAGGTCCTGGCGCTTTGTCAGGCTCCATAGACCACACAATGTTGGATACTTCTTTTTCCATTACTGATCTCATGAGGTTTTCATTATCCTAAGTACTGATTAGCTTTGGGATGTTAGCGAGGAACTCTAGTGTATCTTCCTCACTCCCCTCTTTTTCTGCTGTAAGTAGAGTTTGGAAGTGATTCACAGCAGCTTCCTTGATTTGGGTGAATCCTTTGCATACCTGTCCATTAGATAAGGTGATTTCTGCTATATGGTTTCGGCTGAGTCGAGCCCTATACTGTTTATGAAAATATGTGGTATTTCTGTCCCCAGCTTTAAGCCACAGGCTGCGAGACTTTAGGCGCCAGTACTCTTCCTCGCTTCTGAAAGAACAATATGTTTTCCTTTGTGCAATTTTTTCTTGGTCTAAGTCCGTGGAATGGATGTCTTTCTCTTCCAAATCAAATTGTATTTCTTCCAGCTGTGCAGGTTGGGATATAATTTTAATTAGAAATTATAGTTATAATTTTATTTTAATTAGTGTGTTAGCTAGTATAATTATATTAATTAAATGGTTGGTAAATATTGATAGATTTTAAATATCAAAGTATACATTTTATCATACATTTCAAATTGTCAAAATTAAAAAATTAACTAAATTATAATTTTATTTTAAATTATTATCATTTATAAAAAATAATTAATATATAAGTTAAATATATACATTTATAAAAACATGGAACAAGATTCTTATTTATTAGATTTACCTCATTTTAACATGGAGATTCTTAACTGTGTTATAATATCATGGCTTATGAATACCACATGTCCAGAAAATTATATTCATATACCATTTCTTAAATTAATTAATTTAATTAAAAGAAAAAAACAGTATAACTATTTTAGAGATAAATCTCAACCTTTAATTTCTGTATATAGTTAAAAATATTCTAAAATATTCTATAAACATTAAATCTCTACTATCTATTTAATAATTATTAATCATTATATTAAAAAAACTCTATTTTAAAATATGCATATTTATCAACATAATTAATTTAATATTATATAATAAAATTAAGTAATGTTATATAATGAAATTAAATTAGTTTTTAAAAATAAAATTTGAATAAAAATACATTGTATTAATAATGTTTCTTTTATACATATTTATTAATTTTTTTATCTAAATTCATTAAATATATATTTTTAATCTCCCAATACAATTAATACTCTAAATATTATTATATATATATATAATAATAATAATAATAATAACTTAAATTTCCATTTCAAAACTTTATACAGAAACATGCTTCGCCACCTCCATACTATTAAAACAAAAATAATGCATCTCACAATTGCCACCATAACTATTGTCTTTTTCTTGTCTTTTTCTCATAAGAGCTTCGTCTATAGCTATCACAGCATTAGTACTCAACCTTGATTCCTTCCTCTTATATATGAATCTTGGAATATCTATAATTGCATTCCAATAATCGTGCACTTATTTGTTTCGTTATTACGTTTTCCATTCCAATAATTTTGCATTTATGTTTTTGATTTAGATTGGTGTGTAAAAATAAATTAAATGAAATTTATTAAACTAAATATAAATTAACGGGTATTTTTTATGATATTTTTAATATTAAGGTAAAGTTTATATATATATATATATATAAAAAGTTGTATAAAGTTTGAGATTTTTAATTTAATTAAACAACATTTTTTCCAATTAATGTGTAGATAATAAAATAATGAAAAGCTATAAAATATAAAAAAATAATTTTCAATGATTTTGAATAAATAATAAAATATACAAAATATAAATTTTATTTTTAAGTGTGAAAATTCGTCTAGATACAAAGAGAAAAATGACATTATTTTGCAAAAAGTACAAAGTCTAAAGACAATAACAAAGAATTGTTTTAAGATAGCGTGCTCCCATAGAATTGAAAAATCCCCAACACAAAAATTTGAGGGGAGGAGACTCTGAATCCCAAAGTATAAGGTCCTCGAGTTTAGCCGGGCGTGGGCAGGCGTGCGGGCAAGCGCACACGGCGGGCGCTTGGTGCACGGGCAGGCGTGCGGTGAACGGGTGGCGCGAGGGTGCACGGGCGAGCGCGCGCACACGGAGATGCGATGAACATACGAGTTGCGTGCGACGATAAGATGGAGCGATGGGAGACTTATACCCGATGAGCGTGGAGAGTTTGGATGGAGGCCGACTTGTAGTTGTGGGCTGGTCGACATACACATGGGCGTTCGTAGGGGTGTGCAACCATGGATTTGGGGGTCGGATGGGTGAGCCACCACCCATGATGGAACGCATATATATTACATGCCTTGGAGCTTCATTTGAGACATTCGAACAAGGACAAGCACTTCGCACAAGAGCTCAAGAGTAAAGACAAGTGCGCAGATTTAGAAGGACATGCACACTTCTTGAAGGCGTTCACTTGGTGACACTTGGAGTTGGTCAAAGGTTGGGCAAGGTGTGCCCGGGGTTGTTCTAGAGTGCAGATTTGTGCCGGGATTGACGAGGGTGTCTTGGTGGCTCGGGTGAGCACCCGCCCATCGTGCAAGGTGTGCACAAAGGTTGTAAAAGGCAGGTTTGCCTCTGATTGTAAAATTGGTTAAGTATGAGACTTGGTCTTGCCAAGACATACTTGTGAATTGATATTCTTAATATATTATCGGGCAGACTCATTGTTCAGGGAGTTGCCCCTCCCTTTATACTGTGCAATTGTTGTTCTCTTTTATAATTGCTGATGATAATGAATGAGTATGGGTGTTCATTAGTATAAAGGATAAACATAATATTACTTGGTTGCGAAACACAATTTAAGTGAGGAAAAGTGAATTAGGCGTAGTCCATGAACATTAGTATTGGTGAAAAGAAAGTGTTCGGTGGTGCCGCACCTCGCTATAAGCGGTTGGAAGACTATCGCAGGTGTAGGGGCGTGACAGGTGGTATCAGAGTTCGTGAACAGGTTCAGGTGTTGAAGCATTGAAGCTGATACACACCTTGACAGGTGGTATTAGAGCAGCTGATTCAGGGTATTGAAGGTGGAAGCTGCTACACACCTTCACCAAAGTGAAGGTGGTATCAGAGCAGGGTTGCTCGTGACGAAGTGCAGACATTAAAGCTGATTCAGGTGATTGAGCAAGGTTGCTCATGACAGGTACTTGTAGGTGAAGGAAGTTGTTTCACATACAAGTGGAACAAGAGTTGGTTCATGATTGCAGGGACTTGGTGAAGATGGAAATGGCTGGAAAAGCAGAGATGGTGGATGAACCTACGATAGGTGAGTCTAGCCATAATGCGGTTGAAGCTTTCCGGTACAAAGTGTTGGAACAGATGAGTCGATGGAGTTCTGACTGGGTTTCGATGAAGGCTGAGAACATGAAGGTTCGGGAGAGCTATTCAGAACTAAGAAGGGAACTTGAAGAACTCAAGAGCTAATGCGAAAGTATGACAGATGTTGAACTCAAGGAACTTGATGAAGAGATCCAACGGAGTGATCTTGATCTTCAAGAGCTCTTTGATGAAGGAGCCTAGTTGAGGAAGGAAAGTGCTAGGGTGGAAGCAGAAATCAAGCAAATTGAGGAAGAGATAAAGAAGAAGCTTCTTGGTAAGAAGGTTGTTGTGATCGAGCAGGAAGAGCTCGACTACATTGACAGGTTGGGAACTCACTACCGAGACAATCCAGAGGATATTCAGAAGTTTAGTTCTATGAACTTGGTCAGTGGACACTTGGTTGGTGCACTTGAGCAAGATGCGATGAAGGGAAAGCATGAAGGGAGTCAAGCTGGACCAGGATCGAGTTGCTTAGAAGAGCCAAGCAGGGAGGTGAAGTACCTTAGAAGGAGAGTCAATATGGAACATGAGCCAATTGACACTTCTGAGGCCGAATTCTTGAAGAAGGTTGCTGACGTAAGGTGCAGAACAAAGCCAACAGAGGAAGGTGATTCCTTGAAGCTAAGTTTTGTGCAGGTAACCGTGAAGGGCAAGAGATTTGCAGCTTTGGTGGATACGAGGGCTACTCATAGCTTCTTAAGCAGGAAGGCAGCAAAGTCTTTTGGGAAGAAAGCAAAGATGGAGAGGGAATGGAGTGCTTTCAAAGCAGTCAACTCTACCATTAGAGTTGTTGATGGTGTGTTGAAGGACACTCAGGTGAAAGTAGGATCGTGGTTTGGAAAGTTGGACTTGAGGGTTGTGGACATGGATGATCATTCTATGGTGTTGGGGCTAGACTTTATGGAGCTTGCACAAGCCATACCAATGGTGGACCGGGACATTCTCTTGATCACAGCTGAAGGAAGAACCATGATGGTACCGATGAATAGGAGGAGTTGCCTGGGGTATAGACCAAGGATGACTTCTATGGTTTTGTATCCCAAAGATCCTAATGTGAAGCATGAGGATGTGGAGCAAAGAGGACTTGGGAGCATGACTCAAAAAACGAAGGAAAGGAAGTTGACTGACTTCGTTGCAAGGGCTAGAAAGAAGGATGATGGAAGTGAGAAGACAACCTCACGAACATGGAGACACTTATTGGGAGCATCTTCTACTAATGATCTTCACAATGGAGTTGCAAATGAAGGGAGTCCAAGTACTACTTCAAAGGCAGTGGTTGATGAGGATTATGGAGGTAGAGATCCTGCCGGGATAGTGGATTTTTGCAGGAATGCTATGGGCATATATTATTTTCAGTTGACAAAGGAAAAGCTAGGAGAGCTTGGATGTACATGTGAAGAGATTGAGGATGTGCATAGATACTTGAGGACACAACATCAATCTGACACATGGGTGGATGAGAGTCAGGGAGGAAACTTCCTGGCCATCCTTTCTCTATAGACAACCTTGGAGAAGGGTTGGTGTGGAGGCCTTGGTAGGAAGGAACCACACCAACTTATACAAGGGGCCTTGAAGGAGGCTTCTTTACGATAGATGCAGACTTGGGTACAGATGACCAAATGTTGGGATGGGGTCTACATGGGTTGGAAATCATGGACAACTAGAGTCATGGACATCAGGTTGGAGATATGGAGCATGACAGTTGTGCAGGGACATGAAGCAGGTGCATGTGTAGAGGTGTCATTCATGGACATTCTATGGGGAGTGCCGAAGCAAAGGATGTTGTGCAGGTACTGTTATGGAGATGTATGAGCTAGTGGAGAGGTTGTACACTCTTGTGCAACAAGACCATGGCTCGAACATGTTGCAGATGAGATGGAGTTTCCATGGACCTGAACATGGATTGACAGATTCTTGATGAGTCCTAGATGTAGCAGAAGTCAGGAAGACTTGTGGTGGCATAAGGATGTGCATTCTTATGATTTGGGCGTATGGTTGGACTAATCACCCAACTAGTTCGAGTCATGAGGGGTACCAATGTGCAGAGATATGTTAGCATTAGTCGATACATGGTAACACATGATACAAATGTGTTGGCATCTGATGAGAGACTACATGGGGAAGGACACATGATGAGGTCGACACGAGATGTTGCAGTGGGGATTCTGGCAGAGAGGTCGATGATCATGGATCGAGATGATATCTGATGATGGAGGACATACTGTTGAGGTGTATACCTTGGTATGAAGTACTTGGTGGCAGTTGGTCACTAAGATGATACATGATGGAGATGGAGTTCTACATATATTACAGGGATGTTTTCCTTATGTGGAGGAATTGACATCATGGATAGTAATGATCTTGGTGGATGGCTACCCTGATGATATGTTGTCGAGGACGACAACGATTTCAGGTGGAGGAGGATGTAAGGTCCTCGAGTTTAGCCGGGCGTGGGCGGGCGCGCGGGCGAGTGCACACGGCGGGCACGCGGGCGGGCGAGCGGGTGAGCACACACGGCGGGCGCACACGGCGGGCGTTTGGTGCACAGGCGAGCACGCGGTGAACGGGCGGGCGCGCGGGTGCACGGGCGGGCGCGCACACACGGAGATGCAACGAACATACGAGTTGTGTGCGATGATAAGATGGAGCGATGGGAGACTTATATTCGATGAGCGTGGAGAGTTTGGATGGAGGCCGACTTGTAATTGTGGGCTGGCCAACATACACATGGGCGTTCGTAGGGGTGTGCAACCATGGATTTGGGGGTCGGCTGGGTGAGCCACCACCCATGATGGAACGCATATATATTACATGCGTTGGAGCTTCATTTGAAACATTCGAACAAGGACAAGCACTTCGCACAAGAGCTCAAGAGTAAAGACAAGTGCGCAGATTTAGAAGGACATGCGCATAGCTCATGCGCACTTCTTGAAGGCGTTCACTTGGTGACACTTGGAGTTGGTCGAAGGTTGGGCAAGGTGTGCCCGGGGTTGTTCTAGAGTGCAGATTTGTGCCGGGATTGACGAGGGTGTCTTGGTGGCTCGGGTGAGCACCCGCCCATCGTGCAAGGTGTGCACAAAGGTTGTAAAGGCAGGTTTTCCTCTGATTGTAAAATTGGTTAAGCATGAGACTTGGTCTTGCCAAGACATACTTGTGAATTGATATTCTTAATATATTATCGGGCAGAATCATTGTTCAGGGAGTTGCCCCTCCCTTTATACTGTGCAATTTTTGTTCTCTTTTATAATTGGTGATGCTAATGAATGAGTATGGGTGTTCATTAGTATAAAGGATAAACATAATATTACTTGGTTGTGAAACACAATCTAAGTGAGGAAAAGTGAATTAGGCATACCATGAACATTAGTATTGGTGAAGAGAAAGTGTTCGGTGGTGCCGCACCTCGCTATAAGCGGTTGGAAGACTACCGCCGGTGTAGGGGCGTGACACAAAGGGTCTCTCACATGGACACCAAGAATAAAATAGTACAATTTCAATGTTGGTGAGAAAGGCCACCATATCAATGTGCATGTAACATACCCAATCCCTTGGGTACCGCTAGGGAGATGGGATCTATAAAAAGATTGTTGTCTTAGTCATCATTTCACCACGTGATAACAAGTTTCAATAGTGCATCCAACTGTGTATCACAATATCAAAGAACTTGATATCTATGATAAGAGTTTCTCACAAGAACCCTATTGTTTCCTAGAGACAGTTCTCGATTGAATAAAACCAGTGCCCATGACATCTACGAAATTGAATGAAACTTTAAAAATACTAGTTGGACAAAGAGACAGATCATAGGAGATGAAATGATTGTTCTAATGCCTATATGAGCTCTTGTATATTTTTAAATGTTACTAAATTCCTAAATGGTGAAAATCACTATTATGTTCATGATTAGTATGTCGTCTTATATGTCATGACTTTGATAAAAAAAAACTAGATTATGCTTTCCAATGTCCCATTCATGGTTGATATGATACACAATGTGTTTATGCTCATTCATTTTGATTGCCATGGTTGTGGAATGCAATAGCTTATTGGATCACCTAGCATATATTGTTTATTGGAGGATTTGCAATTCCTCAAGTATTGTTATCAGATTACTATGTTTGCACTCTGTCAAATTAATAAATGCATGCCTATAGGAATGCCTAACTTGTCAACAATAAGTCAACTAAATTGGAGTGACTTGTGTATTATCATCTTGCACAATATATCCATTGTGTATGTTTTGATATTGGGAATATTGCTTCTTTTTTTTTTACTTTCGAAATTGATGCATTATAAGTGCTAATGAGTATTGCACCTTGTTCTGTTCATACTTAGAGATTTGAACTTTGAGGGTCTCGAGCCCATGCAACATAGACCCCTGGAATTTGGAATTCTTACCCTTTCTCTTACAACTTGGAGAGATATATGAAAAAGAGGAGACCAACCACTACCATTGTCATTTTTTTAAACCTTGAATTCCTATAGACAATAGGTGAATCAAGAAAAGGAATACTCACGTCTATTAATGTTGAGATATATGTATCATTCCAAGTTGGTCTATCAGATTACTTCGTTGAAGTGTTGTAAACGTCTGTGAATGTGGCCAATGAGAATGCAAACTAATCCAATTATGTAACCCAACCCAGTGGAACCTCACATAAAGGCCTTGGAATAAAAAAAAAAGTTCCCATGCGAAGGGCCCCACCTCAAGCTAGTGGTTTTTCCCCGCACTTTAAGCAGGTTATAATTCCTTTAAAATGGGAAAAAATTACTTTGATTGGCACGTGTGCATAGAGAGTGGTATCACCTTTTCGTTGGTGAAGTTTGAGTTAAACAACGTGTAAGTTAGCCAAGAAAAAACTATGAGATTCATTATATCAAGTGACTTTGCACACAGTATAATGGATTGATGTCATCGAACCCTAGACCTCAAATTTTGACATTTTCCAATTGAAGTTGGAGTAGAGGGAACATTGACAACTCAATGTAAGATGATTTGGATTGGGTGACATGGTTTGGGGTAATGTGGCTTGGTAACATGGATTGGTGATTTGGCTTGGTGAACTGCAATGGTGATGTGGCTTGGGGTGACATGGCTAGGCATGGACCCTATAGGGCTCACATGTCTCCTGGCCATCGAGATTTTCAAAAGGATTAAGTGAAGGGAAGCCTCGACGTGGACGATTGAGATCAATTAAGGGGGCCTCCCGTGGTGAATTTCTAATGAGCAAGGGGGTGTAGTTGGGATTAGTGCCAAAATTCCCATCTTCGATCAACTACCAAGATTAATCGAGCCCCCCTACCCCCCACTTTCCTAGACTTGAAACCACTTTTGGGGGCTTTTCATTACAAGTTGTTTCGGTCGAGGATGAAACATAACATATGTTCACACATCAAAAGTGAGTGGGACTAGGGTAGAACCCTGGTTATGGAACTCTAGCATCAGGTCATTAGACCTCAAGGAGAGCCGCAAGAGTCAAATTGTGGAGGGACCTGATGCTAGTGGGACCATATCAATGCTTGGCCACTAGCCCCAAAGAGCTCAAGTGTGAGGAGGTAAGGAAACCCTTGATGCTAAGACATTGAGATGGCATGGATCGATGGGTTCCACCTCAAGTCTCAGACCTCAGATCTCGACATTTTCCAATTAAATTTAAAGCAGAGGGAGGCAAGGAACCCTTGACGTTGAGACCTTGAGATTACATGGACTAGTGGGCTCCAAATCAAGTCTCAGACCTTGGACCTCAAAAGTTTTCAGTTGAAGTTAGAGTAGAGGGAGGTGAATAAACCCTGACGCCAAGATGCCGAGATGACATGGAATAGTGGGCCCCACCTTGGACATGCAGTACAATGGAAATAAGTAAAAATCTCATGGCATGGTCCACATATGATGTGGTAGTGCCATGTGAGTAGGGAGAAGGCCACGTGCGTGCCACATGGTGTCCTTATGATGACATTGCCTCACATTATAGGTCAAAACTTCTAACAGGAAATTTTTTTGATTTGAAACTCAGATTGAGGTAAATTTTATATTATTGGAAAGGTCTCAATGAATTGGTCTTAATGGTGGTGTCAAAATTAAATTTTGCAGACTTGAAAAAATAAAGCTTTTTCTAATTCCATCTCCATAACATAACTTGGAGATAAAGTCAAACAAGAAATACCTTCCTCAGTTAGAGAATCATCAAATGAGTTTCTAGGGGGTTAGAGGTGGCTACAAAATAGTATCATAGTGAAGTTTCAACACCAACCTGAAGAGGCTCACACACAAGCGTGCAAAATTGAATATGACAGTTTAATTACTGTATATGTTGATTTTTGGTTTATAGTTGACATGGTTGCTAATGTTCAGAGAATGTTGATATGTATTTCTCTCTAGAATATGTAGCTGACATGGGTTTTGGTGTTTTGAAAAAATGCAAATCAACATGCATTGTGTTGACAGAAGAAGGTGATAAATTACTATATTCATGTTCATTTAACTTACAGTATGTTTGTGTATGAAAACACATAAAATGATACAAATTCTAGTAAGAAATAGAGGAATGAGCAACCAAATGGTAAAATATTATACAAATAGTGTAACACACCACCCTGAACCCCAGAACCCAACCAAAGTTAGAAGGAGGTGGTCACCATGTAGACCCAACTCCCAAGGTATAGTTATGGGAATGAAATCTATTTTTTCTTTACTTTTTCCAACATTCTCAAAAATTCAAATGGAAAAAATCATTGCATTCATCCTGTCGATACAATTACAATGATATAAATTTCATCCCAATCCAATTTACTTATCAAAAGTTATGGCCCTTTAACAATAATTCATTTTAACCTTTACCACATCACATGACCTCCATGTGGTAGGTGACATGTTTGCACCCCACCATGGACAAGCCCACGTGGCACCTAACACACATGCGTTGCCATCGTGGTAGGCACTTATCCTAAGGAAAGTCAAGGTCGGTCCCCTTCCAAATTGCAACACATATTGGTTTTTTGTTCAAGGCCTGACCTGTGACTCATGACATCAAACTAATTGGTCAACCTGCCATAGGTTAGGGTGAAGGCCATCAGAGGTTAGGCCTTTAGGCGAACCTCCTGACCTCTGATCCAGCTGACCTGTTAACACAAAATTTGAATTTTTAACTTAAATTTTCCTTATTTCTAGCATGTTGACAGTGTTGTGATTCTTCTAACCTTTCAATCTTTTCAAGCACTTCTCACAGCACTTGATGGCCAATAAATTCATAAAAAATTTATAAACAAACTTAGGAAACTCAAACAATGAATGATAAGCATGAAACCAAATCCATATCTTTCAAGTGCATTTCTTTCCAAAGGTTCAAAGAGATGGAACAACTCATTAATAGAGAAAAACGCATGGCCTCTTTGGATCAACAACCCTCTCAACTGAGAAATTAGATAATTAAGGTCCAACATCAACACTTTACAAGGGATTATAAATTATTTCAAATAAATTATTATAATAAAAAATTCAAACATGCAATCAAAATATATTATAAATTGTTCCACAATATCACTTAACATTACTGAGAAATCACTTCAACTAGTGCAACTCAGCACCATCATAGTCAAATAATCTCTACATCCAAGATGTTAGTGTAGGACAATTCATCTCATGAAATCATTCATTCACATCCTAATGTGGTTTCACTAAGAAATTTACACACATAAACATGCACAGTGATGGTAAGAGCTCCCAAGAAAACAAGAAGTATGTCATTATAATTATGAAAGGATCTTCATGTTGATTATTGTAAAATGGTAACCAACACACACACATTATTGAAATATAATCTTGGTTGAGAATCATAAATAATCAATTTCTCAATTCATAACTCATCATTTGTCCCAACACCTTTCAAAACCCATTCACAACATATCAATGAGCTCATATAAGAAAGAAAATTTAAACTAAACCTCATGCCATGATATCATCAATTTAGATTAGAAATACAAGCATATATTAATTATCATTGGAAATACTAATAATACTTCTCTTGAATGCTAATGGGTAATAGATTCTAGGAAAATGACTCTCCACCCAACCATAGACAACTATAGCCAAATTCTCACTTTCAGATGTCACCCCTGAGATGAATTCTAGAGACTAAGGGATATTTCATCAGGGATTAAACAAAACTACAAGTTGAATCAGGGACTCTATAGATTCTTCCATCTCCACCCCAAAAATAAGTTGTATTGAACAAATTGCACAGGGAGTCTAGAGACCCATTATCTCCACCCTTCATAATTCCATACTGTGGTTCCACCCCAAATTGGGGAATCTAGAACCCAACAAGCCTCCAAAAATACTCAAGAATTTTTCCAAGAATAATTCCTCCATCCCAACCCTTAAGGATTTCTAGGAAACACAATCTCCACACTTGATCTAGGTCAATATTGGTGGCAATCCACCTATTCCACCTAGACCTCTAGTCGGTTTCATCTATTTCATTGTTTATCTCAACATTTACTATTTTTAGCAGATTTTCAGGTCCTAAACTTCCAAAGCAGTTTTGACCCCCTAAATGACATTTGTTTTAGGTTTGTAATAGGCCCATGAAATATATATCCTGTAGTACTCAGAGAGACATTTCCAACAAGGTATCATACATACCAAATGGAGATAATATGACCAAGTTACGACCTTGAGAAGTTGGATGCATGTTGTAGTACTCAACAACCTGCCAATTAATTTTTTATTTTAGTCATATAATAAAACCATGAGGACCCTTTTTGGATTGTATGTAGGCTTGGACTGTGTTTACTTCATTTCAATTCTAATGTGCCTTTTATTTATATTTGTATTATTTTTATAGTTTTCCTAAGTTTGATTAAGTTTGTTTGTTAATAAAATTTGTAAATAAGTTTTTGTCATTAACATCTTAGATTAATAAAACATAGCCCTCGAGACCAAGAAGTGTGCATAAGCTTTAGGCCTTAATCATTAAACAAGTTGTTATTGTATATCGGAGATATCAGAGCTTTGAAATCATAGGAACCCTTTTAGAATTCCTCGATGTCAAAACCCAAGAACATAATAATGTGGAAAACCCTTTTTATAATACTTCAGAGTGTTAATTCAAACATATCATACAACGAAAGTTTGACCATTATAAAAGTGGTTGTAGTTTATTGGATGGAATACCCACATATCTTGTAACCTTCCTCTGCTCCCTTATATCAGAGAATTCCCTATCAGAGCTTTTTTATGTGTCATCACTCAAAACCTCTGATCTCCAATATGCAATTTTCTATTGCCCTATGATCAATGATATTTCGATGCACCTCCGACTTATGATAACCATTAACCTCTGATCTTTGATTTGCGATATCATATAGATTTTGACCTCCGACAGGATATTCACTCTGATATCTAGATCATATATGTGTTTTAACGTTGATTAATAATAATTTCACATCTGCCTTTCTAATCATAACTTTTGAATGAAACCTCAGATATCACATGGTTGAAATAAAGCTCTGATATAATGGATCTGATATAGTTATTAAAACAAATTCATTATGGTTTTGCATCTGCTCTATATCAGAGCTAGCCAATGTCACAAATATTTTGTGTTGTCTCATTTCAAGAGTTGCGATGAGCTTTTCTTCGATCCCACCTGGTTCTTACCACTTGTCACTTCCATATGGGGCTGTTGTTTTAATAATTAAAAAACCTATTGTCAATGGTTTTGCAGGAAGTTTGTTTTTTTTTGTTTTCGATTTCGTTTTAGGTTAAGTTTAATAATAGAAATAATAAGATCTATTTTGCTGAAATATGGATGAACGTAGGGTCGATAAGGAGGAAGTAACAGTTCGATCCAGGATTTCCAAACACTCCCTGCCACGTGTCACTCCTACTTTGGGAAATGGTTGGGCTGAATCAAATAGATCATTCGATCAACAACCACTCAATCATGTGTCGAGATCCAAATAAAAATAGATAAAGGAAATTAAAGAAAAAACGAAGACTAATACCGTGAAGAGTGTGATCTTGTCGGGCAATCTGCTCAGTGGTTATCAACAGAAAATAAATCGAACTCAACAACAAGCTAAATGGAACACTTTATCAAATAGAGGTGATCTACATTTTGCATGTGATTCAACAAGAAGTAGACACCTAATTTAATTTATTTTATTATTATCTGAGTTGTTGAGAGATACATGGAGTTGTTGTTATCTTCACGGTTTCACCTTAAGCTCTACATAAATACAATCTCTGTTATGAAACCAGCTCAAGAAAAGATAGAAAAGATAGATCAACGCCTTAGAATTCAGCCTCTTCGAGGGGGAAACCTCCTTTACATTACATAAATGAACAATTCTTGGATGATACAAATGAAAAGACCTCTTTTCTATATATAGGAGTCTAAGGGGTCATAACATAATTAGAGCCGACATAACAATAATAATGTAAGGGCACAATAATAACAATAGTGGGCTTCTATGGGGCACAATAGTAAAAATATGGGCACTACATGGGTACATCAATATAATAAGTGGGTTAATAACAATAAGGGGTTACACTAGTAGTATAGAGGCCTAACATGCCCCTCTCCTTCAAAAAGCGTTGTCCTCAACGCTTGAGTAGTTCTTGACGCTTCTGTATAAAATTCTTGTCCTCCCATTTGGAATATTCAACGGGTAAGTTCTTCCACTTGATGAGATACTCTGGAATTGATAGATTTCGTAGTTGTCGGGTTCTTGTTTCTGTGACTGCTCCAGGTTCCAATATGATTTTTCCTTCCTCTTTAATTTCTGGCAATATTGTTTGAATTGGTATCTTTTGCAACTTTTGAATAAGTGGCCATACTTATTCGTCCTTCTTCCATTCATCCCTTGCTTCGTTTATCCAATCTGGATGGATAATATAAATAGCACAAAACAATGCTTCCACATCCCCATCCTTGAAGAGTCTTCCCATTCGATAAGGTCACCATTTTTTAAGTGCATGTTGTTTCGTTTGATTTTGCACCGAAGTGGCGTTATCCTTTAAAAGTTGGAGAACTTGTTGTTGATGCTCGATGTGATCTTTCACTGCTTGAACCTTTTTCTTCTTGATATGTCCTTGTATCTCTAGAGTTTGAGGAGTGGTAATTTCTTCCAATCCTTTACAAGATATGGTCGGATTTATTTCTTGATGCTCGATGTGATCTTTCACTTCTTGAACATTTTTCTTCTTTATATGTCCTTCTATCTTGATAGTTTGAGGAGTGGTAATTTCGAACAATGAATTACAAGATATGGTTGGATTCATTTCTTCTTTCTCAATGTGATCTTTCACTTCTTGCACCTTTTTCTTCTTGATATGTCCTTCTATCTTGAGAGTTTGAGGAGTGGTAATTCTTGCCAATGCTTTACAAGATATGGTCTGATTCATTTGTTCTTTCTCTGGGGTGGGGTCCTGGCGTATATCTTCTTCTTTTGTTGTTTCTTGATCATTTTCTTCCTCCCCTTCATATTCTATGTAAAATAATTTCTTCTCAACACACTTGTGACCTTTAGTGCATTTGCTATCACAATTGTAACAAAGCCCTTTTTCTCTTTTTTCTTCCAATTATTGTGGTGTAACCCTTGTAGGTTGTGGAAGGCTAGGAGAAACAACACTTTCATCTTTATAGTTGTGAGGGCTACACTTCCTGGTTTCCATAATTTTGCTTTCCACTATGTCAGAAAGCCCTTTTACTCTTTCCAATTGTTGTGGTGTTGTTCTAGAGAAGGTGTTGCTCTTTGTATCCTCATAATGTGCTATCATTTCCTTCGTGAAAATTGACCACGTAACAAGTTGTTTACGAGAACAAAGCTCTTTGTACCATAAAAATTGATCTGGTTCTAAATATGAAGATGTAATACATACCTTTTGTAACAGTTGTACACCATGTATATCAAAATATTGCTCCATCTGAAGTATCCAATTTACTGGATCCTTGCCATCAAACTTCCTCATCTTGCTTTTTCTTGATTTTAGGAGCTCTACCTTGAAACGACTGTAACTTTGTACTTTCATATCTTTAAGTTCTCAAATTGTGACCTGTAGTAGCCCTCCGTGTCCTCTTTCCAATGCCACTAGTCTGATCCAAATTGGATTCTCCAAGAAAGAGTTATGTACAATCTCCCAAGATGACCTGATTATAGACTAGTTCAGTAGAGCGAACTTGTATGACATGCCACGAGTCACTGTTTCAACCTTTGGATCTGAAAAATGCATACAACAAACTAAAGTCCGTACTCTTTCTGTACCTTCTTACGAAATTTCAATCCGATCCATAGAGAGAAAGTTATGACTATTTTCCCCAGGTCACCTGTTTTGAATGTAATTCAGGAGTCTGCAAAAAGACCAACTTCCTCAGATCATATCTCCGCAAATATCGCGCAAAAAGCTCTGAAATTCGGACTCAAGGTTTAGCGCGATTTCTTCTCAAATGGGTTTTTTTGCGACTTCTGAAACGTCACAGAAAAAAAGTTATAGCGAAAATGCCACGATGACCTGTTTGGAGCAGCGAAACCCTAGAATCCAAAGCTCTGATACCAAATGTTATGAAACCAGCTCAAGGAAAGATAGAAAAGATAGATCAATGCCTTAGAATTCAGCCTCTTCGAGGGGGCAACCTCCTTTACATTACATAAATGAACAATTCTTGGATGATACAAATGAAAAGACCTCCTTTCTATATATAGGAGCCTAAGGGGTCATAACATAATCAGAGCCGACATAACAATAATAATGTAAGGGCACAATAATAACAATAGTGGGCTTCTATGGGGCACAATAGTAACAATATGGGCACTACATGGGTACATCAATATAATAAGTGGGTTAATAACAATAAGGGGTTACACTAGTAGTATAGGGGCCTAACAATCTCCTTGACAGGAACCAGAAATTTGAATCTAAAGGAAAAGAGGCAGAGTAATGCTCGGGTTTACAACCTATTTGTAAGGAGGGAGTTTGTGATTCAATTACACTATTGTAGTGAGAGCTAATCCATCTTTGCAGGTAGGGAATCGATTTTAGAGACACTAGATGACTTACACTACTATAAATCTATTTTTTTTTGTAACTTGATTCATATTTATAATAATATTTACTTTTGTAATTGGTTGCATAACACTACTTCTTTCTCTATTATTGGAAGTAAATTCTTGACTTTTCAAATATCATTTCTGGTGTATGAGTATGTATGTGGCTTTTCTGTACTGATGTTGACTGTTTATTGATATTCTCATTTAGAATATGGTCAACCTATCTTGCAGGGTTAATAAAAAATGAGATTCGAAACTAGAACTTATATAAGGATGGACCTTTATCTCCTTAAGTTGCTAGCTATCTAACAATTTAATATTATAGATGTCCTGCTTCATACAAGTCATGTATTTCAACTATTTTAGTATTGTGGCATGAATATTTTGGTCCTTATGCATATGTTGTATTAGGAGTTTGATATATTTACAATTAAGTGTATAGTAACTACTTATTAGGCATTTAGTTTTTCATAATTGTTTTAATAGGGATTAGATATTATGAACTATTTTCCTGGTCTAGTTCCTTCATTTTATTTCCATTCCTACACGCTTCTTTTCCCAACCTTTTAGCTTTCTCTTGATTTAGAGAAGGACTAATTCTTCCTTCAATTGGGATAGGTCTAGGATTAGATACATCTTAGATTATACTTTGCTTTTAGTTTTACTTTCTTCATTCTAGAAGTACCCTCATATACGGTCGGACTTTAGAGTGGTTTGGGTAAGCCCTAGATCAACTTAAAGATCACTTTCTTGCCTCATTAGCAAGAGGGTTGATCTTATGTCTCTTCTCTATTGGTAGGTGAAAGTAATATTTTAAGCTGGTGGAGATAAAGAGAAGGTAACCGGACTTAGTTTAACCATTCAGAACCACCATTTCAATGGAAAAGTAATTGCTCTAAGTTACTAACCGAGTGGTCTCCCTTATAATCTTATAGGAAAATATTTTTGAGCCTTCAACATTTTTGGCGCTAGAAGGAGGGCCAGTGAATTGTTTTCTTTTAATATATTTTCTATTTAATATTGTCCCATGGAAAATAATTCCTTGGAGTTGCTTTATTGGACCTCGTCCAAAGTCATTCCAGTAAAGGCAGTCAAGATCTTCTCTCAGGTAAAATATAATGGTAAGACATCTATTTTTAATCATCTCTTTCAATTTATCTTAAGTTGCAATATTTTCAATATTGAAGAAGATATTATTTGTAGAATATTTACCCTAACTTTGTTAGGAAAAGCCAAAGACTGGTGCTTGTTACTTCCAGTTGCCTCTTTACATAGTTGGGACAAATTTTCGAAGATTTTCCTTCACGCATTTTTGGAATATGACTATGAAAAGGTGTGTGATTAGTTAGAAGAATTGTGTCGGATGGAAGGTGAGACTTTGGGTATGTCTTATCTTAGATTTAAATCAAATTTAATGTAGTTTCCATCCAAATATTTTCCTCCTTAATTCCAATTGATAGGATGGTTTAGGCATTTAGTGTCTCTATTTTGTGATAACTATCAAGAACTAGAAAGTATAGCTTTTGTTGATAGTGATACACTTGCTTAAAATGATAATTTTGATCCTTCACAAATTGAAATTACAAATGATAATGCCAGAAATGCTCCAAATTTACATAATGTTGATGAAGTATAATTTCAACAAAATGCACAATCTAATAGTAGCAATCAATAACAACTAAATCAACAACAATTAAATCAACCAGAGAATGTCGACAATGCACAATCTACTGCTGAATTTAATTCACAATAGACCAATAATAAATTGCAAATGATGGATCAGCTCAACGATAATTTTCAAATCGATCAAATATATGAAGAATCTAAATTTTCTATTTTGGAAAATTAGAAATCTTATATACATAGAGAAACCTTCAGGTATATATATTCAACTTCCTATTTTTAACTCTACCCTGATATCTCTAAAAATATTAGTTTAATTCATAATCAATCAATAGTTCCTTTGAATACATATTTAATATTAGAAAATAGAGGAACTGGTTTTAATAATGAATTATTAATTTCTGATATTGGTAGAGAAAATTTAATCAGTAGTTCAATCAATAAACCTGAATATTCTCTTAACTTGATAGTTAATCACTTTCCTAGTTCTGATTTATTTACTTCAGAGGAAAAGAACACTTATGAAGCTACTTATGATGATGACTTGAAAAATGAAAACACTCAACCTATTTTCTCTTTGGAAATGACTTTTTCTAATTCCTTAGGTGAATCTATTTTTGAAGATAGAGAGAATTTTAACCAAGGATTTATTTCGGTCCATTCTAATTTTCAAACATTCAATCATCCTATTAATTTTGGTATTCAACAACCTGTCCCAATTTTTTATTCATATGATGATGAAATGCCCTTTTTGGATCATAAGCTTGAAATCTTCCCATTCCCGCAAAAGAAATCAAACAATGAGTTTAATTTTATAATTTCTATTGATGCTCATGGGAAAGATATCTTCGCAAATGAATCCTAGCCATGTTGTACTATTACTTGTAACATTAATGTAAAAATGAATCCACTCCATTTTCAGTTCCCTCGGTTTGAATTTATTTCTCTTTTCAATCTTATTTTTGAATTTCTAAGCACATTGTACTGGTATTTTGAGCATTCAAACTCTAGGCACTCATCAGGTTCATTATAAGCATATATGAGAATCAATTCAAGAGTTTCAGGCAACGAAATCAACTACTTTTTATTTTGAAATTTTATTTGTTCATGCTTGACAAATTTATTTCTGATTTTCAAATAAGTTCATCACAAATTTTGGCACCTGAGAGTGCACCATTTCATTTTGACTAGCAATGGGACACTTCCAGAAACCTTTTAAATATTAATTCATTTTTTGTTGATCCATTTGATAAATATTTGGAAGTTCCAATGCCTAGGGATAAATCTGACTTTGCTAGAGTTCTGCAGGGTTCAATAATTAAAAATGTATCAGTCAAGCCTGGCATGATGTTTACTCTTCCTTCATACTTCTTCCAATCATTCACTAAAATTCAAGCTATTTTTTATGATTCTGTAAACATTTGGTTGGAAGAATTTCAAGGTAAGAATTTTGTAAATAAATTTATTTCGGTAAATTTGTTAATTGTGAATAATAGGCTGAAACTTTCTTTTTATAATTTAGTTCCACTTTTACTCCCATTGTTTGAATTGTACATACATGCAGGAATTAATATGAGAAAATGGTTACATTGGAAGTATGACTATACCTAGTCATGTTTCCTTTTATTCAGTTAGCAATAGGAATATATTAATTTAGATTTAGAATATTTTTATGATTGCATTTATTTCATTGCTTCATATTTTTAATAAACAAGTAATGAATCTAATTTTTCCTTGGCATCTCGAAACATTCTCTGGAAAAATAGCTTGGAACATGTCAGAGTTTTTATATAGTCAGATCATATACACTTTTGATGTGCTTAATTGCATTACTTTTTAAAAACTTCATTTCATTGTTTTTGGAATGAAAACATATATCAAGAAGTTTCAAGGAATTACCATGAATTGGCAATTTCGGATACACAAGTATCTCTAAAGGCTTATTTTATCATTTTGGTCTTCCATTGGAAATTTGAAGTGGATATGATTAATAATTCATTACTTAGAATTTTAAATTAAATAAATTATGATTTTGGACCACTGAAAATTACATTCAAAACCACTTCTTCATGCTTTTACTTCCAATTAAAAAAAGAGGTTAATTTGGCCGGAAAAAACATTTTTCTCAGGTAAGATCAAACAAAATTCTCCAGCGGTAAGTTTCATATGCTCATTGTTATCCTTTTATATTTTGCATCTTTTCCTTTTGCTTGAACTTTTTGCTTTTGTTTTCTCTTCCAGTTATATTCCCTTATCCTTGTCTCCTCTGTTTTGCAGGTTTTCATTGGCTTGGGATTTTTTATTTTTTATTTTTTTATTTTTTTTAGTAAAACAAGATAGGAAGAGTAGTCAAGGAGTTTTAGGAAGTTTCCTCTTCCCTTTCTTGTTTATAATTTTTATTTTAATTGATGGTCTTTTTCTTAAAACAAAGCAATATTTAAAGACTTACCGTTTACATTTATAGAACAAGATTTGTAAAAATAGAAAGTCCCCAGAAATTCACATCAATGAGTTATCATTTAATAAGCCTCAATTTAACAAATTTATTTACAAGATAAAATCTCTAATCTTGATATACTTTTTATATCTTGTAAATTTTATATGTAGAGTTTATTCTCCCAATTGGCTTCCCTGCTGGTTTGCTAACAATTGGTGCTTGCCTTTTTATTTCTTTTCACATAATCATATGTATATACTAGATTGTTTTCTATTTTTTGAAGTACCATTTCTTTTAGTTTTATACTTGGGCTATATTTCCATTTTTGTGATCCAACGAAGTTCATTCCAAAATGAAGATTATTAAAAGAAACATCATTATGCTATCTTTCATATTTTCACTTCACTATAGTCTCTGAAAACTTAATCATCATTCTGCTAAATGATCTCTAAAATTAACACTTTAAGGGTTAATTATATCATATGATAAGCTATAACGTATTTAGCTACTAATGAATCAAAGTTTGTCAATAAAAATTTAGCATATTTATGACTCTTCTTGTCATACCAGTTTCTTAAGGAGTGGATTTGTCTCCCTATCAATTAATAAAATATTTTTAGAGTGTAATTCAAAAACAATAAAATACTTGAAAGATAGGGGGTCTAACCAAGAGAAAGCCTACCATGATCATAGGGACTGATATTTGTGACATTATCACAGCTGGTCACCAAGCTATGATAATGACTTGTAGCCAAATGGTTATAATACATGAGGTCTCATCACAAGCCGACATGTTCCCTATTATTAGTACTTGTGTATGCCATTGTCAATATCTGGTCACCAAGCTAGGACAATGGCTTTTAAAGTAACTAAAAAGAAATAAAATAATTATTACTTATCTCTCTAAAGTATAAACTAATGGATGGGATACTGATACTTCCAAGGGTTAAAAGGTGACCCCGTCGAGGGTATGGACTCTTGTTGGTAGCAGTGGCACCGCCTATGACATTTGAGTGCATGTTTATGTTGAACACATAAATAAACTTTGTTTTCTTTAGTTCAAGCTAACATATATACATAATTGTTTAAAATATGATTATACTCTTATATCTAATACAAGATATTTTATGCAGATGTTGAATTCTAGATGGTTTTTACAGAAATATTTGTAAAAGGAAACGTTGAGTCCTAGCATCTTATCTTTATTCCTTTTTCTATGAACTTCCTTAGTATTTTCCTAGAGATAATTGTTTTGCCTAGAGTGTCGCCAATTGTTGTAGTACTCAACAACACCCCATTTAATTCTTTATTTTAGTCATATTATAAAAGCATGTGGACCATTTTTGCATTGTATGCAGGCTTTGAGTGTGTTTACTTGATTTCAAGTCTAATGTGCCTTTTATTTACATTTGTTTTATTTTTATAGTTTGCCTAAGTTTGATTAAGTTTGTTTGTTAATAAACTTTGTAAATAAGTTTTTGTCTTAAACATCTTAGATTAATAAAACATAACCCCTGAGACCAATAAGTGTGCATATTCTAAAGGCCTTAATCATTAAATAAGTGACTATTGTATATTAGAGATATTAGATCTTTGACATCATAGGAACCCTTTTAGAATTCCCCGATGTCAAAACCCCGATTCATAATAATGTGGAAAACCCTTTTTATAAGACTTCAGAGTGTTAATTCAAACATATCATACAACCAAAGTTTGACCATTATAAAAGTGGTTGTAGTTTATTGGATGGAATAACCACATATCTCGTAACCTTCCTCCGCTCCCTTATATCGGAGAATCCCCTATCAGAGCTTTCTTATGTGTCATCACTCAAAACCCATGATATCCTATATGTGATATGCTACTTTCCTCCAATCGCTGATATTCTGATGCACCTCCGACTTTTGATAACCATTAACCTATGATCTCTGATATGAGATATTGTATAGCTACCTACCTCCGACATGATATTCACTCCAATATTTAGATCTGATATGTGTTTTAACATTGATTAATAAGAATTTCACATCCACCTATCTAATCAAAACTCTTGAATGAAACCTCCAATATCACATTGCCGAAACAAAGCTTCGATATAATGGATCTGATATAGTTATTAAAACAAATTCATTATGGTTTCGCATCCACTCTATATCAGACCTAATCGATGTCGAAAATATTTTGTATTGTCTCATTTCAAGATTTACGATGATATTTTCTCTGATCCCACTTGGTTCTTGCCACTTGTCACTTCCATATCGGGTCATTGTTATAATAATTAAAAGGTCTATTTTTAATGATTTTGCGGGAAGCTCGTTTTGTTTAGTTTTCAATTTGGTTTTTGGTTAAGTTTAATAATAGAACTAATAAGCTCTATTTGTCTGAAATAGGGATGAACTGAGGGTCGATAAAGAGGAAGTAACATTTCGATCCGAGATTACCAAACACCCCCATCCACATGTCACTCCTACTATGGGAAACCATTGGGCCAAATCGAATAGACCATTCGACCAACAACCACTCAACATAGACAGAGATCCAAATAAAAATAGATAGAGGAATTTAAAGAAAAACGAAGACTAATACCATGACGAGCATGATCTTGTCCGGCAATCTTCTCAGTGGTTATCAACAGAAAATAAATCAAACTCAACAACAAGCTTAACTGGGCACTTTATCAAACAGAGGTGATCTACATTTGGCTTGTGATTCAATAAGAAGCAGACACTTAATTTAATTTCTTTTATTATTATCTCGATTGTTGAGAGACACATGGAGATGTTGTTATTTTCACGATTTCACCTTAAGCTTTTTATAAATACAATCACCTCGACAGGAATCAGAGATTCGAATTCGAAGGAAAAGAAGCAGGGTAATTCTTGGCCTTACAAACTATTTATAAGGAGGGAGTTTGTGATTCATTTACACTACAGTAGTGAGAGCCAATCCATCTTTTCAGGCAGGGAATCGAGTTTAGAGGCAGCAGAATAATTACACTACTGTAACTGTTTATTGTTTTCTTTAACTTGATTCATCTTTATAATAATATTTATTTTGTAATTGGATGCATAACACTACTGTTTGCTATGTTATTGGAAGTAAATGCTTCAATTTTCAGATATCATTTATGGTGTATGAGTATGTATGTGAATTTTCATCACTATTGTTGTCTGTTTGTTGAAATGCTCATTTAGAAGTTGGTCAAGCTATCTTGCAGGGCTAATCAAAGATGAAATTCGAAATTGGAACTTTTATAAGGACAGACCTTTATCTCCTTAAGTTGTTAGCTATCTAACAGTTTAATCTTATAGATGGCTTGCTTCATACATGTCATGTATTTGAACTATTTTAGTATTGTGGCATGAATGTTTTGGTCCTTATGCATATGTTGTATTAGGAGTTGGAGTTATTTATAGTTAAGTGCCTAGTAACTACTTATTAGTCATTTAGTTTTTCATAATTGTTTTAACAAGGATTAGATCTTGTGTACTATTTCCCTAGTCTAGTTCCTTCATTTTATTTCAATTAATACACACTTATTTTCCCATCCATTTATCTTGCTCTTGATTGAGATAAGGACTAATTATTCCTTCAATCGAGATGGGTCTAAGATTAGATACATCTTAGATTATACTTTTCATTTAGTTATACTTTTTGCATTCTCAAAGTCCCCTCATATAGGTTTAGACTTTAGAGTGGTTCGGTTGAGCCCTAGATCAATTTGAAGATCACTTTCTTACCTGATCAACAAGAGGGATGAACTGATGTCTCTTATCTACTGGTAGGTGAAAGTCCTATTTTAAGCTAGCGGAGATAGACAGAAGCTAACTGGACCTATTTTAACTAGTCCGAACCATTATTTCAATGGAAAAGGAGCTTCTCTAAGTTCTCAACCAAGTAGTCTCCCTTATAATGTTGTAGGCAAAGATTTTTAGAGCCTTCAACACTGCACAACTAACCCCAACGGGGTTCACGAACTCTTGGTGTTCCATCTCCTGGGGTGAGGGTTTTGGTTGTTTAAGGTTTTCCCTTGTTATTCTCCATGTCAGGTTCTACCTCAAAAGTTAGAACATGCATCTGATTCAGAAGCGTTCAGCTCGGCCACCAGTGGCTACTTGGCCCAACACTCACTTGTGTTGTGAGTGGAGCTCTTATGGAACTCACACCATTTTCTTGTGCGTTTCTTTGTCTTTGTGGTGTTTTTATTTTCTTACGACTTCAGTGGGTTGTATTAGGTCACCCCACCTTAGCTTTGGCCTTTGCTTTGTGGTTCGGGGCACCTTTTCCTTGCTTCAGATTCATATATCCAAAGACTTGCTTCTTCTATTTAAACTTTTTTCTCGATATTAACAGTGTATCGGTATGTTGTGTCGAGTGAGGAGATGTCCAGAAACTCCATCTCATCTTGGATGAAACTTTGTAGATAGTCATGGTACTTGTGTACCAAATTCCACTCAGAATCCTTGATACCCAACTTCATGCAAAGGGTATGGAAAACATTTGTGAACTCAAGCACATCTTGGTCCCTTCCCTACTGTAGCATGGTCCACTTTAAGTATTTATGTTCATAGCTCCTAATAGGGTCATATTTTTACTTGATGGTGTCTCAAAACAAATCTCGAGTGTGTGTGGCTGAAAATAGTGAGGATTCCCTCTCATCCTTTTGTTCACAGTAAGTTTCCTACCATTCATTGACATGTGGGGTGTCTTTAGGAAGTGCAAAATTAATATTTTACCGATTGGACAATTCATGAATTGAAAAATATCCTTTTGAAAGATTTAAACATTTATCTATGATTTCTGCGTCTATCTAGCCCTCCAATATGAGAATATCAAAGTTAACTTGTACCTTAAAAGGAGTGGCACCTCGAGAGTGGTTGTTGGATGAAGATGTGTTGCCTATGGGTAGTCGTCCAAGGATCTGGGAAACATTATCCATCATTGCGTTCCTTTGTTGCTTGAGGGCTTCCTTGAGTAATATTTTGAAAGGATCTCTTGCCCCTTTGTCTTTCTTTTCTTCCACCATGGGAGGTCATCGGGGTTTTCGATATTGGTATTGTAAAGGTTCAACCATATCAAGCCCTAACTCCTTATACCCTGACCTCGTTAGGGACATGCAAAGAAATACAGACAAAGAGAAGAATGCTCTGATACAACTGATCCAAACTTAAACAAGAATGCAACAAATTATAGATATAAGCATAGATATAGAGATGCAAGAAAAATAAGACTTCATTTCATTAATATCAAAATACTAAAATATTCTTACATATAAAATGGAAATAAACTAGCTTAGGCCATCACAACTTATCTCAAAGAAGATATGTGGCAACTACATGCCTTTAAAATTTGTTACATTGAGGCTCAAGGGCCTATTTATTATTTAATAACAAGGGAAAACCCTAAACAACAAAAACCCTAACCCAAAGAGATGGAATGGTAAGAATTTGTGGGCCCTAATGGGGTTAGTTGGGAAGCCAACTTCCCGGGGTCATAAGTTGGTCATACTATCTCCATTTGGTGTGTATGATACCTTGTTGGAAATGTCTCTCTGAGTACTACAAGATTTTCGATAGACGAGCTTATTGAAGGCCTCAAAAAAACACCATTTAGGGAGTCAAAATTGCTTTGGAAGTTCAAGACCTGAAAAAGTGCTAAAAATAGTCAATGATGAGATAAACAAGGAAACAGATGAAACCAGCTAGAGATCTAGGTGGAATAAGTAGGTGGCCAACAAAATCCACCTGGATTTTCCCTAGCTTGATGTTCCCTTTTCGAAACATCTTTTGAAACTACATCTTGATCTTATCGTTCTCTAGAACAAAGCATCGACAGATCGACCCATTAGGTAGTGGCGCACTTGGGGCAGAGATCAATGGGGTGCTTGACCTGAAAGTGCAGGGGTACCCTTATAGCAGAGGAGAAAATGTCCCTGTACTACTCGATGACCTTATCCATCTGTTGCTGCTATGCAGAGGAGCCATGTTTGGAAGCTTGATTGTATTGGTACAAAAGAAGGATGGGACCTAGAGACTCTATATTGACTATCGGGTGTTGAACAAGATCATTGTCCAGAACAGGCACTGAATCCCTTGGAATGATGACCTTTTGGACCAACTCAAGGGGGCCAAATATTTCAGCAAGATTGACTTGAAGTCCGGATATCACCAAGTGCCTATCAAACCCTTCGATGTGTGGAATACTGCCTTCAAATCCATGGAGGGCCTTTTCGAATGGTTGGTCATGCCTTTCAGGTTGACGAATACCCCTCAAGGAGAGCCGCAAGAGTCAAATTGTGGAGGGACCTGATGCTAGTGGGACCATATCAATGCTTGGCCACTAGCCCCAAAGAGCTCAAGTGTGAGGAGGTAAGGAAACCCTTGATGCTAAGACATTGAGATGGCATGGATCGATGGGTTCCACCTCAAGTCTCAGACCTCAGATCTCGACATTTTCCAATTAAATTTAAAGCAGAGGGAGGCAAGGAACCCTTGACGTTGAGAACTTGAGATTACATGGACTAGTGGGCTCCAAATCAAGTCTCAGACCTTGGACCTCAAAAGTTTTCAGTTGAAGTTAGAGTAGAGGGAGGTGAATAAACCCTGACGCCAAGATGCCGAGATGACGTGGAATAGTGGGCCCCACCTTGGACATGCAGTACAATGGAAATAAGTAAAAATCTCATGGCATGGTCCACATATGATGTGGTAGTGCCATGTGAGTAGGGAGAAGGCCACGTGCGTGCCACATGGTGTCCTTATGATGACATTGCCTCACATTATAGGTCAAAACTTCTAACAGGAAATTTTTTTGATTTGAAACTCAGATTGAGGTAAATTTTATATTATTGGAAAGGTCTCAATGAATTGGTCTTAATGGTGGTGTCAAAATTAAATTTTGCAGACTTGAAAAAATAAAGCTTTTTCTAATTCCATCTCCATAACATAACTTGGAGATAAAGTCAAACAAGAAATACCTTCCTCAGTTAGAGAATCATCAAATGAGTTTCTAGGGGGTTAGAGGTGGCTACAAAATAGTATCATAGTGAAGTTTCAACACCAACCTGAAGAGGCTCACACACAAGCGTGCAAAATTGAATATGACAGTTTAATTACTGTATATGTTGATTTTTGGTTTATAGTTGACATGGTTGCTAATGTTCAAAGAATGTTGATATGTATTTCTCTCTAGAATATGTAGCTGACATGGGTTTTGGTGTTTTGAAAAAATGCAAATCAACATGCATTGTGTTGACAGAAGAAGGTGATAAATTACTATATTCATGTTCATTTAACTTACAGTATGTTTGTGTATGAAAACACATAAAATGATACAAATTCTAGTAAGAAATAGAGGAATGAGCAACCAAATGGTAAAATATTATACAAATAGTGTAACACACCACCCTGAACCCCAAAACCCAACCAAAGTTAGAAGGAGGTGGTCACCATGTAGACCCAACTCCCAAGGTATAGTTATGGGAATGAAATCTATTTTTTCTTTACTTTTTCCAACATTCTCAAAAATTCAAATGGAAAAAATCATTGCATTCATCCTGTCGATACAATTACAATGATATAAATTTCATCCCAATCCAATTTACTTATCAAAAGTTATGGCCCTTTAACAATAATTCATTTTAACCTTTACCACATCACATGACCTCCATGTGGTAGGTGACATGTTTGCACCCCATCATGGACAAGCCCACGTGGCACCTAACACACATGTGTTGCCATCGTGGTAGGCACTTATCCTAAGGAAAGTCAAGGTCGGTCCCCTTCCAAATTGCAACACATATTGGTTTTTTGTTCAAGGCCTGACCTGTGACTCATGACATCAAACTAATTGGTCAACCTGCCATAGGTTAGGGTGAAGGCCATCAGAGGTTAGGCCTTTAGGCGAACCTCCTGACCTCTGATCCAGCTGACCTGTTAACACAAAATTTGAATTTTTAACTTAAATTTTCCTTATTTCTAGCATGTTGACAGTGTTGTGATTCTTCTAACCTTTCAATCTTTTCAAGCACTTCTCACAGCACTTGATGGCCAATAAATTCATAAAAAATTTATAAACAAACTTAGGAAACTCAAACAATGAATGATAAGCATGAAACCAAATCCATATCTTTCAAGTGCATTTCTTTCCAAAGGTTCAAAGAGATGGAACAACTCATTAATAGAGAAAAACGCATGGCCTCTTTGGATCAACAACCCTCTCAACTGAGAAATTAGATAATTAAGGTCCAACATCAACACTTTACAAGGGATTATAAATTATTTCAAATAAATTATTATAATAAAAAATTCAAACATGCAATCAAAATATATTATAAATTGTTCCACAATATCACTTAACATTACTGAGCAATCACTTCAACTAGTGCAACTCAGCACCATCATAGTCAAATAATCTCTACATCCAAGATGTTAGTGTAGGAAAATTCATCTCATGAAATCATTCATTCACATCCTAATGTGGTTTCACTAAGAAATTTACACACATAAACATGCACAGTGATGGTAAGAGCTCCCAAGAAAACAAGAAGTATGTCATTATAATTATGAAAGGATCTTCATGTTGATTATTGTAAAATGGTAACCAACACACACACATTATTGAAATATAATCTTGGTTGAGAATCATAAATAATCAATTTCTCAATTCATAACTCATCATTTGTCCCAACACCTTTCAAAACCCATTCACAACATATCAATGAGCTCATATAAGAAACAAAATTTAAACTAAACCTCATGCCATGATATCATCAATTTAGATTAGAAATACAAGCATATATTAATTATCATTGGAAATACTAATAATACTTCTCTTGAATGCTAATGGGTAATAGATTCTAGGAAAATGACTCTCCACCCAACCATAGACAACTATAGCCAAATTCTCACTTTCAGATGTCACCCCTGAGATGAATTCTAGAGACTAAGGGATATTTCATCAGGGATTAAACAAAACTACAAGTTGAATCAGGGACTCTATAGATTCTTCCATCTCCACCCCAAAAATAAGTTGTATTGAACAAATTGCACAGGGAGTCTAGAGACCCATTATCTCCACCCTTCATAATTCCATACTGTGGTTCCACCCCAAATTGGGGAATCTAGAACCCAACAAGCCTCCAAAAATACTCAAGAATTTTTCCAAGAATAATTCCTCCATCCCAACCCTTAAGGATTTCTAGGAAACACAATCTCCACACTTGATCTAGGTCAATATTGGTGGCAATCCACCTATTCCACCTAGACCTCTAGTCGGTTTCATCTATTTCATTGTTTATCTCAACATTTACTATTTTTAGCAGATTTTCAGGTCCTAAACTTCCAAAGCAGTTTTGACCCCCTAAATGACATTTGTTTTAGGTTTGTAATAGGCCCATGAAATATATATCCTGTAGTACTCAGAGAGACATTTCAAACAAGGTATCATACATACCAAATGGAGATAATATGACCAAGTTACGACCTTGAGAAGTTGGATGCATGTTGTAGTACTCAACAACCTGCCAATTAATTTTTTATTTTAGTCATATAATAAAACCATGAGGACCCTTTTTGGATTGTATGTAGGCTTGGACTGTGTTTACTTCATTTCAATTCTAATGTGCCTTTTATTTATATTTGTATTATTTTTATAGTTTTC
Source organism: Pinus tabuliformis (assembly GCA_031772625.1). Lineage (NCBI taxonomy): Eukaryota > Viridiplantae > Streptophyta > Pinopsida > Pinales > Pinaceae > Pinus > Pinus tabuliformis. The sequence goes on along the minus strand of CM062819.1, from coordinate 1,018,204,395 downwards.
CTAAGTTTGATTAAGTTTGTTTGTTAATAAAATTTGTAAATAAGTTTTTGTCATTAACATCTTAGATTAATAAAACATAGCCCTCGAGACCAAGAGGTGTGCACAAGCTTTAGGCCTTAATCATTAAACAAGTTGTTATTGTATATCGGAGATATCAGAGCTTTGAAATCATAGGAACCCTTTTAGAATTCCTCGATGTCAAAACCCAAGAACATAATAATGTGGAAAACCGTTTTTATAATACTTTAGAGTGTTAATTCAAACATATCATACAACGAAAGTTTGACCATTATAAAGGTGGTTGTAGTTTATTGGATAGAATACCCACATATGTTGTATCCTTCCTCTGCTCCCTTATATCAGAGAATTCCCTATCAGAGCTTTTTTATGTGTCATCACTCAAAATCTCTGATCTCCAATATGCAATTTTCTATTGCCCTATGATCAATGATATTTCGATGCACCTCCGACTTATGATAACCATTAACCTCTGATCTTTGATTTGCGATATCATATAGATTTTGACCTCCGACAGGATATTCACTCTGATATCTAGATCATATATGTGTTTTAACGTTGATTAATAATAATTTCACATCTGCCTTTCTAATCATAACTTTTGAATGAAACCTCAGATATCACATGGTTGAAATAAAGCTCTGATATAATGGATCTGATATAGTTATTAAAACAAATTCATTATGGTTTTGCATCTGCTCTATATCAGAGCTAGCCAATGTCACAAATATTTTGTGTTGTCTCATTTCAAGAGTTGCGATGAGCTTTTCTTCGATCCCACCTGGTTCTTACCACTTGTCACTTCCATATGGGGCTGTTGTTTTAATAATTAAAAAACCTATTGTCAATGGTTTTGCAGGAAGTTTGTTTTTTTTTGTTTTCGATTTCATTTTAGGTTAAGTTTAATAATAGAAATAATAAGATCTATTTTGCTGAAATATGGATGAACGTAGGGTCGATAAGGAGGAAGTAACAGTTCGATCCAGGATTTCCAAACACTCCCTGCCACGTGTCACTCCTACTTTGGGAAATGGTTGGGCTGAATCAAATAGATCATTCGATCAACAACCACTCAATCATGTGTCGAGATCCAAATAAAAATAGATAAAGGAAATTAAAGAAAAAACGAAGACTAATACCGTGAAGAGTGTGATCTTGTCGGGCAATCTGCTCAGTGGTTATCAACAGAAAATAAATCGAACTCAACAACAAGCTAAATGGAACACTTTATCAAATAGAGGTGATCTACATTTTGCATGTGATTCAACAAGAAGTAGACACCTAATTTAATTTATTTTATTATTATCTGAGTTGTTGAGAGATACATGGAGTTGTTGTTATCTTCACGGTTTCACCTTAAGCTCTACATAAATACAATCTCTGTTATGAAACCAGCTCAAGAAAAGATAGAAAAGATAGATCAACGCCTTAGAATTCAGCCTCTTCGAGGGGGAAACCTCCTTTACATTACATAAATGAACAATTCTTGGATGATACAAATGAAAAGACCTCTTTTCTATATATAGGAGTCTAAGGGGTCATAACATAATTAGAGCCGACATAACAATAATAATGTAAGGGCACAATAATAACAATAGTGGGCTTCTATGGGGCACAATAGTAAAAATATGGGCACTACATGGGTACATCAATATAATAAGTGGGTTAATAACAATAAGGGGTTACACTAGTAGTATAGAGGCCTAACATGCCCCTCTCCTTCAAAAAGCGTTGTCCTCAACGCTTGAGTAGTTCTTGACGCTTCTGTATAAAATTCTTGTCCTCCCATTTGGAATATTCAACGGGTAAGTTCTTCCACTTGATGAGATACTCTGGAATTGATAGATTTCGTAGTTGTCGGGTTCTTGTTTCTGTGACTGCTCCAGGTTCCAATATGATTTTTCCTTCCTCTTTAATTTCTGGCAATATTGTTTGAATTGGTATCTTTTGCAACTTTTGAATAAGTGGCCATACTTATTCGTCCTTCTTCCATTCATCCCTTGCTTCGTTTATCCAATCTGGATGGATAATATAAATAGCACAAAACAATGCTTCCACATCCCCATCCTTGAAGAGTCTTCCCATTCGATAAGGTCACCATTTTTTAAGTGCATGTTGTTTCGTTTGATTTTGCACCGAAGTGGCGTTATCCTTTAAAAGTTGGAGAACTTGTTGTTGATGCTCGATGTGATCTTTCACTGCTTGAACCTTTTTCTTCTTGATATGTCCTTGTATCTCTAGAGTTTGAGGAGTGGTAATTTCTTCCAATCCTTTACAAGATATGGTCGGATTTATTTCTTGATGCTCGATGTGATCTTTCACTTCTTGAACATTTTTCTTCTTTATATGTCCTTCTATCTTGATAGTTTGAGGAGTGGTAATTTCGAACAATGAATTACAAGATATGGTTGGATTCATTTCTTCTTTCTCAATGTGATCTTTCACTTCTTGCACCTTTTTCTTCTTGATATGTCCTTCTATCTTGAGAGTTTGAGGAGTGGTAATTCTTGCCAATGCTTTACAAGATATGGTCTGATTCATTTGTTCTTTCTCTGGGGTGGGGTCCTGGCGTATATCTTCTTCTTTTGTTGTTTCTTGATCATTTTCTTCCTCCCCTTCATATTCTATGTAAAATAATTTCTTCTCAACACACTTGTGACCTTTAGTGCATTTGCTATCACAATTGTAACAAAGCCCTTTTTCTCTTTTTTCTTCCAATTATTGTGGTGTAACCCTTGTAGGTTGTGGAAGGCTAGGAGAAACAACACTTTCATCTTTATAGTTGTGAGGGGTACACTTCCTGGTTTCCATAATTTTGCTTTCCACTATGTCAGAAAGCCCTTTTACTCTTTCCAATTGTTGTGGTGTTGTTCTAGAGAAGGTGTTGCTCTTTGTATCCTCATAATGTGCTATCATTTCCTTCGTGAAAATTGACCACGTAACAAGTTGTTTACGAGAACAAAGCTCTTTGTACCATAAAAATTGATCTGGTTCTAAATATGAAGATGTAATACATACCTTTTGTAACAGTTGTACACCATGTATATCAAAATATTGCTCCATCTGAAGTATCCAATTTACTGGATCCTTGCCATCAAACTTCCTCATCTTGCTTTTTCTTGATTTTAGGAGCTCTACCTTGAAACGACTGTAACTTTGTACTTTCATATCTTTAAGTTCTCAAATTGTGACCTATAGTAGCCCTCCGTGTCCTCTTTCCAATGCCACTAGTCTGATCCAAATTGGATTCTCCAAGAAAGAGTTATGTACAATCTCCCAAGATGACCTGATTATAGACTAGTTCAGTAGAGCGAACTTGTATGACATGCCACGAGTCACTGTTTCAACCTTTGGATCTGAAAAATGCATACAACAAACTAAAGTCCGTACTCTTTCTGTACCTTCTTACGAAATTTCAATCCGATCCATAGAGAGAAAGTTATGACTATTTTCCCCAGGTCACCTGTTTTGAATGTAATTCAGGAGTCTGCAAAAAGACCAACTTCCTCAGATCATATCTCCGCAAATATCGCGCAAAAAGCTCTGAAATTCGGACTCAAGGTTTAGCGCGATTTCTTCTCAAATGGGTTTTTTTGCGACTTCTGAAACGTCACAGAAAAAAAGTTATAGCGAAAATGCCACGATGACCTATTTGGAGCAGCGAAACCCTAGAATCCAAAGCTCTGATACCAAATGTTATGAAACCAGCTCAAGGAAAGATAGAAAAGATAGATCAATGCCTTAGAATTCAGCCTCTTCGAGGGGGCAACCTCCTTTACATTACATAAATGAACAATTCTTGGATGATACAAATGAAAAGACCTCCTTTCTATATATAGGAGCCTAAGGGGTCATAACATAATCAGAGCCGACATAACAATAATAATGTAAGGGCACAATAATAACAATAGTGGGCTTCTATGGGGCACAATAGTAACAATATGGGCACTACATGGGTACATCAATATAATAAGTGGGTTAATAACAATAAGGGGTTACACTAGTAGTATAGGGGCCTAACAATCTCCTTGACAGGAACCAGAAATTTGAATCTAAAGGAAAAGAGGCAGAGTAATGCTCGGGTTTACAACCTATTTGTAAGGAGGGAGTTTGTGATTCAATTACACTATTGTAGTGAGAGCTAATCCATCTTTGCAGGTAGGGAATCGATTTTAGAGACACCGGATGACTTACACTACTATAAATCTATTTTTTTTTGTAACTTGATTCATATTTATAATAATATTTACTTTTGTAATTGGTTGCATAACACTACTTCTTTCTCTATTATTGGAAGTAAATTCTTGACTTTTCAAATATCATTTCTGGTGTATGAGTATGTATGTGGCTTTTCTGTACTGATGTTGACTGTTTATTGATATTCTCATTTAGAATATGGTCAACCTATCTTGCAGGGTTAATAAAAAATGAGATTCGAAACTAGAACTTATATAAGGATGGACCTTTATCTCCTTAAGTTGCTAGCTATCTAACAATTTAATATTATAGATGTCCTGCTTCATACAAGTCATGTATTTCAACTATTTTAGTATTGTGGCATGAATATTTTGGTCCTTATGCATATGTTGCATTAGGAGTTTGATATATTTACAATTAAGTGTATAGTAACTACTTATTAGGCATTTAGTTTTTCATAATTGTTTTAATAGGGATTAGATATTATGAACTATTTTCCTGGTCTAGTTCCTTCATTTTATTTCCATTCCTACACGCTTCTTTTCCCAACCTTTTAGCTTTCTCTTGATTTAGAGAAGGACTAATTCTTCCTTCAATTGGGATAGGTCTAGGATTAGATACATCTTAGATTATACTTTGCTTTTAGTTTTACTTTCTTCATTCTAGAAGTACCCTCATATACGGTCGGACTTTAGAGTGGTTTGGGTAAGCCCTAGATCAACTTAAAGATCACTTTCTTGCCTCATTAGCAAGAGGGTTGATCTTATGTCTCTTCTCTATTGGTAGGTGAAAGTAATATTTTAAGCTGGTGGAGATAAAGAGAAGGTAACCGGACTTAGTTTAACCATTCAGAACCACCATTTTAATGGAAAAGTAATTGCTCTAAGTTACTAACCGAGTGGTCTCCCTTATAATCTTATAGGAAAATATTTTTGAGCCTTCAACATTTTTGGCGCTAGAAGGAGGGCCAGTGAATTGTTTTCTTTTAATATATTTTCTATTTAATATTGTCCCATGGAAAATAATTCCTTGGAGTTGCTTTATTGGACCTCGTCCAAAGTCATTCCAGTAAAGGCAGTCAAGATCTTCTCTCAAGTAAAATATAATGGTAAGACATCTATTTTTAATCATCTCTTTCAATTTATCTTAAGTTGCAATATTTTCAATATTGAAGAAGATATTATTTGTAGAATATTTACCCTAACTTTGTTAGGAAAAGCCAAAGACTGGTGCTTGTTACTTCCAGTTGCCTCTTTACATAGTTGGGACAAATTTTCGAAGATTTTCCTTCACGCATTTTTGGAATATGACTATGAAAAGGTGTGTGATTAGTTAGAAGAATTGTGTCGGATGGAAGGTGAGACTTTGGGTATGTCTTATCTTAGATTTAAATCAAATTTAATGTAGTTTCCATCCAAATATTTTCCTCCTTAATTCCAATTGATAGGATGGTTTAGGCATTTAGTGTCTCTATTTTGTGATAACTATCAAGAACTAGAAAGTATAGCTTTTGTTGATAGTGATACACTTGCTTAAAATGATAATTTTGATCCTTCACAAATTGAAATTACAAATGATAATGCCAGAAATGCTCCAAATTTACATAATGTTGATGAAGTATAATTTCAACAAAATGCACAATCTAATAGTAGCAATCAATAACAACTAAATCAACAACAATTAAATCAACCAGAGAATGTCGACAATGCACAATCTACTGCTGAATTTAATTCACAATAGACCAATAATAAATTGCAAATGATGGATCAGCTCAACAATAATTTTCAAATCGATCAAATATATGAAGAATCTAAATTTTCTATTTTGGAAAATTAGAAATCTTATATACATAGAGAAACCTTCAGGTATATATATTCAACTTCCTATTTTTAACTCTACCCTGATATCTCTAAAAATATTAGTTTAATTCATAATCAATCAATAGTTCCTTTGAATACATATTTAATATTAGAAAATAGAGGAACTGATTTTAATAATGAATTATTAATTTCTGATATTGGTAGAGAAAATTTAATCAGTAGTTCAATCAATAAACCTGAAGATTCTCTTAACTTGATAGTTAATCACTTGCCTAGTTCTGATTTATTTACTTCAGAGGAAAAGAACACTTATGAAGTTACTTATGATGATGACTTGAAAAATGAAAACACTCAACCTATTTTCTCTTTGGAAATGACTTTTTCTAATTCCTTAGGTGAATCTATTTTTGAAGATAGAGAGAATTTTAATCAAGGATTTATTTCGGTCCATTCTAATTTTCAAACATTCAATCATCCTATTAATTTTGGTATTCAAGAACCTATCCCAATTTTTTATTCCTATGATGATGAAATGCCCTTTTTGGATCATAAGCTTGAAATCTTCCCATTCCCGCAAAAGAAATCAAACAATGAGTTTAATTTTATAATTTCTATTGATGCTCATGGGAAAGATATCTTCGCAAATGAATCCTAGCCATGTTGTACTATTACTTGTAACATTAATGTAAAAATGAATCCACTCCATTTTTAGTTCCCTCGGTTTGAATTTATTTCTCTTTTCAATCTTATTTTTGAATTTCTAAGCACATTGTACTGGTATTTTGAGCATTCAAACTCTAGGCACTCATCAGGTTCATTATAAGCATATATGAGAATCAATTCAAGAGTTTCAGGCAACGAAATCAACTACTTTTTATTTTGAAATTTTATTTGTTCATGCTTGACAAATTTATTTCTGATTTTCAAATAAGTTCATCACAAATTTTGGCACCTGAGAGTGCACCATTTCATTTTGACTAGCAATGGGACACTTCCAGAAACCTTTTAAATATTAATTCATTTTTTGTTGATCCATTTGATAAATATTTGGAAGTTCCAATGCCCAGGGATAAATCTAACTTTGCTAGAGTTCTGCAGGGTTCAATAATTAAAAATGTATCAGTCAAGCCTGGCATGATGTTTACTCTTCCTTCATACTTCTTCCAATCATTCACTAAAATTCAAGCTATTTTTTATGATTCTGTAAACATTTGGTTGGAAGAATTTCAAGGTAAGAATTTTGTAAATAAATTTATTTCGGTAAATTTGTTAATTGTGAATAATAGGCTGAAACTTTCTTTTTATAATTTAGTTCCACTTTTACTCCCATTGTTTGAATTGTACATACATGCAGGAATTAATATGAGAAAATGGTTACATTGGAAGTATGACTATACCTAGTCATGTTTCCTTTTATTCAGTTAGCAATAGGAATATATTAATTTAGATTTAGAATATTTTTATGATTGCATTTATTTCATTGCTTCATATTTTTAATAAACAAGTAATGAATCTAATTTTTCCTTGGCATCTCGAAACATTCTCTCGCAAAATAGCTTGGAACATGTCGGAGTTTTTATATAGTCAGATCATATACACTTTTGATGTGCTTAATTGCATTACTTTTTAAAAACTTCATTTCATTGTTTTTGGAATGAAAACATATATCAAGAAGTTTCAAGGAATTACCATGAATTGGCAATTTCGGATACACAAGTATCTCTAAAGGCTTATTTTATCATTTTGGTCTTCCATTGGAAATTTGAAGTGGATATGATTAATAATTCATTACTTAGAATTTTAAATTAAATAAATTATGATTTTGGACCACTGAAAATTACATTCAAAACCACTTCTTCATGCTTTTACTTCCAATTAAAAAAAGAGGTTAATTTGGCCGGAAAAAACATTTTTCTCAGGTAAGATCAAACAAAATTCTCCAGCGGTAAGTTTCATATGCTCATTGTTATCCTTTTATATTTTGCATCTTTTCCTTTTGCTTGAACTTTTTGCTTTTGTTTTCTCTTCCAGTTATATTCCCTTATCCTTGTCTCCTCTGTTTTGCAGGTTTTCATTGGCTTGGGATTTTTTATTTTTTATTTTTTTATTTTTTTTAGTAAAACAAGATAGGAAGAGTAGTCAAGGAGTTTTAGGAAGTTTCCTCTTCCCTTTCTTGTTTATAATTTTTATTTTAATTGATGGTCTTTTTCTTAAAACAAAGCAATATTTAAAGACTTACCGTTTACATTTATAGAACAAGATTTGTAAAAATAGAAAGTCCCCAGAAATTCACATCAATGAGTTATCATTTAATAAGCCTCAATTTAACAAATTTATTTACAAGATAAAATCTCTAATCTTGATATACTTTTTATATCTTGTAAATTTTATATGTAGAGTTTATTCTCCCAATTGGCTTCCCTGCTGGTTTGCTAACAATTGGTGCTTGCCTTTTTATTTCTTTTCACATAATCATATGTATATACTAGATTGTTTTCTATTTTTTGAAGTACCATTTCTTTTAGTTTTATACTTGGGCTATATTTCCATTTTTGTGATCCAACGAAGTTCATTCCAAAATGAAGATTATTAAAAGAAACATCATTATGCTATCTTTCATATTTTCACTTCACTATAGTCTCTGAAAACTTAATCATCATTCTGCTAAATGATCTCTAAAATTAACACTTTAAGGGTTAATTATATCATATGATAAGCTATAACGTATTTAGCTACTAATGAATCAAAGTTTGTCAATAAAAATTTAGCATATTTATGACTCTTCTTGTCATACCAGTTTCTTAAGGAGTGGATTTGTCTCCCTATCAATTAATAAAATATTTTTAGAGTGTTATTCAAAAACAATAAAATACTTGAAAGATAGGGGGTCTAACCAAGAGAAAGCCTACCATGATCATAGGGACTGATATTTGTGACATTATCACAGCTGGTCACCAAGCTAGGATAATGACTTGTAGCCAAATGGTTATAATACATGAGGTCTCATCACAAGCCGACATGTTCCCTATTATTAGTACTTGTGTATGCCATTGTCAATATCTGGTCACCAAGCTAGGACAATGGCTTTTAAAGTAACTAAAAAGAAATAAAATAATTATTACTTATCTCTCTAAAGTATAAACTAATGGATGGGATACTGATACTTCCAAGGGTTAAAAGGTGACCCCGTCGAGGGTATGGACTCTTGTTGGTAGCAGTGGCACCGCCTATGACATTTGAGTGCATGTTTATGTTGAACACATAAATAAACTTTGTTTTCTTTAGTTCAAGCTAACATATATACATAATTGTTTAAAATATGATTATACTCTTATATCTAATACAAGATATTTTATGCAGATGTTGAATTCTAGATGGTTTTTACAGAAATATTTGTAAAAGGAAACGTTGAGTCCTAGCATCTTATCTTTATTCCTTTTTCTATGAACTTCCTTAGTATTTTCCTAGAGATAATTGTTTTGCCTAGAGTGTCGCCAATTGTTGTAGTACTCAACAACACCCCATTTAATTCTTTATTTTAGTCATATTATAAAAGCATGTGGACCATTTTTGCATTGTATGCAGGCTTTGAGTATGTTTACTTAATTCCAAGTCTAATGTGCCTTTTATTTACATTTGTATTATTTTTATAGTTTGCCTAAGTTTGATTAAGTTTGTTTGTTAATAAAAATTGTAAATAAGTTTTTGTCTTAAACATCATAGATTAATAAAACATAACCCCTGAGACCAATAAGTGTGCATATTCTAAAGGCCTTAATCATTAAATAAGTGACTATTGTATTTTAGTGATATTAGATCTTTGACATCAAAGGAACCCTTTTAGAATTCCCCGATGTCAAAACCCCGATTCATAATAATGTGGAAAACCCTTTTTATAAGACTTCAAAGTGTTAATTCAAACATATCATACAACCAAAGTTTGACCATTATTAAAGTGGTTGTAGTTTATTGGATGGAATAACCACATATCACGTAACCTTCCTCCGTGCCCTTATATCGGAGAATCCCCTATCAGATCTTTTTTATGTGTCATCACTCAAAACCCATGATATCCTATATGTGATATGCTACTTTCCTCCAATCGCTGATATTCTGATGCACCTCCGACTTTTGATAACCATTAACCTATGATCTCTGATATGAGATATTGTATAGCTACCTACCTCCGACATGATATTCACTCCAATATTTAGATCTGATATGTGTTTTAACATTGATTAATAAGAATTTCACATCCACCTATCTAATCAAAACTCTTGAATGAAACCTCCAATATCACATTGCCGAAACAAAGCTTCGATATAATGGATCTGATATAGTTATTAAAACAAATTCATTATGGTTTCGCATCCACTCTATATCAGACCTAATCGATGTCGAAAATATTTTGTATTGTCTCATTTCAAGATTTACGATGATATTTTCTCTGATCCCACTTGGTTCTTGCCACTTGTCACTTCCATATCAGGTCATTGTTATAATAATTAAAAGGTCTATTTTTAATGATTTTGCGGGAAGCTCGTTTTGTTTAGTTTTCAATTTGGTTTTTGGTTAAGTTTAATAATAGAACTAATAAGCTCTATTTGTCTGAAATAGGGATGAACTGAGGGTCGATAAAGAGGAAGTAACATTTCGATCCGAGATTAGCAAACACCCCCATCCACATGTCACTCCTACTATGGGAAACCATTGGGCCAAATCGAATAGACCATTCGACCAACAACCACTCAACATAGACAGAGATCCAAATAAAAATAGATAGAGGAATTTAAAGAAAAACGAAGACTAATACCATGACGAGCATGATCTTGTCCGGCAATCTTCTCAGTGGTTATCAACAGAAAATAAATCAAACTCAACAACAAGCTTAACTCGGCACTTTATCAAACAGAGGTGATCTACATTTGGCTTGTGATTCAATAAGAAGCAGACACTTAATTTAATTTCTTTTATTATTATCTCGATTGTTGAGAGACACATGGAGATGTTGTTATTTTCACGATTTCACCTTAAGCTTTTTATAAATACAATCACCTCGACAGGAATCAGAGATTCGAATTCGAAGGAAAAGAAGCAGGGTAATTCTTGGCCTTACAAACTATTTATAAGGAGGGAGTTTGTGATTCATTTACACTACAGTAGTGAGAGCCAATCCATCTTTTCAGGCAGGGAATCGAGTTTAGAGGCAGCAGAATAATTACACTACTGTAACTGTTTATTGTTTTCTTTAACTTGATTCATCTTTATAATAATATTTATTTTGTAATTGGATGCATAACACTACTGTTTGCTATGTTATTGGAAGTAAATGCTTCAATTTTCAGATATCATTTATGGTGTATGAGTATGTATGTGAATTTTCATCACTATTGTTGTCTGTTTGTTGAAATGCTCATTTAGAAGTTGGTCAAGCTATCTTGCAGGGCTAATCAAAGATGAAATTTGAAATTGGAACTTTTATAAGGACAAACCTTTATCTCCTTAAGTTGTTAGCTATCTAACAGTTTAATCTTATAGATGGCTTGCTTCATACATGTCATGTATTTGAACTATTTTAGTATTGTGGCATGAATGTTTTGGTCCTTATGCATATGTTGTATTAGGAGTTGGAGTTATTTATAGTTAAGTGCCTAGTAACTACTTATTAGTCATTTAGTTTTTCATAATTGTTTTAACAAGGATTAGATCTTGTGTACTATTTCCCTGGTCTAGTTCCTTCATTTTATTTCAATTAATACACACTTATTTTCCCATCCATTTATCTTGCTCTTGATTGAGATAAGGACTAATTATTCCTTCAATCGAGATGGGTCTAAGATTAGATACATCTTAGATTATACTTTCCATTTAGTTATACTTTTTGCATTCTCAAAGTCCCCTCATATAGGTTTAGACTTTAGAGTGGTTCGGTTGAGCCCTAGATCAATTTGAAGATCACTTTCTTACCTGATCAACAAGAGGGATGAACTGATGTCTCTTATCTACTGGTAGGTGAAAGTCCTATTTTAAGCTAGCGGAGATAGAGAGAAGCTAACTGGACCTATTTTAACTAGTTCGAACCATTATTTCAATGGAAAAGGAGCTTCTCTAAGTTCCCAACCAAGTAGTCTCCCTTATAATGTTGTAGGCAAAGATTTTTAGAGCCTTCAACACTGCACAACTAACCCCAACGGGGTTCACGAACTCTTGGTGTTCCATCTCCTGGGGTGAGGGTTTTGGTTGTTTAAGGTTTTCCCTTGTTATTCTCCATGTCAGGTTCTACCTCAAAAGTTAGAACATGCATCTGATTCAGAAGCGTTCAGCTCGGCCACCAGTGGCTACTTGGCCCAACACTCACTTGTGTTGTGAGTGGAGCTCTTATGGAACTCACACCATTTTCTTGTGCGTTTCTTTGTCTTTGTGGTGTTTTTATTTTCTTACGACTTCAGTGGGTTGTATTAGGTCACCCCGCCTTAGCTTTGGCCTTTGCTTTGTGGTTCGGGGCACCTTTTCCTTGCTTCAGATTCATATATCCAAAGACTTGCTTCTTCTATTTAAACTTTTTTCTCGATATTAACAGTGTATCGGTATGTTGTGTCGAGTGAGGAGATGTCCAGAAACTCCATCTCATCTTGGATGAAACTTTGTAGATAGTCATGGTACTTGTGTACCAAATTCCACTCAGAATCCTTGATACCCAACTTCATGCAAAGGGTATGGAAAACATTTGTGAACTCAAGCACATCTTGGTCCCTTCCCTACTGTAGCATGGTCCACTTTAAGTATTTATGTTCATAGCTCCTAATAGGGTCATATTTTTAATTGATGGTGTCTCAAAACAAATCTCGAGTGTGTGTGGCTGAAAATAGTGAGGATTCCCTCTCATCCTTTTGTTCACAGTAAGTTTCCTACCATTCATTGACATGTGGGGTGTCTTTAGGAAGTGCAAAATTAATATTTTACCGATTGGACAATTCATGAATTGAAAAATATCCTTTTGAAAGATTTAAACATTTATCTATGATTTCTGCGTCTATCTAGCCCTCCAATATGAGAATATCAAAGTTAACTTGTACCTTAAAAGGAGTGGCACCTCGAGAGTGGTTGTTGGATGAAGATGTGTTGCCTATGGGTAGTCGTCCAAGGATCTAGGAAACATTATCCATCATTGCGTTCCTTTGTTGCTTGAGGGCTTCCTTGAGTAATATTTTGAAAGGATCTCTTGCCCCTTTGTCTTTCTTTTCTTCCACCATGGGAGGTCATCGGGGTTTTCGATATTGGTATTGTAAAGGTTCAACCATATCAAGCCCTAACTCCTTATACCCTGACCTCGTTAGGGACATGCAAAGAAATACAGACAAAGAGAAGAATGCTCTGATACAACTGATCCAAACTTAAACAAGAATGCAACAAATTATAGATATAAGCATAGATATAGAGATGCAAGAAAAATAAGACTTCATTTCATTAATATCAAAATACTAAAATATTCTTACATACAAAATGGAAATAAACTAGCTTAGGCCATCACAACTTATCTCGAAGAAGATATGTGGCAACTACATGCCTTTAAAATTTGTTACATTGAGGCTCAAGGGCCTATTTATTATTTAATAACAAGGGAAAACCCTAAACAACAAAAACCCTAACACAAAGAGATGGAATGGTAAGAATTTGTGGGCCCTAATGGGGTTAGTTGGGAAGCCAACTTCCCGGGGTCATAAGTTGGTCATACTATCTCCATTTGGTGTGTATGATACCTTGTTGGAAATGTCTCTCTGAGTACTACAAGATTTTCGATAGACGAGCTTATTGAAGGCCTCAAAAAAACACCATTTAGGGAGTCAAAATTGCTTTGGAAGTTCAAGACCTGAAAAAGTGCTAAAAATAGTCAATGATGAGATAAACAAGGAAACAGATGAAACCAGCTAGAGATCTAGGTGGAATAAGTAGGTGGCCAACAAAATCCACCTGGATTTTCCCTAGCTTGATGTTCCCTTTCCGAAACATCTTTTGAAACTACATCTTGATCTCATCGTTCTCTAGAACAAAGCATTGACAGATCGACCCATTAGGTAGTGGCGCACTTGGGGCAGAGATCAATGGGGTGCTTGACCTGAAAGTGCAGGGGTACCCTTATAGCAGAGGAGAAAATGTCCCTGTACTACTCGATGACCTTATCCATCTGTTGCTGCTATGCAGAGGAGCCATGTTTGGAAGCTTGATTGTATTGGTACAAAAGAAGGATGGGACCTAGAGACTCTATATTGACTATCGGGTGTTGAACAAGATCATTGTCCAGAACAGGCACTGAATCCCTTGGAATGATGACCTTTTGGACCAACTCAAGGGGGCCAAATATTTCAGCAAGATTGACTTGAAGTCCGGCTATCACCAAGTGCCTATCAAACCCTTCGATGTGTGGAATACTGCCTTCAAATCCATGGAGGGCCTTTTCGAATGGTTGGTCATGCCGTTCAGGTTGACGAATACCCCTGAAACCTTCATGAGATTGATGGAAGATATCTTGTGACCCTTAACCAATGCATATGTTGCGGTGTATTTAAATGACATCTTGATCTTCCGTTAGAGTTGGGAAGAGCACCTCCACCATATTCGACAGGTCCTTGTTACACAGAATTTTGTCACTGTCCCTGTACTCTCTGTTCCACGATCCCAAAGGACCTATATGTGAATCTCATGTATTTTCCCATCATGGAGAAACTCCCATTATGTCCTTCTTCATGAGCAGAACATTTCCCTTTTGCATCATTTCCCAATAATCTTCCTTTTACCCTAGTTTACAAGACTGATGCTAATGACTAGTTCATCCCCTGTGCCAATCTTTGGAGTTTAACACTGGGACAAGCAAACAAAAAAAACCAACAAACATGATAGCATACAAATTGCATTCAGCCTACTTAAAAGGTCAAGGAATATTAAGCCATCAAATGTAAGATAACACTTAATGTAGGAAATCAATCAATAGTTGCATTCATATAAATTCAAAAAGAAATTACAACCAATGCCTTAACGTTGCTGGTCTCCTCTGACGTATCCAGGTTCACACACCTCCACTAGCATCTCATGGATAGCCCCAACAATGGAAGTTTTAAGGCTTATTCCATTAGTCTCAAACCAAACAAAACACACTATTGTCCCTCCACAAACATAAACTAGAAGGCTACAAGCTACGATATCTTGTTGGTTATTCAAGCTCCAAAAATACTAAGAATGAAACTACATCCAAAAAACTAGTTCAACTTGGGAGAGGATGGGCTTATATAGCTTGGATGGAGGGGAGATGGTTCCTCTTATCATGGGAGAAGGATTTATTTCTTGGGTTTGTTCCATCCTAATATGGGAAAGGAACCCAAAATGACTTCCTCGGCTCCATCCAGCCCAACCATTTACCGGACTTCCGTTACGAAGATTCTAGACCTGGAAGCTTCGACTCCATATTTAAAAAACTTGCCAAAAGAGGATCGACGCGGTTGAGACAAGGCTCGGTAGTGTTGATTAGAGCTAGTCTGAGTGTTAAACTCTGCAGATTGGCATGGGGGATGAAATGGTCATTAGCGTCGGCCTTGTAAACTGGGGTAAAAGGAAGATTCTTAGGAAATGATGCAAAAGAGAAATGTTACTATCATGTAGAGGGAAATAATGGGAGTTCCTTCATGATGGGAAAACAAATTAGGGTCACTGTAGAGGTCCTCCAGGATCGTGGAATGGGGAGTATAGGGACAGTGAGAAAATGTTG
Source organism: Pinus tabuliformis (assembly GCA_031772625.1). Taxonomy (NCBI): domain Eukaryota; kingdom Viridiplantae; phylum Streptophyta; class Pinopsida; order Pinales; family Pinaceae; genus Pinus; species Pinus tabuliformis. The sequence goes on along the minus strand of CM062819.1, from coordinate 1,018,188,600 downwards.
TGTAACATTCCTTTAAACCCTATGACAACACAATCTTTGTGCTAATTTGGAAAAATGTACTTTTTCCATGACCCAAGTTCAATATCTGGGGTACATCATTGATGAGAAGGGTGTGCATGTGGACCCAACCAAGATATAAGTAATTATGGATTGGTTAGCCCCAACCACTCTAACATATCTTTGCATCTTTATGGGTCTTTCCAATTTCTACCACAAGTTCATGTTGGGGTTCTCTCATATCACTTGGCCTTTAAGTAAAGTCACCAAGGGCGGAGTGAAATAATTTTTTTTTTTGGTCTAAAAACCAACAGAAGGAGTTTTCTGAGTTGAAGCATCGCCTCTACTCTGTACCAGTGCTCACAATACCAGACCTGCAACAATCATTTGAGATTTAAATAGACACCTCCGCCTATGCTATTGGTGCAGTTCTTACTCAGCAGGGGCATCTAGCGGCTTACCACAGTGAGACACTTTCAAACACAATCTGAAAGTATCCCACTTATGAAAAATAAAATGTGTTCCATTGTGAAAGCCCACTGTCAATGGAAGCATTACTTTATTTGGAAGGAAATGGCCATCCACATAGACCATCGACCCCTGCAATTCATATAGACACAAGGGAAGTTGCAGAATGATCGCCATCAGAAATGGTCCACGTACCTGCAACATGTCCATTTGATCATCAAATACAAGAAGGGTAGTACCAAAAATGTTGTATACTTCCGCAACCAACCACTAGTCATGGCGTTGATCACCATGCTTGACTCCTATGGCCAGAAGACTTTGGGGTGCCCACATATTTACAAGAGCGATCCAGAATTCGATAGCACATACTAGACACTCTTGGAAGGGGAGAAAGTTCCAAATTTTCACGTCCAAGATGCAGTGTTATGCCACTTGGGACACATCTATGTTCCTTCAAGCGAGCGTGCCAAGATGATTTAGGAGGTGCACTATAGTCTGGTTGCTAGACATGTGGGATTAGAGATAATAATGGCAATATTGTAGAAGTATTTTTATTGGTCAAATTTGGCCAGGATGTCTTGAAGTACATTAGATCCTGCACAACTTGTGCAATTTCCAAACTAATCATCAAGAAGCAAGGCCTATATACTCTTCTACCTACTCCTAGTTGACATTGGGAATCCATTTCCATGGATTACATGTCGAGCCTTCCTTCTATTAAGCACGAAAATGACTGCATTTTCGTGATCATCAACATATTCTCTAATATGGGCATCATGGCGGCCTACAAGAAGAGTATCACAAAATAGGCCACTACTAAGCTCTTCTTTGAGTGAGTGTAGGTACACTTTGGGATCCCATAGTCCATTATGTTAGATTAGGACAACGGATTCCTAAGTTCATTTTGGTCAAGTCTCTAGTCGATGTTATATACCAAACTCACTAAGTCCATGGCGTTCCACCCCGAAAATGATGGTCAATCAAAGGTCATCAACAGGATGATCGTACACATTTTTCACATGTACAACTCGAAGCATCCACACACATAGGATGAAAGCCTCCCATATGTCCAACATAACAATAATAGATCTCTCCATAGCTCAACGAGCCATCTCCCCTTTCAGGTAGGGCTGGGATTTCAACCATTATGTCCCATTGATGTGGCCATACCATTTGTAGCTACTCAGCCAGATTTGGCTTACGCCCTGTCTAAAGCCGACAGGGCTAATAGCTTCATTGAGTGCATTCAAAACATCCACTATTAGGTCCATGATATATTTGACAGATCCAATACTAAGTACAAGCAATGTCATGATCAAAATTGAGTGACGCACAAGTTCGAGGTGGGCGAAAAATTTTGGCTACATTTCTAGGAGCACCTACCTGGACCCCATCGCAAAATTCGACCACTCTATATATGGGTCGTATATCATCACCAAGGTTGTAGGGTACAATTCCTTTGAGCTTAACATCCCACCATTCCTTGGTCTACATTCAGTGTTCAATGTAGACCACCTTCTGCCATGCTTTCCACAATTGTTGGACACCCTGACATTGAGAACAGCTGACACCAATAGAGCTAAACCCACACCATATGGAATAGACCACAATTTATCAACTCATGGACACGCATATCAAGAACAATTGCTAACAAAGGATCCAACTATATCGAGTTGTCAAAGAAGGCCAACTCCTTCACCAACGCAAGTGGTTCACCAAGGACCATGTTCAATAGAAATTTCCTCACCTCATGGAGGCTCAACATGAACTAGGGCCATTTCTTCTTAAGAAGTGAGGACCGATCCATGTCGATATTGGTGGCCACACACCTATTCCACCTAGACCTCTAGCTGGTTTCACCTTTTTCCTTGTTTATCTCAAAATTTACTATTTTTAGTAGTTTTTGGGGTGCTGAACTTCTGGAGCAGTTTTGACCCCTTAAACGACGTTTTTTTGAGGTCCACAAAAATACCATAGTTATATGAAGGGTCCTTCAACAAATCCTCTAGTACTCAAAGAGACATTTCCAAAAATGTATCATACATATCAAACAGAGATAATATGACCAAGTTACGACCCTAGGAAGTTGCCTTCCCAACTAACCCCAACAGGGCCCACAAACTCATGGCGCTCCATCTTCTGGGGTTAGGGTTTTGGTTTTTTAGGGTTTTACATTGTTATTCATTAATAAATAGGCCCTTGAGCCTCATTGTAACATAGTTTATAGGCATGTAGCCACCACATCTCTTCCTAGAGATAAGCTACCATCATCCAAGCTAGTTTATTTCCATTCTGTTTGTAAGTGTATTTCAGTATTATGATATTAATGAAATGAAGTATTATTTTTGCTACATCTCTATATTCCTAGCTATATCTGTAATTTTTCTCATTATTGTTTAAGTTCGGATCAACCCTCTAGCCATTTGGGGACTCAAGAGGCAATTAATTCCTCACCAAGAATTGCTTTCTTCTGGCTCCCTTGCCAATTGAAACATCATTCCCTTGTTATGCAATATTCTTCCTAGATTTTCCAATATTGTCTCAGTCCTCCTACTAAATTTCTTTCCTTTCCCCCCATTTCTCCTCTCTTCCTTTGTGTTCTTCTCCTTGCTATTCAAATGTCATTTCCCAACTATTTGAATGGTCTCTTTCCTTTCCTCTTATGTTGTCTCTAGTTGTTTGAATTCCTTATTGTGTTGTCTTTTTTTCCAGTAATTCCAATTTCCCTTTTGATGTCCCCTTTGTTGCTTTGTCCTAGTAGTTTGATTTTCTCTCTATCTCTTGCCTCCTATTGACAGTAACTCCTGCCAACAATTTTTTTTTATCCAATGCTAAATGCGCCACCTACTTGCACGTTTGCCAGCACATCTTACCAGTTCGAAACCTACCCATTATTCATTTTAAATTTTATTGTTCCTAATTTCTTTTCCAATACTATAAAAGCACAATTTGATAAGAAAATGCTTTTTTTTTCCCTTTTTTCCCTAGCTATCATCTATTAAGCTGTAATTTCTATTGTAAGGAGACCTTAAAGTATCCCAACAAATAACCTCCCTAACCTCTATACATGAGTGTAATTAATTGGGGTTGTCAAAAACAACATTGTAGCAAAGGTTCAATATTGACCTGAAGAAGCTCACACATAAGCGCACAAAATTCAATATGATAATTTAATTATTATGTATGTTAATTTTTGGTTTGTAGTTAATGTGGTTGCTAATGTTGATATGTCTTTCTCTTTAGTGTGTGTATATGACATGGGTTTTTGTTTTGTGAATAGATTCAAATCAGGATGCTTTGTGTTGATAAAACAAGGTGATAAATTTTTATATTCATGCCATATTTAAATAATAATTGTGTGTGTAAGAAAAAACATAAAAATACAAATTCTGGAAAGAAATAGAGGAATACGAAGAAAAATGGTACAATATTGCACACACAAATCCCATCATATTAAAGAATATGATTTGATTGGGAAGAGGTCGAAGGAAATCCCCCCTTATTGGATGGATACTCTCAGGAGCTTGAAAGATGAATTGAGGAGTTACAAGGAAGACAATAAAAATATCGTTAGAGCACAATAAAGGAAAGTAGAGGTGAATACAATGATTTTGTAGAGTTGACCAGATCTGCAAAGGAAAAGAAACATGAGCTTGGTTCTAGTTATCTAGTCAAGCACAAATATTAGCAAAGCCCATAGGATATCTAAAAATAGGGATTGGAAAAAATTAGGGTATAAGGAAGCAATTCAAGGGAAAGGCATAGGAACACAAGTGAAGACATGGTGAGAGGAGAAATTCCACTAAACACTCTAGGAATAGAGTTAAGAAACCATGAGTATTTTTATAGTGCTGCAACTAAAAGCCACCACCAATAAAGGAGAAGTGAGAAGAGTTCAATGTCAAAAGAGTTCAGGAAAGAAAAGCCTCCTACCTTTGATGGAGAAATAAATAATTTTTTGAAGCATTAGAAGTTTGTTTGTTGGGAATAAAGATAAACTTCAAAGTCAATGGCTACTTTAAAAACATGAAGGCCACAGTGTCCATTTTCAACTTGAAAGGAAAATTTGATAGATGGTGGGGATTTTTAAGAAATTTCAAGGGAATTATAAAAGAGGAACTTTCATGGAGAAAATTAAAAAAATATTTCCATGAGAAGTATATATCTGAGAGGTACTATGAAAAAAAAATTAAGGAGTTCTGTGAACATAAACTAGGGAAGCTTATGTTAGATGCATATACCAACATATTTTTGGAGTTGTTAAGGTATGTGTCATATATCAAGGATGAGAAGGTGAAGATCCAGAGATATGTCAATAGTTTGCCACAACCCTATCAAGATCGGATTGATTTTGATGAGCCAAGGACATTAGAGGACACCATATGAAAGTCTAAGTATTGCTATGATCAATAGAAACATAGGGTTGGATTCTAATCATATTGTAAGCATAAGGATATAAGTAGTTTTAAATGAAAAGGGCCAAAATCCTCAAGACGTAAGAAAGAAGGGAAAAATGTTAAGTTTGACACTCCTAGCAAGGGTGAATTCCAACAGAATTATATTTTTGCTAGTAGAGTTTGACTTGCTAAATCAAATAGATAAGAGATTTAGGATCTAAAGGGAAGGTTGTTACAGTGTTGGGTATATGGAGAGAAATAAAAGTAGATGGATTGTCCTCTCCAATAGAAAAACAACAAGTATAATGTACAGAGACAATGACAGTGAACCATGCAGCATAGAGCATACCTCAAATTTATGTAGCATTGGATAATAGGCAAGTAGATCATCAAGTCTCAATCATCAAGATGGAAGGTATGGTTACCAAATAGCCTATTTCAATTTTAATTAATTTGGTTTCTAAGTTTAGTTATATTATCCCAAAGGTTGTAGAGATATTCAACTTACAAAGAAATCCCCATGCAAATTCATGGCTAGTCCTTCTGGCCACATGAGCCAAAAACAGGGTAACAAAGTTAGTGAAATCGTGCCCCCTCAATTTAAGTGGCATGCCAACAACACATTAGAGAAATTTTGAGGTCTAAAATGGGCCTCCTAAGGAATATCATAAAATAATAGTGGAAATAATAAAATAAGATTAAATTACATCATCAAATTTTAGAGATAAAAAAGAAAAAACTACCTTTTGAACTTGCATTCTCAACTTATCTCCCAATGGTTTTACAATTTGGAGCGGGAACACTTTTTGGATGCATAATTTAATTCCTTATCCAAGGAATACCCATGTTTGATACTTTGGATGGAACCTGCTACACGAACGTGAGAAATACATGAGAAAACATGATTAGAATCATGTTTGTCATGTATATCTCATTTTTCATGTAGAAAGGTCCATCAAAAATATGCAACATGGGTACTCGTTGGATGAGGAAATAAATTATGCAGCGAATGAATGCTCCCTCTTGAAATTTGAGTAAAACTGTAGGGAGATAAGTTGAAAATACAAGTTAAAAAAGTAGTTTTTTTATTTTTATTTTTTAATCTTTTTAACTTTTTACTCCAAAAACGGTGAATCGTCCCCCATGGTTGACATTATCATCTTGAATCCTATTGGTTCTTATAAAGTTGATTTTGGTTGTACATTTTTGTTTTGAAGCCCATTTTAGACCTCGAAATTTCTCTAATGGCTACCCTCAATCAATTGTCATTGGGATCATATGATGCTTTAATTGGCATAGACTGGCTAACAACCCACAAAACCAAGGTGGTCTGCTATAATAGATCATTGGAGTTTCTTAGTGATGAAGGGAAGGAAAATGCATTGCAAGCAAAGAGAAATATTGTCTCTGTTAAACAAATTTCAGCACCGCAAGTAGGCAAATGCAACCAGAAGGTGTGTGCCTTGTTCACAATCTAAGTAACTAGTGTGATAGAAGACAAAAGAAATCATAATTCAAGGTAACTATCTCTTGAAGTTTTTCAGTGATGTGTTTTGGAAGGAAATACTGCGATTTCCACCTAGGAGGGAAATTGACTTCTCTATTTAGTTGGTTCCTAGTGTAGTGCCATTTCAAAAGCTCCATATTTTATGAGCATGCCAAAAATCGTAGAATTAATGTTGCAGCTGAAAGGGATGTTGGATAAGGGGTATATCAAACCTAATATGTCACTCTAGGGATCTATTGGGTAGGGGTCCCTTAGGTCTAAGCTTTTTTCAAAGCATGTAAAGACTCCGCATTTTGAGGAGCGGAGCGCGATTAGCAAAACATTCTAAGAGTCAAAGGGGCTTTAGGGTGGGTCAAATCCCCTTATTTTGTAAAGGGATGGGATTACTTAGAGGATTTTTAGCTCCACCCATGGTTTGCAGACCATGGTATTGTAAGGTTAGAAGCATATATAAAGGGATGATTTTTCAAGTCTAAGACATGATGTATTGAATTGATGAAACACTTTTGATTCTGTTTTTATAATATCGTTTATAGTTAGGAGAAGGGGAAGGCTCCTGCAACTGTGTGCGTGGAGACCTTGGTAAGTCTGCAACTGAGTGCACAGGCCCCTGTAGCTGTGTGCGCAGGGTCAGAAAGATTGTATTTGAAAGGACTTGACTAATAAAGAAGACTTTTGAGCCTAAATATGTGTATTTTTAGTATGTTCACATGGTTTTTGTGTATAAACCTGTTTATAGTTTGTTTATATATTTTTTCTGCAATTGCATTACGAAGGTTCAAATAACATTTTATATAATGAATAATGCATGTTAGTCTAGTTTCACACAGTTCACTAATTTGTTAAAGTAGAAAACATTCTTCGATTGTAAGAATAAGGTTAAGAGTTCGCGAAGGTCGGATTAAACCCCAAACTGTTAAAAGCCTTACAAACGCACTGCATAGTACCTTTGGATGCAGAAACCTGGTTCTAGCATCCCCCAATATCACCTTGGGTGAGACTGCGATCTGCACGAGAAGATCATTGCTGAAAGGGCTGGTGGTATGGGGTTTTGTTGGTTAGCGCGGCTAACTCTAAACCTGGGTCTAAGCCCCTAAAGCAAACAAATGGTTTCGGTGCTAGAAAAATGATTTATCTAAGGGATGTGTGATGTGGCATCTGACCAGAAGAGAGATCCAAAATTGGATAGATTGGAAGTTTCACGAATTTTTAGCTCAGGAAGAAGATATCCATGCCAGTCAAAACAAATGTGGTTATATATGTATATCTATACAGAGCAACACAAGATCTTTTTTGAATCATTCGCTAATGAGCTACACGAGTGGCTTTCAAAGCTCGCGGACAACAAACCCACTTGGAAACATGACGATCCTATTGTGTGGACCCTAGAGATGATTAAGTGACTTAATGAGTCTGAATATTATGTCGTAGGAGTTGTTGATTACTGGGTTGATAGTATCTTCGGAGGCTTTATCATTGAAATTACAATTGACAAAATAATATCCTACAGTGAAGCTAAGCGTAGATTTTTCAAAGGTCCGCAAGGTAAGTATCTGAATTCCTTGAAGCTCTGGATTAAAATGTTGTTATGTGAAAAGGGTGTTATGCCTATAGATTTATGTTTAAAATAGGTTAGATTGGATCCACGTGAAGCGGAAAAATATGCAGAGTCAAAATCCTAGTACACATAGAGGTGCGGCACAGTAAAAAAATCAAGGTACTTTTGGGATTCCTCACCCATCCACTCTACGTCCACGTCCACCTCTACCTCATACACCTACACCTCCACCTCCACCTCCACTTTCACCTTCACTATTCAACATGGCTAACACAACGAAGATGCCTATCTTTAAGGGTTAGGGATCAGAGGATCCTGATCAATTTTGGTTTGTCATAGAAGTTGTGTGGAAAGTGAAGCAGATCAATGACGATGATATGAAGAAACCACAACTTGTCACAGAATTATACGATAGGTCATTGTTGTGGTATATCAAGTACAGTATGGCAAATCTAGCTGTTTCACTATATGTGATGAAGAACACACTAAAAACAGAGTTTAAGAAGCCCAAGTCACAATCGTAGTGTATTACAGAAATTAAAGAGATTAAGCAAGTTGTCAATGAAACTTCTTGGGATGTATATCAGAGGTTAAAGTATTTGATGGGATAAGCCAACTTCCAGATCTCTCATGAATTGCACAAAGACTCGTATATAGCTATGTTATCGCCACACCTCATATTACCACTATCACAGAAAAAGAATTGGATGCAGGCGAAGGAATTAGATATCGCGATGAAATTAGATGCTTCACTGGTACAAGAGACTCATATAGGGTTTCAGTAGATACAATCCTAATTGGCAAGTCTACATATGGAGTTGCAAGACCTGAGGAAAGGAAAAGACGTTCGATCTAAGATGCACTCAGAAGTATTGTGCCTAAAGTGTAAGACAAAAGGTCACTATAAGGACCAGTGTCTGGTCTACCCTAATTATTTGGCTGGAAAAGGTCCCAATCCTCTGAAACCAAAGCCTAGTGCTATAAAAACTAATGAACTGAGTGTATGGTGTAGTATCTACCAAGTTGCAGGCCAACACCCAAATGATCATTGCTATTTACTGCATAAATATGTGAGTCACCGCATCTGCTATTTTGGAAGTTTTGTCAATCAGTAGGAAATGATGCGAGCCATTATTACTGCTATGACTTGATGATATATCAAACCCCAACATATAGGATGCAAGCTGAAGGTTGCGTGCATGAAGAGAATGGTTCACTTGAAGTTCATGGAGGATTTGAAGGTCAAGGACGGTGTCGCGAAGGAGGCACTGGACGAGGAAGGGGTCACATCATATGTTATAATTATGGCTAAGTTGGAAACTATGTACAATATTTTTAGAATCCCACCCAACCTTCATGTCAATATTGTAGACAACTTGACCATGTGACAGAATATTGCCTTGTTGTAATGGCTAAGATGCAAGAAAATAAGAACCAACATCCTGTACAAAATATACAAATGATGCGACCCAAACTATGAGAGGATGATCCAAGAATTAATATAGTGACATGAAGTTGTGTGGATACCAGAGAAGATGAGGTAGAAGATAAGAGGCCTAACGTAGATACATGGGTTAGGAAAGAAAAAGAAAAGAATAAAGGGTTCATTCTACAAAAGGAAAAGGAAAATTTCTTGGAGGAAAAGAAGAGTTTCATGGGCATGGGAGCTTCAGCATCAAAGACACAGATGCAACTAGTACCAAAAAAGAATGCTCCTGAAGTAGGTATTGTGACAGAGACTCCTTATTCGACTATCTAGAAGTCCTTTATGCAGACATGTATGAAGTTGTTAAGGGACTAGAAAGTGGTAGAAGGGTTGCAAGAATTGATCGACAACTGTGCTAGTAAAGAAAAATCAAAACCTCAATAATGTGCGGTAAATAAGGTCAACAAGAATAAGAAGATGACTAGCCAGGAAATGTGATTAACTATGCAGATTGGCGACTTTGAAATGGATCATGTAATTTTGGACTTGGGATCAGATGCGAATGTCTTACCGAAGCAGACTTGGGAGCGGATGGGGAAACCAAAGCTACAATGGTCACCTATTCAACTGTACATGGCCAATCAATAGAATATTATCTCGATGGGATGGTTGCAATGTGTTATGGTGGATATTGAAGGAGAAAGAGTACGGGAAGACTTCGAATTAACTAAGATAGTGGATGATAGTAATCTATATCCAACTTTACTCATAATTGATTGGGATTTTGATATGGATGCCAAATCAATCTAAAAGGGACGAGTACGATATTTGAAAATAACATTATCATGGTTTTTGTTCCTTTAGATCATTTTGAAGCAGCACGATATACAGAACCTATTCGTGATGAATATGGTGATGACGATATTGAGCACATTTATAAGTTAACTACACACGATGAGGATTCGATAAACCCCACTACATATGGAAGGATAAGTTGGGAGAAGTATAGTTCATGTCATTCAGACTCAGATGAAGAATTAGAGAACTCACATAACTGAATACATGAAGTTTCTACTATGCACTGTAATAAAATGAAAAAATCCCTTTGTTGCATATCAAATGAGTTACATAACTCACCATATTATGATGGGATACGTGATGTCAACATATTTCTAGATAAATTTGAAAGGTATGTACCAAAAGAAAAATGCTTCCAGGACTTGGATCTGGCTTTGAGGGCTACACCTGCATGCTGGTGGGGTACACATAAGGATAATATTGGAGGTTGGTGGGAGTACTATCAATCGATGAGGCTTAGGTTTGGTCCTAAAAACATAATAATCATAGAGAAGTACAATGCAAAATATGATCCTCGCAATCATTTGTCTCATTAGACTAAGGCACAGGGTGACGAACCTTGACCAGAATGGGTGAATGTCTTTGTTCACACTTTGGATGTGATACCAATGAATTGGTATCTTGAAATGGAGCTGTGCCATGGTACGAATGATTGGAACACTATGAAGGAAATTTTTATTTTGACCTTTAGCTTTGAGAGTGGGTTTTAGTGTATCGATGATGCCCTTCAAGAAATTAAAGCAGTAATCTTTCAGACACCTAAGGAGCTGATGACTTGGGTACAACCTGACTAGAACACATAGTTGAAGCATGCATTAGAGTGTTATAATATGATCATCAAGGAAGACAAGGAAGATCTGCGAAGCATTAACATTCTTAAGTCAGAAGGACAACGTGAAGTGACAAGTCTAGATGCTAAAATACCTTAGGTAACACAACCTATTAAGATGAGGCAGGTCAACATAGGCTCAGAGGTGGAGCCCATGTTCACGCAAATATGAGATTACTGGGATGAAGATACAGTAGGAAAGGTCATCGAGTTACTGCATGAGTACCAGGAGCTATTCCCAACAAAGTTTACAGAGTTAAAAGGGATTGTGGGAGACTTGGGCGTCATGAAAATCAATTTAAAGCTAGATGTGAAGCCTATAAAACAAGGATCGTATAGGCTTAATCCAAAGTACAAGGAAAAGGTAAAGGAGGAGCTTGAAAAGATGGTTGTAGCTAGTATAATCAAACCTATGGAAGAATCTGACTAGGTGATTCCAATGGTAGTACAAGAGAAAATGACTAAGGGAAAAATAAGGATTTGTGTCTCCTTATGGAAGTTGATTGAAGCATGCGTACATGACCTATTCCCAACACCATTCACAGACGAAGTTTTGGAAAATGTAGGAGGTCAAGAGGCCTACTCCTTTTTATATGGGTTTTCTGGGTGCCATCATATTATGATCGGGCCGAAAGATAGGAGTAAGACCACCTTCGCCACTTAATAGGGATCCTTTCAATATACAATCATTCCATTTGGGTTGAAGAATGCACCGACGATATTTTCTAGAGTTGTCATCACATCGTTTAAGGAATTCATTCACATGTTCCTCGAGGCATACTTTGATGACTGGACAGTGTTTAGGCTAGTAAAGAAGCATCTCTCGAGCCTGCGCTTACTGTTGGATATTTGCAGGAAGTATCAAATCTCATTAAACTTTAAGAAGTGAATTTTTTGTGTACCTTATGGGATTTTACTGGGACATGTTTTCTATAAGCAAGGGCTGATGGTAGATCATACCAAAAACGTCATTATTATTAATTTGGATCTGCTAAAGAATGTGAAGAAACTACACACAAATCTTTGACACACTAGATATTATCAAAAATTTATTAATACATATGCATAGATCACTGTGCTGATGGAGAAATTACTAAAGAAAGATGCCACCTTCTGCTAGGATGAGGAGTGTCAGAAGAGTCTTGACGTCTTAAAAGAGAAAATGGTCACTGCGCCAATTGTAGTGCTTTTGAATTGGAAGAAGGAGATCCACGTTCATGTGGATGCATCATGGATAGCTTTGGGAGCTTTCTTAGTGCAACCAAGGGAGGGGGATATTGATCACCCCATTACCTTTGCAAGTCACAAAATGTCTAAGGAGGAGCAAGATTATTCCACGATGGATCAAGAAGGTCTAGCTATGGTGTACGCACTACAGAAATTTAGCCATTAATTGTTGGGTGCACACTTCAAGATGTTCATGGACCATTCCGCGTTGAAATACTTGGTGAATAAGCCTGTGATGGGGGGGAATATCTGTAGATGGCTATTAATATTTCAAGAATATGATTTTGAAGTAATTTTCAAGCCTAGATGACTAAATGTGGGGTCGGATCATCTATCTCGGATTGAGAATGGTGAAGAACCGACCAACATTGAAGAAGGATTGCCTGACGTGCAACTCTTCGCCATAAGGATTGATAATGAACATTTTGCAGATATTATTCACTTTTTGACTACTGGACTAGCCCTTGCAGAGTATACAATGCAGCAGAAGAAAGAATTAGTAGTCAAAGTGATGAATTTCTCTTTGATTGCTGGCATATGTATAAAATGGCTCCTTATGAAATATTGCGTAGAAATGTCCTTGAGAATGAACGACATAATATTTTAGTCGAAGCGCATGGTGGTTTCATGGAGGGAACTACGTAGGAAAAACAATTGTGCAAAAAATTGTGAGGGAAGTGCTATGGTGGCCCACAGTGCACAAGGATTCTAAGGAATATTGTAGTGTTTGTGATGTTTTCCAGAGCACTAGAAGATCATCGCAAAGAGATAAATTTCCACTGAATCCGCAAGTTACTTTACAAGATTTTGACAAGTGGGAGAATGATTTTGTGGGGCTAATCAATCCTCCAGGAAAGTAGATGGGTGCACGTTGTATTACTACCATAATGGATTATCTAACCAGGTGGGCTGAGTCACAACCAGTAAAGAATTGCAATGCAGACACTGTTGCACACTTCATTTTTGAGTATATATTATCAAGGTTTGGGTGCCCAAAGATCCTGATGAGTGATAGAGGAACACACTTCCTCGACAACATGATTGAAGCATTAATAGAATAATTTCAGGTACATCACCAGAAATGCACACCCTATCATCCTCAGTCAACTGTCATAGTTGAGGCTTTTAATAAAATTTTGGAGAATGCTCTGACAAATGTGTGCAATGTCAACAGGAATGATTGGGATGTGTGAATACCTATAGTGTTATGGGCATACATAACTACTTGCAAGAAGCTGATAGGACAACCTTTGTTCCGACTGGTGTATGGATGGGACACTGTAACGCTAATGGAATATATAGTCCCCAGTCTTAGAATCGTAGAAATAATGAATATGGCAGACAACGATATCATGGAACAATGATTGGAACAACTACTCATGCTAGAAGATGATCACTTTCTTGCAGGATTTCATCAACAAGTACAAAAATCTCAGGAAAAGTCATGAGAAGATCACCATATTAAGTAACGAAATTTTAAGAGTGGAGACTTGGTTTTGATGTATAATAGTGAGTTCACACAATTCCCTGGTAAGTTCAAGATGCATAGGCTAGGCCTGTACATTATTAGGGATATCTCGGATGGTGACACAGTTCAGCTTGCGAAGCTGAATGGAGAATTAATTGTCGGGTACATAAATGGGAGTAGGTTGAAACTTTATAGGGATGACTCTATCTCTAGGATTGCGTGATGACTTTATGAATGGAGGAAAATTTTAGTGCTACAGGCATTTGGAAGGAATCATGAGACTATAAAGTATGCTGCCAATGAAAGATCATGTCGATGAAAGAGGGTTGTACGACATTCAGGAGGATGGTGCAGGTGGAGAATGTTGCAAAGGAGAAGGGGTGACTGTGCTGTAAGGAGGGCTCCACTGAAGTTTGTCCAGAATATGACCGTTGCAGATGATGTGTTAGGTAATTTTTCGTTACATGGATCGGGGGAAACACATTTAAGAGGCATATCTGGGCAAATCTGCCACCAAATCCACATTTATGAGGAAGATCTGGAGGGAATTGAGTGATTTGAATTTTAAAAAGGCTATAAATATGGCATCCCACTCCACATTCAGGAACTTTGCTTGTTAAGAATTCATTGTGATATTTTGCACCTAAGTGTGAGCCAAGATTTCTGTTGCATGTTTGGTTGGAGTTGGAAGAAGCTTGAGCAGGAGTTTTTGAGTTGAGGGCTAGAATCCATTATGACTGCCTCCCATCCAATGCATACTACTGCACCTAGATCGCTAAGAACTAACTCTTATTGCAGCTTCAGTGACCAAGAAGCAGAAGAAGCCCAAAGGACCTTGATTAGACAATCACCAAGGAAAATCCCTACAGAACTATAGAGTAAGGAGAAAATGGATATGCAGAAACAACCCATGGTGCCCCAAGATCTAGATGAAGAAGAATTAGCCAGCATTAGCGGAGATGAGCTGGAACCAATCTCTAGGTTCCCACCTTATATGCCATTGAGGAAACCGACTACAAAGGTAATGAATGACCTAGATTCTATCAAATATAATATATTTACACCCTTGTTACCAGAGGAAGTGCCAATTGAAGAGGAATTATTGGCCAAGGTGCCAAAACTATACATGGAGGATTGGGATTTGAACGACCACAGCAAGTATCCCCAATTTGAGCCCAGCAAGTACCTTAAATATGTGTATTACAAAGAAGCTAGAGCAACATGGGTTGAACCAATGAAGTGGGTTGCTAGGATTCAACATGTTAGATTACTAAATATGTTGTATGTTCCACATTGCCGGTGAAGCAACATAAAAACCATTTTTGTGCACCAACTGTTGGTGTTGGTACATCTTGGGCATCTGTGGCTTGGAGAGCCAATCCTAATTCACGATATGTTAATTCAAAGGATTACTATGCTGCTTGATCAAGAAGCAAACCCCAATGATGAATTTGTTGGGAAATCTTAGGAGAAGGAGCTGGCTAATCAGATGAAGAATGACAATGGCATGATCAAGAAATCTCAGGGCTATGCTATTAGTTCTATTAATGATGCAGCTATGCATTTTTCCACATCCATCTTGGCTGGTAAAATCGTGAGGAAGTGTCAGGAAGTAAAAGTGTTGACACTAGTCGTATCCTTGGCTGCGCAATGCAACAAGGGGGTTCAGTTTAATTGAGCCAGGTACCTCTGTCAGGAGTTTTTGGATGACTTCTACAAAGCACAGGAAGAAGGGAAGCCATTCCATTACGCGTGGTTGTTACTCTTAATCGCGTTGGTAGCATGGTGAACACTAGAGGATTCACAGTTCCCTAATGTGGAACCTGATGTGTGCAAGGCTGCAAAGTTTGCCTCGCTATGGGCCTCTAAGGAACTGACCTGGGTTATGGAGAATAAAATATTATGGGTTCTCTTTGATATGGACCTGCGCATAGTCATCAACCAATGACTGAGGTTTTCACCTGCATTATTTCAAGAATTTGGTGACATTGTTGATTTTAAAGCAGATTTTCACAGTGTCTCTATGCATGCCAAGAAAGATTTGGAGAAGGTATGACATCAGCTACCATACTTAGTGTTTGAAGATGACATCTTGGTAGTCATTAGTAAGTGGTTGAGTTATTGGCTTACCCCAACAATGGTAAAGGTGACCGAGAAGGAAGGAATAAGTGCACAAGCCGAAAAATCAACAGCCAAGAAGGATACCAAGAAAGTGCCTCCGACAGTCACCATTGATCTCGACAGAAAGACTACAATGCTCATATTCGAGCAGGAGACTAGAGAATGGGAATAGAGTGGTGGAGACAATGATTTAGACATGGAGGACATTGATTCCCCATTTATAATCAAGAAGCAAAAGAAGCAGAGTGCTGGCAGTGCGTGAAAGAAGAAGAAGTTAGATAAATCTTCCAGCATCAAAGCTTTGGTCCTCACTGAGGGGGACTTTGATGAAATTGGCGACACTGTCATGCCGGGATGGAAGAGATGTGGGGGAACATCGAGGATAAATACAGGTCAATTTTGACAAAGGTCCAGCAGGGCCTTAAAGAATTGCAGGTGCAGACAAGCATGCTTCAAGTGAGCGTGGTTCAGGTGGGCACAAAGCAAGCGAGCGTGGTACCTTTAGTCGAGCTTGCCATAGAACTTCAAGCAGTCCATTTTCCAGAAGGATCATTTCACATTGAAACTGCAAAGGAAAGGAAGTGTGTCAAAAAATTATAGAGTCTGAGCCTAAATATTCTGGTGCTTACCCTTGAGATGTTGCACGAGATTCATCGGGGCATCAGAGATGAGCTCAAAATACTAGAGCAACGAGCTTTGTTTGTCATCAATGAAGTCAAACTCAATAACCAACAAATGTGCAAGGAAAATCATAAAGCAATCCAGGATCGTGAGAAGGTAGTTGTGCGCAACCAACATCTGGAAGAGGCCATCACCAAAGCATGCAGTGAGCTTCCAGAGCTCCAAATCCCCGTTGAGGCAGCTTTAGCAGAAAAGATTCAAAAACTAGAAGCAACAATCATAGAATCAAAGGAAGAGGTGGGTAAGATTCGCTTTGAACTACATATGCAAATTACAGAGCTTCAAATGAAGCTGCAGCTTACAACACCACCGAAAGTTCGCGAGCAGTGTGAAGCTGCCATCAAAGCTGCTAAGGTTCAAATAGAGACTGCAGTCAAAGACTGTAGTCAACGTTTTGAAGATACCATGTGTTAGTGTCAGTCAGTTCAACTTGTCACCAGTGATCAAATATGCTCTCACAAGGTGTTGTTAGGGTGTCAAGTCATTTTTTTTCATTTGAGTGAGTCTTCAAATAAAAATTTGGTCACCAGCTATTGTGTCTAAGTCACTGATTCTACTTCACTTACTCACGATCTTCATCACTAATCATGGTCATTGTCTTGATCAGGGTATCATATCTTTAGTTAAGTGTCTTGGGTCATGAAATGGTTAAATTCCTCATTTTAGGTCATGGTATAGAGTTTCACTCCATATGTCAGCATGATACCATATGTAAAAAAAAAACATGTTCATCATGTAATTCATTGGGTAAAGGGTGTTAGCAGATTAAGGAAAGAAAAATAAAGGCAAAGGCAATGTTTTATTTGAAATAAGATAATGCTACAGTACACTACCTCATCTCATCATTTCTCATAGGGACAATTTTGTTCAAATTATGTTTCTGGAGAAGAGTTTTACAAACATGAAAGATGTTTTTGTCAATGATAGGCCAAGGAACAAGTACCTCCTTCATTTTATGCACAGATGTTATAACTTCAAAGAAATTCCCAAACTACACTTTCTACAGGAGAGTTCCTGCACTTCTGGTCAGTTTTACTTGAAGACAATTTTTCATGGATTTGGAGCAGGTGTTGGTAGTGCTTAAGGACTTTATTGTGTAGAAGAAATTCTAAGATTTCCAATGTTACCTTCAAATCATCATTTGGATTAGTGGAAGGCATCCAAACGTGATTTAAAAGTTGGCATTGCACTTGTGTCAGAGACACCCTACGTTTTTGGAGCGACCTTGGGAAAATTAATTTTTCTCCCTGCTTGAGCGTCCAAATTACATTCTTGAGGAGTGATTCTTGTAGCAAACTTCAAGAGCTTTCCAAAACACTATCATGTTCATAATTTGGAGTAGTGTAATGCCTCAAAAATTTGGTTTTAATTTGGTGCTATGATTCAGTGAACTATGTTGTGCTTCTGGAGGTGGCATTGCGCTTCCATGAACTACGTTACGCTTCTACCAACAACACTGCACTTGGGAAAAAGTGGCCCAAAACTTGTGAAAACTTACCCAAACTTCAAATTTAAGCTTTAATTCCTATCCCTAACCCTTCTAAGCTGTTCAAAAAGTAAGTACCATCATCTTATTCACTCTTTTCCTTTGGCAAAGCAAGTGCAAATGGTGAGTTTTGTTCATTTAGGGTTTATGTGAAATTTAATGCTTCAAAGTTAGTGAACATGATGGTTTTGTCAGATAAGACATTTCAAACTTTAAAACTTTCCATTTCATACCTCTGTATATATATATAAATCATCATATCATCCACCAAACAACTGATTTACTTTCCGTTTACCTCACCTTTCCATAAACCCTAGCTCATACCTGTCAATTTAAACATTTTTCCTAGAAAGACTGTTTTTTAATTTCTCTTACTCATCTCCCTCTCTCATTTCACTCCATTCAAAATTCCTAATATTTCTACAACCCTTATCCATCCCCAAAATTCCCCTATCATCATCTCCCATCCCTAACTTCCTCATTTCATCATTTCCTTCCTTGAGCAAGAAAAGAGTCAACTTAAGGCCAAACAATTAATCATGGAGAAAGAGAAATCCAAGATGTTGTAGAAAGGAGGCAAAGGTAAAGTAGTGTTGTAGCCTGGTGAACATGATGAACATGAAAAACAAGTTGGAAATAATAAGTCAAGGACCAAAGGACTCTAAAGGGCATTGAAGAAAGCAAAAGAACATAACCTGCTAGATGAAGACCTAGACATTAGAGACAAAATTGTCTTGGAGATCAATGAAGATAGAGAGTATTGGCTAAGTAAGGTCGCTGGTCACCTAGATCATCTTCTTGAAAAGGCGAATAGGGATAACTAGCTATTGAGGAAAATGGCCCACCATTATCAGACTAGAAGCATGATTTGCAACATCAATCTCAAGCAATTGAAAAACAAGCTAAAGGAAACCCTAAAAGACAAAAATGAGAGGGATAACTTGGAGATGCTTTCTGAAGCATCCATGAGAGAATGACACACCTCATTTTTCACTTCATGAACAATTTTGGAGGTTTTCTAAGCATTTTTTTTTTTGAGAATTTTGGTGCAAAATTCAGAAATTGAACTAGTCACAAGGCGGTGCGCTTTTTACTCAGGGCTCCACATGACAAGTGTATTACATTTTTGGAAATATGATTACATCCTCTAAAAACTGATTTCATCATATTTCTTAAACAAGGCTTATATTTTGAGAAAAAGGAGAGGAAGGGGTCAAAAATCATCATTCTGCCACTCTTTTTGACACGCGCTGTGCTTTTAGAGACACCTTGGGAGAATAAATGTTTGAAGGCTTTCCGATGGGTAATTTCAAAAATTAAAGGTGTTATGGAAACTAGACAGAAAAGGTTAGTTGAACATTCTCTCAGATCTTAATTTCGACTTTAGTATGGCACCTTAAAGTGGGCTCAAAGTCGGCACTGCACTTTTGAAAATTTCTGAGTTTTTATTTAAAAATTTCACTGTGTAATTTCCTAGTTTTTAGTTTGACTTGGTCAAAGTCAAAAATCATGATGTAATTGCAGTAGTTCGAGGTTAGATGATGCAATCATAAATAAATAGACATGATAGGTAGTTTTTATGGTTAATTAGGGATCATAAGGGAAGAAAAATTAAAAACAAAGTCTAAGAGAAGAGTTTGTATTTGACCTTCTCACTCTCACCTATTGGTTGAGAGAATCTTGGAAATAGTTCCACCACCTAGGAATTCGACTCCTGAAGGTGGGGAATTTGTTTGATTGAGTTTATATGTATAATTTCTCCTTCAGAGAGAGGGGTTGGACTTTTTTGGAGAGGCCTGGTACCTTATGTTCTCTTACAACTAATACAGGAGTAGTGGCAACTATATTTCAGGAATACTTGTTCAGTGAGTCTATGGTGTTAGTTTTCTTTCAATCAGCTTCTAATTGATGAAATCATATTTATTTTCACGATTTATATTCTTCCTATGATTTTCCTTTAAGTTATATAGACAAAACACTTATATTTAAGCTCTGTTTATGTCGAAATCATGATTCTGTTTCTTTTCTTCTAAGACTAATGATTTCATGATTTCACATACTCATTATGTTCTCTTAAACTATCGGACCTATGCTACATTGACAACACTTTAAGTTCACCATATCACATTGATATATAGCTCCTCTTTATACCTATCACTGCATACTTGAAGTCTTGACCTAATTACCTATTCTAATCCCTAGTCCAACAAACTAAAAACCCTAAATTCACAAATAATCAAACAACACTTCTATATCTAGCCTAAAACCTATTTCTTTTAGTTATTCATTGACAAATACTTAGAGAGATACCTCTCTGGTTTAGTAGGGCTAGCTACTGAAATGAAAGTGGTTCGAGGTTACCTCTTTCGATCTCCTCCTCAACTGAGGAAATTGTAGGGGATAAGATTTTCACGTCGTTTTCGGGGAACGAAAGATCATATCTTCCCTAGGAAAGAATGACAGAGATCAGATCTGATTGTTGATGGTGAACAGTGATCAAAACCAAGAAAGGCTCTACATATTTCGCCTCGCGAATCCAGTGTAGAGTAATCTAAAGGTTTAGAATTCTCATGGCAACTTCACTGTTCAAAAATCAGTAGTTTGAATGACATTTTTGGTGACTTAAATATTTTCAAAATGGATTCAACTTTTTGAAGGTATTCTCTTATGAATCAAGCTCATATTCTTGGTTTTGCAAATCATATTCCTTGTATAGATTGGAAAACAGGGTTGCTAAAGTTTAAAGGTCAGGATGGAGAAGATGCTAGTTTGCATTTGGTCAAATTTCATTTTCATATTTATAGTTTCCCGAAGATTGTCTAATGGATATCTTCATGGCTACCTTGGAGGAAATAGAAAGGAAATGGCATGAGAGTCTACCATATTCCAGTTTATGTTCTCTAAAGGATTCTCATTCAGTTTCCTTTCAACATTATCAAAGCTGTAATTTTTCCTTATCAATGATGGATAGATGTTGTGAGATTTATGAAAATTTCATTAAATTCCCTGAAAATTCGTATGGGGATAAAGAATGTATGGAAGAAGATATATTAGAAGCCCTTTATGATTTTTACTCCCAACAAGAATTAGAAGCTTCCCCCTTGAACGAACAAAACTCGGATCAAAATAGAGAAAGGCCTATTCCCAATCTTGAAAATGAAAATCACCAAGCCAATGTTGATTTCTATAAAACTTAGTGTTCTCCTCTGTCTGAAGATGAAATAGATCAGCTCCTAAAAAGCCATGTTACAACCCAAGTTAAGGTAGGTTTGCAGTGTTCACAGAGACAAGAATGTGTGAGTGAAATTTCTTCGATTATTGAAAATGAAAATATAGGTTTAAATGATGACAGTCATGAGGCTGATGAAACTATACAATAAATGATTGTGAGGAAGCAAATTTGTGATGTAGATTTCCTACAAGGAGATCAACTATCAGGGACTATTTTCTTTCATGGAGAGGATAGGTCTAACATGTTTAATAATATTGAATAATTTTTTCTTTTCAAGGATGAGTTAGACTCTAAATTGGAAGAGTATGAGTCTGAGATAGATAGTATGCCGGAGATAGAATCAGAGTTGCTCATGCCTGGGAAATTTACACCCAACACTCAGGTGGCAGAAAGTCATACTTCCCTATGCCTTCCTATGGATCAACAACCAAGTATTCTTTCATATCAAAATGAAAGGAGTACTTGTATTTTTGTTGGATTTCAAGACAAGGTAACGTTTCATATTTTTAAGGATCCTTACACTGATTTGTTGCAAGCATCTCGGAAGACGAATTTTCTTGTATTTATGGATCATGAGCACATGTTCAGTGGACACATGGAGTGGCCTATATATTTTTTTTCTTCTAGCTCAAGGAAAATATGAGCAAAATTCAAATAAGCAGCCATTTGCTAGATTGGTTACACTGGAGGGATCATTACACATGATTATATATATATCTTCAGTGGGTGAGCGGTTATCATTAGGATTTGAAGCCCAAGGTGAAGACCCTAAGATCTCGATGGTGTGCTACCATAAGTAGGTTTACATAGTTTTAGTGTTTTGTCAACGTCAGTTGGTCAACTAGTTTTTAGTTTGAACTTAGTCTTTGAAATTTGACTCCATGCCCAATGGATAAGGCTACTAGGACTACGGTGTTCTTGACACCTCCAAGGAGATGCCATCCCCAGCTAGATCCAATGTTAGTGTTAGGTAGTTCAGCCTGTCACCAGTGATCAAATATACTCTTACAAGGTGTTGTTAGGGTGTCAAGTAAAATTTTTGTCATTTCAGTGAGTCTTGATCTAAAAATTTGGCCACTAGCTATTGTGTCTAGGTCACTGCTTCTCCCTTCACTTACTCACGGTCTTCATCACTCATCATGGTTATTGTCTTGTTCAATGTATCATATCTTCATTTAAGTGTCTTGGGTCATGAAATGGTGAAATTCCTCATTTTAGGTCATGGTCTAGGGTTTCACTCCATGTGTCATCATCATACCATATTTCAAAAAAAAAACATGTCCATCATGTAATTCAGTGGGTAAAGGGAGTTAGCAGTTTAGGGAAAGAAAAATAAATGTAAAGGTAATGTTTTATTTCAAATAAGACAATGTTGTAGTACACTACCTCTTCTTATCATTTCTCATAGGGATAGTTTTATTCAAATTATGTTTCTAACCAAATGGAGAAGAATTTTACAAAAGTGAAGAGATTTTTGTCAATGATAGGCCAAGGAACATGAACCTCCTTCATTTTATGCATAGGTGTTATAACTTGACAGAAATGCCAAAACTACACTTACTACAGGAGAGTTGTTGCACTTCTGGATAGTTTGACTTCAAGACAGTTGTTCAGGGATTTGGAGCAGGTGTTGGTAGTGCTTAAGGACTCTATTGTGTAGAAGACATACTACGATTTCCAATGGTACCTTCATATAGTGATTTGGATTAGTGGAAGGCATCCAAAAGTTCTCTGCAAGTTGTCACTGCGCTTTTCTCAGAGACACCCTATGTTTTTGGAGTGACCTTGGGAAAATTAATTTTCCTCCCTTATGGATTGTCCCAATTACATTCTTGAGTAGTCCATCTTGTAGCAGACTTCAAGATATTTTCAATATGATATCAAGTTGACAATTTGGAGGTTTAAGGCCTTTGAAAGTGGGTTGTAAGTTGGTGCTACACTTCTATGAATTGCGTTGCGCTTCCATGAACTATGTTGCACTTCTGCCAACAGTGCTGCGCTTGGGACAGAGTGGCCCGAAACTTGCCAAAACTCACCAAAAATTCAAATTTAATCTTGCATTCCTATTATTTTCCCTTATAAACTGTTCAACAAGTAAGTACCATCATCTTACTCACTCTTTTCCTTTGGAAAAGCAAGTGCAAATGGCAAGTTTTGTTCACTTAGGGTTTATGTGAAATTTCATGCTTCAAAGTTAGTGCAAATGATGGTTTTGTCAGATAAGACATTTCAAAATTTAATAATTTCCATTTCATACGTATTTTTATATATAAATAATCATATCATCCACCAAACAACTAATTTACTTTCAGTTTACCTCACCTTTTCACAAACCCTAGCTCATACCTATCAATTTAAACAATTTTCCTAGCAGGACTATTTTTTAATTTCTCTTACTCATCTCCCTCTCTCATTTCATTCCATTCAAACTTCCTAATATTTCTACAACCCCTATCCATCTCCCAAAACTCCCCTATCATCATCTCCCTTCCCTAACTTCCTTATTTCATCATTTCCTTCCTTGAGCAAGAAAACAGTCAGCTTAAGGCAAAACAACAATCATGGAGAAAGAGAAATCCAAGGTGTTGAAGTAAGGAGGAAAAGGTAAAGAAGTGTTGGATATTGGTGAACATGATGAACATGAAAAACAAGTTGGAAAGAAAAATCCAAGGACCAAAAGACTCAAAATGGCATTGAAGAAAGAAAAAGAACATAACCTGCTAGATGAAGACTTAGCCATTGAAGACAAAATTGCCTTGGAGATCAATGAAGATAGAGAGTATTGGCTAAGTAAGGTCACTGGTTACCTATATCAGCTTCTTGAAAAGGCCAACAAGGAAAATTAGCTATTGAGGTACATGGCGCACCATTATCAAACTAGAAACATGTTTTGCAACATCAAGCTCAAGCAATTGAAAAAGAAGCTAAAGGAAACCCTAAAAGACAAAAATGAGAGGGATAAATTGAAGATGCTTGCTAAAGCATCCATGAGAGAATGACACACCTCATTTTTCACTTCCTGAACAATTTTGGAGGTTTTTTGAGATTTTTTTTTTTGAGAATTTTGGTGCAAAATTTAGAAATCGAACTAGTCACAGAAACACAGTGGCTTGGCGTTGTGCTTTTTACTCAAGGCTCTGAATGATAAGTGGATTATATTTTTGGAAATATGATGACCTCCTATAAAATCCATTTCATCATATTTCTTATACAGCGCTCATAGTTTGTGAAAAAGGAGAAAAATGGGTCAAAAATCATCATTATGCCACTCTTTTTGAGAGGCGCTGCACTTTTGGAGATACCTTGGGAGAATAAACTTTTGAAGGCCTTACGATCGGTCATTTTCAAAAATTAAAGGTGTTAAGGAAACTAGACAGGCAAGGCTAGTTGATTTTTTTCTTAGATATCAATGTGGAATTAAGGAAGGAACCTTAAAGTGGGCTCAAAGGTGGCATTACGCTTCTGCAATTTTCTTAGTTTTTATTTAAAATTTTCACTATGTAATTTCCTAGTTTTTAGTTTGACTTGGTCAAATTCAGAACTCATGATGTAATTGAATTAGTTTGAGGTTAGATGATGTAATAATAAATAAATAGAAATGATAGGTAGTTTTTATGGTTAATTAGGTCTCATAAAGGAAGCAAAATTCAAAACAGAGTCTACGAGAAGAGTTTGTATTTGACCTTCTCACTCTCACTTGTTGGTTGAGAGAATCTTCGAAACAGTTCCACCACCTAGGAATTCGACTCCTCAAGGTGGGAAAACTATTTGATTGAGTCTATATGTATCACGTATCATTCAAAGAGAGGGTTTGGACTTGGAGAGGCTTGGTACCTTATGTTCTCTTACAGCTAAAATAGGAGGAGTTGCAGCGATATTCCAGGAATACTTGTTCAATGAGTCTATGATGTGGAAATCATGCTTTTGTTTATTTTCTTCTAAGAATAATGAATTCATGTTTTCACATTCTAATTATTTTCTCTTAAACTCTTATACCTACACTACATTGACAACACTTTAAGTTCCCCATAACACACTGATATCTAGCTCCTCTTTATACCTGTCACTCCATACTTGAAGCCTTGACCTAATTACCTGTTCTAATCCCTAGTCCAGCAAACTAAAAACCATAAATTCACAAATACTCAAACATAACTTGTATATCTATCTTAAAACCTATTTCTTTCAGTTATTCATTGACAAATCCTTAGAGATATCCCTCTCTGATTCAGTAAGGCTAGTTATTGAACTGAAAGTGGTTCGAGGTTACCTCTTTTGATCTCCTCCTCAGCCTAGGAAATTGTAGGGGATAACACCATGGAAGTGTGGGCTTCACTGCAGGAGGACCCACATGTGAAGAAGATTGAAGAAGAGATCAGAGACAAGTGGCTACAGTTCGATGAGCTTAAATCCATGATGCGGACCTTAGCACCTGTGCAACGACTCACCTGTCTCCAGGAAGGAACAATTTTGCAGGGACAGATCGATGAGTTGTGGAGAAATGCATAGATCATCTTCACACAGGCACAACCCTGGGTATATGAGGCCCACCAACTTTCCCAGGACATAGAAGGAAAACATAAGAGCATGCAAAAAAGTTAGAGGACAATCGGCGTCACAACAGAGGGGTTGATGACAGAGAAGCTTGTGGATGAAGTACAACAAGCCATATAAAAATGAACAACAAGGCTCAATCCATTGCAAACTACCTACAAGGGCCTGAAAACCAGGATCGAGGATGTACTAGTTGAGTGACTCGAGGACGAGTCACATCTTTGTGTTGGGGGTCTATTGGATAGGCATCCCCTAGGTCTAAGGTTTGTTCAAACCATGTAAAGACTCCCCAGTTTGCAGAGAGGATCATAATTAGCACAACGTTCTAAGAGTTAAAGGGGCTTGAGGGTTGGTCAAAGCCTCTTCTTTTATAAAGGGATGGGATTACTTAGAGGATTTTGAGCATCGCCCATGGTTTGCAGACCATGGTATTTTAAGGGTAGAAGCAAATATAAAGGGATTATTTTATAAGTCTAAGACATGATGTATTGAATTGATGAATCTCTTTTGAGTCAGTTTTTGTAAGATCTTTTGTAGTGAGGTGAAGGGGAAGGCTCCTGTAGCTATGTGCACGAAGACCTTGGTATGTTTGCAGCTGAGTGCACAGGGCACTGTAGATGTGTGTGGGGGCCAAAAAGATTGTATTTGACAGGAATTGACTAATAAAGAAGACTTTTGACCTTAAATATGTGTATTTTCTATATGTTCGCATAGTTTTTGTGTTTGAACTTGGTTATGGTTTGTTTATATATTATTTCTACAATTGCATCGCGAAGGTTTGGATACTATTTTATATGATGACTAATACATGTTAGTCTAGTTTTGCATAGTTCGCTAATCTCTATAAGTAGAAAACATTGTTCAATTGTCATAATAAGGTTAAGAGTTCATGAAGGTTGGATTAGGCCCTAAAATGTTAAAATCCTTACATCCACACTACATAGTCCCTTTGCATGCAAAAACCTGGTTCTAGCATCCCCCAATATTGCCTTAGGTGAGACTGCAATGTGCATGAGAAGATCATTGTCAAAAGGGCTGATGGTATAGGGTTTTGTTGCTTAGCGCAACTAACTCTGAACATGGGTCTATGCCCCTAAAGCCAATAGAAGCATCAACCTTGTTTGTAAAGAAGAAGGATGACATGTTATGGCTATGCCTTTGTTGGAATTATGATGCATGTGTTGTACTTGATGGAAACCCTCTTGTAGCATAACAACTCACTTGTATATGGTAACTAGATGAATCTACATGAGAGATATCAGATGTGACAGAATGCATGGCAGTTGTGTTTACAAATGTGACAAAATGCAGGATAGTTCAAAGGAATCATTTCAAAAGTAATATGACAAATCACATTATAAGAGATCTATTCAGAGGGAACAAGGTAATGGAACAAAAGAATAGGATGAAGGAATAGAGGACTACAGATTAGAATCAAGAAATTGAAGAAAGAGAATGGTTTAAGAAGTATACGTTGGTCCACCTTGTCCAAGTAGTGTATACATGCAGGTTCACAGAACAAAAAGAATGCATACGTATGCATGCACTTTCACAAGAGAAAAAGCACATATAGGTTGGAAAATCAAGAAATCTCAAGAGTAGAGAATACAAAGGGTCAATACCATGGTATTAGCCAACAATATTTAGCAGAGTAATGACTATTTGATCTTGTCCAAGAATACCAAAGATCATAAGTGTGGTTTTGGTCCGAGGTATTGGTCCGAGGTTTTTGGTCCAAGGTATTGGTTCGAGGTTTTGGTCCGAGGTTTCTGGTGCAAGTTTTTGGTCCGAGGTATTAGTTTGAGGTTTTGGTTCAAGGTATTTGGTCTGAGGTATTTGGTTCAAGGTATTGGTCCTAAGTGGTTTTGGTCTGAGTTATTGAGAAAGGCCAACTATATAAGGAGGTGAAGATCAAAGTGCTAAGAGTAGAAGTAATGAATATCTTATAAAGTGCTAGATCAAAAGAAAATATGCATGTTATGGGTTTCTGGTGCTTTTCTCTATCTAGACTAAGTATGCACGTGAGTTTTTGATGATGGATGAGATCTAATGATGGATCAAGATCATAATGACTTATCATTATTTGATCTGATAATGGATGGGTTAGATCTGATTGCTAACACATGTTTTATTCTTTATATGTGACAATATGGGTATATCTGAAGTCAAGAATTGCATCGAAGTTATAAGTAAGTTTTGCAGATCTATACGTTGGTTCACTTTGGTGAAGGTGCGTATACATGCTGGTTTGGCTCTTCCAGGTAGCCTATGCAAAAGAAAATCTTCATATTCATGGATGACTGATCTATCAGATAAGTATTTCCATTTTACTGTAGTTTTACTGTTGTTTGTCAATGATGTCTTCTTAGATCTGAAAGTAGAACTGAATGTATAAGGAAATTGAGTCTGATTGATTGAGAAAGAAGGGTGATCCTTGTTGCTATCTATTTATAACTCTGTAATATGACAGTAGATCTTCAGAATGTCACTGATTGGTACAGTCTATGGTTCAGAGGTTTTATGATTCTATATCTTTAGAGGTATACGCAGGTTGGGCTAAAGGAAGTAGTGCATACACACAGGTTGGATTCATTGGAGGAGTGTATACATTCTGACACATGCCTTTTAAGGTTATAGTTAGTTCTAGTTGTCGATGCAATGATCTGGGTTCAAATCTGTGTACTGGTTGCATTGATCTGTCTGTTGTAGTTGATTGGTTGAATTTGATTAAGTTTGAATGAATGGTTGATTCAATTGTGTCAGAGGTTCAATGATTGTTTGATTCAGTTGTGAGAGAGGTTCAAAGGTTTTGGTGATTGATTGTTTCATTTATATCATAGATTGATGATTGAGTTTCAATGATTGGTTAATGTAGATGTATTTTATGGTTGTATTGTAGTGGTGATTGATTTTGAGTTTCAAAGTTTCTGATGGGTCTAGTACGAAAATTTGATGAAACAAGGTCTTCATGTGTATTGTTGTTTACCAGGAGCATCTAGTCTAAAAATTTATGAAACGTGGTCCCTAGAGGAAGAGATAAGGTCATAGGCTTCTGTAGGCCGATGCCTACATACTAGTAAACACATTGGCTAGTACAAGAGCTAGTGGGTTGTAGCTCCCTTCCAGTAGAAGCTGGAAAATGAGAGAAGCTTGTAGCCTTTTGTAAGTGGATGTTTGCGTTCTGGTATGAGTCTATATCAGTACATGATTTTAACATATTTTCTTATTATTAAAAGAAGACAGAGATGACAACAGGAGGTTTCTTTCACCCACATTGGGTTTCCGCCTTAAATCTTGGTATTCATGTGTGTTGCTTATGTGTGATGGTTTATTCTTTTTTTACTGCACTGTTTAATAAGTTACTGATGCAATGGTTATAGATCAACACACGATAAATTAACTAAATCACAAGTTCTCTGGGTATATGTTGGTTTCACTAATCACAGTAGTATGTACATGCTACTTCACTTCACAGAAGTAGCGTATATAAATCTGACTGGGAAATGAAAAATTAGTGATCTAATAATACTGATTCACACCCCCTCTCAGTGTTATTTCCAAAAATTGGTATCAGAGTGGGTCTTTTGGTGGAAGCTTGATCGCTTGAAGGAGATCCGTAGAAACAATGGGAAAGAAGCTAAAGAAGAAAGCACCTCAAAAGAAGAAGACATCTCAAGGGAACTATGATAGTGGAAGAGGCGATTGGCCATTATGTGGAAGCAACTCCTCCGACTTAGAATCACCTTAGAATGAATATGAACAAGCAAAAGAATTATCAGGTACGAATTTGTTATCCTATGGTGGTACATTTCTCTGTTCATTTGAAGATAATGAATGTGAGAGTGAAACAACTGAATTTGCTCTTATGGGTGAAAGATAAAGAAATCAAATAGAGGCAGAATATAAAAGGCTCACATACATAGTTAGAGATCAAAAGGATCTATTTGATAAAAGGGAATGTGCCTACAAAGAAGAAGTTACCAGATTAAAAGCCCAATTGAAGAAAGGAACAAAGTAAGGAAGCAATACAAGGAAAAGGAAGACCAATGTCAAAGGTTGCACGATGAAGTGACATCATTGAGAATAAAAGTGAATGAAAAGGACATAATAACCAAGGAAATTTTAGAAAGAACCAGCTATTGTGAAGGTCTTGAAGGTGTAATCATTTCTATAAAAGAAGATCTCAAAAATTCGAATAAGTAGAATGAAGAACTACTCCAATCATTTGAAGAAGAAGGAAATTAGGTTCTCGAATTAAGGCAACAAGTGGAAGAAGGAAGAAAAGCTAAAGAAATCATGAAGAAGTAGTATCTTGAAAAGGAAGAGCAATATCAGGTTGAGGTAAATATCCTAAAAGGTAAATTAGAAGAAAAGGATGAACTTTTACTATTTAAAATAATACTAAGATTTTGGATGACATTATTAGTAGTCAAAGGTTTCCTACCATCAAATCTAGTCTTGTTGTTCATGAAAGTATTAAAGGTGAATCTAGCTCACAAACTGAAGCAAGGAACTCTAGTGAAAAATCTGAAATGCTCAACAAGGAGATAAGAGGTCAACCCCATCAACAACCAAGGAAAGAAAGTCTTCAAAGAAAATCATTTACTCCTAATTATGGAAGTGTTAATTGATTCTTTCCTCTGATGAATAATGTTGAATGTTTTATATGCCATAATTTTGGACATGTTGCAGCCAGATGCAGAAGTAGAATGGTTCAAGCTAATCCCAGTCACATAGAAAGATCATCAGCTTCCAGGTACTTTGAAGGATATTGTTTTTCTTGCAATATGTTTGGTCACAAAGCCATTGATTTCTATAGAAGGAATATAAAACATATAAGGTGTTATGCTTGTAAGAAGTTTGGGCATATACCAAAAGAATGCAGGAGAAAATTTCGGCCAACATACCAAAAGGAAAAAACATCATCACACTCCAAGTTATGGAAGAAGAAGGAAGTACAGCCAGAAATATGTGGCATAGCTCAGTATACAGACAAAAAAAATTCAAAAGGATCTGAAAGTATGAAATTTCAATGTCCTAATTCTCATACGTAGTTATCATGAAGACAAGTTGCGTATATACGCGAGTTAGAAGCTGCACAGTCATGTATATGGTTGTTTGATGAAGAAGAAGTGGAACAGACTCAGGAAAAGGGGTCTGATATGGTTCAGTCAATTATTAGTTATCTTTTCTATTTTGATTGATGATGATTATAGTCTGTTGATGATATGTATAAGTTGTTGATGACTTGATGTATAACTAGTTGATGATGATGCCTTGATGATCCTCATTGATATATGCGATGACTAGATCTGATAGTGAACAGTTGGCCAAGGTTCAGGGGGAGAATATGCTATGCTTCTAATAATGCATTGTTGGCATTATGTTTAGAAGTCTTTGGTACTTATGTTGTTGAAGTGTTTAAATTATACATCATGCAATGCTGCAGTCATGAGTTGCCTATGATGAAATCTCAGATGATACTTATATTGCTTGAGCCACATAATTGTTATTCGGATCAGATTTATGGACGAATGGGGATAACCTTTTTGATGATGCATACAGTACATATGATATGTTGCTTACATGGTGATATTCATAAGGACATGATAAGTACAAAGCTTGAGTACAGAACTTCATTATTTGATGATGAGTCAACCATTTCTTTTATGTTGTTGTCATAATGCCCTCAAAGATGCATAAAGCTCATATGGTGCAGTTATGATGTGGGATTCCTATAGTTCTTGGCTCTCACATGGTTGAGGATTGTTGATGTTGATGGTATCAAGAAATCTTGACAAATGACTATGAGCTCATGGTTTGCTAGATACATATTACTATCTCTTTGATGGATACACATTATGCTAGATACATGGATGATTACTTAAGTTGCGTGTTGTTAAATATTGTTGGTTGGCCAAGAGAATGGTGTTATTGCAGGTCTCATAAAGACATAGATAGTTGAAGACATGGATATTCAGAGACATGGCTTACTTAGTCACATAATGATGATGCCTTCTTACTTTATGATGACAGGTTTGATACTCACATATGTTGATTATCATGGTTGATGCTTATCAGATGTGGGATGTTTCATAGTGATGATACATGGTTGATATATTGAGGGTTATTGTCAAAAGATCATGCAGTTCTTGTTGATGATGTTATGATCATAGATAATGACTATGGTATTTTCACATACATATGATATGATGTGAATGCTTTTGTGTTACTGATTGGAGATATTACATATGCTTAGTTGATTCATGGAAGGTTATGATAAGGCTCTTTCTACT
This sequence comes from Pinus tabuliformis, assembly GCA_031772625.1. Taxonomy (NCBI): domain Eukaryota; kingdom Viridiplantae; phylum Streptophyta; class Pinopsida; order Pinales; family Pinaceae; genus Pinus; species Pinus tabuliformis. The sequence goes on along the minus strand of CM062819.1, from coordinate 1,018,156,495 downwards.
AAGGAAATAGAGCAAGTTGACCTTGATGAGATCAAGAGGATGAGTTGATATCTATATGCAAGATACTTTCTCACAAGTCAATGATAATTACATTGTCATATCTTGGGAACTAATGATGGACATATACAGGTTGCTGGTCTTGATGTTAGTGACAGATTCTTATGGTGTAGATCATACATGGTGTATGATAATTGCTGATGACTATCATGGTCTTGTTTAGATCTTTGGTATCTGTTATAAATGTCGTGTATATCATTTGATGTAAAGGTCATATAAAGACCCATGATATAATAATATGTCTTTGTCTCTTGTAGTCTTTTAATGAGTCCTTCTTGGTCATATGATGTAATTTGTACCCCCACTATGCATGGGAAGGATGATCTAATCATTTCTATATTTCAGTCATGTATAAATAATTGGTATATTCCCACTTGGTTGGGAGATTGATGTATGTAAAAGTCATGTTATTCTTTTGGAAAATATTTTTGCAAACTCTGCATGTGCTTAGGGGGAGCATGGATGGTATAGTGCATCTCATCATGTACAAAGGAGGAGTCTAATCAGATAATTCAGCATGTGCCCAGGGGGAGCATGATCAATGTTCATATTCAACTGTTCAGATATGAAAGTATTCATTTTGGTCAACCCTTTTCCCTTGATATCAAACGGGGAGAATATCTTGGTCCGCCCTTTGCCCTTGATGTCAAAGGGGGAGAGTATTTTGGTGTTTCTTGTTATCTCTAACAGTTTCTACAGCTTGCAGTAATCAACACCAAAATTGTTGACATCAAGTCCAAAGGGGGAGATTGTTGGAATTATGATGCATGTGTTGTACTTTATGGAAACCCTCTTATAGCAGCAAAACTCAGTTGTATATCACAACTAGATGAATTTACGTAACTCGATGAATCTACAAGAGAGATATTAGATGTGACAGAATACATGGAAGTTGTGTTTATAGATGTGACAAAATGAAGGGCAGTTCAAAGGAATCATTTTAGAAGTAATATGGAAAATCACATTATAACAGGTCTATTAAGAGGGAACAAAGTAATGGTACAAAAGAATAAGATGAAGGAACAGAGGACTATATATCAGAATCAAGAAATTGAAGAAAGAGAATGGCTTAATAAGTATATGCTGGTTAACCTTGTATAAGTAGCGTATACATGTGGGTTTACAAAACAAAAAGAGCGTATACGTATCCACGCACTTTCATAAGATAAAAAGTGCGTATAGGTTGGAAAATCAAGGAATTTCAAGAGTAGAGAATACCAGGGGTCAATACCATGGTATTAGCCCACAATATTGAGTGGAGTAATGACTATTTGATCCCGTCCAAGAATACCACAGATCCTAAGTGTGGTTTTGGTCCGAGGTATTGGTCCGAGGTTTTTGGTCCAAGGTATTGGTCTGAGGTTTTGGTCCGAGGTTTTTGGTCCAAGGTTTTGGTCTGAGGTTTTCGGTTCGAGGTATTGGTCTGAGGTATTTGGTCCAAGGTATTGAGAAAGCCAAAAACTATATAAGGAGGAGAATATCAAAGGGCTAAGAGTAGAAGTAATTAATATCTTATGAAGTGCTAGATCAAAAGAAAATATGCATGTTATGTGTTTCTGATGCTTTGCTTGATCTAGACTAAGTATGCACCCGAGTGTTTGATGATGGATGAGATCTAATGATGGATGAGGATCATAATGAATTATCATTATGTGATCTGATAATGGATGGGCTAGATTTGATTGCTAACACATGTTTAATCCTTTATATGTGACGATCTGGGTATATCTAAAGTTGGGAATTATAGAGAAGTTATAAGTATTTGCAGATCTATACACTAGTTCGCTTTGGTGAAGGTGTGTATACATGTTGGTTCAAATCTTCCAAGTAGCATATGCAAAAGAAAAGCTTGATGTTTAGGGATGACTGGTCTATTAGATCAGTATTGCTATTTTTTAGCAGTTTTACTATTGTTTGTCAATGATGTCTTCATAGATCTAAAAGTAGAACTGAATGTATAAGGAAATTGAGTTCGATTGATTGATTGATTGATTGAGAAAGAATGGTGATCCTTGTTGATATCTATTTATAACTCTGTAATATGATAGTAGATCTTTATAATGTCACTGATTGGTACAGTTTGTGGTTCAGAGGTTTTAAGATTCAGTATCTTTAGAGGTATACGCAGGTTGGGCTAAAGGAAGTACTGTATACACACAGGTTGGATTCATTGAAGGAGCATATACATTATGTCACATGCCTTTTAAGGTTACAATTAGTTCTGGTTGTTGACGCAGTGATCTAGGTTTAGATCTATGTGATGGTTACATTGATCTATCTGTTCCAGTTGATTGGTTGAATTTGATTAAGTTTGAATGAATGGTTGATTTACTTGTGTCATAGGTTTAGTGATTGTTTGATTCAGTTGTGAGAGAGGTTCAGAGGTTTCAGTGATTGATGGTTTTAGTTATATTAGAGATTGATGATTGAGTTTTAGTGGTTGGTTGATGTAGATGTATTTGATGGTTATATTGTAGTGGTGATTGATTTTGAGTTTCAAAGTTTTTGATGGGTCCAGTATGAAAATTTGATGAAACGAGGCCTTCATGTGTATTTTTGTGTACCAGGAGCATCAAGTCCAAAAATTTATGAAATGTGGTCCCTGGAGGAAGAGAGAAGGTCGTAACCTTCTGTAGGCTGGCGCCTACATACTAGTAAACACGTTGGCTAGTATAAGTGCTAGGTGGTTGTAGCTCCCTTCCAGTGGAAGCTGGAAAATGAGAGAAGGTTGTAGCCTTCTGTAGGTGGATGACTGTGTACTATTATCAATCTGCACCAATACAAGATTGTAAACATATTTTATTCTTATTAAAAGACGACAAAGACAACAACAACAATAGGTGCTTTTCACCCACATTGGGTTTCCACCTTAAATATTGGTGTTCATGTGTGTTGCTTATGTGTGATGGTTTATTTTACTTTTACTGCACTATTTAATAAGTTACTAATGCATTGGTTATATATCAACACATGATAAATTAACTAAATCACAAGTTATTTGAGTATACATTGGTTTCACTAATCACAGTAGCGTGTACACGCTAGTTCACTACACATAAGTAGCGTATATAAATCTATTTGGGAAATGAAAAATTAGTGATCCAATAATACTGATTCACCCATTATCTCAGTATTATTTCCAACAGCCTTGACTATTGATATTTGAATAAAGATATAGTTAAAAATAAGTACCCACTTCCTAGAATTGATGATCTATTAGATCAACTTAGAGGGGTTGTAGTGTTCTCTAGAATGGATTTGATATTTGGCTATCAATAGGTCTAAATTAAAGAAAAAGGCATCCCAAGACATCGTTCAGGATGAGATATGGACACTACGAGTTTTTGGTGGTTCTATTTAGGCTCACAAATGCACCAACCACATTGATGTGCATTATGAACAACATCCTCAACCTATATTTGGAAAAATTTGTATTATTTTTTATGGATGACATCCTGGTTTACTCAAAAAATAGGGAAGAGCATGAACAGAATTTGAAGGGAGTGTTGTAATTGCTGAGGGAGCAAAAGTTGTATATCAAGCTGACTAAATGTGATTTCTTCCAATCACAAGTCCAATATTTGGGACATGACATTTCAAGAGAAGGAGTGATTGTGATCCCAGAAAGATTAAGGCCATAATGCAATGGCCCACTCTTTGAAATGTCATGAAGGCTAGATCCTTTATGGGATTAGCTAGATAATATTGGAATTTCATTCAATACTTTTCCAACATTGGTCATCCAATCACAAAACTACAAAGGAAAGGGGTCAATTTTCAATGGAAATCAATGTGTCCAACAAGCTTTTAACAACTCAGGAAATCACTCACACATGCACCTATTTTCAGGATAGAAAATCCAAAAAAGGACTTCCCAGTTTGTACATATGCTTATAAGGATTAGGTGGAGTCCTAATTCCATAATGGCATTTGTTCTACTATGAGTAAAGGAAATTAAGTGAGCATGAGAAGAACAATGTCACTCATGACCTAGAGTTGGTAGCAATGTTTCATGCCTTGAAGATGTGAAGACACTACTTACTTGGAAGAAGATTTGTACTGATGTTAGATAATGGATGGCTATGATATTTGTTTGATCAGCCCAAGCTGAATGCTATACAAATCACATGGCTAGCTTTAATCAGTCAATTTGATTTTGAAATGAAACATATCAAGGGCAAGGAGAATTGGGTAGTAGATGCACTTAGTTAAAGTCTACAAGTAGTGCACTTGGAAACTATAAGGACTTGTAAGTTTGACACCAAGGAAATGATAAAAGAGGAATTAACAAGTGATGAGCATTTCCATCATGTGAAGGAATGATTACAACAAGAACTAGATGGATAAATGAGAAATAAATGCAAGCTCATTTGCGATGGTATGTTGTTGTTCAAAGATAGGTGATGTATTCCTGATGTGATCGACTTGAAGAAGCACACAATGGATGAGTTTCATAGAATACCTTACTCAAGTCATCCTAGTTATTAGAAATGGACAAAAACCATAAAGAGATCATACTACTAGCCAGGGATGAAGAAGGAAGTTGCTAAGTAGATTAACAGGTACTTGGAATGATAAGTCAAAGTAGAATGCAAACAACGAGCTAGACTGCTACATCCATTCCCAATCCTTGAGAGGAAATGAGAAGACATATCTATGTGTTAGTATGAAAATTCTTATCAAGTGTACCAAAAATACTTCACTTAAGTCACTAGTGACAAGTGACCCTAACAACAATACATGGTTTCTTATGCTTTAGATCTGCAATATTAAAATGAGAAAACCCTGTAGTAAAAAGATATATGCGATCCAAAATAGTAAACATCAACATATATCCAATATAATAACCTAATATGGAAAGACTTTTAAAATGAATTATATTTATTGATAACACCTAGTGAAAGAGATCTACAAAAAGAGTCTGTAAATCCCGCTTCGTGCGATGGGTCATTTGATGTCCTTGTGCTTCAGTGATCTATTCTCTCTCAATATGTGAAAAACCCAAAACAAATAATGGAACTCAAGTGTGAGCTCAGATGTGAGAACACGATAATGGTGACAATGATAATGATCATGGTGAAGAATGAATGGAAAACCCTCTTATTTATAACAAGGTATTGGGTTGATATAAAAAATGGAAAATAATAAAATAATATTGACCAAATCAAGATCTAACGGTTGAGAATACTTTATTATATTTTTTGGAGAGGGAAAAGATATTCATATTTATTTAGAAATAATTAACAAATAAAATGAGTTACTAATTATTTTGCGAGAATTAAGAATGGTGTGAAATTGAAATAATTATTAAATGGTGATTTAACAATTATTCCAATAATAGAATTAAGAAATAATAAATATATAGTGATTTATTTAATTATTCCTAGGTGATTTTGTCAAATTTGACAAGGAATAATTATCAAATAATGATTTAATACTTATTCATAGAGAAAATTGAATAAATAATTATTTATTCAATTATTCTCATGGGGTTTTTTAATTTTAATTAGAAATAATTTAATAAAAATGGTAAATTATTTCCCATAGTGAAAGTGATTTTGCTAAGGTAAAATTAGTCCTACATGGTGTATTTCGATCCACCTAGTTAGAAATGGTTAGTGATCATTTTTTGGTCAGAGAGAGAGAGAGAGAGAGAGAGAGAGAGAGAGAGAGAGAGAGAGAGAAATACATATGAAGCAATGTAAGGAAGGATAGAGGAATGGAGGGGGCGAGACCTACTAAATTGATAGAAGTCTCATTTTATTTTTGAGTACATCTCAAATGAGACATATACCCACTGAGATAACTGAGTACAAATAATAATATTGTGCCCAATAGTGTGGGTCTTAGCAACAAAGTACAAGATACATTATATAATGCAATCAATGGGCCAAAAAATAATATAATCAATCCCATATGCATAATTTGCCTAGAAAGACATAGGCTAGGACTGAATACAATAACGTTGAGTACATGAGACATAATGTCCCTAAAGATTACATGGTGAGAGGGAATTACAACCAAAGAAACCCTATTGAATAGGAAATGGCTATGAAGATCTGAATGGATCATCTGAAGGAGATATCCATGTTGTTGGCACTGTAAGCCACTAAAACTGAACCCATCAAATTTACGAAACTGCATTTGAGGCTAGATCAACATTTGTGGACATTCGGGCACATGGGGGGATACCTTAAGGGCCACCAACTCATGAGGTTTGGAACATCCCACACACACCAAGGAATCATTTGTAAAATTGTTTGGATCACCGAACCATCAAGTGTACGATTATCAATCATGCAATAATGAGCTAGCATCGAGCATGTGAGAAGCAACCAAGTCAAAGGGAAATGATGATTCCCTTTGCTTGATCTGAGGAACCAAACAAAGATGAAGGCTAGAACCAAGGTACACCACCCTCTAGGCCAAAATTCTGGAATAAATGTGCTGATGTAAATAGAAGAGGGCCCACCAGAGTTAAGGAAATGAGGAATCTTCAACAAAGGCACAAGGGATCATAGTAAAGTGATTGACGGACTGTCATCAGGGATAATGATGGAAGGAAACAAGATGAGTGGTAGAATGACGACTTCCCTTGTCAGAGCATAATATGCATGGTTGAATTGGTAGCGATTGACTCAATTCTAGAGGGGATGGTGAATTACTCAGACCAGGGATTTTCAAAGATAGAGCAGTGTAGCTGGAGGCCAAATATGAGCACAATGGGATGAATGTGACACAACCACAGATGATATATTGTAACAAGACTCAAAGGGACTCGAAATGAACTCTATATATGCAAGGGTGACTCATCTCATATGCTCTGAAAAAGGGTGACTCAATGATGCTGCCACATGTGGGAGGCCGGGAGCGAACCATAAAAACATGAGTGGATGATAGTTACTCATGATGAAAATTGACACATGATTCGACCAATACAAAGGTACATTGGTACCAGAGTATGGGTGGCTCAAATGAAGAAATTCGATTTTAATAGGTGATAAAGTGAGACCCCATGGAAGAAATGGCTTCGTGGTAAAGTGTCAAATTACCAAAAAAAATGGAGACCTATTATATAACTCGGTGAGATATTTCCAATAGTGCTGAGGATTCATTAAATTTAGCTACAGTTTGGTCATCATGGACGACAAAAAAAACTAGGGTTTCTACTATAAAAGGGTTGATTTCCCTAAATCCAATTCCTTTGCATAGTGAGTTGTTGGAAAAGGATTCACTACCAAAAAAATGACATTGGTGAGGGTTGAAAAATGTCACCATAATCTCATTGACGGTCAAAAGAGCCTCCGTCACCAAAAATTGAACGTCACCAAAGGTGGCGTCGCCAAAAGTATAGGTGTTGTGGTGACATTCAAGGTCTGTCACCAATAATGATTTATAATGACAGATAGTGACCGTCACCATTTTATTTGAGCAATGATGATGAACCTTAGCCTTTGTCACCAAAAAAATTGAACGTCACCAAAGGTGGAATTGCCAAAAGTATTGGTGTTGTGGTGACATTCAAGATCTGTCACGAATAATGATTATAATGATGGATAGTGACCGCCACCATTTCATATGAACAACAACTCTTTATTGTGATGGACTTTTCATGGCCAGCACTATTAATGCATATATATGGTGACGTTGGTTGACCATCACCATTTCATATTTTTGTGAGGGTCGAAAAATTTCACCATAAGCTCATTGGTGACATTCAAAAGAGCCTCTGTCACAAAAAAATTGAACGTCACCAAAAGCCACATTGCCAAACATGTGTTGTGGTGACATTCAAGGTTCGTCACTAATAATTATTATAATTAGAGATAATGACCATCACCATTTCATATGAACAATAGTGATTTGTGGTGAAGGACCTTTCATGGCTGTCACTATTGATGCATATATATGGTGGCATTCGTTGACCATCACCATTTCATATTTTGGTGAGGGTCAAAAAATGTCACCATAAGTTCATTGGTGATGGTCAAAAGAGCCTTTGTCACCAAAAATTGATCATCGTCATTCCATATGAATATCAAGGCATGATGGAATCGAACCACCAACCTCCTGCTTGTAAAGCAGGTGCTCTTCCATTGAGCTAGAACCCTTTAAATAATTAGACTTTAAAAAATTAGACCTTGAAACTTTATAAACTATAAATTCTACAACTTTCAATAAATTATAAAAATTTGTAAAATCTTGGTTAATCTTTTACTAAACAAGCAAAATTGAATCGAAGTTGCAGGTCCCTGCCTAATGGTTATGGACATTATGAAAAGTGGGTAGAGGAAAAAATAGTTATGTAAAATATACTCAATATGTTCAATTGAATACTCAATAAGAAGTGAAAATTTGAAGACGTTTATAACCTATAAATGACCTATAATTATTAAACCTAGAATCTACAATTACACCAATGATTGATTTCTCACCTTGTGAATCATGTAAATCTATTGTCACAACATAAAAATTGTTTCTAAAAGACTAATTTGTATGCCAAAAAGTAAAAAAAAATGAATATATATGATAAAATTATGAATAATGAGCTACATGCTTGAATCCTACTAGCCATGGGGTGTAGAAAACTAATTGGGAGTGCTTCTCATTATTAATTAATTCAAGATGTCAAAATACAATGATCCTAAAATGTAACCACTAAATAGATGTTGAAATTGTAAGCAAAAAGTTTGGCTAATATCAGCTACACGACAAAATATCCAAGGGGCATTTAAACACTTTCAAATCCACTCCAAGCATGAATATCCAAAGATGCAATTGCATGGATACAAGGAAAGCACTCTCTATCTCTCAATGATAACTATGTCCTCCCAAAGTACTTCAACTAGCAAAGTGGTGTGAAGACAAGAACTTCAAAGCAAAAACAACTACACAATAAAAAAATACACTTCATCCCCCCCACCTTTATAGAATAGATCTAGGGGAATAAAAAAAAGATTCAAAGAGAATAGGATTAGAGTGGGAAAAATAAAGATGATAAGAAAAAATATAATCAGCAACGAAATCTACTAGTTTGAACATGTGTCCACATGTACTCAAAGATTAGAGGTTAACAAAAGAACCCATCATGATAGGTTATGCACTTGATAATAATACATTTACTTCTTTAGTAAAAAGGAAGAAAATCTCAACCTTTTTTCTATTGTCCTTTAGAATAAATCCTCTATGTATGGCATTGGGGTTTTGTGCTACACTCTATGCTTACTCTCCAATATTAAGACAAGAGCAACTGGCATAACGGTAGTCCCTGTTGACATGCAATTTCAATATTGTGAAGCAATATTCAATCTTAAAATTGTAGAGATTGCTTTGTTAGCAATTGGAGTTCAGTCTAGTAGCAGTAGCAATTTTAGTACTATGAAGAAATTTGCAATCTTAAAATTGTCACAAGAGAATTTCATGCTACTGAGAAAGGAATTTTGGTTGCATCCCCAGATTGTCAAGAATTTTGGTTGCATCCCAAGATTGTCAAGAAAGGAAATCAACTACTTAAGCAGTCAAAGTGAAGACCAACCTTGCTACCACCACACTCATTTTCTAGAAACAGACAAATATGGTAGTTGGAAATAAAATTACAAGTCTATCAAATGCAAATCTACTAGATTATCAATAGTTCCACTTAACATATTACTTTACAAATTCCTGCAAGCAAACCTAAAATATTTAGAATGTTTTAAGAACAAACCCAAAATATAATTGGCAAGGAAGTTAACTAGATCATGAGATAATATCTATTGGAAGAACAATTTCCTCCTGCAACATATATTATATTTCCATATATTATATTTCAATCCTATAAGCTTTCTATGAACATGGAGTCTGCAACTCTGCAAGAATTGAATTCCTCCAGTATGATTAGAGGAGCAAGCCTTCCCTTACATGTTTGAGAAAGATATATTAAAAAGTTTAACACTACTGGTGAGATCAACATTTCTCTTGGCACAATGATTGTTCTAATTCTGATTTTGAGTTGGTGACACCCAAAACATGAACATAATTCCACTCTTATTTGGTGTCCATGTTGTCCATGTGGTTTGGTGGTTTTCACCACCCATGTCATGTAACATTTGCATGGGCATGCTCCTAAACACTCTCTTAATTATGAGATCATCTCTCTTTGAGAAAATCGTATTAGTTCCCCTATGCATGGAAGCAGAGGGCAGACCCTACCACTATATTCAATAGATCATTCCCAAATAGCTTTGATTGTGAATAAACTCAAGGAAGAAAATCAGTTTTCGTATATATCTTAAAGATTTTAAGATTTACAATAAGAAGCTCACAAAGTGATGTAATAACTAAACATTAATGTTGTTCTTTCCTTTCTATTCTCATGGTGTTAAGGGATAAAGTCCCCTAGGGCTTTGGGTCATAACCATAGTAGAGCAGGAGTAATATATAGTAAGAAACAAGCAAATAACTCAGGCAAAATGTTTAAACGAGCAAACTATGCGAGGATGTACATACCCAGGGGTCCTTCGTTTGGGTAGTTCCATCTAGGGTTCAAACCCTCTGCAACTCCTCACGATCTTTGAACCTACAACCAATTCAAAGACACACAGTAGCATATAGTTAAAGCATTATAGTGAAATCAACTTTATAACATATAAGTAGATGGTTAGTTATACATTGAAATAGTCATTCACACATAAACCATAACAATAACATCAGATGCATGAACAAGTTCGATATCAAGAACAAGACAGTGTTTCTTTTATTGCAAATAACCATAATAAAAACATAGAAAGAATTCACCTGAGTCTTCCTCTTCCGGCTCCAAGTAGAACCGTCCTTCAGGTCCATCCAGTCCCGGTATTCAAAAGGCTCCTTCCATAACCAACACAAGGATATCTCCCACAAGTGAAAGGATATCAACTCTTAAGGAAACAAGGGTTTCCTGAACTTGGGGAAGTTCTTGAAGCACAAGGATCTTCAGACTTTATCAGGGGATAATCTCAGCAGAGTAATTCTCTAGTTTCTCTCCACCTTAAGGCCTTCCCATTAAAGTCATTTTATACTTCTCCGAAAGTATTTTTTAGTTGGGAACAGTTGGGCCATGGGCACTAATAGGTAATCAACAGGTAAAACCCGTGATCTCTACCCATAATTAAGGAAATTTAATTTTTTTAATTGTTTTAAGACATATATGCGGGCCGGTATACACTATCTCGCATGTACATGCGTTCAATACAGGGAAAAGTTGCGTACAGGGAGTAAAACACTGTTTTTTAAATATTTGGATCAAGTTTGGAAGGAGGGTTTGCCCTAAGCCATAAACCAAGCTTCTCAAATACATAAGGTGATATTTGGAGCTATAACACATGGTTAGAGAGTGTAGATGTTGAGCAGGGTAATGCAAGTCCACTTTTTGAAATAAGTGAGGCAAAAACAAATTGCTAGTCATAGTAATCCTATTGTAAACAATCAATATCAGAAAATTATGAAACAAACCTTAGAACAGTTACTACTAATAGATTTTCAAACTTGCATTTAAATGACCAATTAGCTTCCATTATAACCTTCCTCAAATTCTATGTATGTTCCTACTATATATTCATTATTATCTAATTTGCAATCAAAATAAACACTAAAATGAATAGGTGCAATTCCTTATTTCTTGTTAATATCTAGTTTTACCAGCTAAAAATAGAGATGCACTCTTAACTCAAATTAGTACCTTTGACTCTTCATTGCCATGAAAAATCATGTGTTCTGAGGCAGAACCAAACAAATATTGCCCAAAATATGTCTTCTTAGTGCTATTATCCTCAAGAAAATATATCTAAGTCCAAATTTGGTTATCTATTCATTATTATCTAATTTTCAATTAGAATAAATACTAAAATGAATAAGTGCAATTCCTTATTTATTGTTAATATCCAACGTTACCACCCAAAAACAAATATGCACTCTTAACTCAAATCAATACCTTTGACTCTTGAGTGTCATGAAAAATCATGCGTTCTGAGGTAGAACCAAACAAATACTACCCAAATATGTCTTCTTAGTACTATTATCCTCAAGAAAATATATCTAAGTCCAAATTTAGTGATGTCATTTTTTTTACAACAGATTTTCTCGTTTTTTGGAGAAGTGATTAACAGTTCCTAGTCATGATCCATTACTTAATAAGTGCACCTTCCAATTTATCCAAGAAATGAAAAATATTTATGACCTTATCTATGAAGTTCAAGTTATCCACAACAATAGTTCATGGGTTCTACCTTTACTACAACAATGAATTTGGACTCGAGGGTTGTTTCTCCACTATCGTAATCAATTCTAAGGGCTTCACTTCTAGGAACATAAGGTTGCAAGAAATTTACCTCTCACGAAAGTGGATTGCAAAGTGACAAGGATTGGTAAATTTTGGGCTTTTGTGGCCTTCCAACCAGATCAAGTGGCATGCTCAAAATCATAGTTGCCTCTAACAAAAAACAAAGTTGACTATGTTTTAACTGCTTAAGGACCACAAAAGACTTCATTTCAACATCAACCAAATTCTCACCATGAGGAATGACCCTATTGCATTATTTGAAGTGTTCCCACTATGAAGAGGATGAGGACTAGTACTTTAATGAAAATTAATAAGCTATAAATAAGATGCATCTCAAAATTTTTGAAAAACACAAACATCAATATGTTGGGCCACCCCACAAGAAGAAATTCTAGAGGAAAGAATGTAAGCACCTAACAAATATTGCCCAAAGTATGTCTTCTTATCGCTATTATCTTCCATAAAATATATCTAAGTCCAAATATGGTTATCTACTCATTGCTACCTAATTTGCAATTAGAATAAATACTAAAATGAACAGGTGCAATTCCTTATTTCTTGATAATCTTCAATGTTACCACCCAAAAACAGATATGCACTCTTAACTCAAATCAATACCTTTGACTGTTGAGTGCCATGAAACATCATGCGTTGTGAGGCAGAATCAAACAAAAACTACCCAAATATGTCTTCTTAGTGCTATTATCCTCAAGAAAATATATCTAAGTCCAAATTCACTGATCTTGTTTTCTTTTTTACGATAGCTTTTATCATTTTTTGGAGAAGTGGTTAATAGTTCCTAGTCATGATCCATGAATTAATAAGTTCACCTTCCAATTTATGCAAAAAATGAACAATCTTCCTGACCTTATCTATGAAAGTTCAAGTTATCCACAACAATAGTTCATGGATTCTACCTTTCCTGCAACAATGAATTTGGATTACAGGGTTGTTGCTCCCCTGTGGCAATCAATTCTAAGGGATTCACTTCTAGCAACATAAGGCTCCAAGAAATTTACCTCTCACAAAAGTGGATTACAAAGTCACAAGGCTTGGTAAATTTTGCGCCTTTTTGGCCTTCCAACCATATCAAGTGGCATGCTCAAAATCACAGTTGTCTCCAGCAAAAGCCAAAGTTGACTCTGTTTTAACTACTTAAGGACCACAAATGACTTCATTTCAACGTCAGCCAAATTCTCACCATGAGGAATGACCCTATTGCATTATTTGAAGTATTCCTGTTATGTGTTACTCTACAAGTACTAAAAAATGAACTTCGTATATGAATTAATAGGATCTAGAACTAGGGTTCAACACAAAAAAATTCTAGCGGATGCTTAGGGCATCACAGGATGAGGACTAATATTTGATTGAGAATTCATAAGCCATAAATAAGTTGCATCTCAAAATTTTTGAAAAACACAAACATCAATATGTTGGGCCTCCCCACAAGAAGAAATTCTAGATGAAAGAATGTGAGCACCTAACAAATATTTCTCAAAATATTTCTTCTTAGTGCTATTATCCACAATAAAAATATATCTAAGTCTAAATTTGGTTATCTAATCATTGTTATCTAATGTTCAAGCAAAATAAATAGTAAAATGAATAGGTGAAATTCCTTATTTCTTGATAATCTCTAGTGTTACCACCCAAAAACATATATGCACTCCTAACTGGAATCAATATCTTTTACTCTTGAGTGTCATGAAACATCATGCGTTGTGAGGTAGAACCAAACAAATACTACCCAAATATGTCTTCATAGCGCTATTATCATCAAGAAAATATATCTAAGTCCAAATTCAATGATCTTGTCTTTTTTTTTTTTTTTTTTTTTTTTTTTTTTTTTTAACGATAGCTTTTCTCATTTTTTGGAGAAGTGGTTAACAGTTCCTAGTCATGATCCATTACTTAATAAGTGCACCTTCCAATTTATGCAAAAAATGGCAATATTTATGACCTTATCTATGAAATTTCAAGTTATCCACAACAATAGTTCATGGGTTCTACCTTTCTAGCAACAATGAATTTGGATTGCAGGGTTGTTGCTCCCATGTGGAAATCAATTCTAAGTGCTCACTTCCTACAACATAAGGTTGCAAGAAATTTACCTCTCAAAAATGTGGATTGCAAAGTCACAAGGCTTGGTAAATTTTGGGCTTTTGTGGCCTTCCAACCAAATCAATTGGCACGCTTAAAGTCATAGTTGTGTCCAACAAAAACCAAAGTTGGCTCTATTTTAACTACTTAAGGACCACAAATGAATTCATTTCAACATCAGCCAAATTCTCACCATGAGGAACAACCCTACTGCATTATTTGAAGTGTTCCCATTATGTGTTACTCTACAAGTACTAAGAAATTAACTTCGTAGTTGAATCAATAGGAGCTACAATTAGGGTTCAACACAAAAGAATTGTAGCACATGCTTAGGGAGGAATAGGATGAGGACTAGTATTTGATTGAAAATCCATAGGCCATAAATAAGATGCATCTCAAAAAATTTTAAAAACACAAGTAGCAATATGTTGGACCACCCACAAGAAGAAATTATAGAGGAAAGAATGTAAGCACCTAACAAATATTGCCCAAAATATGTCTTCTTAGCGCTATTATCCTCAAGAAAATATATCTAAGTAAAATTTGGTTATCTATTTATTTTATCTAATTTTCCACAAGAATAAATACTAAAATGAATAGGTTCAATTTCTTATTTCTTGATAATCTCCAACATTACCACCCAAAAACATATATGCACTCTTAACTCAAATCAATACCTTTGACTCTTGAGTTCCAAGAAACATCATGCGTTCTGAGACATAACCAAGCAAATACTACCCAAATATGTCTTCTTAGTGCTATTATCCTCAAGAAAATATATCTAAGTCCAAATTCAGTGATCTTGTTTTTTTTACAATAGCTTTTCTCATTTTTTGGAGAAGTGGTTAACAGTTCCTAGTCATGATCCATGACTTAATAAGTGCACCTTCCAATTTATGCAAAAAATGAACAATATTTATGACCTTATCTAGGAAAGTTCAAGTTATCCACAACAATAGTTCATGGGTTCTACCTTTCCCGCAACAGTGAATTTGGATTGCAGGGTTGTTGCTCCCCTGTGGCAATCAATTCTAAGGGCTTCACTTTCAGCAACATAAGGTTGCAAGAAATTTACCTCTCACAAAAGTGGATTGCAAAGTCACAAGGCTTGGTCAATTTTGGGCTTTTGTGGCCTTCCAACTAGATCAAGTGGCATGCTCAAAATCATAGTTGTCTCCAACAAAAACCAAAGTTGACTCTGTTTTAACTACTTAAGGACCACAAACGAATTCATTTCAATGTCAACCAAATTATCACCATGAGGAATGACCTGACTGCATTATTTGAAGTATTCCCATTATGCATTACTCTACAAGTACCAAGAAATGAACTTCGTAGATGAATCAATAGGAGCTATAACTAGGGTTCAACACAAAAGAATTCTAGCACATGCTTAGGGAAACACAGGATGAGGACTAGTATTATATTGAAAATTCATAGGCCATAAATAAGATGCATCTCATTTTTTTTTAAAACACAAACATCAATATATTGGGCCACCCCACAAGAAGAAATTCTAGAGGAAAGAATATAAGCACGTAACCGAGGTTAAAATTTTAAGAATATTCGAGTGGTCACCATCGAGGTAATATCGAGACTTTCAACTCAAAAAGGTTGCAAAAATTGGTGATTCTAAGTTATTGCAACAAAATTCTTCATTAGTTGAAGGGTACGAATTTAGAAATGAACATGAGCACTCACTGTAATAGAGATGAGAATCCCCATAATGTTGTGGGGGATCACAAGAGCAAGGATCAACAAGTGATGATCGATACGGTAACTATGGGTGGTGGAAATGAAACCTGGAAACGTAAAAATGGATTGAGTGTTGTTTAGTCATAGTAGAGATAACACACAAAAAATTAGCATGGATTGTTTGTAAACTATTCAAACTATGTTTGGAGGTCGGCAAGTTGTTAGATTAGAATTTCAGTTTTCTAAACTACTATCCAGTTGTTCAAATTCTAATCAAGGATATAACTGAAAGGAACTTAAAAAACTCATGGAATACTTACAACACCAAAACAATTCAACGTGAAAACCTACTTAGCATAGGAAAACAAAGAACCCACTATAGTCTATTCAATTGGCTCCATCTAATATGACATGATTTGGTTAACTGTAATGTGTTGTTTGTTGTTGATTCCATAGTGAAATGTGGTTAGGTACTTGTTGATTAAATTTAGTGATTACTACTAACTTGTAAGTCTCCAAAATACATATATCTAGTACAATCTATGACGACATGATGTCATTAAGATATATTTTTCTTACAACATTTCAAATGACAAATGTTGTTGTGAATTATTGTTGCAAAAGTATCATTAAAAATGAATCAATATTCAGAGGACATTCCAAGCACACGGTAATATTATTCATGTACCTAACAGAAGTTGTGAAGGTATTGATCTACTATCTGATTGTTTGCTTGTCTCTTCATTCCATTTCCTCCTTTCTAGCATGCTTATATAAATATCATGTCCTTGTTCTTTTCCTGTTCCTTCTGTGAAATTTCGAACCCTGAAATTGTTGAAGAAAGTGTAACTAGGTTTGGTATTTACAAATGTAATTTTGATATTTTTACTTGTCAAGAAAAAGGAATATTATTTTTGTAAATTTTAAGAATGAGTATCTTGCTCATTTCATGGGTCTAGGAAAATCAAAGAGTCAAAGTTATGTATAAGGAGATCTTCTTGAGCCTATGTGTAAATGAATACTAGTCTAGAATAGCCCTCAAAGACAAGCACAATCCTCTTGAGAAGAGCAACAAACAAAATGATGTCAAATGTAGTCAAGTTGGCTCAAATGAAGTGACACAACACTTCATTGTCATGTCAGTTTATTTATAGAGAAAATACAACTATAAATAGCCCACTGAGGTCACCACATAAAATAAGAATCTCAGATGTCTCGAAGATTTCGGATGAAGATATAGGAGCTCTCAAATCTCAGATAAGTCTAGTAAGAGACTCAGACTTATCTACAATGTGGATGGGTACAGGAGGAGCATAAATTTTGGATTAGGAGCATCAATATAGGATCTCAGATGAGGAAGTGTCATTTCAATCTTGGATGGATGATACAATGAGATACTCTCAGCATGATGGAAGGACACAATCTCCTCCTCATTATAAAGCTCAACACTATTATAACCATAGTAAGGATTATCTAAGTAATCTTTCTGTACTACACATTGTCTAGGCATGATGGAATTATTTCATAGTAATACATTGTCTCGGTATGATCGAAGGATCTCACAGTAACACACTATGGTGCAAGTAAATTCTTAGTGCAGACACAAACAATTCCTCTAGCCCAAGAGAGTGGTTCTAGCCACAAACAAAAAATCTATGGAAAATCTCCTTAAACTAGAATAAAATAAGAGGGCCTACCTCTTAGAACGCTATTCCGCTTGGTGATGATCCTGCTTCCTCACTCCAGCTACCTTTCGTTTCCTTCCTTCGAATACCTGAAACAAGCAAACAAACAACAACAACAAATGTGATAGCATACAGTATTGTATTCAGCCTACTTAACAGGTCAAGGAAAATTAAGCCATCGAATGTAAGATAACACATCAATGTAGGAAATCCATGAATATTTGTATTCATATAAATTTAGAAAGAGATTACAACCAATGCCTTGACATTGCTGATCTCCTCCGACATATCCAGGTTCCCACACTTCTACTAGCATCTCATGGATAGCCCCAACAATGGAAGTTTTAAGGCCTCTTCCCTTCAGTTGAAACCAAACCAAACACACTATTCTCCCTCATATATACACTATAAAGCTACAAGCTATAGATATCTTGCTAAATATTCGAGCTCCAAAAATAAAAATACTGAAACTAGTGAAGCTTGTAAAAGGAGGAGTTTATATAGCTTGGATAGAGGGGAGATGGTTCCTATTATCATGGGGGAAGGCTTTATCACTTAGGTTGGTTCCATCCTAATAGGAGAAAGGATATTGAACAGACTTCCTCAGCTCCATCTAGCCCAACCATTTACTAGACTTCTGTTATGAAGCTTCTAGACCTAGAAGCTTCGACTCCATATTTAAAAAACTTGCCAAAAGAGGATCGACGCGACTAAGAAAAGGATCAATAGCACCATACGTCGCTAGTCCTGGTTTAGTCTTTGCTAATAAGCATGATAAGGAAACTGGTCATTAGCGTCGGTCTTGTAAACTCGGGTAAAAGGAAGATTATTGGGAAATGATGCAAAGGGGAATTATTCTGCTCATGAAGAGAGACATACTGGGAGTTTCTTCATGATGGGAAAGCATGTAGGTTTCACTGTATAGGTCCTCTAGGATCGTGGATGGGGGAGTACAAGGATATTGCCAAAATGTTGTGTAAAAAATTCCCCCTATAGCATGAAGGATGAACTAGAGTGAGCGATGAAATGCTTTACAAGTAGATGCAGGGAACTAGAGTCTGTCATCAGAAAAACTGCAAGCAAGCATAGATACATATACATCACTGAAAACTCTAACAAATAATACATGAATCGTGGTATAGACCCAACCATCTAGGGAATGATCATGTAAATGGATCCAAGGCATGGGCAGAGCCATCCAGTAGAGAGGGTCATAACGAAACCAAGGTATGGTCATATCCATCTGATAATAAGAAGGATCACAGCTAACAACTCATGGTATGGTCGCAACCATCCATCTGAAAGAGACATGTATAACAACATGATCATGTCACATTGCCTCACAACCTGGACTTGTGTAATCCGAGCCTAGGGTCTTGTGTTCCAGATGACCCGATCAAAGTAAAAATCCTAACATGTGAATGAATGTGTTGGAGTCGAACATGCTAGCAAGTCGCTTGATTACCGGTCAATGATGTGAACCATTAACAAGCACAAGAGAAGCCACCAATAATGACAATGGATCTCAAGGTACTAATAGCAGAGTCCACGGAATGTGAATAAAGGAACTGAAGTCGAACACTCATGAAATCACCCGATCAAAATCCAATTATGTGTACTTGTCATTGAGTGCGAAGAAATCGCCATTGGGCATGCAAGCTCTAAGGTATTGGAAGGGAGTTTCGCGGCCAGCTTCCTAGATAATGAGCTAAAGTTGATAGGAAGAGACCATGTTGAAGGAGGGCCATGATGTATCCCACGTCATCGACATGAGACAAAGGGATTCAATTGTTGCATATGATACAAGGAATCATGAGTAAGTGTAACTGTAGAAGGACTAACTCTTGAACATATTAGCGACACGACTCTAGAGTTTGACAGCTTTTGGATCCATAGGATCGGTGGCCATGATGACATGGTAGAGATCAAATGGAAGGAAAAAATGAATTGCCCAAGCCGGGAAGATCAGTGATGAAAAGGAGGATATCCCAACCTGACACGAAGCAGAAAGTGTCATGTTCAGGAGTAAGCTGCCGACACGACTGATAGAATTTCAAATTTTCCCCCACCATTTCTGGCAAGTACTCCAATTATTTTTTATCACAAGCTTGAAGGGGATAGCATGTGTTTGCACTGTAATTTCATCCTTCAAATAAATTTGACCTAGTAAGTTTAATGACCCCTAGGAAGGAGAAGCTCATGTCCATCATGGTGACGAATCCAATGTCGTTTAATGTTTTAACGAGTCCGACAAAGGTGTAACTCGGTATTTTTTTCATGTTTATAGAGTTTGAAAAAGACATGGAAAAGAAAACTCAACATGGTCCCTTTTCGTACATTTGTGTCTCTCAAGCCTGAAAAGGTAGAAAACGATACTTGAGAGAACCACTTGACCATTATAGTTAAGGAGTACCATTTTCGTAAATAGTCTATCCCAGCCTGAAAAAGGGGTAAACATATACTGGGTAAACAATGTTTCACAACCTTTAACAAGTTCAAAACGACAAGAGCTTGACAACCTTTTCGTGTTTAAAGAGTCAGAAAAGAGGTTGAAAGCATACCCCCCATTTTTATTCTCTTTTATGAGTCAGAAAGGGAAAAATACTTTGCGGTATTTTCATTTGCGTTTTACGAGTCGAGAAAAGAGCTTAAACGTGACTCCAGTACCATCGTCACTTGTCGATGCACAAAAGGTGAATGAATTATCCAATTTCTGAGGCAAAAATATCAAAAAATAAATTTAAAAACCTAATATTTCATGAAAAATGAATAAAAGGAGGAAAACGTAATTATTTTTTACCATCTTACCATTTTACCTTGTGTGAAAAACTCTGCACCCATTTGTGCCCTATATTTTCAGGAGCAGATTACAGGAGATCTGGGAGGCCATTCAACAATCTGTTAGTTGTAGGTAAGAGCCAAGACCTTTAGTTCCATTTTCACGCTTCTTTTGCCTATATTTAACCATCTTTTGGATTTCTTGAGGAGGTTTTAGCAAAACTTTTCCACCCTCGTTCGGCACAATTTCCGTCCCGATCGGGGATTATGAACACTGTCAAGCATCTAGCCAAGAATGATTATTGACTTGATTTTATGGTTTTTATAGGGAAAACATTGCGAAAAATGGTGGATTGGAAGGAATGTGAGCATGAGGACATTGATACACAAGCAATGGCAGACCAAAATTGCTTGAATGCCCTGAGGAGCTATGGGCTCCTCAAATTCTTCCTCACACTAGGCCTATGGGCTCAACCCGAATTGCTACAGTATCTGATCAATCTCTGGGATGTTAATCAGGAAGATTTTATGATCCATGACCAGGAAATGGAATTGGAAACTTGTGGCATTTATTTCATCACAGGACTGTCCCGAAGAGGAGAACCAATCAATATGTATGGGTCCTGGCCTATTTGGGCAAGTGTGAACATGTTGCTCGTAGAACACTACCTTGAAGTACTAAAATAAAAAAGCGGCAAGATAGAGATCATGAGTGTTCAAGACCTTGTGTTGAAAGTGTTGTTGTTGATGATCAATAGAGTGGCTGGGGCTCAAGCACAACATGAGTCCAACAAGTCGAAGTTTCAATATGCTATCGACTGCACAGTGCTGACTATCTTCAACTAGGTGGAAGCCATGAAGGTAAACATGAAACACCAGCTATCTAAAGCCAAGGAGGGAAACCTAAAGCATTTCTGCTATGGTTCCATTGTAGTGACCTTATTTCTGGAGTTGGTCCCACTATTTCACTACTAGCTTGCCGAGGTGGAACTGCCATTGCCATGAGACCCACAGATGGTCCGTTGGAGTGCATTTATGCCTAGGATTACCGGGGGCCAACAACTTTCCTATAAGCTTGCCTTCTTCCTGTGGCTATGGTGATAGATGATCGTAGTAGAGGATTGGCCCTATAGTAGTACCGAATTCCGCGGTGATCCAGATATGCCACTCCCAGAGGGAGAATATTATGACGATGGAGGTAGAAACCAAACAATTTTAATTTTTAATCTTTTATTATTTTTGAAATATATGTAGTCATGACATTTCGATTTTGTAAATGAGAATGTTGGACCAAAGCATCATGTCGGGATGTCCCCAATTTCCAGGTGCGTTGCTTGACAGTTTGATATTGCTCCTTATCAAGGAGGAAGCGATAATGAGGAGGAGATTGCATGGAACCTCAAGGGATTGACCCACAATATCCTAGAGTATGCCCGGCTAGGTGACATCCCACGCCAGTATCAGAGGCAAACAGTGGAGGTATCACACCGGATCTGCCAACTGCTGACTCGTGTAGTACAAGCCGTTACATGCTACCATGAGCACCATGCCAAGTAGTTCATAGGTCTAGCATTCCACATTTTTTAGACTTGAAAGCCATGGATGTATTTGAACACATATATTATTTTCTGGGGTTTTGATGTATGACAAACATTATCAACATATATGTGTGTGTGTGTGCGCGCGCTATATTTCCTTTCTTACTATCGTACAAATGTTTTGTCTTTGATTTTTTACATGTTTCACAAATATCTATCCAACACATAATTAGCTAATGCATCTGTCAATGTATTCATGTGCCTAGCAATATGATGATATGCAATGTAACCAAAATTTCTCTCCAATAGATGAATACCTAGATACATTCTCAATATATGAGGGTTTCTAATGGAATATTGCTTGTTGAGTTGAAGAACAACAAGTTGTGAATCAAGGTTGACAACCAATTGCCAGATGCCAAGAGAAATAGCTTCTGACAACAATTTGATAACTACGCTATACTTAACAATGTTATTAGTTGTTTGAACTAAGCAAATACCTTGAATATCAATTAGCTCACTGCGGGGGTCATAAATGGCCCATGCCATAGATGATAGAATTCGGGTACTACGGAAAGCACCATAGACGAAACCGATGTGAAGAGTCACAAACATCTGCAAAACAGGTAGAAACATAATAAGTAGGAAAGCTGCTTGAAAAACAACATGCCAAACCACACTGCACAAAAATGAATAACACATTATTGTACAAAAGTATCCATGCAAGATGACCTAGGAATTGTATTTTTTGATAGAGTCCATGCTCGGACTCAAGTAATCAATCAACACAGATGAAAACCAGAGTTTTACCATTGACATGATGAGTAAGCATCGACTCAGCCAAATAATAGAGTAGAACTCATATAAGGTTGTGCCCCCATGCCCCCTGGGCGAGGGAGGGTTACAAGGCATCAGATGAAAACCCCATTGCAATAATGGGAAATCGGTAAAAACTCAGGGAGGGAGAAAAAACCTAAATCTATGAAGAGATAAAGGTGCCCTCAGTTGAAAGATCTTGACAATGTCAGGAGAAATTGACATGTCAATAGGCAGTAGAGAAGAGAACTTCTCAAGACACATAGACATGACTGCTGGGCCTGAATCAAGCCATGGGGAGTGATAATACACGTTGAGAGATGAACTTGGATTAGAATGATCAGAGTATACTGAATTTTAGGTTGAAACAATATCCATATAATTAATTTTAGCCAGACTCAAAAACATAACCTCACCTGATGTATCAACAAGATCTAGTGAGCGAATGACCCAAGGATTAGACTTGACTGAGATCATGTTGACAGAGGCAACATGAGGAGGTGGGAGAAGAAAAATACCCATCAAGGCAGGATCCGTAAAGAGTCCTGCCCCCACACTCTCATAATGAGCATCGATGTGCTTAACATATGGAACATTTCCATCCAAGGAGGAAGAGGCAAGTAAGGACAGTTGGTCAACTCTGACTATCTTCCCTTTATGGGGAAAACAAATCACATAGAAAATGGAGGGGGCTATAGCATGCATGGCATGGGTCCAGCTTTGTCCAAGTAGAATAGTGTAGTTAATATTAGCATCAATAATCTCTACTTCGACGTGTACTATCTTTCCATCCAAAGTAATGGAAAGGTTGGGAGGACACCGGATGGTCGTGAATCACATCCATCAAAAGCTTCCAAAGTGTTAGGAGAATGGTTCAGAGTAGGAGAACCAATTTCCTTCCAACAAGTGACAAACATGATGCAGGTAGAAGCACCTTCATCGATGATGGTCCTATGAATGGTTTTCTCATTTATGATCACTTGAATGAGAAAGGAAATCTGATGAGGTAAACGTGGAATGTGGTTTTCAAGGTAAAAAAAATGAGATTAGAGTCAGTTAGATAAATACCCCAAATATCCAACAGTAATGATTTCCACTAAGAAGGACAGCTTTGAAGGTCCTCGAGAGAAGACATAGCTGATGGCGCTTGAACCAAATCTTCAACAATGTTATAATGTTGAGCAGCTTGAGCATTTGGATTGTACGAGGACTTTCATAGTACACCTCGAGAAGGTGGTCGAATGGTGGAATCAGGATTAGGTCGCTCTATATGGGGAGGACCAGAACTAGACGGGGCAGAAGAAGAAGGGGTACCTTCGTTCTCTTTCCCTGTTGTCAGGGTAGGAGTTTGGTAATATTTTGAACTGGTAGCCATGTTAATCAATGTATTCATCATTAACACTTGTGAACCTGTGGAAGCGAATGACTGAGGCTGGTCTACCATTTGGGTTTGCTGGGATGGAAAGGGCTCTTTCAAGATAGTTGGGGTCCCTTTGAGAAAACAACTAACTTCGGATCATTTGGGATAATCCTTAGTATAGTGATCCTCGTAATAGATGAGGCATGGAAACTTACGCTTTTGTTAGGAAGCATCACTAGCAGATGAATTCAGAGGGCCTTGTTTCGAGGCATCAACTTTACCCTTACCTTTTCCTTTCTTCTTACCTTTAGAGGATTTCTTTGCTATGGTATACTGGACAGCGTGAACCTCTAAGGTTTCACTAGAGCCTGATCAATTGCGAGATGAATCATTGGGAGCTATGTTGGAGATTGACTTCGGTTTGGAAGAACTTTTGTAAGGGTCTGAGTCACTGAACCAATTACTCCATCAACAGGAGGTGTGACGGGAGACTTAGATGTCATCAGATCAAATTACGGTCTCGCACATTGGGTAACACATCATAGAACGTACTAGATTGTGAATAGATGAGTTATAGATACTCGGGACGCACGATGGCTTGTTCCTTAGTGACACATCCACCCATAGCAATGCCATCAACAATTTTGTTGATGAATGATTTGCTAAACCACTTAGTCAACAATTGATCAACAATCTCAAACTTAATCAGGTGGCGCCTACTTCTCCATTCATGGATGTGATCAGAAATGTGGGTCACTGTGTCTTTCTTGAGTGACATTAGCATATGGGTGCCAGTTTCATAGTGAACTGACAAATGGAAATGTGTGAGAAAGGCCATGGCGAGAGTTTTATAAACATGATACGTATTTCAAGGTAGCTTGATATACCACTTGGCTACAGCACATGTAAGAGTTCATTGGAAAAGCCAAAGATGAATGGAACCATCAACATAGGAATTCGAGGGGCACTAGAGGTGATATGTCATCACGTGGGCTTGTGGGTCCTCTTTCACTTTTCATTCAAACTTTGGACAATCACTCGGGATCTTGGATGGAACTGGAGGCCAATATGGCAAATGAAGAATCGGGTCATTCATAAGTCTAGACACATCTGGCAATTCCAGTGTAGGCAAGAACGACAATTGGGTATTGAAAGGGATTTGAGGTCAATAAGGGGACCCAACTGGCAGGATGCATCCCTACTGGTAAGGATTTTGTCCCCATAGTGGAGGATTTTGTCCATACGTCATTTTATTTTTCCCCCACTATAGGTTACCTTGCCCGTAGGGAGGATTCTGACCTTGAAAGCCTTGAAATTGTCCAGCCATAGGATGTTGATAAGCAACATATGTGTTAAAATTCTGTTGATTCCGTTGGCCTTGAACATATGGATTTTACACCTGATTCCCCTAAGCATAAGGGTTTTGAACCTATTTCTCCTAGAAAAAGTGGTTCTGAACCTGCTGCCCTTGGACGTAAGGATTTTGGACCTACTACGCTTGGAAAAAAGAATGTTGGACCTATTTCCCTTAGACATAAGGATTCTGCACCTGCTGCTGCAGGACTTGACCCTGACCTTGCCCCTATAAAGTTTGACCCTGTTGATATGTGTATAAGGGTTGTTGCTACCCAAGTTGACCTTATTGCTGCAAGGGCTGACCTTGCGACTGTAAAGGCTATCCCTGTGGCTGCAGAGGTTGACCTTGTGAAGGCATAGGTTGAGAGGATTGTGGCACATACTGCACTTGCGACTGCATGGTTTGTTGCAACGGTTGCGATGGTTGCCCTTGTGGTTGTTGTAGTTGTCCTTGCTACAACATTTGCTACATGGATGGCCCTTGCTGCAATAAAGGTTGCACTTTCTACTACAAAAGTTGTCCTTATTACTACAAGGGTACTTGAACAGTTCCTGGAATGACACCTTTAAAGTTTTTGAACTGTGTCTAGCCATATTCACTCGATGCAACAGATGGTCCAGGCTAAAGATAAGGTCCAGGCTGAGGGACGTAGGGTGAATTAAACATCATTTTTGAAACATATGGAAAATAAGGAGGTTGGTACTAAACCTGAGCCATATTAGGCTACTGGTACTGGATGTTACTTAACCTAGATGGACTAGCAGGGTTCAACTGTTTGTACTGGACATTACTCGATCCATCAGGACCAACAACGTTTAGAATGGACCCGAAGAGGGCTGGTTCATTCCAACCATATGAGCTTGTGAGCCACTCATATTGGTTGCACCATAAATCATAGAAACATTCATACTTTACCCCCAGGTGGTGGCACAACCTGTTTACTTATTGGAGGGATCCAAGAACTGATAGAGACATGACTCAAGACTATCGCTTGAATGAGACAGGTTACTTGGACCGACGAAACAAGAGGATTCGGATTGGTGGGTTGCACTAGAAGTGAATTAACGGTAGAATGCACCATCAGTTGGTAGGTCGTGTTTTGTATGAACGGACTTGAGGTAGGCATAGCGCCAGATGCTCAAATAGGGTTGTGATATAGTGATGAGGTAGTAGGCGTACCTGAAACAACCTGAGCTAAATTCATGTAATTACATGGTAACTTAGGGAGAACAATGGTTGAAATTGTTCCCATGTAAGGGAAAACTTTAGGAGGGAAATGATATTCTTGCTCCTCGACTGTGCGTGAAGTGGAAACCTTCGAGTGACCCAGAGAGGAGACTGGTATTTCACCTTCTGATTCCATGGGTGAAAATAGGCAACGATGGAATACCGAATATTTTTGAGGGGATAATTCCAAAGGAATACCCGGCTGATCGTATGGATTGTATGGATGTTGTGGTGATATCACAACCAGATCAAACAAAGGATTCAGAGGATAAACAACCAGTCTAAGTTGACCTTCCGAAGTTGGCAAACTCTTGGTAGTCTAGATAGGATTATCCGAAGATTACGGGCGAATGTCAGAAAGTGACCCAGTATTTGAGGGAGGGGGAGGATGAGATGAAAAAGGTTGAATGATCAGAACAATTCCAAGTTCAACACCTTGGTCCTCAAGGTACTGTGGCAATTTAGGAAAGGGCTCCTTAGACGACATTTCAGATGGAGGAGAGGAAGAGGAACTAGGCGAACCTGATGGTTCAGCCACGATTATTTTATCTCAATTAACCACAAGAGAGAGATTGATTCCAAGGCTTTAAAATGTATTTAAAGGTTTACTCATGATGTGGTATGGAAAATACTAACAAGAATGTTATATGATTGTGGGCAACAATTTTTTAAGAAGCAAAAACAAGCTGGTGCTCTTTCATGTTTTAAGAGTCAAGAAAGAAGCAAAGGCAACTCTATCACTTTTGTTTTGAAACGAGATCAAAAGGAAAATTTCTCGGATGATGTTTTATATTTATGGAGTCAAAAAAATCAAAATTACTACTCAGGATGATCTAGGCAAAAAGGATTACCAGGTAATCGTGAACTACAGAATACCTCCCGGTGAATCGAGAAGCACGGGTAGGAAATCTCCTCGAATTCTGCGTTTGGTGTATCACGTTTACAAGGGGATAGACTTAGCTTCCTATGGATAAAGGATTGAAACCTATATGGGTCTCCCTTTTTATATGCAGCGGTACAAGGAGAACAAGTTCGTACTGGATTTGTCTAGTGCCAAAGAAAACAACAGCTGCTAGGTTTAAAGATGCCAGAACACATCTCTAGCCTAGACCTTCTAAATGTGATCATTAGGTTTCAAATGTGCCTTAGGTTTATTGAATACATTTTAGAGTTCGTCTTGAGATTATGTCTCGGTTTTCAGGCCTTATCGACATGACTCGAAAAAATTCTATATGCAGCTAAATGAGACAAGACTCTTTCAATTTGATGAATTTTTTACACTAATGAGAGTAGAAAACACACTCAATGAAACAAAGCAAGCAATCAGAAGAAAAATTACCTTTTCACTATTTCTCTTTTCGAAAACAAAATGATGAAAAACTCTTTCCAATTCCTATCTTTCCTATCAAACACGCTTCAAGTAGTCCTTTCACTAGTAAAGATAATTCATTTCTTTTCCAATGTAATGATGATGTAACTCTAGTCTTCAATGATGCTAACTAATGTAACATATTGATTTAGAAAACTAGAATTATGTATTCTTCAATGAAATGAGAAAGCGAATCTTTCAAAAACACTTCAATGAAAAATTTTACCTCAAGAAAATGCAAAGCACAAAAGAGAATTCCTTCCAAACTAATGATGCAAAGACTCAACCAAAAACAAGATGAGCAATATGATATATGCCTAAAAAGAGACACTCAATTGACAAACGAAACTTTTCAAACTTGTTAAATGGAAATCAAAGCAACAAAAGGACTAACAAATGAAATGCAATGAGAAACTTAACTATCGACTTGACTTGCGGAGCACACAAATAGGTGAATGGATGATGGCTTAGATGCCCTAGGGCTACAAACCATCCAAGAACTCAAGAAACAAATTGGAGAAAAGGAAAACCAAACAAGCATATAAACCAAGATAATATAGCTTTCGAGTCAAGGAGAACACAGTCAAAACAAGTTAAGAGATAGTAATTAGAAGAGCATGACACATTGGTTATGATCTAGGGGAAACCTTGATCTTCACCTCCAGGAATTAGCACGACTGCCTAACTGAAAACAACCACAGGAGGGGATAGACATGACTTCTTTTGAGTTACTCGCGCAGATCGACGCGACTGTCAGAAAAATAAAAGGGTTGACCGAGCATTCAAGGAAAAAAATAAAAAATTTCAAAGGCTAAAACCAAACTTGCCACTGTAAATTTCAGACTCAGAGCAGTAAACCAGGCAACGTAGAGAATACTAAAGGGAAATGGTGATACTAGATAAGTTCACACAAAACCATAAAATGAAAATCAATCAAACAGAAGGATTAGATCCCTAGCGAAGTCGCCAATTTATGGTGCAGGTAAATTATCAGTGTGGACACAAACAGTTCCTTTAGCCCAAGAGAGTGGGTCTAGCCATAAACAAACAATCTATGGAAAATCTCCTTAATCTAGAATCAAATAAGAGGGCTTACCTCTTAGAATGCTATTCCGCTTGGTGATGATCCTGCTTCCTCACTCCAGCTACCTTTCGTTTCCTTCCTTTGAATACCTAAAACAAGAAAACAAACAACAGCAACAAACATGATAGCATACAATATTGTATTAAACCTACTTAACAGGTCAAGGAACATTAAGCCATCGAACGTAAGATAACACATCAATGTAGGAAATCAATCCATAGTTGTATTCATATAAATTCAGAAATAGATTACAACCAATTCTTTGACGTTTCTAGCCTCCTCCAATGTATCTGAGTTCCCAAACTTCTGCTAGAATCTCATGGATAGCCCCAACAATGAAAGTTTTAATTCCTCTTCCCTTTAGTCTCAAACCAAACCAAATACACTATTCTCCGTAAAACATACACTAGAAAGCTACAAGCTATAGATGTCTTGCTGATTATTCAAGCTCAAAAAATACCAATACTAAAACTAGTGAAGCTCATAAAAGGAGGGGTTTATATAGCTTGGATAGAGGGGAAATGGTTCCTCCTATCATGGGAGAAGACTTTATCTCTTGGGTTGGTTCCATCCTAATAGGGGAAGGGAGACCAAATTGACTTCCTCGGCTCCATCCATCCCAACCATTTACCAAACTTCCATTACAAAGCTTCTAGACCTAGAAGCTTCGACTCCATATTCAAAACAAATTGCCAAAAGAGGATCAGCACGACTGAGAAAAGGCTCAGTAGCACCGTACGATGCTAGTCCTATTTTAATCTCTACAAATTGGTGCGAGGAGGAAACTGGTCATTAGTGCTGGTCTTGTAAACTGGGGTAAAAGGAAGATTCTTGGGAAATGATGCAAAGGGGAATTATTCTTCTCATGAAGAGAGACATACTGGGAGTTTCTTCATGATGGGAAATCATGTAGGGTTCACTATAGAGGTCCTCCAGGATCGTGGACAGGGAGTACAAGGATAGTGAGAAAATACTTTGTAACACACATTTCCTTGGCATAATTGAAGGAACTCATAGTAACACACTATGTCGACATACACATGCAGTCACAATCTTATTCTTGATGGATATATAAAGGTCATGATGAGGTTGTCATAATATCAGTGAATCTATACTCAACCCTCCTATACATATGAAGACCTCATAGATGAAAACCTCGGTGATGGGGCAACAGTGATGATGACCTCAACATTGATGTATAAGAGGATTGGTGTCTTGGTCTTAACATTGCTAACATACTATCTCTGTATTTATTAGTGTTTGAAGATGATAATGGTGGTGGTGATATGGGTGTTTTTGATGTTGATATGGGTGTTTCCAATAGATTTGATGTTGATATGGGTGTTACCAGTAGATTTAAATAGAGTCAAAGAGGGCCATTACTGAGTTGTAGGTTACGCGGATCCGGGACCAGAGATCATTCATGTAAATTCCATAGCAGAGGGCTTGAAATAGAGTCTTGCACTTTTAACGATCCCAAAATACCTTGTTAAAGAAGGGGGTGAGCCATAGTTTTTCCTTCCCTTATTTTTCACCTCAAGGTTCCTCCACACCTAAAAAAGGTTGGTAT
Organism: Pinus tabuliformis; assembly: GCA_031772625.1. Taxonomy (NCBI): domain Eukaryota; kingdom Viridiplantae; phylum Streptophyta; class Pinopsida; order Pinales; family Pinaceae; genus Pinus; species Pinus tabuliformis. Next base: position 1,018,125,558 of record CM062819.1, on the reverse strand, counting down.
GATATTTGTCAACCAATTTACATGATCATGAGAAGAAATTCTAGTGAATTTTAAACATAATGTGCGTAATAAAAAAGTTTAAAAATTTCCTTAGTGGACCATGTGGGCCCTCGCATGACAGCCACGTGCCTCACCACTCCCTCTGTCTCTATAACATAGCATGCAGGTCCTAACCATGCTACTTAAACATTTCATCATGCTATCATCTATGACGCAATTCAGAAAGCATTTCATACCTGAAACTGGCTCGCCACTAGCCTTTCCCTATTCCTTCCTCATCTTCTCGTGGGAAAGTCTATCATTAAAACACAATAATTGTAGTGAGAAACAATATACACTACAATAGTTTTTTCACCTCTTTCAAAATTATGCGACCGCCAACGGAACCCAAAGAGCCCTGACCCTTGATTGGGCCTCTAGTTCATGCCTTCTATTCTTAGTCTATAGAAACTAACCAAAGCCCAAAGTAATACATAATGGACTTGGTTAACCTCCACCCATTCACTAAATTGGGTATGAATATCCAGCTGCTGCTGTTCTATACAATATAGTTCCTTGTTTGTTAAGAGTTGAACCGAATAAATCGAGAGGAGGTACATGTGATAGCCCCTGTTACTTTTTAGATATTGGGAATATTTTGGAAATATATATATATATATATATATATATATATATATATATATATATATATATATATAGACGCATGTAATGAGGGAAAAAGGGAAAATTTGTTCCAAGGCTAAGAAGATTGCTCTTCATGGACATATTTTTATGTTTTGTCACAAGCCATGGAGGCTGACAGGTGAGCAAGCAAGGGATTGGTGTATTTAATTGTCAGCAAGGATGTAGGACAAGAAAACACTCTTTGCAACACCATGCAAGAAAACAAACACAACAAAAGAATATATAGTGATATGGCCATTCAATGAGCAATCCATCGATGGTTGGAAGCACGTTGAGATGAATAGGCCACCCACTGTAACAACAAATAATAGACAATAAAAAATATTTGAAACAGGGAGGTATGTGGCATTACCCTGTTGGCCTAGGAGATTCTGTCCAGACAGGCCCAAAACAACCTAAAGTTATCAATTCAAGCAGTTGCAGTTTGATTAATAAAAACCATTGAGATCTCTGAGGGATGGTAAGAAGAAGAAGAAAATGTGCATATCCTCAATCTATTCCAACCTCCTAGTACCTACTATGAAGAAAAAAATTTGGTCTATAACCATGGGAATGTTTCTAAGGTAAGGTATGCCACGTTTTGGAGCATAGCATTGGATAATAAGACTCTGGTACATTTCATGGCAGAGACCTATAATTTTATATCTATGGAGGTGTCTGGAGATTTGAAATCAAAGAATAGAGGGAGGTACTTCTGAATATGAACAGGTGACCTGTACATTGGAGAAAGCAGGGAAGACCTACATAGGACAGGCAACACAAAAGGCTAGCAGTAACATTAGCACAAACTTAGGCAACTACAGGAGAACCCTTGCGCTGTAAAAAGGAAGAGCACAGATTAGATCTGAGACACCAACACTGAGGTGGATGTTGTGCCCACTAGCACTTTCTAGGTTAGCAGAACAAAAATCAATGGTACAAAAGAGTAGCATTCCAAATTGTTAGTTTTGACTAATGGTGAAACTCCGATTTAGAAAAATAAGGTCATTGAGGTCAATCACATCCTTTTGGTAAGTCATTGTGACTATGCTTAGTTCTGGTATAAAAACATTTGGACTAGCCTTCCTTGCTTGTATATCAGTTTGTAGTAGGCTTGGAGGTTAAATATCTAGAGTCCCTAGTATGGATTGAGGGTGGAGGATTATACCTCTAGATTTCCTCATTCATTGGTGGGTGGAGGTTGCATACTTCTAGATTCCCTAGACTAGGCACCCCTAGAACCCCTAATGTATCTGGTAGCTTGGTCCTAGAACAGTCTTATCAGGCCCTAAAATTAGGCTCGGGGGTGACAGCTGCACGAGGGGACTAATTGTAGCCTGTCAGTGGTTGGGAGGTGAGTTATTGTCCTTGTCCTAGTACTTATCCTCTTGAAAGTTATGACTCACTTATGTTAATCACACAACAATTTTACTGCTATTGTTAACATGTTGAGTACGTGCTCCATCTAAGATGAACTTTGTATGGAAGGATTGACCTATTCTTAACATGTTAAGTGTTAGCCACAACACACAGTGAACCTCATGCTTGGACTATTCTTAATGCACTAGGTTAGCTGCAAAATACAATGAACCGGTTGTGTAAGGGTCACATGAAATTCTCTCTAAGTACTGTGTGTAGAATATATCTATCTATCTATCTATCCATATATATATATATATATATATATATATATATATATATATATAGAGAGAGAGAGAGAGAGAGAGAGAGAATGTTGTAGTAGCTCTACATTTCTTATGTAAGACCAGATGAATTTCCTTGCTGAAATCTACAGCACTTTGCATAAGGTAGGACAATACTCTGTTTAGTATAGGATCACATAATTGTTTCTGAAGCTTAATGGGTACATCGAAGTGACACTACCTTTAAGAAGTGGAGGAAAGTGTTGTGGGAACCATAACATGTAAAATTGTAACCCTCTTGTTCTGGTGATGTCACATAACTGACCATAATACGAGACCTGTATTAGACTGACCCTGGAGATTTGGGTTCCAACCTGTAATACTAGATTGGGCAGGGGATGACCATACCAACCAACCATTATGCTCTCAAATATGTACCTATATATATGTATATATTCCTAAGAAGTGCAAGTATCAATCTAGACTGTGCCAATACTAGGTTTAATGCACAGGCATTAGCTGAAGAAATACAAGGATTACATGTATATCATGAAAACAATGGATCTAAATTTGACTTTGGACCCCAGTTTGTTAATTAAAGAAGACATGGCTTTAGCAAACAATTGTGCCTCATGATTTTCAAATATATATATATATATAGATATATAAGTTTAGGAACAAGTCCTTCATAATAGCAGAAAACATAGTTTTGCAGTAGAGCTTTGTTGTGCTATATGTTTAACAAATCTATCAATCAGTTATCTTCTAGTATTATAATTTATTATCATATAGAAAACTTATCACATAGAGAGCCTTCCTATTGTAGCCAGCCAAGGTCATCTCACTATGATAACTGAGAAAGGATTGCCAGATTTACGACACCGAACCTTGGATTTCATATGTCTTCTAGAGTTTTAAGTGTTGGATGCTTTTCAATCAATCAATATGTACATCATGTATGGCAATTTAGTTTCTAATTGTTTGCATAAGTTATGAATAGTCTTTTAACCTGGCGTAATCACATGCAAATGAAATAAAACAAAATGGCAGTTATGTAAAGAGTTTATAGATGCATGGAAGTGGCATGTATACACAAGGAACTTGCTTAAACTGTGGGCATTAGGAAGATTTACATGAACAACAAAAAGCTATGCAATTGTGATTAGATCCCTATATAAAAAAAAAATTATGATCTTGATCATCATAGTATTAAACCTCCCTTTTGAGTGAGTTTGGAAAGAACTTCCAGCTTGCATATTCAATCTTCCCAAGGGGGGCCTAGGGATGATATATACCATGAGATGCATGCATGGATCCTCAAGTAACCTCAATTCCGTAAAGAGTACAAGGGAAGAATAGATCCGTGCTTCTTATTTTTGCAATTCATAAACAAAGTGTCAGCCAAGGTAGACATGATATGGAGTATGAACCCAAGTGAGACCTCTAAGTCCAAGTGTATACCGGTGTCTGCTAAGAATTTATTCTGCGCACATTGTTGCTAGTATGTGATGATTATGTGCTCATGACATGAAATATGAAGTATGTAAGGAGAATTGATAGGCTAGAGGAGGACTTACCCGACTTACCCAACCACTTATTTAATGACATTTTCTGCTCTCAAGTCTAAACTTTTTATAGAGACAGATATAAGCATGTGTGTATGGGTACATGTGCAACTTTGTATTCTTAGTTGATAGGTCACAAAGTAGCCGAGAGATGTGAAATTAGACATGAACACAGTCCCACTGAAGCTTCCTTCCTGGATAATATGGAGTCTATGGATAAGCATATTATCCCTTTAGATCCTAAAAGGAGAGAAATGTGATAATAAGATCTCGGAAAGATAGTGACTAGTTTTCCTTCTTCTGAAATATTGTGATCAAATATCGAAGAGCTTGAGGTGTACTTGGCATGGTTTGAAAGCCAAGGGTGTTTGGATGGCCTGAAACCTTTCTTGAGTTATATCTTCTAGTGGGCCTGGATACATACCTTTTACTCTAAGGTGCAACATGGAAATAGCTATGCTTTTTAGGGTCCAATAAGGTCATCCCTATAGGTGTTCAGACTACAAAATTATGTTGGAGATTTTTCACAACTATAGTTCAACTAAGCTAGCTCTGGGAAACCAAACAAAGTTAAGAAAAGTGGGGACAGATTGGAGGGAGAGTGACCATATTGGAAATTTTTCTCCTATATGGTCTTATGCCTGAATATTAGTATTGATATCGGACTGTGAGCATGTAGTAAAACACATTACATACTTGGTGTGGGCCATCTAGAAGATTGTAATCATTGTGTTCCACTATGTTGAGAGGAGTGCCTGCCAGTCTCAGAGTTCTGGTTATGGGAATGTGCACGTTGTGATGGTAGGCCACGTGGGCTCCATGCGCATGACATAAGGAAACTTTAAAATGACAAAAAAAATGTATTGTATGTACCCCATTCTTGTAACCGCACCAGGAGAGCCGAATGACATAATAACCACCTCTAGTCAATACAGCGGGTTTGTTACAGTACAGGGGGAATTCTTGTTTTAACTTTTTAGGAATTGCATTATGGTAGTTATTTTGTGTCCTTTCTTATAGAGCTAAATTTATAATGAATTTTTATGCAGAATAAATGTAGTAGAGCAGTCCCAAGATACTGAACCAGAATTCATTCAGTGGGTTGGTCCCATGTAAAGATCAACTTAATCCTAGATGCAAATAGTTCTAGTTTGTGGGCTTGAGGGTGGAGTCTGTTAGCACCTAAATCTGCCTCAGGCTGAAGGAAGGCAAAAATTAGGGTAACCACAAACCACACTCAGTCTGGTAGCTAGCCCTACCGGATCAGGAGAGGGCTCTCTCCGTGTCACGCTCAGTGAATAGATGATCAAAAACGATCTGAGATGAATTACAATGAAATGTTTACCTTAGTCTAGTAAGTGAATAGGGGTTCTGGAAACAATATTATGAATGACCGAGCTTCTGGGATGTTATGGGAACAATGCTCAGCAAAGAACAAAGGATTTAATACAAAGGCACAGATTATTCTGCGAGGCAAGGTAGGCGGAAAATGTAACAATTTAGTTTGAGGTACCGCAGCATGAATAGATTGTTGAAGAAAGTGAAAATGGCATAGTGACATGAATCCTTTTCAACAGAAGAATAAAACTAAACATGAAATGTTCCCACAGGCAGAGCAATAAAATTGAATTCTACCTAATCTCACTCAGAAAATTTCACTGGAAATGAACATGAATCAAATTATGAAACATAATGAAATACGTATGAAAACATAAGAGACACATTTGTTACACTCACAACCACAAGAATCTCATGAAACAGAGCTGCTGCCTTTCATTAATTCTCTGTCAAAAATACACAGTGAAGAAACAAAATTCCCAGAGTCTCCTAGAAGTTACAAGCCAACCAACCATTTGCAAATAGCTTGCATACAATATATAGAATGTGTAAGGAAGAGATATAACTCCCAAGGGTTGGGGAGTTACTCGAATCATTACAAAATAGAGATGGAGAGCCAACCATCAGCTACATGTGCAGTGCTACAAACATGACATTTGGCTTGGGTGATCGTTTGCCTTCCTTCGCCACTTGGATAGAAGCCAATCTGGAGAAAAAATACTTTAAATGCTGCTTTTGGTGCCAAAAAACCGAAGTGTAGATGAGCAGGCCCACTTGGAGAAGTCGCGAACTGAAATTTCACGAAACGGAAGCAAATTGGGCAATTTTTCCTCTGTGCATCGCGCCATTTTCTCTGTGCGTTGTGCTACTTTGGGGCCTCCTTTGGGGATTTTGCAGGTGTCCAAAATGTGCCCAAGTGGGCTTGTTGGAAATCATGTCCTGTCTACTTTCTAACCCCACTAGCATTTTTGAATTTGGTGCTCAGTTTCCCCTCCAAATCTTCATTCTCCCAAGACTGCTTCCTGTGTGTCAAAAAAGTGGCAGAGAGGCCATTTTTGGGTGTTTTTTGACCTTTTGGAGACTCATACCTTGCCAAAATTTCTTGCCTAGACACCAATAATCATGATTTTCCATGCAAAATCCAAAAATGCAAACCATTCCTAATTTGGATCTCTATAATTTTAGCGCTGCACCACGTGCGCGACACACAGGGAGAAAAACCCTGTTTTTTGCACAAAAAAATTCAAAATTTCAAAATGTGCTCCAAATTTCTTGAAATTTGGTCTGGAGCTTCTTCATTAAGTGTTATGGTGGGCTTACTTTGTCAAGCCAAAACTCCCTATTTTCATTGATTTCTCCTGCAATTAGGTCAACTGAAGACATCTGCTCCCTTTGTTGCTGAAGTTTCCCTTTACATCTTCTTTGCTAACATTAACCTTATGCTTATTCAAGAGTAGTTGATTTACCTTCAATTTCTTATTATCATGCTCTAGGAATCAAACCATGAAATTGGCCTTAGAAAATTTTTCCCTAAGCTCTTTGATCTTAGCATCTTTCTCCATGATGACCTAATCTACTATCTTATGCTATTCATTAACATTCAAGTTTACTATATCAGTGTAAAGATGGAATTGCTCCTCATCTTGCAAAGGTGCCTTATGTTGTGATGGTGATCCCTGTTCTGCTGATGTAGGCTTGGACCCTTCCACAATGTTTGGAGAAAACAATGAGTTTTTAAACCCTGGCAGCAACAACACAATGGCACAACCCTAGCAAAATGGCCCTTTGTGTTTCTTGTGGTTGCTTTATGAGTTTTGTTGCATTTCAATCATAGGCATAAAACCACCATATCTTTTATCAAATTTGATGAAAAAGTAATGTTATAGAGCCTACCTTGAAATTTGATGGGATTTACAAGAAATTTGAGGCAATTTGGCACAATTTCAGGCCTTTTTTCCCTGTGCACCGCGCCAGTGTAAATTTACACTGGAAATTTTCTCCCAGTGCGCCGCGCTCCCTCTATGCACTGCGCCCTTTTCCAGGTGACTTTTGGAGGCCTTTCTAGTGTCAAAATTGGATGCAAGATAGCTCTTTGGAAAGGGATTTGAGTCAAATTTCCAACTGAACTGGAATTTTTCAATTTGGAGTCTATTTGCCCAGTCAAAAGTTAAATCTCCCAAGACTGGTCAAAATGTGCCAAATGAGGCTGCCTCAAGGCAGAGTGTTGTTACAGTAAACTTTTGAATGCCTTCCGCAACTCCAAATTGAGTGCATGATAGCTCATTGGAAAGATATTTGTGTCTAGCTATCATTTGACTCATCAAACAAGTCATTTGGCCAATTGAGCTAGAAGAAAATTTGATTTTTCTAAGGTCACTTCAGAGGTGCATCAATTCTCCCGAGGCAATTGTATTTTTGACATTTCTCTAAAACCATGATACCTGTGCAAAACATGAAGGATTTTTTTCTTCCTTGGCTTGTTTTGGACAAAACCCTCTCTCAGTTTCTCCAAATTCATCTTTCCTTGCTCAGAAACATCATTTGAGTGAAACCTACCTCGATGTGTGGAACAAGAGATTTGCGAAATGAAGCGAAATGAAGGGGATAGGGAGCTTCTAAATTATTGAGAAAACTTTGGGAAGTAGGGAGGGATGTTAGGAAGTAGGGGAAAGTGGAATCTTAGAAATTGAGTGAGGGGAAGGGGTCCAAAAAGGCAAAACACAGGTCCAACCTAGAAAATTGCCAGGTTGTAGCAAGAAACTAGGGTTTGTGCGAAAATGATGAATTTGGGGGATCTCAGTGATGGGAAGTGTTTTATAAGGTACTTTAAGGATAGGGGAATGTGTATGAACATCAGGATACAAGTTTTGCCAATGATTTAACTGTCCAAGAGAAATTGCCTTCAAAACGCTAGGAGAGGGAAATGACCTTACCTAGGCGCAACTGAAGCATGGACAAGGTGTAAAATGACCAGTGGAACTTGACATGATAATGAAAACCTTCTGAATGATGGTACACTCAGCTGAATAGTGACATAGACCAAAATTTGGGTGACTTTGGAAGGAGTGAAAGAAAACCCTAGACCTAATGCCTAGTGATCAAATTTTACCTGAAGACTCATTGAAATGAGAAAATTTGACCTTGACACCTTAAAATCACTTTGTAAGAGCATGTTTGATCACTAGAGGAAGGCTGGAAAGACTGAAACTAACATTGGCTCCAATGGGGGATGGTAGCTCCTTGGAGGTGCCAAGAACTACAGATCTTTGGGTGAGCAGACAGTGCCTTCGTCCATTGGGCTATGGAGTCCATTATTCTGACAAACCAACATGACTCAATTTATTGACTGAAACTTGACTCAAACTAACTCAATGCGAACTGAAATGACTGAAAAACTTGACTCTATGCAAAAGGAAATGACTCATGACTGACTTAACTAAAACAATAACTGACAAAACTTATTCAATGGCAGTAGTCCATCAAGATTTGAGGGTTTCAAATCATGATGACAGCCACCTGCTTACTAATGCAATATGTACAATCATGTGTAATGTGTCTTCCAATGTAACCAATCAAGTAGATGCCTCCTTGATTGATTCTCTGGATCAGATCTTCTGGTCAACAACAGATACTGGTAACTGGGCCTCCAAAAACATAATTGACCATGATCTCCTTCATCACTGAAAACTGCAATAATGACCTTCACTGGTGACTATAACAGATTTGCCATTGGATCATGAAAAACATGAAGATTTACCTCCTGCTAAGGAAACAAGATGTCCTTTTCTTTTCATTCTGATCTTCCTTCATAATGTACTTCAGAAAAAGTATGTTCCTGGTCCTTAAAAAATTCTGAACAAGCAGATGAGCGGATTTCCTCTTCAAAGAACACTTCAAAACATGAAACATATGAGGAAGAGTCTGAAAGAAAATCCTGAATGTTCTGCTCTTCGGTAGCCTGAATGTATTGTAGGTCACCTTCATATGATATGACAGCCAGATTGTCTTTGCATTCATCAATCATGAGAAAAGAAACTTCGAATGATTCTTGAAACCCAAGCATGAAATTTCTATCATCTACCAACGATTCATCCAAGGAACCTTTTTCACTTACTTGAACAAAATTCTCATCTTGTTGTTCATGAACTAACTGGATTACCTCTTCATGAAGAATGTGTTCTGATGACATGAGAACATTTGGATCCAAAACTCTGTCTTCTTCTATGGACAGATCCGAAACGACACTTTTTCTTTCATCACTTTCAGCCATATGGAATTCTTCAACCTGCTGATCTATAAAGCTGTTCACCGGATTATCATCCTTTTCAAAAAAGGAAGAAGTTTCACCAACACCTTCTTGACCATGTGTGCACTGCAAACCCGCTTTAGCTTGAGCTGGAACATAACCGTGCAAGAGTTTACCTATCTCGTCTTTAGACAAAGGAGATAAGACCTTTTGTTTGATTTTGCTCAAACAGTGATTGTCTTCATTAATTTCAAGTGAAGGTGTATATAAATATTCCTCTTCCACTGTACTACAATCTTGATCATGCTGCAAATTTTCATGATCGTCTTTACACTGCTGAAAGGGATTTTCATCCAGGGCTTCCATGATCTCATCATCCATAAAATTATCATCCTCATAGTATTTTTCAAGGCTTTAAATAAAAGTAGAAGCATGTTTGCAATAGTCATGAACTACATTTAATGATGGATAAGAGTCTTTATATCTTTCAATGAACATGGCATGAAAATCCTTTAAACAGTAAATACAAGCAGGCAACAAAATTTCATACCAAGATTGGGCTTCACCTTCTAGAGTGGCCATGAATATCTTCATCAAGCAATCTTCAGGAAAATCAACCTTCAACTTGCGAATATGCATGTGAAATCGAGCTAGATGTAAAGCAACGTCCTTCTAACCATCATCTTTAAACGTAGGCAAATTCCTTGACCAATCTACTTTCCTAATCTTATTTGGAAAGCCTGGAATGTGATCTCGGCTCATGGGAGCGTATCTTCTTGCAACCCGATTCATCTTGAAAATATCAAAGCTACTGACCTCTTTGCAGTGGAGTCACCATGAAGCATCGATTGCTGGATTCTTCAGTGAATGGAGTCGCCAGGTGAATGATTTCAGCCATCTTCTTATGTCTGATCATTGTTCACCATCAACCATCAGATCTGAGCTCGATAGACGTACTGGGGCAAAACAATCTTCAAGAAAACCATTTTCATCCTCAGTGGAGTCGTCACTATGTTAGCACCTAAATCTGCCTCAGGCTGAAGGAAGGCAAAAATTAGGGTAACCACAAACCACGCTCAGTCTAGAAGCTAGCCCTACCAGAGCAGGAGAGGGCTATCTCCAAGTCACGCTCAATGAATAGATGATTGAAAACAATTTGAGATGACTTACAATGCAATGTTTACCTTAGGCTAGTAAGTGAATAGGGGTTCTGGAAACAATTTTATGAATGACCGAGCTTCTGGGATGTTATGGGACCGGCACTTAGCAAAGAATAGAGAATTTAATATAAAGGCACAGATTATTCCATGAGGCAAGGTAAGCAGAAAATGTAACAATTTAGTTTGAGGTACCGTGGCATGAATAGATTGCTGAAGAAAGTGGAAAGGGCATAGTGACATGAATCCTTTTCAACAGAAGAATAACATTGAACATGAAATTTTCCCACAGGCAGAGCAATAAAATTGAATTCTACCTAATCTCACTCAGAAATTTTCACTGGAAATGAACATGAATCGAATTATGAAACATAATAAAATACATATGAAAACATAAGAGACACATTTGTTACACTCACAACCACAAGAATCTCATGAAACGGATCTGCTGCCTTTCATTAATTCTCTGTCAAAAATACACAGTTAAGAAACAAAGTTTCTTTCCCACAGTCTCCTAGAAGTTACAAGCCAACCAACCCTTTGCAAATAGATTGCATACAATATATAGAATGTGTAAGGAAGAGATAGAATGCCCAACGGTTGGGGAGTTACTCGAATAATTACAAAATGGAGATGGAGAGCCAACCATCAGGTATAGGTGCAGCGCTACAAACATGAAATTTGGCTTGGGTGACCATTTGCCTTCCTTCGTCACTTGGATAGAAGCCAATCTGGAGAAAAGATACTTTAAATTCCGCCTTTGGTTCCAAAAAATCGAAGTGTAGATTGGGTAATTTTTCCTCTGTGCGCCGCACCATTTTCTCTGTGCGCTGCGCTACTTTGGGGCCTGTTTTAGGGCACTTGCAGGTGTCCAAAATGTGCCCACGTGGGCTTGTTGGAAATCTTGGCCTGTCTACTTTCTAACCCCACTAGAATTTTTGAATTTGGTGCTCATTTGCCCCTCCAAATCTTCATTCTCCCAAGACTGCTTCATGTGTGTGAAAAAAGTGGCAGAGAGGCCATTTTTGGGTGTTTTTTGACCTTTTGGAGACTCTTACCTTGCCAAAATTTCTTGTACGGACACCAATTGTTGTGATTTTCCATGTTGAATCCAAAAATGCAAACCATTCCTAATTTGGAGCTCTAGAAATTTAGCGCTGAGCCACGTGCGCAGTGCATAGGGAGAAAAACCTTGTTTTTTGCACAAAAAATTTCAAAATTTCAAAGTGTGCTCCAAATTTCTTGAAATTTGGTCTAGAGCTTCTTCATTAAGTGTTATGGTGGGCCAAGGATTGCCTTGGCTAATATCCGGAGTTGATCATGCTCCTTTTGCCTCTTTTGCCTTTTTGATGCCTTCTTCAAGTTTGCCTTCAAATTCCTTATGTGTGCCTTGCAAACCTTGTTCCGTGCCCAATAGTGGTTTTCCATGTTCCTAAGCATGTCCCTGTCCTTGTTTGCTTTCGCCAACAACTTCTCTAAGTGGATGTGGATCCTCTCGAGCCAAATCTCTCAATCAACCTCTATCTCCTGCTGAATAGGTGTCTTCTCATTTAGGCTTCTTTGGGCGGCCTGCTGGTCTTCACGGATATTTTGCAGCTCCATGATATCATTTTGGTCCTCAAGCTTCTTGTTTCTCTACTCCAAATACGTGATGATCCATTTGACCCTCTCCAAATTGAGTGAAAATTCTTGGATATTCGTGTTCTACTCCTGAATAGTCATCCTAAGTCGGGCGCTCTCCACATCTGCATCATCATCTTGAATGAGGATGAAATCAGCCTCCTGTTCACGTGATGGCCCCTCATCATGCATAGGTTTCTTGTCCTTGTCTTGTATTGCTCTAAGGGAAGCATCAGCAAGCAACTTAACCTTCTCTTTTTTCCCGATTAGGATTTCCTGGAGTATTTTCTTCAACTGCTTGATTTTGACTTTGAAGACCTGATTCCTTATGTAGCAATGAGTAGCCATGTGTCTTTGAAATTTTTTGTCTCTTTTGGCCTTCTTAAGAAGATTGTTTAAATGGAAATTTACTTTGTGAAGCAAAAACTCCCTATTTTAATTGATTTCTCCTGCAATTAGGTCAACTGAAGACATCTGCTCCCTTTGTTGCTCAAGTTTCCCTTTACATCTTCTTTGCTAACATCAACCTTATACTTATTCAAGAGTAGTTGATTTACCTTCAATTGCTTATTATCCTGTTCTAGGAATCAAACCATGAAATTGGCCTTATAAAAATTGTCCCTAAGCTCTTTGATCTTATCATCTTTCTCCATGATGACCTAATCTACTATCTTATGCTATTCATTAACATTCAAGTTTACTATATCAGTGTAAAGATGGAATTGCTCCTCATCTTGCAAGGTGCCTTATGTTGTGATGGTGATCCCAGTTCTGCTGATGTAGGCTTGGACACTTCCACAATGTTTGGAGAAAACAATGAGTTTTTAAACCCTTGCAGCAACAACACAATGGCACAACCCTAGAAAAATGGCCCTTTGCGTTTCTTGTGGTTGCTTTATGAGTTTTGTTGCATTTCAATCATAGGCATAAAACCACCATATCTTTTATCAAATTTGATGAAAAAGTAATTTTATAGAGCCTACCTTGAAATTTGATGGGCTTTACGAGAAATTTGAGGCAATTTGGCACAATTTCAGGCCTTTTTTCCCTGTGAGCCGCGCTCTCTATGTGCGTCGCGCCAGTGTAAATTTACACTAGAAATTTTCTCCGAGTGCGCCACGCTCCCTCTGTGCACTGCGCCCTCTTCTAGGTGAATTTTGGAGGCCTTCCCGGTGTCCAAATTGGGTGAAGGATAGCTCGTTGGAAAGTTATTTGAGTCTAATTTCCAACTTAGCTATAATTTTTTAATTTGGAGTGCATTTTCTCTATCAAAAATCAAATCTCCCAAGACTGGTCAAAATGTGCCAAATGAGGTTGCCTCAAGGCAGAGTGCTGTTACAGTCAACTTGTGAATGCCTTCCGCAACTCCAAATTGAGCTCATGATAGCTCATTGGAAATATCTTTGTGTCTAGTTATCATTTGACTCATCACAAAAGTCATTTGGCCAACTGAGCTAGGAGAAAATTTGATTTTCCCAAGGTCACTTCAGAGGTGCATCAATTCTCTCGAGGAAATTGTATTTTTGACATTTCTCTAAAACCATGACAGCTGTGTAAAACGTGAAGGAGGTTTTTATTCCTTGGCCTAGTTTGGAGAAAAACCTCTCTCAGTTTCTCCAAATTAATCTTTCCTTGCTCATAAACAACATTTGAGTGAAACCTACCCCGATATGTGGAACAAGAGATTTGTCGAAATGAAGTGAAATGAAGAGGATAGGGAGCTTCTAAATTCTTGAGGAAATTTTGGGAAGTAGGGAGGGGTGTTAGGAAGTAGGGGAAATTGGAATCTCAGAAATTGAGTGAGGGGAAGGTGTCCAAAAAGGCAAAACACAGGTCCAACCTAGAAAATTGCTAAGTTGTAGCAAGAAATTAGGGTTTGTGCGAAAATGATGAATTTGGGGTATCTCAGTGATGGGAAGTGTTTGATAAGGTAATTTAAGGATAGGGAAAGGTGCATGAACATCAGGATACAAGTTTTGCCAATGATTTGACCGTCCAAGAGAAATTTCCTTCAAAACCCTAGGAGAGGGAAATGACCTTACCTAGGCACAACTGAAGCATGAACAAGGTGTAAAATGACCAGTGGAACTTGACATGATAATAAAAAACTTATGAATAATGGTACACTCATCTGAATAGTGACATAGACCGACATTTGGGCGACTTTGGAAGGAGTGAAAGCAAACCCTAGACCTAATGCCTAGTGATCAAATTTTACTTGAAGACTCACTGAAATGACAAAATTTGACCTTGACACCTTAAAACCACTTTGTAAGAGCATGTTTGATTACTGGAGGAAGGCTGGAAAGACTGACACTAATAGAGTCCAGTAACCATTTCAATTCGTTTGTTACATGATATTAAAAATTGAAAATTATAGCATTAGATAGGAATATGGAATACAAGAATAGACCTCCAAAACAAAATATATCAATATAAAGAAGTGAATCCAAAAGGGTCAAATGAAAAATGTGAATCCAAGAAACATTACAAAGGAAAATGTTATGCATATCTGAAAATCAACTTAAGGTTAATGTAACAAACAACAAACTAAACATGGGAAAAAATGTGGTACCTGATACTCAGCTTTTTCTACTAGAAACTGCAAGACTTTACCGATCTCACATAAAACAAGGAGTGTTAGATGTTTGTCCAATTTAACTGCTTCAATTTCTTCTTGAATGCAAGAAATAAACCTTGATATTTTCTCTTGTGATGGGATACTCCCTCGACTGGACATTGGAACAAATTATTGACAAGATCTGAAAGGCTGCTCAAACAATGTGCCGAATAAGATATTTGGAAAGATTCTATAGTAGCTAGCATTTGATTTTTCCCTTCTGTCTTGATAGCTGGAAGGACACCCTTAACATTGATGTCTCGCAAAATTCTCTCAATCAGATTCTCTACCATGGACAAATTTTTTTGATAACCCAAGACAAGTATCTCTTTTACAAAACTTGATGTTGTGAATGTAGGTTTCATTTGACTTGTGAAAGCCTTGACAAGCACATCCCAAACTCGATCTGTCAACATTGGATCACCTTCCTGTATAGCCATGACAAGATTTATATAAATAGATTGACCAAGCTAAAATTGTGAGAATAATAATCACATGACTATATACTACAACACATAAAGCAAAAGGTCATGTAGCATTCAATGCTTTAGAGGGAAAAAAATTGCAAACAGAATCAGGGGGCATTGCTTACTTCAATGCTAAATTAGTTGATAAGTTATGCAACGTGTTAGTGACAAGTTACAACACTAGATGCATGATTTCTTAAGAAATCCATAACCTTATGAAATTATATAAATTAGATATTTAAAGGAAATATTTATAAAGAGGAATTAAAGGGATAACAAAGTTCAGAAATAAGTATTTAATAACTTGATGATAATAAGTATAAAACAAATGACAACTAAGCAACAAAAATATGAGAAATATCTTTATTTTCCGCATGAGGAATATGAATGTTTCAATCCTCAAGAAACTACTCAGACTCAACAAATCTCATCAAGTAACTTGCAGGAATTGAACCTGAGTGGGGATGATAACAATGATTCCTCGAAACTGCTTGAGATAGACTCAATTGACATGTGTCTTTTATTTTATTCATATAAACATAATCAATAAAATAAAATAATAATATCAAACTGGCCCTTACTAGAAAAGGAGGAACAAATTTTCCTAGTTCAACTTGAGAGTGAGTGTTTTGATCAATTGAAAGGTTGTAGAATGCCAACGACAAATCAATTTTAAGTTTAAAGAATTTCAAGAGCACAAATATATTTGCAAATTTTTTCCAAACTGTGGAAAAGATAGAACACTACTCAAAGAAATTATAATGAACCTTTGACAATATTTCATAGATAGTCATAATAGGATGCATTCACTATATGTAGCAAGGATGTGTTCACTATATCAAACTCTCAACAACCTATATATATACAGAATGATTCCTTGTATTTTTTATTACAATGTAGTGACAAAACTGTCATGCCCTAAAGCCTAAAGGTTAGAATCAACCAATCTAGTGTTATAATTTTCCAATTAGATTTAACATACTTGAAATATTATTCTTTTAGTCTGCATGTTAGCCTTCCCATAATTGAACATAAAATAATCCATTCAATTGCAACCTTGTAGTAGTTATCTGATAAATTTCATTTTGAGCATGCATCCTTCTTATGACATCAGACATACTCAGGAGAAACATTTTGAAGTTGGTATAATTCAAATAGAGTGTTTCTATTATTAGTATAGCCCCTACCTACGTTTGATTCTTGACAAGAAGTGGCCAATGCACTACTTGCAAGGAAGCCACTGAGCCACCCAGGGGCTGCTAAGTCAGGCTACGTGGTTGTTCAGTGTAAGTAGTGCCTCTCCTCTTGATAGGCGGTGGATGCTCTCCAGCAATGTGGTAATAAGGAAGCATTATTCAAAAATTTATATATCCTTTTATAGATGACCATCCAGTAGTGAAAATTATCATCCATTTACAGGTTGGCATTGTTCTTGGTGGGGAGCTTTTCTGAATGTATCCTTCAAGGTGTAAATTTCTCCTTCAGCATCTAGGCTCCCTCATCCCGATGTTGATTTTTCCTTCGAATTCCTCTTGAACAATGCATTTTATGTGCTACTTTGCTCCTACTCTAGATCACATTACCTCTTGGGAGTCACGCTTTGCAAAACATATATTCTATGTATTTGGTTACCTTCAGTAATGATCTTCAATGTTTTTAATCTTTGTATTTTGTCTTGGAGAATCCTTCTTCAAATATACATTTATTCAACCTAAGTTCTTATTGTTGATTATGATACATCAATTTTCATTTGAAAAGTTAATTGGTTAAGCACTAAGATACAAATCTGAAGAATCTAGGTTTCAATATGAAAATAATTCAAACCTCCTTTTGACTTTGCATCATTTCCTAGACTATATTTCTATCTTATCTAGTTTAGAAGGCAACCAATATCATGGCCTATTTTGGTAGCAACCAAATTTATAAGGACCATATTTAAAATTGAGAAATAACATCGAGAATAGACAAAGAATACAAATTTCCTCAAAATCTTTAGAAGCTATATTAATTACATGTAGTTGTATTCATAATGGATATAACTGATAGTGCTGGTTTTAAAGTTTTCCATAGATGTATAGTACATTCAATACTAATATTATGTTTAAAGGTGGCCATACTCAGGCATCCCATTGCATCTAAAGAATTTTAAACTGAATTCTACCCTCTTAGACTTTCAACTGGCCAAGAAATCCATTAGTAAGTAGCAATTTACTATGTATAATCCTTGAATACCACTCTTTTCTCATATGAAACTATTGGAAAGCATGATGTATCTAATGTAGGATTAGATTGAACCCTTTTACAAAATTATTGAGAACCAAGAGAGGAAAAAGGCTAATTCAATGTCTTGATTGAATTGAAATGTCAAAGATGTCTCTTGATCTTATGGATTATAAAATAATTAATAATGTTTGGTGGTAAAACAAACTTGGTGTTAAATTGATAATCCAAGCTCATTCAGTAAACAAATTGCTTTGAATAGCTATTTTTACCTCACATGACAGCTGCAGTCTGAAGTTAGTGCTGACAAATATGTTATAATAATGGATTTTCATTTCAACTTTCTTCGATCAGGAAATCATGTTGAATTAATAAAAACCTACAACGAAACGAACTCAATGGATTTTTTTGCCTTTGTATTTAGATGCGACTCTCCTTTTCTCCCTCTTGCAATCGTTCAAAATTTTATTTACATAATATAAGCATCCTTAACATGGTACATATGGATTGATGTGTATGAATTTGTGTTGTAAACATTCATTGAGTCTTTCTCTCCATTGTTTTTAGAGTCAAAATAGAATGTAGCAACTTTTCCTTTCTTTAATATGAGGTTTTACTTGTTCCTTGTAATCAGTGGAATTGCAATTTTAGTATGTTGTTGACTCATTTCATTTTGCTACATGGCATAGGAACATGGTGAATAACTATGAGACCTTATTCTTGTGCTTAAAACTATAATTTTGCATTTCATGGGCATTCCTAGTTCTACTGCAACGACATTTGTTGCATCTTGAATATTGTTGGTTGTTGTCTGTATTGAAGGAAACTTGAAACATATTTTCTTTTTGAATACTTATAGGAGAGGCCAGCCAATACAAATACACAGAGACGGGTTTGAATAAAATAGTATAAGAGACACTAGAAGGCCAAAAACAATTGCATAATCAAGTGAGGTGATAGCTTCTCAAAGGATGTTCTCATGGCATCCAAAAATCACCTAGTAATGCTATCTTTGCAATTCCATTTTATAATTTATGTTTTATCAATTCAAACAGTTTATATATTTATGTAAATATGAAAATCCATAACTACTTTATTTCATTATAATTTGGGAGTCTACTCATGTCCCACACTAGTTTCTTTATTGATTACAAGTACATCCCATTGGAGATAAATTGGTTGGAACATAGATGGATCATCAACAAAACATATTTTCTCATTTACATTCACACTGATCTGTTTTCCATGTATTAATAGATTTATGTAGTCTGAACAATTGCATACTTGTGCAATGAATTGTTCCTTATAGATATTATGGCTCATATCATCAAGAAGAAATTCAACAAGGAGAACATGAAGAGGAATATGTTGTTGCATACAAATGGAAATATGAACTCTACCATGATCAAGATGTGCAAGTCGAATAGTAAGCTCATCCAATTGATCAATGTGAACAAAAACTCTTGACTCATAACCTGGGGAAGAGGAGGAATCAACAATCACATTCAACACAAGCATGGGAAGATACAGTTGCAGATGAACAATTTCCTTATCTTCAAGGTGGGCATCAAGTGATTGAAAGGCATAGGCAAGAAGCATGAAGGATTTTCGCAGTTTGTAGGGCAAAAATCTCAGGTGAAATCATCTCCAAGTAGAAAACCAAAATTCTTAGTCCTATATTGTATTTTTTTTGGGCATTCTGGTATTGAAATGATATACAATCTCCTAGAAGACAACCAGGTAGTATGTAGAAGCAGAAATTTGATCATATTTTATCAGATGTTGGCAATAGAGATCATAGTTTATGTAGTGAAAATTGGGAGAATTTTTTTGTTATGTGTGTCAAACAAAGAAATTCTAAATTATAGGGTTGATCATATGAAGGGCTTTGTTATGAAAGGTTTGAATAGGAGGCACAACCAATAATGGTATCAAGTAGATTTTATCAAAATAAAAATAAAAATTGGAGGATAACTTGTAATCTGTTCATATGCCTCAAGCGATATTTTGTATTAAAATCCCTATGGCATCCACTGCAAATTTAATAAAATAATGTATATTTATTCACCAAAGCAAGTGCTAGTTATAAATATTGTAAATTGCAGATCAAGAAATCGATGGTATCATTTACTTACAATTACATACTTGCATTACTTCTTCAAGAAACAAAGAATAATGAAAGGATCCCTTTTCTTCGATGACACCCTTTGCAAATGCCACACTATAAGGATAGTCGAATGCAACTGGTCCATACAAGATCCCATCCTCTACCACAATACCTCCTTTGCCTTTAGACTGCCTCTGATCTGCGGTGTGCCACTCTTCTGAATCCCATGCACTCCAAATCCCAAACCAAAACTAACCGATATGGCCTTCATATCAAATATCCAACTCACACACTTAGCAACTTGGGACCTGTATTTAATAATCATGGCCTCCATAGTGGACCTCAATTCCTCCATGTTGTAATACAATTGCAAGGCACTTCCTACATTAGCCTCATTCAAAGCCTCCATTTTTCTCTCAAGAACCTTTGTTTCCTCTAATCGCAATCAGTCCCCACTTCCGTTAACCGGGGGATCTCCTCATCGACAACCTCAATGCCTAATAGATGTAGTTCCTTTCTTAGGCTTTTAATTTCATTATACATTTGAGAAACTTTAATGAGGTCTAACTTGTTGCTATCACCTTCAAAATCCATCAATTATCTCATCTTTCTCACCTATTTTATCACCCTAATAATGTTATGCAAAACCTAAATATCCTCATGGAGGTGTGAAAGTTGTTGGGAATTTAACTTGGTCTATTTGTATGGCTCTGTAATCACAGACCTAAGTCTCTACAACAACCACTGTAGACTACTAACCTGAAATTTAACTACATTTAAAACCCCCTCGGCATCCTTTGAGCTCAAGAGCTATTGAATCAACATGTCATGGTGTGAATAGGCTTAATTTCTTAGCTAATTTTCAAGCAAAAGAATCCCTTGAACTAGCTATCTGTGCACAAGACCACGTATCCACTCTTGAGGGCCTCGCTAGCAAATTTTATCTAGTTGAAATCATTGGAAATAAATTTGGTGAAGAGGGGATCGTTCATGAATTCTTCTTTGAGGGATCCATCATTTAAATACCACCATGGATCGTTCATAGTGGGTTCTCAAGGGGTCAAACAAGGTTTAAGTGAGGTGATTAAGTAAAAGGGGGAGGATAGAGTGTTATCTGTAGGTGATAGTATCTAGCATCCTCTGTGAAATGTATTGATCGACCTCACCATTTTCTTTGTCCTTTTATTCTAGAGAATCGACATTGTATAATTGTAGTGATAAGAAATCATAAATACCTGGTTAATGGGGATATGAATTTGAGGCACTACCGTGTAGATCTACAAGCCCATCGGTTTGAAATGGATTGAGAAATGTGCTCGTGTAAATGTTGTGAGAATTTAGAAAATGGAAATGTGGGAAGAGAAAGGGAACAAGATTCAAATTTAGAGAGGTGCAAATGTGTGCAGGTTGATGTTTAATAGTGCTTAGGATTTCTTGTTGACTCTGACTCACAAAATTTTAAATTCCAGATAAGTTGATAATCAATATTTCCCCTCTTTGAATCAGGACATAAGCGTTTTTGAGGTGGGGAATCCAGACTTCAAATCTGTAAGAAGCATCGAGAGTACGCTTCCACTCCTCGAAGGAAGGAAGAGAGCATTTCTTCGGGTAAGGGAAGGAAGGTTTGTTGAATCCTTAAAGTAGAAAGAGTATGTTCCAACTCTCGAAGTAGAGAGCAGTTCTTCGACAACAGGAAGGAGGGCTTGACTGGCCTAAAGTCAAAACCAAAAATGAAGAAATTACCCTTGTCAAGGAAAGGAATGGAGAGTTTTTGAAGAAAGGAAGGAGTAAGAACTTTGATAGAGCGAAGCAAGTCTCGTTTTGGCCTAATGGATGATTATTGTGTGACTAAATTTCCTAGGCATATTCTTATATAGGTTGATTTTTTAATATTAGCACGGATACTTCGTTAAAATGTTTCCATGTGAAATTTTGGTGAGTAATTTATTTTTAATATTAGCATGGATACTTTGTTAAAATGTTTCCATGTGAAATTTTAGTTAGTAATTTTTTATATTTTGTTAGGTTATTTCAATTTGAAATTTTGTGAAGCATTCTGTTTTTCAAATGATTTGACAAAATATTAATATTTGAAAAATAAAAAATAAAAGTATATAAGTGAATAAGGTTGTTACATTTTGTAGATTTAAGTTATAATTTTTAAAATCAATATGTTTGTCTCTGTTAGCTACCTATACCAATAGGTTTCATATTTCATGATTGGCTATGAAAAGGTCCAAATATGCTCTGCTTTGATGATTCAAAGACCACATATTTCCAAGAGAATCCAATCTGTGTTTATAGCTTGGTATGGACTAAAATTTTGATGGATGGTCCAACAGTCTAATCTGGATCATGTCATGTTTTAAATTTTCAGTTGTAGAATAGAGAAAGGAGTCTGTCCAAACTGTTTAATCTTGGTAGACAAGTAGTTTAGGTAGAGAAAAAAGGCTCCCAACAGCTTAATCTGGGACCTTGGAAGAAATAGGGGTAGAAGTAGATAGAAAAACAAAAGAAAAAGCCAAAAGAAAAGAAAAGGCAAGTAAGGGTCTGCAAGTCCAAGTGCACCCTCCAAGAAGAAATAAAAAATGCTAGGCAATAGATGGGTAGGCAGTTGGGGTTGCAGAAAGGTCATTCATTATAAGTTGCATGTGTGCTAACTTTGTTTACCAAAGCAAAAACAATGAATTGAGAAGGTGTCATTCTTCATCAAGTTGCAGCGAGCAAGAAGCATGTCTAACCTCCCTTCTTCCCCTTTCCATTTCATTACTAACACTCCCTCATCAGCTGAGATTCATGGAAGAGATTATGGTTTCATGGTGGTTCTTAAATCTTTTAGAAGCCACATTTCTTGTCTAAAGCTCTTTTCATTTTGATCTACTCCCTAAACTAAGTAAGTTTCAAATAAACTTAGTGACTTCCCCCTCATTCACATTTCCCCCCATATTAACTCTAACTCTACTATGTAAATCCCCTATGTTACCTTTCCCCTAATATTATTAACACCATGGTGTATAAACCCCAAATTTTGTATAAATATCCCTCCCCTTGGCATTATAGCCAATCAATTCTCTGTCAGGGATCAAATTGGCATCTGGTCACTTTGATGAACCTAAGCCTCACCCTTCTCCCTTCTTTGAAGTCATTCCACCCATTAAGCCTTTGATTGTAAAGAAAAACCTTGTAAAAACCCCTCCTACCCATAACCCCTTTGAAATTATGAAAAAACCCAAAAACCCACCTTTTACCGCTTTTCCAAAGGTTCGGCGCATATATTTGATTTTCCAAAATACATTGAAAACCTTACAAAAACCCATATCCTAGTGTTTTCCGCCGGGCGCAGCTTTCAAAAAATTATAATAAATTAAACCCGCCCCCCTCCGTATTGTTCGATCACATCGCCCTTCCGTCAACCATCGGATCGGATCCATGTGATCCGACGGCTCTCATTGATATCGGAGCGGCCCCCACGCCTGACAGTTAGCGCCCGAGAAAATGACGAAGGGTTACGTCAGTCCTCGGCCACGCGTCACCCTCTCGGGTCTCTCGGAGCGGCCTCTGACAAAACTGGGGCCGTATCGTAAGCGGTCCGAGAAAAACCGTAACCACTATTGCAATTACCGCCCGGTTTGCTGGTCCCACGTCATGCCCATGTCAGAGCCACGTCGCCGCCACCCCGCCATCGCATCAGTACTTTTGTCCGCCCCTGTGCCAGCGTGTCTGCCACCGCATCATCCCCGTGGACCAATAGCAGCTCGCCACCTCACCCGATGACGTCATGCTGACGTCATCCGAGCTTGACCCCACCCTATGACGTCATGCTGACGTCATCCGAGAAAAGGCGCCAAATTGCCAAAAGGTCCATATTTTGGCCAAAAATCACGTTTTGCATACTTTTTCGCTCATTCGCTATTGTTTTCGCTGCATGGTCTTTTACGTCCAAAACTGCGCCACCCCGCTGGAATCGACCTGGAGACCTCCAGAGCACCAATTCTGCCCACATTTACGACCACTGCTCGCTGTTTGCCAGGTATTTCTCATCATTTATCCTCCATACGCCTAAATTGTCCGTAAATTACTTAGAAGGCTCAAAGGACACTAAAACTCATCATTTTTCCGGCAAATTCCCTCTGCAAGGCCTCTATTTCCAACTGCAAGCTCGAAAACCACCAGCTGAGCCTTGATTTCCCGAGTTCTTATCAAAAACTGTAAACTGCTCACGCAATCGTGAGACAGTTGGTCAATCCATTAAAAACCTGCCACAAAAGACAGAGTGAGACCAGACATTGGTCTTATTCGTAATTCAAACAGTATTTCAATTACTGTATGCTCATTTCACCCTCTGGTCCCTGAAATTCACACTTTCATTGCAAGTAATCACCTCTGTGTTGTTCTGCTTACTTCAACCAGTTCACCTGCAAGTCAGAAGCTTAATAGGCCATGGAAACTCCAATTGCACTGAACATCAAGCCTCTCAATACCCCTCATAGGGAGTTAGAATGGAAAGCTCTGGGAGATATGGATTATCAAATGTTGGATTGGTTTCCATTAGGCTCTAAATACAATATTCAGTTGCTAAATGAGTTGAAAGCCCAACACCTTAGTGGAGCTGATATCCTAGGGATTTGGGACTCAAACTTGCCCATCTACAACCTCCCCCAGGTAAATCCTATGCCAGAATTGGTCCACAGATGCCAGGAGTGCTATGATCCATGCCAAAGAGCTGTCCTCAACCCTACAGGCTCAATTCTGTTCCATATCACCCCAGAGAGCATAAATGAGATGCTACATTTCCACACTGCAAAACCACTGACCCCCCTCTACATGCAGAACTTGATAAAGAAGGGGACTAAGTTGTCAAATGACTAGATCCTCAAAATCAACCAGCTGTTTGTACAACCAAGCTCTGAAGCCATCATAACTCCTCCTATTGGATATGCATACTTAAATGAATTGGGCAGAATGCTAGTGGATTTGATCAGCTATGTCCTAGGGTTCAGGGGAGTGGAGGATGTGGATGATATTATAATGGCAATGCTGTCTATATTCTCTCCTGGAAAGCCTCCAGCTGTACATTATGACTATGCCACATATATTGCAGATAGGATCCATGACTAGCTAATGAATCTGCAAAGGGAGAGACTGTTCAGATACACTTCCTACATTTACCATCTATTCTTGTTTTATCAACCAGGCAGCTTCCTCATTCCCCTGAAACAAGTTAATGCCCATGGGAACCGAAGGTTAGTTTTGTTTTGGACCTCTGTTTTTCATTGCACCTCTGTATCACCATACACATACTGTGAGTTCATAGACTTATTCATTCATCCAGCTATGACATTATTGTATGGTGTTTCTCCTCCGAGGTTAACTGATGACATGAGGAGAATTCTACATCTAAACAAAACCTACAGCATTGGTAATTGGTACTTTTACCAAGACCACACAGTCATCAGAGTATATGGCTGTGAGTTGAAGCCTTACAGGCTGCCAAGGTATGTCCCTATGAGACTTTTTGCCCTAGAATATTTCAGGAAATTTGGTGTTGGAAATAATACTGAGAGGGGGGGTGAATCAGTATTATTAAGCAATTTACCAAATCTTCCTTATTTGATCTTTTGAATTATTCTTGCATATCAGTACCATAAAATAATGAGCTTGAATAAAGAAAATAGACAGTCACACCAAAGAACACAAGATGTAAGGTGGAAACCCAATGCGGGAGAAAACCACCTGCTGCAATATGTCTCTATCTTCTTTCAAGAAATTCTTTTACAATGATTTTGTACTGGTGCAGTCCTTTACCAGCACGCAGGCTGCAACCTGCAGAGAGCTACAACTCTCTCTCTTTTTCCAGTTTCTCCTGGAAGGGAGCTACAACCCCCTACTTCTTTTCATGAAGAATCAAATGATCAACAAGTATATAACAGATACAGTCCACTACAGATATCAGATCAGTAATTACAGAAATAACCCAGAACACCTTATGAACAGAAATATATAGTCAACAGATCATCTTAAGACAGGGACGCATATTTTCTTTCTGTGGCCTGCGACTGGACGCAGTCTACCCTCCGCTGTTCTGCGTGCAGACGCACCGTTCCTCTATGCTTTGCTGCGACCGGCGCACCCCGAAACACTATCGCGCCGCGTCTTTTGCTTCAGAGACGCACCCAATAACACAGTCGCGCCGCGTCCTTTGCCTCAGAGACGCACCTGAGCTTTTACTGTACTGCGTCTCGGCGCACTTGCCCTTCACTGAACCTGCGTCCCTTCAGATATAAAAGATATGAGGACTTCAGAACCAACCCAAACACTCAGATCCATAGATCTGATCATGCGCCATAGAGATCACAGTCCATTAGAAGATTCGCCCTCATAGATCTGGACTAGATCTCACCAAAAGATATTCAACCAAGATGATGCATAATCCAAATGAACTCCTTTGCTTTATATAGGCAAGCTTCTCCCCAAAACATGGAACAATACCACGAGCCGACACCATAGAAACACAAAACCGTCGGCTAGATACCACGCAAAGAAACCCCCACGTGCTTTTCTCTGCCTTGAAATGTGTGCACTGGGCGGACGCACCTCCTGAACGGCTGGCCGGCGTCCCTGGACGCGGGTTCTGTATGGTATACCTGTGGGGACGCACTTGCTGAACATATTTCCTGCGTCCTTCTTGATTTATCACCTGAAAGGGTTTGCCATCAAGGACAACACCTGAAACATAATGCCAACAATCTCCCCCTTTGGACTTGATGGCAACCACATAATCTTCAGCTTCATTCTCCCCCTTTGACATCAAGAGCAAAGGGTATGCTCCCCCTATGCTCATGCATCTCCAGATCTGTAACCAGAAATCCATCATGAAGGAGATAGAGACATATTGCAGCTATTTCCAAGATCTCCTTCTCCATAATGCCAACAATGCATTATGTGCTCCCCCTGAGCCTATACCACCAATAGGAAGATGATCAACAGTAAGATGATGCATCAACAACCCCCAGCGTTTGCCTGAGGTATTCAAAAGTGTCCCTGGGCAATGGTTTGGTGAAAATATCAGCAACTTGTTTCTTAGAAGGAACATACTCCAACTTGACCTTCTGTTCAAGTACTTGTTCCCGGAGAAAATGGTACTTGATTGGTATGTGCTTGGTTTTTGAATGCATAACCGGATTCTTTGAGATGCTGATTGCACTTGTGTTGTCACATAAGATAGAGATTGGAGGTGTACAAGTGATTTGATAATCCTGCAAAGTCTGCATCATCCAAAGGAGTTGGGTGCAACAAGATGCAGCAGCAACATATTCTGCTTCAGCTGTAGACAAGGCAATTGAACTCTGTTTCTTGCTGAACCAAGAGACCAGTCTGGGACCCATAAAGAACGCACCACCACTTGTGCTTTTCCTGTCATCCATGCTTCCGGCCCAATCTGCATCTGTATAGGCATGAAGAGTAAGATCTGTATCTCTAGGATACCATAAGCCATAATTTTGAGTCCCTTGAAGATATTTGAAAATTCTCTTCACTGCTTGAAGATGAGTCTCCTTCGGATTTGCCTGAAATCTTCCAACTATTCCAACTGCATGCATGATGTCTGGTCGGGTACCTGTTAAATATAGTAAACTTCCAATCATAGATCTGTAGGTTGGTTGATGTACTGCTGCAGATTCATCATTTGCACTGAGACTGCATCCTGTGACCATGGGTGTACATACTGGTTTTGCATCTTCCATGCCATATTTCTTCAAAATCTGCTTGAGATACTTGGTTTGAGATAAAAGGATTCCTCCTCCTTTTGTTGGATTTGCAAACCAAGAAAGTATGTCAGTTCTCCTAGCAAGGACATTTCAAATTCTTTCTGCATGACTGAGGCAAAGCTTTGACTCATAGCTTCTTCATTGCTGCCAAAAATAATGTCATCTACATACACAACAAGTATTAGCAATTTGTCATTTTCAATTTTTATATATAGATTGCTATCTGCTGAACCTTTTGAAAAACCTTGTTGATGAAGATATTTGTCCAACCGGTAGTACCAAGCCCTTGGGCTTGTTTGAGACCATAGAGAGCCTTTTTCAATCGGCATACAAGATTTGGATCATTTCCAAGAATGAAACCATCTGGCTGTTCAATGTACACTTCTTCTTCCAAGTCTCCATTCAGAAAGGCTGATTTTACGTCCATTTGAAATACTTTGAAATTCTGAGAACTTGAGAGAGCAAGGAACATTCGGATGGCCTCAAGTCTTGCAACAGGAGCAAAAGTTTCTTCAAAGTCTATTCCTTCTTGCTGTGCATATCCTTTACAAACAAGTCTGGCTTTGTTTCTAATTACTTCTCCATTTTCATTCAATTTATTTTTGAAGACCCATTTTGTTCCGATAACATTCTTATCCTTTGGTCTAGGAACCAGCTCCCAAGTGTTGTTCTTTTCGATTTGCTCAAGTTCTTCATCCATTGCTTTCACCCAACATTCATCTTTGCATGCCTCTTTCACATTTTGTGGTTCAGTAGAGGAGAGTAATGCCAAATAACTTGAAGCTTCTGCAACTGTTCTTCTAGTTTGTATACCTGCTTCTTTCTGTCCCATGATCTGAGATTCTGGATGGTTCTTTTGAACATATCTGGATGGAGTCTTTTCTTCTATTCTTGTTCGTTCTTTTGCTTCTTCGTGAGGTTCTTCTTGAGATTCTTCTTGCGGTTCTTCTTCTTCATCATTCTGTCTTTGAGGGTGGCTTTCATCTTCTTCGATGTCTTCACGATGTATTTGCCTAGGAATGTATCCCTTCTCATCAACCACTACATCAATGCTGTCAACAATTTTGCCAAGTCTTTTATTGTAGCATTTGTATGCTTTGCTATGTGGAGAGTAGCCAAGAAGAATACCTTCATCTGCTCTAGGATCAAGTTTACCAAGCTGCTCCTCAGTATTCTTGATTAGCATTTGCTCCCAAAGATTTTGAAGTGCTTTACCGAAGGAGTTTTACCACTCCAGAGCTCATGAGGAGTTTGAGTGCTGTTCACTCGGACATTTGTCTTGTTGAGAATAATAACCGCCGCATGTGCAGCTTCACCCCAGAAGGTTGCAGGGGTTCCTGATTCATCAAGCATAGCACGAGCCATTTGCTGGATTTTTCTGTTCATTCTTTCAACTACTCCATTTTGCTGAGGAGTTCTAGCTGTAGAAAATTCTCTCCTTATCCCATGTTCATCACAGAAATCGAAAAATTCATTTGAAGTAAATTCCCCACCTCTGTCAGATCTGAGGCACTTAATTTTGTGACCTGATTCATTTTCAACCAAGGCTTTGAAGGATTTGAATTTTTCGAATGCTTCATCTTTGTGCTTCATAAGTCCTAACCAAACAAACCTGGAGAAATCGTCAATAAATAATATCAAGTATTCCTCTCCTCTAGATGTTCTTTTTCTGAATGGTCCACATACATCTGTAT
Organism: Pinus tabuliformis; assembly: GCA_031772625.1. Taxonomy (NCBI): domain Eukaryota; kingdom Viridiplantae; phylum Streptophyta; class Pinopsida; order Pinales; family Pinaceae; genus Pinus; species Pinus tabuliformis. The sequence continues at coordinate 1,018,096,452 of CM062819.1, read as the reverse complement.
GTACTAGCTCAAGAGGCATGCTGGCTGATCCTTCTTTCTCTGGAAAGTTAGTTCTGGTTTGTTTTCCAAACTGACATGATCTGCATATGGTGTTGTCAGGAATTTTGATATCTGGAAGATCGCGAACTGCCTGATATTTGCAAGATTTCCTTATTTGTGAGAAGCTTAGATGTCCCAACCTTCGATGCCATAGCCAGTGCTCTTCATCCTTGCTTAGATAGCATTGTTGTTGTCCTTCATCAAATATGTATAGATTATTTGGAGTTCTTTTTCCTTTGAGAACTGTTTTACCTGTATCAAGATCACGAACAAGGCATCCATTTGATCTGAATATAACCTCGGTTCTTTGATCACACATCTGGCTGACACTTAGTAGATTATGCTTCAATCCATCAACAAACAAAACATTTCCAGCCTTAACATCTTCTTTTAAAGGAGCAATACCTTTTCCTTTTATAGTTGCAGGAGTATCATTTCCAAAAGAGACTTTCTTTCCCTTTTCTAAATTAGAATAAGACTCAAGTTTTTCTTTATCACCTGTCATATGCTTCGAACATCCACTGTCAATGTACCATAGATTTTCTTGTCCTTTTGCATAAAATGCTATCCCACATCTTTCTGTTTGAGGTTCCTTTATTCTCCATGTTTTGGTGCCTGAGGCTTGTTCCTTTTTCTGCTCTTGTACCTTTCTTTCCGGAAACCTGCTTCTGCATTCAAAGTCTTTATGTCCAAAATTATTGCAAATAGAACATTCAACTTCATTTTCAAGAGCTGAAAAGTTGTTATAGGTCCTTTTTGTAATCCCTGTCATACTTCTTTGTTTTTGAGCTTCCCTAGTCATGATTGTTTTATACGCAACACATTGAGCTGCTTTGTGACCAAAGTTATGGCAAGAAAAGCATTGTCCATTGAAGAAGCTTCTACGATTATTGGATCTACCAGCCAACTGATTGTAATTTCTATTTTCATCTATTCTTGAACCAAATTGAGAAGATTTTACCTGTGGCTGGTTGTGGCTTTTGTTCACCCTTAAGCTGGATTGCCCCTGATAGTTTCTGTTTGACATTTGTCCCTGCTTTACCTGATGATCTTCCTTGTGCTCTTGCTCATTTCTTCTTGCTGCATCAAGATAACTTTTTGAAGTGGATGCTTGAGAAGTTTCTCCATTATAGCCCAAACCTGTCTTATTTAGTGGAGACCGCTGCACACTGATAATCTCATCCAAAGTTTCAGATCCTTTGACAAACTTGAGATTAATAGTTTTTGTTTTCTCAATTTCTTTTCTAAGACCAACAATTTCACCTTCTAATTTTTCAAGATGTTTTTCCTTTTCATCAATTTGGAATTGTAGAGTATCAATAATCATGTTCTTTTCTTCTATGCATCTCTTGAGTCTAGTAATTTCATCATAAAGGTTATCCACATCTACAGCATCCTCATAATCATCATCTTCAAATGCCATTAACAACCTATATTTATTACCTTGTTCATCTTCATCACTGTTTGATAAGCCATCACTATCTTCATGGGTGTAGTAGCTTTTCTTATTTGCGCTTTGTTTCTTGTTCCATCTAACTGGTTCCTTTCCTTTATCCTTATAAGAGCATTTTGCAGCATAATGACCTACTCTTCCACAAGCAAAGCATTTGAAAGGTAGCTTACCTCTGAACCTTCCAGAACCTCTTTGAAGATTTCTGACAAAATTTGATTCTTCTTCCTCTTCTTCTGGATCATGACTTGCTTCATAGTAATCTTCTTTGCCTGATGCTTTAAAAGCAGCCTCCCTTCTGTCTGATGGTCCTCCCTTTCTCATTTCATAAGCAGTTAGAATTCCATGTAGCTGATACATAGTAAGAACACGGAGATTTTCTTTTTCTTCTATTGCAGATACTTTGGATTCAAACTTGGGGGATAATGATCTTAGAATCTTTTGAACTACTATGGACTCCTTTACTTCTTCACCCAAATTTTTCATACAATTAACAATCTCATCTACCTGAAGAAAATAATTAGCCACACTTTCATCATTATACATCTTGAGAGTCTCATATTGAATCCTGAGAGTTTGAAGTTTAGCTTGTTTTACCTGTTCATCTCCTTCATAGCTTGTGATCATTTTGTCCCATATTTCTTTTGCTGATTTGAAGTGCATTACCTTCATGAATTCTGTTTGGGATATACTTCCTAATAGAGTACTGACTGCTTTTGCATTTGTTTCATACTTCTTTTTCTCAGCTGGATCTGTAGGAGTAGCTGAAGGAAAAGCATAGCTTGTTTCTATAATGTCCCAAACTTCAGTACCAAGAGATTGAAGATATGCAGTAACTCTTACCTTCCAATAATTGAAGTTTGTCCCATCAAAAACTGGTGGCCTGATTGATGCTTCTCTCTCGTAGTTGCTCATGATGAACGATCTACCTTCAAGCGATCAAGCTTTTCTGAAGGACCTGCTCTAATACCAATTGTTGGAAATAATACTGAGAGGGGGGTGAATCAGTATTATTAAGCAATTTACCAAATCTTCCTTATTTGATCTTTTGAATTATTCTTGCATATCAGTACCATAAAATAATGAGCTTGAATAAAGAAAATAGACAGTCACACCAAAGAACACAAGATGTAAGGTGGAAACCCAATGTGGGAGAAAACCACCTGCTGCAATATGTCTCTATCTTCTTTCAAGAAATTCTTTTACAATGATTTTGTACTGGTGCAGTCCTTTACCAGCACGCAGGCTGCAACCTGCAGAGAGCTACAACTCTCTCTCGTTTTCCAGTTTCTCCTGGAAGGGAGCTACAACCCCCTACTTCTTTTCATGAAGAATCAAATGATCAACAAGTATATAACAGATACAGTCCACTACAGATATCAGATCAGTAATTACAGAAATAACCCAGAACACCTTATGAACAGAAATATATAGTCAACAGATCATCTTAAGACAGGGACGCATATTTTCTTTCTGTGGCCTGCGACTGGACGCAGTCTACCCTCCGCTGTTCTGCGTGCAGACGCACCGTTCCTCTATGCTTTGCTGCGACCGGCGCACCCCGAAACACTATCGCGCCGCGTCTTTTGCTTCAGAGACGCACCCAATAACACAGTCGCGCCGCGTCCTTTGCCTCAGAGACGCACCTGAGCTTTTACTGTACTGCGTCCCGGCGCACTTGCCCTTCACTGAACCTGCGTCCCTTCAGATATAAAAGATATGAGGACTTCAGAACCAACCCAAACACTCAGATCCATAGATCTGATCATGCACCATAGAGATCACAGTCCATTAGAAGATTCGCCCTCATAGATCTGGACTAGATCTCACCAAAAGATATTCAACCAAGATGATGCATAATCCAAATGAACTCCTTTGCTTTATATAGGCAAGCTTCTCCCCAAAACATGGAACAATACCACGAGCCGACACCATAGAAACACAAAACCGTCGGCTAGATACCACGCAAAGAAACCCCCACGTGCTTTTCTCTGCCTTGAAATGTGTGCACTGGGCGGACGCACCTCCTGAACGGCTGGCCGGCGTCCCTGGACGCGGGTTCTGTATGGTATACCTGCGGGGACGCACTTGCTGAACATATTTCCTGCGTCCTTCTTGATTTATCACCTGAAAGGGTTTGCCATCAAGGACAACACCTGAAACATAATGCCAACATTTGGGAATGCGGACTACCTCCACTTCCAAAGTAAGAACAAGAAAGCACAGTTGAAGGTAAGGAGCCAGTTGGGCCCTTTCCTATATAACAAAAAAGAGGAGGGATGGAAAGAGGCAAATAGTATCCTAGAGGCCCTCAAACTACAAACTAGTTTTGAGTGGATACCCTATGACCCCAATCATTTTGTTTCCCTCAAGAGGATAAGATACAAATTGGGTACCTATTCACATATGAGGCTGCCCGAGATTGAGCAGTATGCCAATGCATTGAGCTGGGAAGAGGGCACCCTAGAAGAGGAAATTACTAGTGAAGAGCTGCTAGAAAGAGAGGCTAGAAATATTCAAAAAGAAGCTGACTTAGAAACTTGTGGACAGGTCCCCCTCTCATATAAAAGACAACTTGGAGCAGCTGCCTCATCCTCAACAAAACATCATCAAGCTGCCATTAATACTCCACAGACATCCAGCAAAGGCAAAGAAAAGCAGGTGGAACAGCCACCTCCTATGACAGAAGAGCAAATGGAAACCCTAGTGCAGCAACAAGAAGAGATGGAGCAGCAGGGAGAAGTGCAGCAGCAGGAAGAACAACAACAACAGGAAGAACAAAGGCAGGAACAGCCTGTCCAGCAAGAGCAAACAGTGGAAGCCCCTAAATCCACTGAACAAACTGTGCCTCCAAGGCAAGAAACTTCAGCTGAGGCATCAATCCTCCAAACTCCACAAAAGGAGGATACAAGCAGGAAAAGGGACAAAGAGACTCCCCTTACAACATCAACAACTCATGGGGAGAAAAGACAGAGAATTAATCCCTTCTCAGAGGAAGAAATGCCAATAGGACAGTCTTTTGGTATGGTCCCACCCAGCAGGGAAGCATTAGCAAGTTCCTTTCAACAGGAACAGGATAGAGCAATGGGAGGAGAAGTGAGTTCGTCAAATCAGCAAAGAGAAGGTGGACCCAGCATCAAATATCAGTTCATCGACATTAAGAGGAGAAATGAGCCCATCAAGATACAACTATATAACCATCTGTTAAACATGGCTCCCACCAATCAACAAAGACTCATGTCTGCATATGATGTGCAGGAAGGCAAAATGATCATGAGTCATTTTATGCCAACAGCAGTGCAGCCCCAATCTGCCTCTGACTACTTGAGGACTAACCTGGAAGTCCTAGCCAAGGATATCCACCCAATGGACAAGATAGAACTGCATAAGCAAACGGGTGAGATGGTCTATGCTTCCTTGGCAGACCAAACATTGGATAACTACAGGCTACAAAATAGCCTTAACAATACAGCCTCTCAGCTAGAGTTGGAGAGAGCATCATCACAGGCTAAGGACAACAAAATTAGGTCCTTAGAAGATATAATTGTTGAAATTGGGCATGATCCCAAAGATATCAAGGGAATACAAGAGATATTAAAACTGAGGGATGCAGACATGGCAGCCTTGAGGAGAAAGATCAAACTCCCAGCCACAATTCACCCTCAAACAGATGATGTCGCCCAGCAAATACATGATCAAGAGGCCACAACCTTGTTGATATCTTTGTACAAGCAGCTAATCCAAACTCAGGAAAAGCTGGGAGAATCGGAGGCTGCAAAAGTAGCACTGCAGGCAGCCTTGAAACAAAGAGAAGAAGGGCAAACCTCCAAGCCTCCTCCTGAAGTAATCAACCTTGAGGAAACTGCTCCAACTACTGCCCCTCCTCCTCAGCAAACAGGACCTACAGCACCAACTACATCGACAGCTGCACCAACAACAGAGCAGACTCATAGTCTGGATATGCAGAAACTTCAAAATGAGATTCAAGTCCTGGAAGCTCAAATGTTAGAGCTTAATCAAGCCAAAGAATCTTTGGCTAAACTAAATGAAAGATGAAAAGAGCAAACAGAATGTAGCTGAGAAGGAAAGAGATATAAAAGTTCTCAGAAAGAGAATCACTGAGCTTGAGAAAGAGCTCACACTAGATAAGGTGACAGCAGAGCTCAAAATAGTCCTGTGGGCCAATATTGGCCAGTCAATTACTAATCAGTGGCAGTTCATTGAGACCATAGATGAATAGTCAGTACTCATTACAAAGGCAAATAGGGAAATACATAGAGCAAGAGCAAGCCTTGGCAACATGCCTGATGCTGCCAATAGAATGATCAACATATTGAATAATAGGACAAGCTCACAACTGGCCACCATGGGAATTGCTCACAGGACTGAGACAATCTCAATGGTTAAAAGGGTCCTGACATTAAGAAACCTGGTTGGAACATTGGAAAGGAGAACCCAAGACATGCAGACCGAAATCAACAAGTTCATGGACAGGTTTCAGGTATTGCAAAACAGAGGCCTCCCCAGCCTACTAAGCAGTGTGGGAAGACTGCTTACCCATGAAAACTATGCTAAAAGGGTCAATGCCTTTGCTGCAAGTCAAATTGCAGGACAGCCCAGCACTTCAGCAGAATCAGGGCTAGCATCAGGGCAGACTCTATATAATAGGGTGGAAAACCTGTTTTTTATCATGAACGAGATCAATCATCTGTTCGATGTGCCTCCAAATTTCTATAAATATACAGAAGCAGATGAAACCATAGAGGCAATTGTCAAGCACCAATTGCCCACACAGGAAGTCTGGAATAAATTGACACAGATAATATTATCAAGCCAGAACCTGTAATATTATGTTTTGTCCAATTTATAAGTGATCATACACAGGGAAAATTTTGGTAGATAAGCATACAGAGGAAAGATGAAAGGCTGAGCCAACTCAGCAGGGCTATTCGGTCACCACAGCAGCAAGCACAGTCACAGGTGGCAGGGCTGAGAAAATACAGCGCAACAAACGTAAAGACACATTTTCAAGCATTAAAGCAAAGCGGTTCAACCGACTCACTGACCTCCAAAGGTCAAAATATCCTCTGACAGACTTAAAGAGCAGTTATGCTGCATTCAAAGCTGTAATAACTTCTTTTCTACTTTTCTGTACGAAGTAATGAAGATATTTCTCTCTCAGATGACTCAATGCCTGAGATATTTTGTATAAACATTTCTATAAAGTCCCCTTTGCATGAGTTTGCAAGGGTTGTTGTTGATTTCATTTCTATACTTCTGTTGCTGTATAACTCTCAGAGAAATAATACAAAAGGTGGATGGAATTTCCAAAGCTCTGTGTTCCTTGATGCACTGTGGTGGCTGGCTGATTGTTACTGGATTCATGCATGTTTCATAGCACAATAAGTCTTCTTTTAACCTCTGTGTTATATGTTTTCTAGTCTTTCATGTTCTTTCATGTTTCTGTGTTTTACACTTAATGGCAAAGTAAAAGAATAGTTCCAGGATTTAATCGCAGATTACCCTGGACTCAATCTAAGCTGTTATAAATGTTTTCTTCCAGATAGAGTAAATAAGGTGTAATTCTTAATTGCTACACTTTCAAGCTATATCTCTCACTATGATAAATATTTTCAGGAATTCAAGTTTGCTCCTGAGGTATCTATCTCTTCCCCACACCCCAGCTTTAGTGGAAAATTCTTAAATGCTTTTCACTGGTTGTTTACATGTCACCATCATAATTTAACTTTGTTATTTGAAATATTCAATTGGCCCTGTAATTTCAGTAAATCACCTTAAGGTTTCTAAACACTTATAGCCACAGACTCCATTGCCCAATGAAATAAACTCATCTGCAGATTGCACACTTCAAGTACAGAAAGATATCCCTCAACCAAAGCATAAAAATAGACACCCTCATTTCATAGCTAGCCTAAAATCATCCCAAAACAGAGACAAATTATAAAGAGAGAGCCCTCTCTGATTACAGTGTGGCTAGGCACTGTAATCCAAAGATTGGTTAGTGGTTACCCCGGCCGTATTCCCTTGGGAGTCATAGGGAACAACCTGGGTGTTAACATAATTGGCGACTCCACTGGGGAATGCTTAGGATTTTCCAATTTCTATACATCCCTCAAAGCCTGAAATCAAGCCTGAAACAAGTCAGGAGGCCTTCAAAACTGTTTCTGTGTAACATTGACAGTTTTAGGGAAGAGCTCTTTCAGTGAATCTTCATCTCAGCTTTGAAATATATATAGCCATTCCAAAATCTTTATCCAGTCCTTACAGATATAAAAACTTCCTATAAAATCCAAAAAACAGCTAGAAGCTGGCTCCCAAGAAAAATCCACGGCATACTAGGGCAAATCCTGACCCTAATCCACCCATCATTGTTGATAATCCAAATACCATCCCTAGAAACATTAGGAGGCAGCAAAGGCAGGAGCAGCCTGCTGATCTAACCTCAGATTCAGATCATCCCAGCCTTATCTCTACCCCATGCAAGGTCCTCTTCCGGTCTACCCCTAATTCCCCTAGTTCACCATCCACATCTCAAAGTCCTCCTCTCACATCTTCATCTACTGCACATATCCCCTTGACCAACACACTAGGTTCACCCCTACTTGTCACCCCTATGGTACCCACTGTTCCTATTATCCCAGCTGCCCCTGTTAATCCTCTGAACCCTGTAAATATGGCTAACAGATATGCACCTTTGCAGATACCAGCTAATGCTGCAGCTCTACCCCAAGATTACCAAACCAAAATCTCATATTTTGACTCCAATGGTCCTCTGACAGCTGTCCAACATGCTAAGAGGATGCAAGACCATTTTGAGACCTATGAAATAGATGATGATAGTGTTAGAATGAGGATGTTTGTTCAAAGCCTAACTGGGGATGTAAGAACTTGGTTTAGATCCCTGAATGCAAATTCCATTACAACTCCTGATGAACTGTATCAAGCCTTTACTAGTAGATGGGAGAAGAAGAAAGATCCTCTGCACATACTTGGGGAATATGAAACTATCAAAAGAGGTCCCCAAGAGACTGTTTTGGAGTATTGTGCAAGATTCAACAAGGTATATAACACGATTCCACAAAATTTAAGACCTCCTCCTGATTTAGCCTTGTACAAATTCCCTGATGGTTTTGACCCTGACATGGCCTATCAATTGAAGGAAAGAGATCCTCAATCCCTCGCAGAGGCCCAAAGGGTTTCTGTCACAGTGGAAGCCAACCTAATTGCCGAAAGAAACAGGGCAAGGTTGGAAAAGAGGACTGCTTTCAAAGAGGAACCCTCTGCCTTTGATCAAAAGCTAGATGCAATTCTCACTGGAATGAAAAGATTGGGTGATAGAGTGGAATCGATTGAAAGAAAATCATCATGGGAACCACCACAAAACAACCCTCCTAGGAATCCAAATTTTAGGAGAACTCAAAACCCAAATGTTGGCAAGACCAGTGCTGACCAAGACATAAGACCCCCTTTCCAAGAAAATTATGCAGGAACTTCCACATCAATAGAGCCCAATGAAGATCCTGAGATTAATTTAATGGGTCTAGATGGTGAAAGTCAAGTTTTCTTAACATAAGAAGATCAAGAGGATGATGAAATCAAACTGTTCCAGACTAAATCAGGTGAATCCTTTGACTTCAAACAAGGCTATGATACTGCTGTCTATGAAGTCCATAAACAATACAAGCTGAGCAGCAGAACTGTAAATGTAAACCAACCTGAAAAGATAAAGGATAATCAGCAGCTTGAAAGAGTCATAGTCACAGAGCCTAATGACAAAATAAATTCACCTACAGAAGAAGTGATTATTGAAGAGATCACTGAACCACTGTCTTTAAAACAACACCATGTGGCCACTTCACCTTCTCAGCCTAATTTGAATGATACTCCCCAAGAGATGAGTAAAAGAGTCAAGTCCCAAATTCAAGATAAAAATCAAGAAGAAGATTTAATGAACAAGGAAAGGACTGTTATCCATAACCCCAAGACCCAATCTGAAAAACCCTTTGACCTAGAGACTGAAATTGGCAAACTAAAGATAGCTATCCCGCTTTCAAAACTAGCCAAGCATGACATCTATAAACTACAGATCAAGAAGTCCCTTCAACTCACTAGCAACAAAGATGATGTCAATGTGCTGGATGACACCCCAGAACTCCTGTTTGGCCCAGAAGTGGATGGAAAAACGGTAGTCACAGGGGTATTACCTTTCTATGTCAGTTTACATATTCATGATAAAATATTACATAATGCAATGTTTGACTCAGGTGCCTCTCACAATCTCATGCCAAAAGCAGTCATGGAAAGATTGAATATAGACATAACAAGACCATACAAAGACCTATTTTCCTTTGACTCCAGCCAAGTCAAGTGTCTAGGTCTCATAAAAGATTTATGTGTGTCTCTGGTTCAGTACCCAAACAAGACAATCCTAATGGACGTGGTAGTTGCTGATATTCCACCTAAGTATGGGATGCTGTTATCAAGATCTTGGGGAGCTAAACTCCAAGGTTCCCTGCAATTAGACATGTCATATGCCACCATCTATGTTTTTGGGCAACCAAAAAGAATGTACAGAGAAACACTCATGAAATACATGGTCAGCAGTGAAGAAAAGCCTCAAAACTTTCCCATATATGCTGTCCATTCAGACATAGACTCATACATTCTCTTCAATGACACCACAACTCCCTTAAAAGGTGAGGTTGACACCAAGATACTCATACAAGAGGAAGACTCAAATGAAAGAATTATCACCCATGAGACAACAGTCAATCAAACATTAGATACTGCTGCTGTTCTAACTATCAAACATACCCAATTAAATGATGAAACTGCCCTAGAAGACAAGTTAGATGAAAAACCACAACTTCTACTCACATTGCCAGCCCATGAACAGATCATTAAATCTCCTTCCCAACAGGATATTCTATGGTTCCTTGAATTTGATGGCTCAGTCAACAAGTTAGGGGCAGGAGATGGAGTTTGGGTACACAATAAAGAAAACAGTCATGCAGAGGGTAGAGCCTATAGATTGAACTTCAGATGTACTAATAACATGGCAGAATATGAAGCTCTTTTACTAGGCCTCAAGTTAATAAAGTTCTTACAAGCTGCCAGGGTTTCAATCATGGGTGATTCAGATTTAGTTATCCAACAAGTGAAGGGAAATTTTGTCACCAATGACAAAAGACTAAGGACTTATAGGTCTGCTGTTGCTGAGGTACTAAACTCTTTCTCCGAATTCCAAATCACTAAAATTCCTAGAACCCACAATCTACATGCTCATAGTTTAGCCACCTTTGCAAGTACCTGCAAGCTGCCTTTTGAGCCCCATCACTGTTTTACAGCTGAGGTAAAACACAGACCCTCCATTCCAAACAATGTTAATGATTGGCAAGTATTTGAGGATGACAAGCAAATAAACCTTTTTTTAACCCTGCAGCAAGAATTTGCAGGATTAAGTATTGACACTGATACAGCAAGTCAATCACAAATACTTGTAAGTATTGACACTGATACAGCAAGTCAATCACAAATACTTGATAGAGCAAGTCAATCACAAATACTTGATGGAGCAAGTCCATCACAAATACAGTTTCAACAGATTACTCACCCAATATCACCTAGAACAGCAAAACAAATGCTAAATCCAACTATTTTCAACGAAGACAACATCAGCAAATTCAATCAATCAATGGGGAGGAAGTGGCCAATGCTGAAACTGAAATCATAGAGCTGAAAGATAATTTTCTACCAGCGGGCCTAACCCCACTAGAGGATATCTTTGATTCAAATGATATCCCCAGAAAACCAAAAATACAACCCTTAAATGCAGCCATTGAAGAATGCAACATAGGCACAATTGACAAACCCAAAATAATTAAATTGTTTGCTTCTTTACCTCCTGACCAAAGGCCTAAATACATTGACCTCTTTAAAGAGTTCCAGGATGTCTTTGCATGGAGTTATGAGGACCTAAAGTCCTATGACACCTCTGTTATCCAACATACAATTCCTCTAAAACCTGATCAAAAGCCCTTTAAACAAAAATTGAGGAGAATCAATCCTATGCTTCTCCCAGCAATGGAACAAGAGGTACAGAAAATGTTCAAGGCTGGCATCATAGCACCAATCAGATTCTCTAAATGGATCTCCAAATTAGTCCCTACAAGAAAGAAGACTGGTGAAATTAGGCTGTGTGTGGACTTAAGGAATCTAAACCAAGTATCCCTCAAAGACAACTATCCCTTACCCAAGATGGATCACATTCTCCAAAGGGTGGTAGGGGCCTCAAGGATCTCATTACTGGATGGATTTTCAGGCTTCAATCAAATTCTGGTGCACCCTGATGATCAAGATAAAACAACATTCACTACCCCATGGGGAACTTTCAAATATGTAAAGATGCCTTTTGGATTGAAAAATGCAGGGGCAACTTTTCAAAGAGCAATGGATATTGCTTTTTCCAAAGAGATTCATGACTTTTTAGTCATTTACCTAGATGACCTTACACCTTTCTCAAAATCAGACCAAGAACATATAAAACATTTGAGACAGATCTTCCTAAAATGCAGAAAATATGGAATTTCCTTGAATCCCAAGAAATCCCTGTTTGGTTTAGAGGAAGGTAAGCTGTTGGGCCACATCATTTCTAAAGATGGCATTAGAATTGACCCAGATAGGATACAGGCTATCCTACAAATGCCCCACCCAAGAAATGTCAAAGAGTTGCAAGGATTCTTGGGAAAAATCAATTTCTTAAGAAGGTTTATACCAAACTTAGCAGAACTAATCAGATTATTAAATAACATGCTAAAGAAAGATTCAAAAGTCAAATGGACTGTTGAAGCCAATCAGGCCTTTGAAGGTATAAAACTGGCCCTTACCCAAACCCCAGTCTTGACCAATCCTCAATTTGACAGGGACTTTATCATTTTCTCTTTTGCCTCCCAGCATACTATTGCTGCTGTTTTATTGCAAAAAGATGACCAAGGAAATGAGAAGCCAATTGCTTTCTTTAGCAAAGCCCTTAGAGATGCACCTTTAAAGTATCAAATCATGGAAAAGCAGGCTTATGCTTTGGTCAAAGCCATTAAAGACTTTAGGATTTATATCCTTTATTCCCATGTTATAGCATATGTGCCAAGTCCTATTGTCAAAGACATTCTCACCCAAGAAAATTTAGAGGGCAGAAGAGGAAAGTGGATTGCCAACATCTTGGAATTTGACATTGAGATAAAACCTACAAAACTGATAAAAGGGCAAGGCTTGGCCAAATTAATGACAGAAGCAAATTTCCAAGCCTTAGACATTAACCAGCTGGACAGTGAACCAGAGCTGGCGACTCCAAAGATCAATGTAGCCTTTGAACAATCCCCTTGGTACTCTGATATATGTTATGTATTGCAAAACCTGTGTGCTCCCCCAGGATTGTCCAGAACTAAATGTAGGTTTTTAAAAATGAAAGCTTCTAAATTTTGTGTTATGGATGGAAATTTATTGTGGAAAAACCATGAAGGGATATTCCTAAACTGCCTAATTGAGAATGAAACTGACAACATCATAAAGGAATTTCATGCAGGCGACTGTGGTGGACACTTGTACTGGAAGTCCACTGTGGATAAAATACTAAGGGCGGGGTATTACTGGCCCACCATGTTCTTTGATGTCAAGAAATTCACTACCTCATGTCATAAATGTCAAGTGTTTGAGGGAAAGAGACAGTTGCTACCACTTCCCTTGAAGCCTATTGCAACAGAAAGACCTTTTCAACAATGGGGCTTGGATTTCATTGGGGAAATTCACCCCTCATCCTCAGGCCAACATAGATGGATCTTGACAGCCACAGACTACTTCACCAAGTGGATTGAAGTTGTTCCATGCAGACAAGCAAATGATTCCACTATCATTCAGTTCTTGGAGAACAACATATTGGCTAGATTTGGCTGTCCTGACAAAATAATAACAGACAATGCTGCTGCTTTCAGATCCAAGAAAATGGTGAACTTCTGCCATAAATTTCACATCACCTTGGGCCATTCTACTGCATACTATCCCCAAGGTAATGGCCTTGCTGAGTCATCAAATAAAAGTCTGGTAAACATCATAAAGAAAGTACTAGAAGAGAACAAAAAGAATTGGCATAAGAAGCTTGTGAATGCCCTATGGGCAGATAGACTAACAACCAAAAGATCAATTGGGACCAGCCCATATGAGTTGGTTTACGGATTAGAGGCCAAATTTCCTTCATCACTAGGGGTGCCTGTTATGAAACTTCTTCAAGAAAGCCAAGCTGAACCAAATGATATGCAAAGAAGAATCAATCAAATCATATGTTTACAGCAAACTAGAGACCAAGTTTTCAGCAGAGTTCAAATTCTACAAGAAAAATTAAAGAAGGCCTTTGATAGAAGAACTAAGGCAGAAGATTTCAACATTGGTGACAAAGTCCTCAAGTGGGATTCAAGAAGAGAGGATAAGGGAAAACATGGAAAATTTGACTCCCTTTGGAGAGGACCATTTGCTGTCCAAGCAGTACAAGGAAACAACACTTATTTCCTTAAGAGTCTCAATGAAACTGATTTGGATGAAGGTCCTGTGAATGGCAGGATGCTGAAGCACTATTTTGAATATCACCCATAAAGTGCACCCTGAGTTTTCTTGTACATATCCAGATGTATATATTATTTTCTGTCAACATGTAGAAATGCAATTTCTCAAAGTTTTCCTAAACTACCAGCGAAAGGTGAATACAATCAGAAGTCCACCAAGAAGAGAAGCACACAATTTTGGCATTTTTAAAAGCATCAAACTTCAAGGTTGGCAAGAGCAGTCAAGGAGCAAGGCAATCTGACCTGCTGTTCTTGGTCTTTCAAATGAAACACCACCCCCATGTGGAGCCACTGTTAGCTACCTATACCAATAGGTTTCATATTTCATGATTGGCTATGAAAAGGTCCAAATATGCTCTGCTTTGATGATTCAAAGACCACATATTTCCAAGAGAATCCAATCTGTGTTTATAGCTTGGTATGGACTAAAATTTTGATGGATGGTCCAACAGTCTAATTTGGATCATGTCATGTTTTAAATTTTCAGTTGTAGAATAGAGAAAGGAGTCTGTCCAAACTGTTTAATCTTGGCAGACAAGTAGTTTAGGTAGAGAAAAAAGGCTCCCAATAGCTTAATCTGGGACCTTGGAAGAAATAAGGGTAGAAGTAGATAGAAAAACAAAAGAAAAAGCCAAAAGAAAAGAAAAGGCAAGTAAGGGTCTGCAAGTCCAAGTGCACCCTCCAAGAAGAAATAAAAAATGCTAGGCAATAGATGGTTAGGCAGTTGGGGTTGCAGAAAGGTCATTCATTATAAGTTGCATGTGTGCTAACTTTGTTTACCAAAGCAAAAACAATGAATTGAGAAGGTGTCATTCTTCATCAAGTTGCAGCGAGCAAGAAGCATGTCTGACCTCCCTTCTTCCCCTTTCCATTTCATTACTAACACTCCCTCATCACCTGAGATTCATGGAAGAGATTATGGTTTCATGGTGGTTCTTAAATCTTTTAGAAGCCACATTTCTTGTCTAAAGCTCTTTTCATTTTGATCTACTCCCTAAACTAAGTAAGTTTCAAATAAACTTAGTGACTTCCCCCTCATTCACATTTCCCCCCATATTAACTCTAACTCTACTATGTAAATCCCCTATGTTACCTTTCCCCTAATATTATTAACACCATGGTGTATAAACCCCAAATTTTGTATAAATATCCCTCCCCTTGGCATTATAGCCAATCAATTCTCTGTCAGGGATCAAATTGGCATCTGGTCACTTTGATGAACCTAAGCCTCACCCTTCTCCCTTCTTTGAAGTCATTCCACCCATTAAGCCTTTGATTGTAAAGAAAAACCTTGTAAAAACCCCTCCTACCCATAACCCCTTTGAAATTATGAAAAAACCCAAAAACCCACCTTTTACCGCTTTTCCAAAGGTTCGGCGCATATATTTGATTTTCCAAAATACATTGAAAACCTTACAAAAACCCATATCCTAATGTTTTCCGCCGGGCACAGCTTTCAAAAACAAATAATAAATTAAACCTGCCCCCCTCCATATTGTTCGATCACATCGCCCTTCCGTCAACCGTCGGATCGGACCCATGTGATCCGACGGCTCTCATTGATATCGGAGCGGCCCCCACACCTGACAGTTAGCGCCCGAGAAAATGACGAAGGGTTACGTCAGTCCTCGGCCACGCGTCACCCTCTCGGGTCTCTCGGAGTGGCCTCTGACAAAACCAGGGTCGTATCGTAAGCGGTCCGAGAAAAACCGTAACCACTATTGCAATTACCACCCGGTTTGCTGGTCCCACGTCATGCCCATGTCAGAGCCACGTCGCCGCCACCCCGCCATCGCATCAGTACTTTTGTCCGCCCCTGTGCCAGCGTGTCTGCCACTGCATCATCCCCGTGGACCAATAGTAGCTCGCCCCCTCACCCGATGACGTCATGCTGACGTCATCCGAGCTTGACCCCACCCTATGACGTCATGCTGACGTCATCCGAGAAAAGGCGCCAAATTGCCAAAAGGTCCATATTTTGGCCAAAAATCATGTTTTGCATACTTTTTCGCTCATTCGCTATTGTTTCTGCTGCATGGTCTTTTACGTCCAAAACTGCGCCACCCCGCTGGAATCGACCTGGAGACCTCCAGAGCACCAATTCTGCCCACATTTACGACCACTGCTCGCTGTTTGCCAGGTATTTCTCATCATTTATCCTCCATACGCCTAAATTGTCTGTAAATTACTCAGAAGGCTCAAAGGACACTAAAACTCATCATTTTCCCGGCAAATTCCCTCTGCAAAGCCTCTATTTCCAACTGCAAGCTCAAAAACCACCAGCTGAGCCTTGATTTCCCGAGTTCTTATCAAAAACTGTAAACTGCTCGCGCAATCGTGAGACAGTTGGTCAATCCATTAAAAACCTGCCACAAAAGACAGAGTGAGACCAGACATTGGTCTTATTCGTAATTCAAACAATATTTCAATTACTGTATGCTCATTTCACCCTCTGGTCCCTGAAATTCACACTTTCATTGCAAGTAATCACCTCTGTGTTGTTCTGCTTACTTCAACCAGTTCACCTGCAAGTCAGAAGCTTAATAGGCCATGGAAACTCCAATTGCACTGAACATCAAGCCTCTCAATACCCCTCACAGGGAGTTAGAATGGAAAGCTCTGGGAGATATGGATTATCAAATGTTGGATTGGTTTCCATTAGGCTCTAAATACAATATTCAGTTGCTAAATGAGTTGAAAGCCCGGCACCTTAGTGGAGCTGATATCCTAGGGATTTGGGACTCAAACTTGCCCATCTACAACCTCCCCCAGGTAAATCCTATGCCAGAATTGGTCCACAGATGCCAGGAGTGCTATGATCCATGCCAAAGAGCTGTCCTCAGCCCTACAGGCTCAATTCTGTTCCATATCACCCCAGAGAGCATAAATGAGATGATGCATTTCCACATTGCAAAACCATTGACCCCCCTCTACATGCAGAACTTGATAAAGAAGGGGACTAAGTTGTCAAATGACCAGATCATCAAAATCAACCAGCTGTTTGTACAACCAGGCTCTGAAGCCATCAGAACTCCTCCTATTGGATATGCATACTTAAATGAATTGGGCAGAATGCTAGTGGATTTGATCAGCTATGTCCTAGGGTTAAGGGGAGTGGAGGATGTGGATGATATTATAATGGCAATGTTGTCTATATTCTCTCCTGGAAAGCCTCCAGCTGTACATTATGACTATGCCACATATATTGCAGATAGGATCCATGACCAGCTAATGAATCTGCAAAGGGAGAGACTGTTCAGATACACTTCCTACATTTACCATCTATTCTTGTTTTATCAACCAGGCAGCTTCCTCATTCCCCTGAAACAAGTTAATGCCCATGGGAACCCAAGGTCAGTTGTGTTTTAGACCTCTGTTTTTCATTGCACCTCTGTATCACCATACACATACTGTGAGTTCATAGACTTATTCATTCATCCAGCTATGACATTATTGTATGGTGTTTCTCCTCCGAGGTTAACTGATGACATGAGGAGAATTATACATCTAAACAAAACCTACAGCATTGGTAATTGGTACTTTTACCAAGACCACACAGTCATCAGAGTATATGGCTGTGAGTTGAAGCCTTACAGGCTGCCAAGGTATGTCCCTATGAGACTTTTTGCCCTAGAATATTTCAGGAAATTTGGGAATGCGAACTACCTCCACTTCCAAAGTAAGAACAAGAAAGCGCAGTTGAAGGTAAGGAGCCAGCTGGGCCCTTTCCTATATTACAAAAAAGAGGAGGGATGGAAAGAGGCAAATAGTATCCTAGAGGCCCTCAAACTGCAAACTAGTTTTGAGTGGATACCCTATGACCCCAATCATTTTGTTTCCCTCAAGAGGATAAGATACAAATTGGGTACCTATTCACATATGAGGCTGCCCGAGATTGAGCAGTATGCCAATGCATTGAGCTGGGAAGAGGGCACCCTAGAAGAGGAAATTACTAGTGAAGAGCTGCTAGAAAGAGAGGCTAGGAATATTCAAAAAGAAGCTGACTTAGAAACTTGTGGATAGGTCCCCCTCTCATATAAAAGACAACTTGGAGCAGCTGCCTCATCCTCAACAAAACATCAGCAAGCTGCCATTAATACTCCACAGACATCCAGCAAAGGCAAAGAAAAGCAGGTGGAACAACCACCTCCTATGACAGAAGAGAAAATGGAAACCCTAGTGCAACAACAAGAAGAGATGGAGCAGCAGGGAGAAGTGCAGCAGCAGGAAGGACAGCAACAACAGGAAGAACAAAGGCAGGAACAGCCTGTCCAGCAAGAGCAAACAGTCGAAGCCCCTTAATCCACTAAACAAACTGTGCCTCCAAGGCAAGAAACTTCAGTTGAGGCATCAATCCTCCAAACTCCACAAAAGGAGGATACAAGCAGGAAAAGGGACAGAGAGACTCCCCTTACAACATCAACAACTCATGGGGAGAAAAGACAGAGAATTAATCCCTTCTCAGAGGAAGAAATGCCAATAGGACAGTCTTTTGGTATGGTCCCACCCAGCAGGGAAGCATCAGCAAGTTCCTTTCAACAGGAACAGGATAGAGCAATGGGAGGAGAAGTGAGTTCCTCAAATCAGCAAAGAGAAGGTGGACCCAGCATCAAACAGCAGTTCATCGACATTAAGAGGAGAAATGAGCCCATCAAGATACAGCTATATAACCATCTGTTAAACATGGCTCCCACCAATCAACAAAGACTCATGTCTGCATATGATGTGCAGGAAGGCAAAATGATCATGAGTCATTTTATGCCAACAGCAGTGCAGCCCCAATCTGCCTCTGACTACTTGAGGACTAACCTGGAAGTCCTAGCCAAGGATATCCACCCAATGGACAAGATAGAACTGCATAAGCAAATGGGTGAGATGGTCTATGCTTCCTTGGCAGACCAAACATTGGATAACTACAGGCTACAAAATAGCCTTAACAATACAGCCTCTCAGCTAGAGTTGGAGAGAGCATCATCACAGGCTAAGGACAACAGAATTAGGTCCTTAGAAGATATAATTGTTGAAATTGGGCATGATCTCAAAGATATCAAGGGCATACAAGAGATATTAAAACTGAGGGATGCAGACATGGCAGCCTTGAGGAGAAAGATCAAACTCCCAGCCACAATTCACCCTCAAACAGATGATGTCGCCCAGCAAAGACATGATCAAGAGGCCACAACCTTGTTGATATCTCCGTACAAGCAGCTAATCCAAACTCAGGAAAAGCTGGGAGAATCGGAGGCTGCAAAAGCAGCACTGCAGGCAGCCTTGAAACAAAGAGAAGAAGGGAAAACCTCCAAGCCTCCTCCTGAAGTAATCAACCTTGAGGAAACTGCTCCAACTACTGCCCCTCCTCCTCAGCAAACAGGACCTACAGCACCAACTACATCGACAGCTGCACCAACAACAGAGCAGACTCATAGTCTAGATATGCAGAAACTTCAAAATGAGATTCAAGTCCTGGAAGCTCAAATGTTAGAGCTTAATCAAGCCAAAGAATCTTTGGCTAAACTAAATGAAAGATATGACAAGAGCAAATAGAATGTGGCTGAGAAGGAAAGAGATATACAAGCTCTCAAAAAGAGAATCACTGAGCTTGAGAAAGAGCTCACACTAGATAAGGTGACAGCAGAGCTCAAAACAGTCATGTGGGCCAATATTGGCCAGTCAATTACTGATCAGTGGCAGTTCATTGAGACCATAGATGAACAGTCAGTACTCATTACAAAGGCAAATAGGGAAATACACAGAGCAAGAGCAAGCCTTGGCAACATGCCTGATGCTGCCAATAGAATGATCAACATATTGAATAACAGGACAATATCACAACTGGCCACCATGGGAATTGCTCATAGGACTGAGACAATCTCAATGGTTAAAAGGGTCCTGACATTAAGAAACCTGGTTGGAACATTGGAAAGGAGAACCCAAGACATGCAGACCGAAATCAACAAGTTCATGGACAGGTTTCAGGTATTGCAAAATAGAGGCCTCCCCAGCCTACTAAGCAGTGTGGGAAGACTGCTTACCCATGAAAACTATGCTAAAAGGGTCAATGCCTTTGCTGCAAGTCAAATTGCAGGATAGCCCAGTACTTCAGCAGAATCAGGGCCAGCATCAGGGCAGACTCTATATAATAGGGTGGAAAACCTGTTTTTTATCATGAACGAGATCAATCATCTGTTCGATGTGCCTCCAAATTTCTATAAATATACAGAAGCAGATGAAACCATAGAGGCAATTGTCAAGCACCAATTGCCCACACAGGAAGTCTGGAATAAATTGACACAGATAATATTATCAAGCCAGAACCTGTAATATTATGTTTTGTCCAATTTATAAGTGATCATACACAGGGAAAATTTTGGTAGATAAGCATACAGAGGAAAGATGAAAGGCTGAGCCAACTCAGCAGGGCTATTCGGTCACCACAGCAGCAAGCACAGTCACAGGTGGCAGGGCCGAGAAAATACAGCGCATCAAACGTAAAGACACATTTTCCAGCATTAAAGCAAAGCGGTTCAGCCGACTCACTGACCTCCAAAGGTCAAAATATCCTCTGACAGACTTAAAGAGCAGTTATGCTGCATTCAAAGCTGTAATAACTTCTTTTCTACTTTTCTGTACGAAGTAATGAAGATATTTCTCTCTCAGATGACTCAATGCCTGAGATATTTTGTATAAACATTTCTATAAAGTCCCCTTCGCATGAGTTTGCAAAGGTTGTTGTTGATTTCATTTCTATACTTCTGTTGCTGTATAACTCTCAGAGAAATAATACAAAAGGTGGATGGAATTTCCAAAGCTCTGTGTTCCTTGATGCACTGTGGTGGCTGGCTGATTGTTACTGGATTCCTGCATGTTTCATAGCACAATAAGTCTTCTTTTAACCTCTGTGTTATATGTTTTCTAGTCTTTCATGTTCTTTCATGTTTCTGTGTTTTACACTTAATGGCAAAGTAAAAGAATAGTTCCAGGATTTAATCGCAGATTACCCTGGACTCAATCTAAGCTGTTATAAATGTTTTCTTCCAGATAGAGTAAATAAGGTGTAATTCTTAATTGCTACACTTTCAAGCTATATCTCTCACTGTGATAAATATTTTCAGGAATTCAAGTTTGCTCCTGAGGCATCTATCTCTTCCCCACACCCCAGCTTTAGTGGAAAATTCTTAAATGCTTTTCACTGGTTGTTTACATGTCACCATCATAATCTAACTTTGTTATATGAAATATTCAATTGGCCCTGTAATTTCAGTAAATCACCTCAAGGTTTCTAAACACTTATAGCCACAGACTCCATTGCCCAATGAAATAAACTCATCTGCAGATTGCACACTTCAAGTACAGAAAGATATCCCTCAACCAAAGCATAAAACTAAACACCCTCATTTCATAGCTAGCCTAAAATCATTCCAAAACAGAGACAAATTATAAAGAGAGAGCCCTCTCTGATTACAGTGTGGCTAGGCACTGTAATCCAAAGATTGGTTAGTGGTTACCCCGGCCGTATTCCCTTGGGAGTCATAGGGAACAACCTGGGTGTTAACAGTCTCTATGCATGCTCCTTACTCATTTTTATGAAGAAATAGGGGAAGGTTGATTTGCCTAAGTTTTTTGAATTATATGAACTTTTTCTCCTTTTTTTTACAATATAGATGGGAGATTTACTTAGTATTAAAAGGGTGTGTGTTTTAATGGAATAGATTGGATTGGTAATGGGATCACCTAAACAGGGACATAGATTATCTCACCATCTTCTCTTGCACTCTTTTCTCATTAAACAAAGTAGCTTCTATTTATGTTGGAAGGACAAAAAAAATCATGGTTTTAATTGCTATATTTTCATTCTCCACCTCTTAATCCAATGTAATCATAATCAAATATGGTCGAACAATTAGGAATTGAACACAAGCAATTGTAGTATTTGAAGTTAAACCTAATAACATGCTTGTGTCAAAGGAATCATTTCAATTACCCATGGAGCTACAACGAAATTATGCCAATTCATCTAATATTGTATCTTAAATGACTAAGAAAACTCAATATTGTGGATATGTCATATTTATGTTGTTTGTGCATTTGGAGATGACTTTATAATGGGATGAGTTGAATGCAAAAATTAAAGATAAATTCAACAACGAAATGGTAAGCCTACTTAAGAAATGGGTTGAACTAGTTAAAGTGACAGTTATACATTAGTAAGAAGTCAAAAATTTTAAGGGGTAGCAAAAGTGATGCGACATCTCCATCCCATGCATTTTCAGCCATGGATGGATAGCCACTTATAGGCCATTAAAATTTTGGCCCTTGAGGGACCATTTCACCATTATAACATAAATATGGTTTTCTTAGGGACGTTTGCAATTCATTTAAATGCACACATAAGGTGTAGTAATAAGAATGCGATGGGATTAAACAAGAATTCACTAACATTTCATAGCAACCAAGAATCTATGATTAAATTAAACCTGATCAAACATAACATCCATAATCCATGTAAATTTATTACAATAAATATTATTCAATCACATTTCATAGACACTTATTTTTCAACTAAGAATGGTCTAAGGAAAGTAGTTGCATATGAGAAGCTTGCCTCCCAGTTGTAGGCATCCACTATATATGCCATACCCAAGTTGGATTATGAGGTCAGTAGGGAAAAACAATGTAAGATATAGGCTCTCAGTCACTCAGTCAAACCCATTTCTCTCATGGAATGAATAATCTGTTGGGATGGGGTCCCATGGGTCAGTTTTGATGATTTTTTTGTAACTAATGTAAGGTATCTGTGATTTGTGGATGCGGAACATGAAGATGATTAGGAGTCAAAGGGGTTTTAGCCCCTTTTTATGTTTTATTTGAGTCAGTTTTGAGTTGGGATTTTATGAAAAAGGTTGTAAATAGGTGTGTCATAGAGAGTCTAAGGCATGTTATGTAGAGATGGATGGAATGGGTCAATAGAAGAGAAGTGATAGCGTAGAGAAATGGGTCAGATAGAAAAAGAAAGGTTCTATAGTTGAGTGCGTAGAGGCCTAGGTAGATTCCGTAGTGGAGTGCACACGGTAGCTTTGAGTCTGTAAAGCTGAACTAAAGATCAATAAAGAAAGTTACCGAAGAAATCTTGTGTATATTTGTTTATCTCTGTTTATTTCTGTTTACGATATATGTTGTGAATCAATAACGTTTTTTTGAAATATTGATCTAATGACATGCGATTCTCTTGAATAAGTCTTAACAGATGTACAGAATACATGTTAAGTACTTTCACGAAGACTGTGATAAATTATGTTATTTTTATTAAATAACTTAACTAGATCTGCGCGAACACTAATTTAAAATTGTTCTCTAATTCACTAAGTGGATAAATCAATTGTTAAGGGTCCGCGAAGGTTGATCGCAGACCTTCGTGAAGGTTTGAAGGTTGTTTTAGTAGATTTGCAGTACCGAGCCCTAAGGGATTATTGATCTGCGGGAAGGTAGATCTGAAGGTGCTAAAAGACATCACACTAATATTTGGATGCAGAAACTTGGTTCTTGCATCACCCATACTGCTTCAGGTGAGACTGCATCTTACACTATGTAGGTTGTTGCTGAAAGGTCCAGGAGTGTAGGGATTTTTTGGTTGGTGCAACTAACTCTAAACCTGGGTTAGGACCCCCTAAGCCAAAAAATGGTTTTGTTACTAGGACTGGGATCTACTTGAAAGAGATGTGTGATGTCGCATCACTAGAGTCCGACCAAGAAAGAAATTGAAAAGTGGTTGGATTTGAAGATTCGCGAGTTCATGACGCAAGAAAATAGGAATCTATGCCTATCAAAGGAATAATGGTTGAGCATGTACTTGTATACAGAAATACATGAGATCTTCTTCTACACTTTTCCCATTGAACTTTAGGAGTGGTTAGCTAAATTGACAACCAACCAAGGAAACTGGAAGACTGATAAACCTATAGTGTGGACTCCTGAATTAGTACGACGATTAGAAGCCTCTGAAAACCAGGTCGTGTGGGTTGTTGATCATTGGCTCGATTGGATTATGGGAGGATTTTTTACAAAATTCATAATTGATACCTCAGTCAACTATAGTGAAGCAGAGCGACAATTTTTGAAAGGACTGCGAGGTAAGTATTTAAGATCTTTGAATACTTGGATTAAAATGTTGTTGCGTGAAAAAGTAGTTATGCCATTTCCTTGATGTTTAGAGCTATGCAAAGTGGAAGACTCTTTAGAAACCATGAAGGAATGGGACCAGAGTATAGTCCATTTATTGGACCTCCTTGAAGTGACGACGAAGGGGTTGAACATACTCTTCCACGAAGCACTGTTCAACTAATCACTCAAGGGTTTTCTCAAATAAATCATCCATCCACTCCACCTCCACCTCCACCTCTGCCACCTCCATTCAACATGGCGAACACTATGAAGCTGCTGATTTTCAAGGGCATCAGAAGTGAAGATACAAAGCAGTTTTGGTTTGTTGTGAATGCTGTCTGGACAACACAATAGATTATTGATGACAATATAATGAAGGCACAATTGGTTACCACTCTCTAGGATCACTTGCTAACTTGGTATATTAAGTATTGTCTAGATAATCCTCTGGCATTGCTAGTAGATACTAAGGCTACTTTAAATGAATAGTTTAATAAGCCTAAGTCTGACTCACAGTCAGTAGTTGGATTTAAGGAAATCATGGTGAGGGTTTATGAGAAGCCCTGGGAATTAGATCAAAGGTTGAAATATGTGAGTCAAGAAGCTAACATGTAGCTCACAAATGTTCAACATTGCGAGTGGTTTATAGCTTCGCTTAGACTACCTCACCTAAGGATTTCTCTATCGCAACAAAATATAGGAACTCATGAAGAAGCCCTAGAAATTGATATGAGGTTGCATGAAACGCATATTCAGGATGTGACCTTGGGGGTACAATAGATTCACTCTGAGTTATAGAGCCTCTGCTTAGAATTACAGAGCTTGAAGAAAGACAAGGAGACTAAACTAGAGGTGTGCACAGAAGTCTAGTGTCTGAAGTGTAAGAGCCAAGGGCACAATAAAGACCATTGTCCCATATTCATGAATTACATTACAAGAGTCGAACCAATTCCACTCAGGCCAGAAGCTCTAGCAGGGCCAAGCATGGGGCTGCGCTATGGTGCATTGTTTACTACGTAGCTGGACAACATGTGATGGATAATTGCCATTTGCTTCAAAAGTTCGTCTAGACACCGCAGCAATTGTTTTGTAACTTCTGCAAATCAATGGGGCATGATGAACGCCAATGTCGTAGCTATATGCTAATGATGGAAAGAACACCTACATACAGGATGCAAGTAGAAACTCAGCCTCCAGAGCAGGGTCTAGGAGGAGCGAGCAGAGGATGTCAGGGACGAGGCCGAGGCCGAGGGAGAGGAGGACCTAGTAGAGGTTGAGGTTAGGTTATATATTACCATTCTGGAAGACCAGGGCACTACATGTGGGAGTGTTAGAATTAGACATGCCCGTTATATCAATACTGCAGTGATTTTGACCACACAATAGAGGAATGCCTAGTGCTGATAGCTAAGATGCAGGAGAAGAAAGCACAACATTAGCAACCTACAAAAAAACTATAGATGATGAGATTTGAGCCTCATGAGGAAGATGAAAGTGTGAGTATAGTGTTGAGTAGAGGAATAACGACTAGCGATGATAAGGGTAAAGAGTTTGAAGAGGATGGATGGGTCTGCAAGGCCCTAGAAAAGGAAGTGGGTTTTTATCTGGGGTGAGCTAAGGAAACATTTATGGAGGCTAGGTAAAGCTTCACTGAGGCATCCACCTTAGGAAGACAGGACAAGATGCAAGACACCAGCGTACCTGTAGTGGTTGACCCCTCTATTCTTACTACATTTTTGGAAACTTGCATAAAACTGCTACATGATAGAAAAGTTGCGGAAGGATTGTAGGAGTTGATAAAAAAATGCACCGACAAAGAGAAAGTCCTTGATGGACACTGAGTGGTTAGAAAAAGTGGCAAACATAAGGAAGGATAGGGTGCAAGATGAGGCTCATAGCGCAAATAGGAGATTATGAGATGAACTAGGTCAATTTGGATTTGGGGTCTGATGCGAACGTTTTTCCAAAACAAAAATGGGAAAGAATGGGGAGACTTGCGTTGTAGTGGTCTTCGATCTAGCTCAAAATGGCGAACCAACATAATATCATCCCAATGGGATGATTATATGGAGTAATTGTTGATATTGAAGGCACAAGCCTGATGGCCGACTTTGAGGTGATAGAGATTGTTCATGATAATAATCTATACCCTGCGCTCCTAGGAATTGATTGGGCCATTGACACGAATGTAGTCATCAATTTGAAGAATAGGACAATGTTGTTTGAATGAAAATCACTTTAGGTTGTAGTGCCGTCAAACCTTGCAAAGGGGCACGCTACACTGAACTAGTCCATGAATTTGAAGAAGCCCTGGGAATTAGATCAAAGGCTGAAATATGTGAGTCAAGAAGCTAACATGCAACTCACAAATGGTCAATATTGTGAGTGGTTTATAGCTTCGCTTCTACCTCACCTAAGAATTTCTCTATTGCAAAAAAATAGAGGAACTCATGAAGAAGCCCTAGAAATCGTGATGAGGTTGCATGCAATGCCTATTCAGGATGCGACCTTGGGGGTACAATATATTCACTCTGAGTTACAGAGCCTTTGCTTAGAATTATAGAGCTTGAAGAGAGACAAGGAGACTAAACTAGAGGTGCACATAGAAGTCTGGTGTCTGAAGTGTAAGAGCCAAGGGCATGATAAAGACCATTGTCCCGTATTCATGAATTACATTACAAGAGTCGGAACAATTCCCATCAGGCCGGAAGCTCCAACAGGGCCGAGCGTGGGGCTGCATTATGGTGCATTGTTTACCAGGTAGCTAGACAACATGCGAAGGATAATTGCCATTTTATTCAAAACTTCGTCTAGACATCGTAGCGGTTGTTTTGTAACTTCTGCAAACCAATGGGCCACGATAAGTGCCAATGTTTCAGCTATACGTTAATGATGGAAAGAACACCTACATACAAGATGAAAGCAAAAACTTGGCCTCCAGAGCAAGGTGTCGGAGGAGCCTGTGGAGGATATCAGGTATGAGGCCAAGGCCGAGGTAGAGGAGGACTTGGTAGAGGTCAGGGCTAGGTTATCTGTTACAACTGTGGAAGACCAGGGAACTACACGTGGGAGTGTTAGAATCAGACACACCCATTATATTAATACTGCAGTCACTTTGGCCACACAATAGAAGAATGCCCAGTGCTGATAGCTAAGATGCAGGAGAAGAAAGTGCAACACTGGAAACCTACAGAAAACTTACAGATGATGAGATTTGAGCCCTGTGAGGAAGATGAAAGTGTGAATATAGTGTCGAGAAGCAGAATAATGACTAGTGATGATAAGGGTAAATAGCCTAAAGAGGATGAATGGGTCCGCAAGGTCCTAGAAAAGGAAGTGGGTTTTGATCTAGGGAACACTAAGGAAACATTTATGGAGGCCAAGAAAAGCTTCATTGAGGCATACACCTTAAGAAGTTAGGACAACATGCAAGACACCAGTGCACCTGCAATGGTTGACCCCTCTGTTCTTACTACGTTTTTGGAAACTTGCATAAAACTGCTACACGATAAAAAAGTTGTGGAAGGATTGTAGGAGTTGATAAACAAATGTACCAGTAAAGAGAAAGTCCCTGATGGACATTGAGTGGTAAAAAAAAGCGGCAAACATAAGGAAGGACAGGGCGTAAGATGAGGCTCACTACGTAGATAGGAGATTATGTGATGGACTAGGTCAATTTGGATCTGGGGTCTAATACGAATGTTTTTCCTAAACAAAAATGGGAAAGAATGGGGAGATCTATGCTGTAGTGGTCTTTGATCCAGCTCAGAATGGCGAACTAGCACAAGATCATCCCAATGGGACGATGATATGGAGTAATTGTTGATATTGAAGGTGCAAGCCTAATGGTCGACTTTGAGGTGATAGAGATCATTCATGATAATAATCTATACCCTACGATCCTAGTAATTGACTAGGCCATTGACATGAATGGAGTCATCAATTTGAAGAAGAGGACAATGTCGTTTAAAATAAAATCACTTTAGGTTGTAGTGCCGTCAGACCTTGCAGAAGGGGCGCGCTACACTAAACTAGTCCACGAATTTGAAGAAAGTGATGATGAACTAGATCATATCTACAAAATAAGAGTGCGAGACCAGGACTGGATTAATTCGATGGCATATGGACGTATTGCATGGGCTAGGAGAGTTATTGTACCTCTGATTCAGATGAAGAGTTGGAACATTTGCATAATCGTCTGCATGAAGTATCCACACTGCGATGCAATAAGATGAGAAAATAGTTGAGCTATGTCTCATCAGAGGTAAGAAACTTACCCTATTATGATGGTTTAACTGATGTGGATAAGTTTTTGGATGCATTTGAACGTGAAGTCCTTGAGGATCACCGCTTCCAAGCACTACATTTGGCACTGCCCGCAACACCCGCACAATGGTGGGTTACGCACAAGGATAACTTTGATGGATGGCGATATTACAAAAGAATGATGACGTTATGGTTTGGGTGTCCTAACACTAGATTGATTGAGAAATATAGCGGGAAGGATAATCTACATGAACACTTAGAAAAATGGACTAAAGCTTGGGGGACATAACCTCAGCTAAAGTGGGTACACTTATTTTGCCATACCTTTGATACAATTCCCATGAATTGGTATCTGGAAACATATTTCCGCCATGGCACTGCGGAGTGGGATATATTGAGGGAACGATTATTATTGACCTTTATTTTTGAATACGTCTTCACAAGCAACGATGAATCTCTACAAGAGATTAAGGTAGTTATCTTCAGAACACGACAAGAACCTATAGAATGGATCCAACTAGATTGGAGCACCCAGCTGTGCCATGTGATATAATGTTATAATGTGACCGCTCAAGAGGAGGATGAAGATCCAAGAAATATTAACATTCCAGAGGCAGAAGGGCATCACAAAGTTGAGGGCCCACCAATAGAAAATCCAAACATCATCGCGTCATTGAAGATGAAGAAAGTGAACATTGGTACTAAAGCAGGGTTGAAGTTTGCAAATATTGGAGATTATTGGGATGACGCTACTATGGATAAAGTTTCTGAGTTACTCCGTGAATATCAGGATCTGCTTCCTACCAAGTTTTCGGATTTGAAGGGCATAATAGGAGACTTGTGTGTTATGAAAATCACTTTTAAGACAGACGCGAAGCCTGTTAAATAGAGGTTGTATCGTCGTAATCCTAAATACAAGGAAAAGGTTCGCCTAGAGTTGGATAAGATGCTAGAACCCAGCATTATCAAATTGATTGAAGAATTTAATTGGGTGAGCCTGATGGTGGTTCAGGAGAAAAAAAATCAGGGAGAGAGAAGGATTTGTGTAGATTTGAGGAAGCTTAATCATGCTTGTGTCCATGATCCATTCTTGACATGGTTTACTAATGAAGTATTAGACAATGTTGGAGGACAGGAGGCCTACTCATTCATTGATGAGTTTTTGGTATATCATCAAATTAAGATCGTGCCTGAGGATAGGAGCAAAATGACCTTCACGATGGAGTGGGATTTTTTTCAATACATTGTGATGCCATTTGGACTCAAGAATGCACCTGCGATATTTTCTTACATAGTAATCATAGCATTGAAGGAGTTCATTCATAAGTTCTTGGAAGTGTACTTTGATGACTAGACATTGTTTAGATTAGTGAAGCGCCATGTAGCGAGTCTACGCATGATGCTGGATACGTGTCGTAGATATCAGATTGTGCTGAATTTGAAGAAATGTCTATTTTTGTGCTCCTTTGGAATTTTGTTGGGTCATGTGGTGTGAAAGTAAGGGTTAATGGTGGACCCTGCAAAGATTGTGGTGATACTGAATCTAGAGGCCATGAGGAGCATTAAGCAGTTGGATGTGACGCTGGGACATACAGGATATTACAGGAAGTTTATCAAATCTTATGCTCAAATTACTGTGCCCATGGAGAAACTGTTGAAGAAGGATGGAACATTCTATTGGGATGAAGAATGTCAGTGCAACTTAGATGTATTGAAGGAAAATATGGTCACTATGGTGATCTTGGTATTCCCTCATTGGAAAAAGGAATTTCACGTACATGTGGATGCCTCTTGCGTTGCATTGGGTGCAGTGTTAACACAGGCTTGTGAAGGAGAAATGGACCATCCTATAACCTTCACGAGTAGGAAATTATCAAAGGCCAAGAAGAATTATTCAACGAATGAGCGCGAAGGAGTAGCCATGGAATATGCACTACAAAAGTTCAGGCATTAGCTATTGGGCAGGAATTTAAAAATGTACATAGATCATTCTGCCTTGAAGTACCTGGTCAATAAGCCTGTGTTGGGGGGGAATATTTTCAGATGGTTGCTACTATTCCAGGAGTATGACTTTGAGGTAATTGTGAAGCCAGTTAGGTTAATTATGGGACCTGACCATCTATCACAGATCGAAATAGGAGAGGAGCCCAATAACCTGGAGGAAGGGTTTGCTAGATGCGCAAATCTTTATGGTGTGTCTAGCAGATAACCATTTGTAGATATCATTCATTTCTTAACTATGGGGATGGCACCAGAAGGGTATACAAGTCAGTGAAAGAAGGAAGTCATTGTGCGTGCATCAAATTTTTTAGTTATTGCGAGACATTTGTATAAGATGGGTGTTGATGAAATATCATGAAGATATGTGTCGGACTTTGAGAGGGATAGTATTCTCGCTGAAGCTCATGGAGGGGCTACAGGAGGTCATTATACAGGAAAGGAAACTACGCAAAAGATTTTGCATGCAGGACTATGGTGGCCAACACTGCATCAGGATTCCAAGGCATATTATAAGGCATGCGATGCATGTCAGAAAATGGGAAGACCATCCCGAAGGGATGAATTTCCATTACAAACTCAAGTGTCTTTGTAGCCATTTGAAAAATGGGCAATTGATTTTGTTGGGCCAATTCAGCCCCCAGGGAAGAAAACTAGTGCAGGCTATATCTTCACCATGACAGAATATCTAACTAGAAGGGAAGAGGTACAACTAGTTAAGGATTCTATAGGGGCTACAATAGCAAAAAAAAATTGAGTATTTTTTAACCATATTTGGCTACCCGAAAGTGTTGATGAGCAACATAGGTACGCACTTTCTGAATGAAATGAACAATGTGTTGATAGAAGAATTCTAGGTCTACCATTAGAAGAGTACACCGTATCACGCACAGGCCAATGGAAATGTTCAAGTCTTCAACAAGATTTTGGAGAATGCACTTACAAATATATGAAACACATAGCGAAATGATTGGGATGTCTGCGTACTTGTGGTAGTATGGGCTTATAGGACTACTTGCAAGAAGCTAACATGACAAACACCTTTCAAATTGGTCTATGTTGTATAAGTTGTAATGCCAATGGAGTAAATTGTGCCTAGTCTACACATAACAACTCTCACAAGTATGGTGGATTACAAAGCCCTGGAAGAATGGTTAGCGTAGCTGATGGAGCTTGAAGAGGACCGTTTCATGGCAAGATTTCATCAACAAGTATAGAACGAATGTGAAAAAGAAAGGCACGACACCACATCAAGCTTTGCACATTCAAGGTAAATGATATTGTCTTGTTATATGATAGTAAATTCACTAAGTTTCTAGGGAAAATTTCAGATGAATTGGCTAGGACCATATATTATCAAAGAGATTATAGATGGAGGCACATTTCATCTTAAAAAACTGAATGGGGAACCTTTTCCGGGAAGATTTAATGGAAGTCGATTGAAGCTATATAAAAGGGATCCTACACAATGAATATATGTTGACAAGACAGTCTTAGTGCTCCAGGAAACTACAAGGGAGTGTGGGACTATAAAATACACTGCCAGGGTTGGAGGACTACGTAATAGGAGGCCTGTGTAGACAATGAAAAATATGCAATCTAGGGAGCTGCGTGTAGGCAGCTGTGCCATGGAGGGTGGTACCGCACATCATAGTAGAAAAGTGACCATTACAGTCATTGTTCATGACTTGACAACCAAACGATGGTTAAGGGAAGCAGGTTGGTGGTATTTAAAGAAAACAATATTTGAAGATCTACTATCAAAACAACATTAATTGGAAAAATTTGGGGGCAACGGTCGGATTTGAATTCAAAAGCCCCTATAAATTACGCGTGCTAGTCCAACAGAGAACACTTTGTGCCCTTAGAGTTGTTGTTGATATATTTTATTTGTCGCCTATGAACCGATCGTATTGGGAGGATTTAGTCATGAGCACTATGTTTGATAAGTTGTTTGAGTTGAATCAGAAGTTCATTCTTGAAAAAATGCTTGGACCAAGCCTTGCAGAAACCATGAGTACTATTAACACTCAGGTTGTTCCCAAAAGTTTTCAGAAAGGGAATACAGCCGAGGTAACCACAGACCAATATTTTAGATACAGATTCTATCCAATCTGCATCTAGAGAGGGCTCTCTCTTTATGATTTAGCTTGGTTTTGAAAGATATTAGGCTAGTTATGAAGTACAATGGTTTTGTTTTGAGCTTGGGTGGTGAGATTCAATAGAATAGTGAGGTAAAACTGAAGAGTTCAGTCCATTGGGCATGATGGAGTCAAAGAAGGATGGTTTCGTGGATTTGGTTTCTTATCAGAGGATGGCATCACAGAGCAAGGTAGTCAAACATGGAACAATTAAAAGGCTGGAATGAGATGGAATGGACTCAAATGAGTGAAGGCCAGTTAAGAATCCTTCATCATATTGAAAGAGGGAAAATGGATGCTTACCGACAAAGAGCAGTTAAGAATTCTTTATTAAATAATCAATATGAGAGAATTAGGAAACAGGAGAAATTAAGAATTCATTGCTTATACTAATTCTGAAGAAAACACAGAGAATAATAAAGACTGAAAACAGAGTGTAGTCAAGTAAATTCTAAATTAATCTTTTTCTTTACCATTCAGATCATGAAACACAGATGATGTATTAAACACGAAAACTGTAAAACACAAGTTATAAGGGACTTATTGATCCAGAGGTTGATTCAAGAATTCTGTGACAGCTCCTTTGCTTTAATTCCTCATCCAATAGGCCAGACAACACTTTGATCCCAACAGCTTTTTATTCCAAAAGTTCAGTATTACAGCAAAGTCTAGGAAATCTACACATACCCAACCTCTTCAAAACTTTGATGAAGAGGGTATTTATACAATAGAATATGTACAATAGGTATCTCATCAAAGCTGTGAGATAATATCTAGATTTAACTTAAAACAATTTACAAGTAGAATGGAAACAACTAACTGATGTTGTGCTAGAGGCAGGCCTTTAGGGTTCGGCTTATAGCTGTCTTGTAGTAGCTCTGTGCATTTGATAGTCTTTAATGTTGATCTGCTTCTCTTTGTCGGCTCCGATGCTCTTTATTTCTGACTTGACTTGCCTTTAATTCTGCACTGATACTCTTTAATGTGTTTTGGCTTCTACTCACTGAGGTCCAGCAAAAAATAACTGCAACATGTCTTCACACTGCCTTTCCTCTGTAATTCATGTTTCTGTAGGTTTCCACTGGCTAGGGTAGCAAATATATCTGTATATCCCTGATTTTCCCTTCTGCGAGCTTAGAAATCCTTCTTTTTGCCTTCAACTATGTTAAAAGAGGAAAAAAATGTACTGTGTAGGTTGAAAGGCAGGCTACAGAGCTCGCTGTGGCTTTTCTGATCGGTCGGTGGTTGAAAAAACTTGAAATGCGACCACAGTTGATTTTTATGCCTAGAGCATAGTTCGCAAAAAAAACATAGAAAAATGACTTTTACCCTTTTTATTGAACAAAAATGATTTTTGGCAGGAAATTTTAATTCTAAGGATGGATGACGTAACTATGACACCAGCGGGGGGTACGGGACGGATGACGTAGTAGGTGACATGGTAGTACGGATGGTGACATGGCAAGTGACATCAACAAAGGACAACTGACATCAACAGATGATGTTAGCGAGGGGGAGGGTGGTAAATGGTTTTCCCCACACCGCTTTTGGGCTTGGGCGGTTTCGGGCGGAGGGGGAGTGAACATAGCGATGGAGTGACGTGTGTCCTTGGTACGGGTGCAATACCTTTAGTTCCCTGGGACTTAACGTGTGGCAGATGGGGGGGTTGCAAAATGGATAACATCCATCGGATGTGAGGGCGCTGATCAGACAGTGGGCGCTCTACAGAGATGGTGGGGATTTAACATTGCGGGCTCGATGTAATTAATGTGAATAAATCATATCAGGATGGTTTTGATTGGTTCACGGGGTTTGGTTAAGTTATTAATTAACGAGAGGTTAATTAATCCTTTGATTTGAGCGGCGGAAAGGGTTCTTAATAGGTTCCAAGTAAACTTATTAATTCTCGACAAATAGTTCTATGGTTTATAATTAACCAAGGGCGGGATATTAATATTTACAATCAAGGTTTTTGTTATAAATACATAATACGGGGATTGGTTTTATTTTGCATGGGATTTATATAATATAAAGTTAGTTTGTTAATATGAAAGAAATGTAAATGAATGCGCTAAGTTATAAACTTAGGCTTAGGGTGAAAAGGGGTTTTGAGGTGAGAGAATGTATTTTTCCAAGTAGGGATTCACTTTAAGGAAATGAGTTTATAGAGGATATTAAGCAGATCTTAATATTTGAAGGGGAAATTAGTAAATGTTTTGGGGAAAAATATGAAGGGAAGTTAGTCATGAAATTTGCCTCACTTGAGCTACTCCTTAGTGAAATGTCTGCCATAACATTTTGTGATAGAAGTGTAAGTTAACACTTCTTAAGAGACAAAACCTATCACAAGTCTCATTCTGCAACAACAATCTACCTACCCTGCCTACTTTTCCTAACATTTTTCCTTCTCTTTCTTTGGGTGCACTTAGACTGGCAAACCCTTTTCAAATTTTCTTTTCTTTTCATGGTAAGCCTACTTAAGTCTGCACGTATTACTTCCAAGCACTCAGATTAAATTGTTGAGCTACTTTGCTTCTCTACCTATCTACTTATCTTCCAAGATTAAATAGTTTGGACAAGTTTTTATTCTGTATCTAAAAACAGGAAATTCAAACATGAACTGGCCGAGATTAATTTGTTTGGCCATTTATCAATTGTGGAAAAAACTAACAAGCTGTACACAATGCTTTATTTACAAAAAATGAAAAAGTTGGACTTGCACACTTTCCTGGTCTTTTTTTTTTTTTGGGGGGGGTTCATTTTTCCTCATTTTTTCTTTTGACCATTTTATTCTTTTTACCCTTTGATTTTTCTTTTAGGGTATACCCTCTTTACATTTTTTAATTTTTTGATTTTTTTCATAATATGGAAACATTTTACAGCAAGGAAAGGATGAACATATTACAGAGCCCAACCAGTCAATCATGAAATATGACACCTATAACTATAGGAGTATAACACTGGCTCGACTTGGGGATGGCTTTCCCTGGTGGAAAGTCAAGAACAGTAGGTCAGATGGCCTTATAAGTAACTTTTGTTGTGCTCTGAAATTTTCCTTTGCTAAATGTAGAAACTGTACAAAAGGATGCTGTAAAATATATACATTATTCTTGAGCTGATTCAAACAACTGTACATCTGTTCTGGATGGTCTTCTTGGATTATATGATCTTATGTTTTCTTCTCCCAAGTCTTCTTCTGTAATCTCTGATAAACTGAAATGAGGCAAAAAGAAAGTGGTAAAGTTCCTTCATTGTTTTCTAAATTTTCTGCACTTTCCTCCTCATTCTCACTGCTGAAATGAACAAGTTGATCACTTCTTTCAAGCTGTTTGAACCTAAATTTTCTTATGTACATGTTAAAGTCAGAATATATCAACAAACTGGATCAAAGTAATGTTTCAACATTTGATCATTCACTGGTACTTCTTATGTTTCTGTACCATCCAAGCTCTTTAGAAAGTAAGTATTGTTGCCTCACAATGCATGGATGATAAATGGCCCTTTCCACAGGAAGTCAAACTTCCCATGTTTTCCTTTGTCTTCTCTCCTAGAATCCCACCTTAGAACTTGGTCAATTGGGTAGGAACTTTTAGCCTTGATCCTTTTGATCAAAATCTTTTCAACTTTTTCCTGCACAATTTGAGATCTGACCTGAAACAAAAAAGGTGCTGCAACCTTTCAAACCAAATTAGTAAATCATCAAAATCTTTAGGCCTTTGGATTGGATTCAAATTTTTTTAAGGATTTATTTCCTAATCTATTGAAATCTGAATTAAATCAAACTGAAATCCTACCTACTCTATTTTATTGAAAATCAGGTTGAATTAAATAATACAAAAGTGCCAATGAAGCCAATCAATCAACTGTAGAAACAAATGAACTGCTTGACTGATAGTTAGTGAAATCAGAAGCATAATTCGATCATGTACCCACATAATCGAAATTGTGACATATAAAGGCCACTGCTGATGTATTTGGTCCTTATA
Organism: Pinus tabuliformis; assembly: GCA_031772625.1. Lineage (NCBI taxonomy): Eukaryota > Viridiplantae > Streptophyta > Pinopsida > Pinales > Pinaceae > Pinus > Pinus tabuliformis. The sequence goes on along the minus strand of CM062819.1, from coordinate 1,018,059,782 downwards.
GAGAAAACATGTTAAAGAATTTGAGTTAAGAAGAACCTCCATATAATCTGCTATATGATCAACAAAAGTATAAAGTGTGATAGTTTCTTCTGGACCTTCATTGTCTAATTGATTAGTTGTATCCTCAATACTAAACCCTGCAACTAATTCTTCGGCCTTTCTCTTGAAAGCATAGTTATCCTCAATCTGTAAGTCGAAAGGTAGTAGAATTTATTCATGATTTGGGGAAGGAAGATTTTGTAGGAATTATTTAGGATCACGGAAATTATACGACTGAATTTGAGAATGAAAAAGCTTAATTTTATTTTCATATTTTTCAACAACTAAATTAAGAGAACACATTTTAATTTTATGAGGGTATTCTCTTGATTTGACCGTTATAAACACCACTCTTAAAAAATCTTCATCAAGCTGAAATTTTGATAACACCTCCCTGAATTCATTTAAAGCCTCATCAAATGAAAGATTTTCCACAAACCCGATCATCCTATCTCACTATTAATGCTTTGGAATATGGATTATTTGGTTGTGGAATTGCTCTGAAACTTGAAGCTCTGGATCTTTGAACAACAATGTTTTGACTGGAAAATGATTATCACAAGAGTCAAAAGGATGATACTTAAAAAGCCTGATCTTTATCTTTTTGTATTGTTCTTTCAGGTTAGTCCCTCCAGTGGAGTCTTTAGTTGTGAAATTGATGTGGAGTCGCCAGGTGGATGATTTTTAACCTTTGTGTGTCTAATCCCTGTCCACCATCACTTATTAGATCTAAACTTGTAAAACAGTTCTGAAGAAAAGGTTTAGTTCTCCAGGAGACCAAATTTTTAGTCTTTTATGATCATTTTGATTTTTTTATGACTTTTTTTAACAACTTCTATGATTAAAGAGGGTTTAGATATGAGATTTAAAGTTTCTTAAAGATTTTATTTGACAAGAGGAACTGATCAAGTATTTGGAATCAACTATTCAATACACAAACTAGACTAGAGATAGACTGAAGTAGCATTTATTTACTTTTGCAATTGCAAAGCAAAAGAAATTTCAAAGGCTACCTAGCTAACTTCAGGCTACATCTGTAGCTTATACAGAAAAAAATAGCAACAAACAATTATTCAGGTCCCCAGTGGAGTCGCCAATGATGTTATCACTCAGGTTGTTCCCAAAAGTTGTAAGAAAGGGAATATGGCCGAGGTAACCACAAACCAATCTTTTAGATACAGATTCTAGCCAATCTGAATCGAGAGAGGGCTCTCTCTTTATGATTTATCTTTGTTTTGAAAGATATTAGGCTAGTTATGGAGTACAAGGGTTTTTTTTTGAGCTTGGGTGGTGAGATTCAATAGAACAGTGAGGTAAAACTGAAGAGTTCAGTCCATTGGGCATGGTGGAGTCAAAGAAGGATGGTTTCCTGGATTTGGTTTCTTAGCAGAGGATGGCATCACAGAGCAAGGTAGTCAAACATGGAACAATTAAAAGGCTGGAATTAGATGGAATGGACTCAAATGGGTGAAGGGCAGTTAAGAATCCTTCAACATATTAAAAGAGGGAAAATGGATACTTACCGACAAAGAGCAGTTAAGAATTCTTTATCAAATAATCAACATGAGAGAATTCGGAAATAGAAGCAATTAACAATTCATTGTTTATACTAGTTCTGAAGAAAACACAGAGAATAATAAACACTAAAAACAGAGTGCAGTCAAGCAAATTATGAATTAATCTTTTTCTTTACCATTCTGATCATGAAACATAGATGATGTAGTAAACATGAAAACTGTAAAACACAAGTTATAAGGGACTTATTGATCCAGTGTTGATTCAAGAATTCTATGACAGGTCCTCTGCTTCAATTCCTCATCCAATAGGCCATACAACACTTTGATCCCAACAGCTTTTTATTCCAAAAGTTCAGTATTACAGCAAAGTCTAGGAAATCTACACATACCAAACCTCTTCAAAAGTCTGATGAAGAGGGTATTTATACAATAGAATATGTACAATAGATATCTCATCAAAGCTGTGAGATAATATCTAGATTTAACTTAAAATAATTTACAAGTAGAATGGAAACAACTAACTGATGTCGTGCTAGAGGCAGGCCTTTAGGGTTCGACTTGTAGTTGTCCTGTAGTAGCTCTGTGCATTTGATAGTCTTTAACGTTGATATGCATCTATTTGTCGGCTTCGATACTCTTTATTTCTGACTTGAATTTCCTTTAATTCTGCACTGATACTCTTTAATGTGTTTTGGCTTCTGCTCACTGAGGTCCGGCAAAAAAGAACTGCAATGTGTCTTCACACCGCCTTTCCTCTACAATTCATGTTTTTGCAGGTTTCCACTAGCTAGGGTAGCAAATATCTCTGTATATCCCTGATTTTCCCTTCTGCAAGCTTAGAAATCCTTCTTTTTGCCTTGAACTATGTTAAAAGAGGAAAAAAATGTATTGTGCAGATTGAAAGGCAGACTACGAAGCTCGCTGTGGCTTTTCTAATCAGTCGACGATTGAAAAAACTTGAAATACGACCTTAGTTGATTTTTATGCCTAGAGCATAGCTCACAGAAAAACATAGAAAAATGACTTTTACCCTTTTTATTGAACAAAAATGATTTTTTGCGGGAAATTTTAATTCGAAGGACGGATGATGTAAGCATGATGTCAATGGGGGGTACAGGACGGATGACGTGGTAGGTGACATGGCAGTATGGTTGGTGACATGGCAAGTGACATTAGCAAATGATAGCTGACGTCAGCGGGGGGGAGGGCGGTAAATGGTTTTCCCCGCACCACTTTAGGGCTTGGGCGGTTTCGGGCGGAGGGGCATCGAACATATAGACAGAGTGACGCGTGTCCCTGGTACGGGTGCAATACTGCCAGTTCCCCAGGACTTAATGTGCAGTAGATGGGGGGGTCGTAAAATGGATAACAGTCGTTGGATGTGAGGGTGCCGATCGGATGGTAGGTGCTCTATGGAGATGGTAGGGAGTTAACATTGCGGGCCCAATGTAATTAATGTGAATAAATCATATCAGGATGGTTTTGATTGGTTCATGGGGTTTGGTTAAGTTATGAATTAAATATAAGTTAATTAATCCTTTGATTTGAGCGGTGGAAACGGTTCTTAATAGCTTCCAAGTAAACTTATTAATTCCCGACAAACAGTGCTATGGTTTATAATTAACCAGGGGCGGGATATTAATATTTACAATCGGGGTTTTTGTTATAAATACATAATACTGGGATTGGGTTTATTTTGCATGGGATTTATATAATATAAAGTTAGTTTGTTAATATAAAAGAAATGTAAATGAATGCGCTAAGTTATAAACTTAGGCTTAGGGTGAAAAGGGGTTTGGAGGTGAGAGAATGTATTTTTCCAAGTAAAGTAGGGATTCACTTCAAGGAAATGAGTTTATAGAGGATATTAAGCAAAGCTTAATATTTAAAGGGGAAATTAGTAAATGTTTTGGGAAAAAATATGAAGGGAAGTTAGTCATGAAATCGGCCTCGCTTGAGCTGCTCCTTAGTGAAATGTCTGCCATAGCACTTTGTGATAGAAGTGTAAGCTAACACTTCTTAAGAGACAAAACCTATCACAAGTCTCATTCTGCAACAACAATCTACCTACCCTGCCTACCTTGCCTAACATTTTTTCTTCTCTTTCTTTGGGTGCACTTAGACTGGCAAACTCTTTTCAACTTTTTTTTTCTTTTCATGGTAAGCCTACCTAAGTCTATACTTATTACTTCCAAGGGCTCAGATTAAACTGTTGAGCTCCTTTGCTTCTCTACCTATCTACTTATCTTCCAAGATTAAACAATTTGGATAGATTTTTATTCTCTATCTAAAAAAAGGAAATTCAAACATGAACTGGCCAAGATTAAGTTGTTTATCCATTCATCAGCTGTGGCAAAAACTAAAAAGCTGCACATAATGCTTTATTTATAGAAAATGAAAAAGTAGTGGCATTTGGACTTGCACACTTTCCTGGTCTTTTTTTTTTTTGGGTTCATTTTTCCTCATTTTTTCTTTTGACCATTTTATTCTTTTCACCCTTTGATTTTTATTTTACGGTATACCCTCTTTACATTTTTTAATTTTTTGATTTTTTTCATAATATGGAAACCTTTACAGAAAGGAAAGGATGAACATATTACAGAGCCCAACCAGTCAATCATGAAATATGACACCTATAATTATAGGAGTATAACAAGTACTAATGGCGATGTTGCCTATGGTGTTGAGGTCGCCTAGGCTGAATCCTACCCATGCCAGAGAAACCCAAATAGTTAAAATAAATAGAAAAAGCCAGTACGAGTGCACGAAGCACTGAGAAAGAATTTCACAGCACAAGCTAAACAGAAGAAAGATAAGCAGCCTGAGAAAGTATTTGACCTAGAAGCAGAAGAAGGCCAAGGTATAGAAGACATATATGCTGAGGGAGTGGAGCCCATCATGAAGCTACTCAATTATATCCCTCTATGGAAGGGAAAGGCATAGGTCACAAACGACCCAGATTCAGAGAATTTTTCCATTTCTACACCCCTGCAACTTGAGTAGGTTCCCTTTGAAGGTCTATGGCTTGTGCAGATCCCATTGCTAAAGATGGAGGATTGGGACCTCACAGACCATGCTAGGTTTCCACACTTAGCAACAGATAAATACATGAAGTGCATCTACTATGTGGATCAAGCGTTACCACACTAGAGACAATGGAATGGATCCGCAGTGTGGAGAACTCATGGTTACTTAATCTATTGTGGGTGCTCCATTATCACCACACCCCTATCAACACAATTTGTATGCGCACACTGCTTACCTTGGTACATGATGGGAGTATATGGCTAGGAGGGCCTATAACCATCACATATATGCTCATTCACAAGATCACACACCTGCCATACGAGAGATAGAATCTGGCCAAGGAGTTTGGCTGAAAGAAGAGGGAGAAGGACCTTGCAGAGAGAATGAAATGAGATTACAACCTTGTGAAGAAGGCAACGTGAGGGTATTCCATCCTATCAATAACAGACCCAACAATTCAGATAACCATGCAAATCTTAGTAGGGAAGTTAATGAGAAAGTTTCATGCAGATGAAGTTTCAGTGCCCCTATTGGCCCTGGCTACTCAGTGTGCGAAAAGCGTACAGTTCAATTGGTCCAGATACCTGTGCCAAGAATTCCTCGCAAATTGTCACGAGGTCCAAGATGAAACCAATCCATTTCACTACACTTGGTTGTTGTTGTCCATTGCACTGGTCACGTGGGAATTTCTAGAGGATAGCCAGTTTCCTCCACTTGAAGAAGGCTTACCAGAAGTAGTGGATGAGAGTCTCTGCATGGCTATTAACTAATGACCAAGGTTGTCCCCAACCTTGTACACACAACTGTTAGCTTACGTAGCATTCAAGGATGACTTCCACAGAGTGTACATTCAAGCACGAAAGGATCCACAACAGAAATGGCATGACTTGCCATATTTGGTCACAGGGATAGATGTGCAGGAGGTGATCTCGAGATGGCATGCCGAGTGATGTGCCCCCTTAGATTTAGACGCTAGAACAAGAAAGGGCGTGGGAATTTCTGTAGTGCAGAAGAGAAAGGAGGAAACTAAGCAAGTTTCATGCAGACTTGCCAAGTAGAAAAAGAAGGAAGTTGTGGCGAAGGCTCGAGTCGAGCAAGAGTGCGCAACTAAAGAGTAGGCAAAAGAGGAGCAACGCGAGTTGATGAGCCTCTAAATTAGACATAAATTAACGCTCATGCCTATAAATTAAACATAAATTAAGGTCCATCTAACCATCCTTCAGCATATTAAACCTCTCTTATTGCATTAGATAATATATTTTTAACTTTAATATATTCATTAGGAAGGTTTATGAATAATTGCATATTTGTGCCTAATATTTATTTTTGTGGAATATTATGAGAATATTGGGAAAATTATGAAGATTTGGAGGAGGAGATAATTTAGGGACTTGCTCCCTACTGCAGGAGGATAAATAAAAAATAATAAATCAACAAGATATTATGGAATTATGGCATAGATTATGGAACTCCAACGATTGAGAAAATCTAGGAATGTGTTCCTTGCCATTTAATGCAGATTCCTAGTATTGGGGACCAAATCCACTAATCAAGGGATTTTGGTGGGGAAAGCTTCCTCCTTTCATGGGGAATGATTCCTAATCATTTTTTATAAGTACCAAGTCAAATTTTCCTCTAGGGAGATTTTCATTAGTGTTCTTGTGGAGAGAACTCGTATTTCTGCAGCTCCATTGTATTTTCTTGCAGGGATGTAATTGTATTGATGAAAATAATGAAGATTGGTGCCATGTTCAGCTTCTAAGTCTTGTTATCCTCCATAAGTCTCTCAGTTTCCTTGGTATTGGCCATCCCAGGAGCCTCAGAACCCTTTTTATCATTTTATTTCCTTCTTTTCACTTCTTATTCACATGCATCTCTTGTTTTTATTTCTTTCTATTTCTGCATTTAGTGCTAATGATTTCTTTTTGTAGGATTGGGTTAAATGGTTGATGTAAGTTCTTTTCTAGGGTCACAATAATATTTTCATCGTTGGAAAATATTTGGAAGGTCATAGTAATCATTGAGCTACTTGTATTAGCTTTCTTATTCCCAAATCTAGATTTCTGGAACTCCTTTGTGGCAAAGAACAATAAATTTCTACTATTTTTTAGAGGATGCTAACGAGATTCAAACTAGTTGGTTCCACTTGAATTAGATTAAAAAAGAATTCCAGTTCATAACAAAATTACCCCACTACATTTTCACTTGATTAGGTTAGGCATTTTATAGATTTACTAGTTCACTAGTTCTCGAATTTCTAGATTTTTGACTAGTAAATTTGTGCCATTTTTGAGCATGGGTTAACAGAGGTATTTTTGATTGATTCCACTTGGAATGGGGACCTAAGACATCCTAGTCATTAAAAAAGTTTGGCCCATTCAATTTGGATTTGATTTTCTTTGTCATTCGATGAATTATAATTTCATATAGTAAATATGTAACATCCTGTAGTAAATCAGGGGATCTTGTAGGAGAACTAGGAGATTCTATAGGAGAACTAGTACATCCTGTAGGAAATCTTGTAGCAGCCTGTTTTGAGCCCGAATTGAGAAGAATCATCATTGAAGATGGGATTAGGCCCCTACTTGACCTCCATGCCATCAAGACCATTTTAACCCTCTTCCTCCATACCTGTCTCCCCTGCCAAAGAACAAGTGAGGATTAGGATTTTCATTTATAAAAAAAAAAGTTTAAGAAAGAAAATTCTTTTATATTCACACATGCACATAATAGTTAATACTCCCTAGATCATATTCCATGCTTAGATTAGTTAAAACATCACATGTGACAAATAGGGTTAAAATAGGGTTATTTTGCAAGAAAAGTTTGTTAATAAGTAGATAGAGGATTTCATGTTACTTTACAAGAATTTTTTTTAATCCAGTCTTTCATTCCTGAAAATAGGTAACATTTATTTTATCTCATGATAGCAATGGAAGGGCACATTGTATGCTGCACATATAGTTCCAATACCTCTTATGTTTGTACGAACCCTAGGTTGATAATTAAATTTGGTAGCCTTGGGAGTTGCAACATTCTTGTTGTAATACCGAGGATCATCACCTTTTGGCATCATTGTTGGGGAGGTGTCAAAGTATGCATTGTTTTCTTCCCTAGTTGATTCATTTCTTTTTACTTTTCTGCAAAACAAAAAAATAATTGCATTAGGCATATTTTAATTAAAAATAGAAAAGTGCATTGCATTAGTGTTTTCATCCAATCATAAAAGCAAAACAAAAATCTCCAACACCAACCCTACCGCCCCATTTGATCACGTAGTGCAGTCAGTGATCCAAGTGGATTTTGGTGGTCACCCACCTATCCCACTTGGACCCCCAAAACTCCCTCTTTCAATTTACTTATTTGTAGCACAATTTACTATTTTTAGTAGTTTTTTCGGTTCCTGAACTTCCGGAGCCGTTTTGAGGCCATAAACAACATTTTTTTGGAAATCTGGGAGCGACATGGGGCCATGGACTGATGTTTTTATTCCAAAAGTTGTATTCCTCAAATAGATCTTTCTAACAAGCTATGGTGCACATCAAATGGAGATCGTATGCCAAAGTTATGACCCGGGGAAGTTGATGTACCAATTTACCCAAACAGGGCCCATAGTTTGGCGTTTCATTTTCTAGGATTATATTTTTGGATAATTAGGGTTTTCCATTATTTCTCAACAATAAATAGGCCTTCGAGCCTCATTGTAACATAGTTCAGAGGCATGTAGCTGCCACATCTCTTCTCAGAGATAAGCTGCCATCGCCCTAGATGGTTTATTTCCATTTCTGTTTGTAAGCATATTTCATTATTTTACAGTAATGAAATGAAGTATTATTCCCACTGAATCTCTGTATTTATGGTTATCTCTATAATTTTTTGTGTTCCTATTTAAATCCAAATCAGTGGTATCAAAACAGTATGCTCTTTCTCTGTTTTTCTTTGCATGTCCCTAATGAGGTTGGGATATAAGGAGCTAGGGCTTGATCTGATTGAACCTTTGCAAGATCAACCTCGCAAATCTCGACGACCTCCCATGGCAGATGAAAATAAAGATGAGGGGTTAGGAGGTCCTATCAAAATCTTGCTTTGAAGAAGCCCTCGAATGACAAAGGAACGCGATTATGGATATTTTTGCCTGGATCCTTGAGTGGCTACCTAGAGGCAACACATCGGCTTCCAACAACTACTCTGGGAACACCACATTATTTAAGGTACAATTTAATTTTGAAATCCCCATATTCGAGGGTCAAATAGACGCAGATGCCGTAGATAAATGGTTAAATCTGCTAGAGGGTTATTTTTTTATTCATGATTTTTCCAGTCAGGGAAAGATTATTTTTTCTTTTCTCAAAGCTGCCTCCCACGTCAAGGACTGGTGGGAAACCTATTGCGAGTAGAAGGATGAAAGTGTAGGCTCACTATTTTCAGCTGCACCCACCTGGAATTCATTCTGGGATGCCATTAAGGGGCAGTATTACCCTGTCAAAAGCTATGAGTACAAATACATAAAGTGGACCATGTTGCAGCAGTGAAGGGAGCAAGAAGTACCAGAGTTCACAAACATTTTTCATACCCTTCATACACAGTTGGGTATCAAGGATTTTGAGCTACATTTGGTACTCAAATATTGTGGCTTCCTACACATATACATCCAGGAAGAGATGGAGTTCATGAACATATCCTCTCTCAGCGTGGTGTACCCATATGGTGTCAAAATCAAGCAAAAGTTTAAACAGAAGAAGTGAGACTTTGGATTTGAGAATCTGAAGCAAGGGAAAGGCTTCCTCAAATCGTAGAGCCAAGGACAAAGGCAAGGCAGAGCAACCCATGACAACCCATAGAAGTCGTAGGAAAACAACAACACCATAAATTCGAGGAAGGACACAGGAAAGTGGTGTGAGTTCCACAACAGTCCCACTCATAACAAAAGTGAGTGTTGTACCAAGCAGTCACTGGTGGCCAACTTGAGGGCTTTAGAATTAGATGCATGTTCTGACCCTGAGTCAGAACCTGACAAGGGCAATTGAAAAGGGAAGTAGTTCATTGATGCGGAGCCCAGCGCCATTGTTGCCACCACCAAGGTTCAGAATAATGAGCCCAAAGATCCAAAGGAGGGGGAGTGTCTTTTCCACTCATAGATGTAGGTGAAGGGTTCACCGCTGCAATTCATTGTTGAAAATGGCTGCCAAAAGAACCTCATTTTAGTAAAGGTCATGAAGTGGTTGGGCCTACTGACTACACCATACCTGTAGTCATACAATATCTGGTGGCTTCACGAAGGATGAGATATCCGAGTCCACCAGCAGTGTCGCCTTCCCTATAGCATAAAACCCTTCACAGATGAGGTATTGTGTGATGTTGCACTTTTGGATGTTTGCGATGTACTATTAGGCCAACCATACTTATGGAGGCGACAAGCTGTGTATGAGTCAAGGCCTCGCGCTGTTATTATTCCTATGGATAATTCATTATACAGGATAGTGGAGGTAGCCCCACCTACTTCCACTTCTTTGATCTCTGCTAAGAAAGGCAGTAAGCTCATCTCCTAGACTAGGAAATTCATTTTCTGTCTAGTTCGCTCCCAATGTAAGGGGAAGATCATTGCCACATCCATGACCCCCGCGAAGGGTTCCTCCATGTAGCAGCAGCAAAAAAAAAGGGATGTAGTCATGAAAGAACACAGGAACAACTTCTCCTCATCCACAGGGATACCACACAAGTTTCAGGTGGGCAACAAAGTATGATTACATCGACAAAAAGAATGCCTTACCAGAACCCATCAGAAGCTCAGACCACTCCGACATGGCCCTTATTGTTGGGTATACGACCAAAATTCCCTCATTGACTAGAAGTGGGGAGGATCATGGGTATATAAGGATGGACAAATATCTCCATTGGTATGAGGTCTTTTGGGGTAAAGCCCAAAAACAAATCCATGAGGGCTTAGGCCCAAAGTGGACAATATCATACCATTGTGGAGATATGTGGTGCCTAGAGTCCTAACAAGTGGTATAAGAGCCATGCCCCGAAGTTAGCCAAGTGGATGAATCCTCGTAATGTCGAACGAAGGTGGTGGGCCCCGGTAATATCACGATGGGATCCGTGGACGAGCTCGGTTAGACAAGCAGTGTGCTCCGGATTCTTCATGGACGTGTCCTGGTCCCAACATGGTGAATATGAGTTGACGTGGGATAGAGAAAAAGCTCTCGAGGCAGGTGGCGCTTCCATGTAAGGCGTGTGCTTCCGATGCATTGGAGCGGAGAATCCTGGTTGGTAGAGAGTGGATGGATGGATAATCATTTGAGGGGAGGCTTGATGGTCCTTTGTTCGAGGGGAGGATTGTTGGGTATACGACCAAAAGTCCCACATTGACTAGAAGTGGGGAGGATCATGGGTATATAAGGATGGACAAATATCTCCATTGGTATGAGGCCTTTTGGGGTAAAGCCCAAAAACAAATCCATGAGGGCTTAGGCCCAAAGTGGACAATATCATATCATTGTGGAGATATGTGGTGCCTAGAGTCCTAACACTTATAGCATTACCAAGGCTGTGGGAAAAAATGATTTGGAGCACAACATTCCTCCATTCCTTCACTTGCACCGAGTGTTTGATGTGGAATGCCCTCGACCATGCTTCCCACCATTACTAGAGACATCAGAGATTGCATAATAGCTCACCAGGGACCAAGTTTAGTAGATGGAGGAACTCAACGCAATGGGGACCATTACTTCATAAGGGGGGAGGAATGATCCAGGTGGATGTTGGTGACCACCCACCTATCACTCTCCGACCCCCACAACTATCTCTTTCAGTTTTTTAGTTTCCTTATTTGTAGCGCAATTTACTATTTTTAGCAGTTTTTCGGGTCCTGAACTTCTAGAGCCGTTTTGAGGCCCTAAACGACCTTTTTTGGGAAATCTAGGAGTAACATGGCTCCATGGACTGATGTTGCAAGCTATGGTGCGCATCAAACAGAGATCGTGTGCCAAAGTTACGACCTTGGGAATTTGATGTACCAATTTACCGAAACGGGGCCCACAATTTGGTGTTTGATCTTCTAGGGTTAGGTTTTTGGATGTTTATGGTTTTCCATTATTTCTCAACAATAAATATGCCTTCGAGCCTCATTGTAACACAGTTCAGAGGCATGTAGCCACCACATATCTTCTTAGAGATAAGCTACCATCGCCCTAGCTGGTTTATTTCGATTTATGTTTGTAAGCATATTTTAGTATTTTACATTAACGAAATGAAGTATTATTTCTGCTGCATCTCTGTATTTATGGTTATCTCTGTAATTTTTTGCGTTCTTGTTTAAATCCAGATCAGTAAGAGCCACATCACCATTCACTTTTGCATGTAAAAGAAGAAGATGACAAATAATGTAGAAGAAATGGATGGAGATGATGACAATGAGGAAGATCCTCTCGGATTTCCCATTCAATATACTAATGGTAGTGTGCACATGAAGAAAATTCCTCCATCTTTTCTTCCACAATTTCATGGTCTAAGGTCAAAGGATCCGAAAACCTTTCTCTTTGAATTTGAAATTGTTTGTAGATCTTATGGTTACTTATTAAAAACTAAAAAACTGAGATTGTTTCTGACAACATTGAAGGATAGAGCTCTTAAATGGTTCATGATTTTAGGGGAAAATTCAATAATATCATGAAATGATATGAAAATATATATTTCTATAAAAGTATAAAGATCATGATCTTAAAGAAGAAATATTTAGAATGAATCAAAGAGAAGATGAGAGTCTAGAGGATATAATAGAGAGGTTCCTGTATAATGTTAAGAGGGCAAAAATAAATCATTTAGGATCCGACACACTAAATACCCTGTTAGTTAGAAAAATTAGCAATGAGTGGATTGATATCCTTGATCTCATGAGTAGAGGTGATGTATACCAATTATCATTTGAAGAAATTTGTGAAACACGCAAACACATATCAAGAGGAAGAGAAAGAGTAGGTAAATCAACATCAAGATTAGTAAGTCAAGCTAAACTTGGAAATTTTCTTGATAACTTTAAAACAGAAATTCTTAGCAATCTAAGTGAACAAGTAGAAATATTAAGAATACAAAATGAGCAAAAATAAGATGTTGATATTCGTGTTGTCCATGCAAAATCACATGATGTTAAATATTGCTCCTCATTACCAAGGTTGAAGGAAGTTCAACAAGAGGACAATGGAACAAGTCAATTGCCAATGCAGCTATGTTATGTAGCTCTAAGAGGACCATGGTAGCCTAGTCAACCTAATATGATGCAAGAGCCTAATCCACAATTTCAAGGTTATGCGTATCCAACTCAAAATAATTGGAACACACCCTTTCCTTGGCAACATTGGCCATCTCAACCCCAACACCAATCTTAGCAACAAGGTTGGCAAGGAACTTATGGGAGCCATCCACAATATCCTTAGTATTTTCCTCAATATCCTCCATACCCAAATTTATGTTATCCTTACCATTCACCTCCACCACAACCACAACCCCAACCACATCCATCTCAAATATACACTCCCACTCAACTACCTGTACCACCATTTCCAAACCAACACATTGAAGTAGTTCAACCCATTTCCAATGCTAAGGTATAACACTTCCAAACATCTACTGTTTAGCTCAATGGTATTAGCCATAACTGAGGAAGAGTATTGCAAAAAATAAATTATCTTGATATCATTGAAGGACCACATCCAGAAGAAGAAGATTCGAATGAGAAGACCAAAGAATCATGGGCTGCACTTGATGAAGAGCAAACATCAAAATCAGAGATTAAGAAATCTCCCTCATGGTTACTATCAAATCCTCCATGTATTCAAGAGAACAATCAACAAAAAGAAGAAGATTTGAAAGTCATCGTAGAAGAAGACATGAAGAATGATCCAAATAAGCAAGAAAACCAAGGACATCAAAGTTATATTGAGGTTTGGTTCCAGAAAATCAACAAGATGGAGCATCACTCTCTTCTTCAACTATGCTTGATCCTTTCAAATTCAAAGCATTTGCTCTCTGCAATCTAGGTACATGTCCAAGCATACATTTCAAGCCTACACATCATTTTGATTGTCATCTTGATGTGCACATGGCTCCATTGGAAATATTCTTATACTTGAAAGTGATTTTGTTTTTCAAGTAGGGTAGGGTAGAAAAAAAAAGAAAAATAAGAGAAAAAAATAAAAATATCAGGTGAAAACCTCCTTGGAGGTGCCCCAGATTGGCTCATTGACTGAAAACCTCCATGAGGCGGTCAATGGGTTGGGAAAAAAAAAGATCCTAGGTGAAAACCTTGTTTGAGGCACCTATGCAGACCTACTAGTTGAAAACCTCCTTGAGGCAGCTAGTAGGCCTAGAACACAAAAAATAAAGAGATAAAAAATCCTTACTCCATGTATCTCTTTGATGAATGTAGGTGCTCCAACATCTACAAATAAAAAAAACAAGTTGCAACTGAAGAAAGAAAGTCAAATTTTGACTTTCTTATCCTTTGCTCAAAATTCTCCAACAAGGCTAAGGCCATGCCAATCCATCACCCTCATCTATGTCCACCATCCATCCATCATTCTCAAGATTTTCCCATTCAGTTTGCTTGTTGTCCTAAAAAACTACAAGAAGGCTCTGTTATACTATAGGGAACACAAATACATAGAGAAAAAATTTGTTTTTACTATAAATTGAAAACCATGCATCCATTTGCCAAGATGTTTCAGGGGGAGATGCATATGGATGATGGTAACATGCTTAAGAAATTTCAGAAAATTCTAGTGCACCATTTTTGAGAAATCAATCTCCATCACATACAATAATTTTTTCATTTTCTCGACATCCTTGCATCGATTTAAAAAGATGTTTCATGGGGAGATGCATATGGATGGTGGTAAGATGCCCAAGAAATTATTGAAAATTCTAGTGCATGGTTTCCAAGAAATCAACCTCCATCACCTTCATCCATTTTTAGTTTTTCATGAGATCCGTGCATCCATTGATGATTTTTTTTTTTTATTGGGAGTTGCTTAATGATGATGGCAACATGCTCAAAATTTTCATGTCAATCCGTTCTACCATTTGGGAGATATGGAAAAACCAAGTTTGCTACAAGTGGTTGTCCTTAATTACTATAGGAGTTTCTTGTAGTACTATAGGAAGTTCTTAAAATATACAGGATGGCCAAGAAGAAAATACAAGAGGCAATATGATTGGAGAAGTGGTTCAAAAGGTCAGGTATTATTTATGTAATGTTTATATAGGTTCCCCAACACCACTTTCATCACTCATCCACTCCATCTAACCAAAATCCATCTTCAAACTCCACTCTGCCTTACATGGAAAAAAAAAATTCTAATTGAAAACCTCTTTTGAGGCACCCAGCGCAAGCAACTAGGATGAAAACCTCCTTGGAGGTAGACTATTTGTTAAAAAAAAAAAGGATACAAAAAATTGGAAAATTTGTTTTGCAGGTCAGCAAGAGGAGGACAAGAACAACATGAGAGGAACAAAAGGACCTACAAGAGCCATGTTTCAATCCACCCATCTCATATCTTCTACTATTCACCTATTCTTCTACTTATAAACCCCTCTAGATCATCTTACACAAACTCTGTGTTTTCTACAAGATTCCCTGAAAATGTATGGGAGTTTCTTGTAGGAATTACAGTGACCTTGAGAATCCCAAGAAAGGTAGTCTTATAGAAAGGGAATGACACAAGCCTGTTGATCCAAGTGGATCTCTAGACAATAGTGGCATGGAAAAGGCTCAAAATTCAAAGTGGCAGAAAGTCGATTAACTTGACATTAGATCGAAGTTCTCATCGCTCTGATTCCAACGGTGTGGATGACACTTTAATCATAGTCTGGATGAGGAAGATAGAGGCAGTCAAAATTTTGGTTCACTTTTGCTAACTGGGCAAGCTTAATGAAGACACGATTTGGAAGTTTTTCGGCGGATGAAATCTAACCAACTGCAACCAGATTTCGGGTGAAATTGTCACCTCGTTAAAAAGTCTCCTTCGGTCCAAATTCTAGATTTTCAAAAACAACCATCCTGTTTTAAAAAGAAAAAATTATTAAAAAAAGGGGTGGCAGGCCACCAACCTTGCCACCCCAATCCTTATCAAAAAATATAATATTTGGGGGGGGCACTACCCCTAGCCCCTCCCCCCATACTTCACAGACCCGTGATTTTAGTTGGCTCATTACCATTGCACACGCAGAGGTGGGACAACCCTTGGGGCATGGACCCAACGACAAATAAAACCTCCCACGTTAATAAGGTATGGGCCACTGGTGGAACAAAGGTGAGGTGGGCAGGTCACCCAAGGTGGGCTTAGCCTGACCTCCATTCCAATTTAATATTCTGTTATGTAACACAAGGGAGGGAGCGGGGCTTGACCGCTCGACCTCCTCAACAACAAACGGATCTATAACCACTCCGCCCAACAGACATTTTGTAAACTCCACCCACTTTTTTTATATTTAAACTTAGTCATTAGTGCACCCAGAAAGCAGAGGAGTGCGCATACAATTCGAGGTAGGTTCATTTGCAGGTGGGGGAACCATGAGCAGTGCAGGGAGAGGGGGCAGAACCATGATCTGAGCAATTTCTCCACAGGGGCAGATTTTCACTTTGTCAAATTTTGACAAATTTTATATGGTTTCAGCATTTCTCGACGCCACGAACGCAATGGTGTTGTCTATTTCTCCAACAGAGTTCTCTATTTTTTGGCCATTTTCCATAATGGTGGTATCAGACTCCTTTTTTGTAAAGGATGATTGTACTCTTCTTTCTCATGCCACTTAATGAATGAAGGCCTCCTCATTAATCGAGTAGGGCCAGGAGACGTAGTCCAAATGGGACGAACTCCATTATCACATTTCTTGTCTTCTTTCATGCTTTATGTGTCTCTCCTCTTCTCTCATGTGCACATTAAATTTTCTATGTTTAAGCTACAATTTATGTATATAATTATTTAATACGTCTATCAGCAAAATATCTTGGATCAAGTGGTATCGGAGTAGGTCTTTGGAGATGTAAATTGCATGTTTGTATGCTAACAAAAATAGGCTTCAAAGAGGCGAAGGGAAACTAAAGTTTTTCAATCTCGAAGTGGGGCATGCACATCGAAGGAGAAACAAGGCAGATGAAGAGGCTCGTTATGAAGAGGAGCTCAATTTATATAAAACCTTCTATGCAATGGCTGAAAATGCCAGTCAGTTTCTTTCAAGGGTGGAGAAAGAAGAAGGGAAAAAGGCAGAAGAATAAGGTTCAGTGCATGGAAATGGTGAAGAAGAACCCCCTCCTTCTCCTTCCACGAGTGAAAATTCTTCTTCCCCTCATCACCATCATCATAGAAATTCAAGGGATGCATTGAAGAAACCTTTCTTTAAATTAGATGTCAAATTTGATCTTCCCATGTTTAGTGGTGAAGTACAGAAAAGCTTAATAATTGGATTAGGCAGATTGGAATATACTGCAAGATTTAGCAGATCGAAGAGGACGAGGCAAAGATTCAGCTGACCTCTCTGTGGTTGAGTAGCACCACTCTCGTCTGGTGGGAGAGAAAATTACGAAGTAGTAAGAGTGTGGGTAATCTCTTTCCTCATGGCCTAGTTTCATTTCTGCATTAAAGGAACAATTTTATCCCTTGGGTTATAAGCAAAAATCCTTAATGGATTGGCAATACTTAAGGCAAGGCAGAGGTGAGGATGTTCAAAGATTTACATAAGAATTTAGAAAACAAGCACTTAATTTGGTCATTGCACTTGACTCACCTGAAGTAGTAACTAAGTATATTGGATCATTACACAGTTACCTTAGACATTCATTATTATTATTTGAACCAACTACTATTGACTCAGCGAGTGTAAAGGCCATCCACCTTGAGAACAAGGGAAAAAATGAAAGAGATGATCATTTCAAGAAACCACCTTTCAAACCTCCAAATCACAAACCCAAAGTGAAACGAAAAGGAAAGGAGAAAAGGATGGAAACAACTAAGAAATATGAAGGAGTAAGGCCTTATTGCACTCACTGCAAAAAGGAAGGTCATGACGACGATCATTGTTGGAAACTGTACCCGGAAAAGAGACCAAAGAAGTATGGAGGAAAAGGCAAGTAGAAGACAGTGGCAACTGTGCAGCAAGACCTTGGATCC
Organism: Pinus tabuliformis; assembly: GCA_031772625.1. Taxonomy (NCBI): domain Eukaryota; kingdom Viridiplantae; phylum Streptophyta; class Pinopsida; order Pinales; family Pinaceae; genus Pinus; species Pinus tabuliformis. The sequence goes on along the minus strand of CM062819.1, from coordinate 1,018,042,033 downwards.
GATTCTAGAGATGAAGCATTGGTCACAACAACAGGAACAAAAGGTACTCTTACACCTCATGTTAATTCTGAATCACCTAAAGGCACTATTTCAATAGATGAGTCTCTTCCTAATGAATGAAAGAGAATTGAGCTATTTCATATTAGAGTTATCATAAATCATACAAAAGTGGAAACTCTATTTGATACCGAATCCCAAGCAAACTTAATTTCAGAGTCCTTGGTAAAGAAGCTAGGCTTAGAAACCAAATCACATCCAAAACCTTACCCACATGGATGGATACATGATAAATAAAAATTGAATGTAACTAAGCAGTGCAAGGTTAAATTTGTGACCACTTCTAAGTTAGTGGATGAGGTATAACTTGATGTGATACCATTAGATATCTATGACATGGTGTTAGGGAGTCCATATCCATATGATAGAAAGGAAATCTTCTTCTGTCATGAAAACAAATACCAAATCACAAAATATGGGGTAGAATATATTGTAAGGGCTCATCAAACTAAAATAAATGCCAACCTTGTAAGTGCAGGACAAATGAAGAGGTTGGTGAATTCCAGTAAGGGTTGCATGATTATGGTTGTAAGGGGGAAAGACGGAGAATTATTCGATGATTTTCATGGTTTTGATCATGTGCATAAAAAAGAATTATGTGAATTAATTTCTAACTATGATGAGATGTTTACCGAACCAAGGGGATTACCTCCGAAGAGGGAAATCCAACATGAGATCCATTTGTAGCATGAAGCTCCTTTACCAAATATTGGCATGTACAGGATGTCGACCATCGAGATGGAGCAGATCAAAAAGCAGGCGCAGGAACTATTGAACCAAGGGGTCATTAGACCAAGCACTTCTCTATGCGGCTCACTAATTGTCTTAGTTCCGAAGAAATATGGAACATGGAGGATGTGCGTGGATTATCGAGCACTAAACAAAATCACGATGAAAAACATTACCCTCTTCCGCACATAGATGATTTATTAGATCAGTTAAAGAATGCTATCTATTTCACCAAATTGGATTTGTGTAGTGGCTATCACTAGGTCCAAATTGCAGAGTAGGATATGTGGAAAATCACCTTCAAGACCAAACAAGGTTTGTTTGAATGGATGGTGATTCCATTTAGACTTTACAACACTCTAGCCAATCTCATGAGGGTCATGAATGATCTCTTTAGGCCTTTCATTGATGAAGTTGTTCTTGTATATCTAGATGATAGTCTTGTCTTTAGTAAAAGTTGGAATGAACATGTATGCCATGTGAACAAAGTGTTTGATGTTTTGAAGAAAGAAAAACTCTATGTCAAATTGTCGAGGTGTGAATTTGGGAAAACCTCTTTGGTTTACCTAGGTCATATTGTTGGTCATGGTAAGCTAAAAATTGATCTTTCTAAACTAGAAGAAATTGTAATTTGGCCTAAACCTACTAGTGTAATCAAGGTTCGCAGCTTTCTGGGTGCAGTATAGTATTGGAGGAGATTTATTTTGAATTTCTCTATTATTGCAGCACCTTTAAACACATTGACAAGTGTAAAGAAAGTCTTTCAATGGGGAGGAAAGCAGCAGAAGTCCTTCGAAATATTGAAAGAAACGATCAGCACCGCACTGGTCATGGCCTTACTATATCTCCAACAGCCATTTGAGATCGATATAGACGCCAAAGGATATGCCATGGGAGTTGTACTGATGCAACAAAAAAAGCCGATATTTTATCATTCAGAGAATTTCTCTCAAGCTGTGATAAACTATCCCACTTATGACAAGGAGTTATATGCCTTGGTCCGAAGTGTGAAAAAAGTGGAAACACTACCTAATCGGAAAGGAGACCATCATCCATACAGATTATCAGCCCTTGCAATATCTTCAGTCATAAACCAAGTTGCAGCAATCTCGTCATTTCAAGTGGACGGATTTTCTTCAGCAGTTTCATCTGGTAATAAAATATAAGAAGGGAACTAGCAACAAAGTGGCCGATATGCTATCTTTCCCTCCTATTTCTGCTTCTGGTATTTTGCATAATTCTTCGTTCTCTTTTGAAAGTTATGCTAAACAATATGCTAATGATGATGACTTTAAGGATATTTATACAAAACTAACCCATAGTTCATAGGTGGACAACTATCACTTTCCGGGGAAACTATTGTATCACCTTGGTAAATTGTGCATACCCACAAGGGAAAGGGTACATGTAATTCGAAAGGCCCACACCTCCCTTGTGTCTGGTCATTTTGGTGTTGAAAAACCTTTGTGTCATGTATAAAGGTTTTTTTTTTGGCCTTATATGAAGAACATTGTGACTCGCTATGTAAAGGGATGTGTGATGTGTTATGTTTCAAAGCCCTCCAATAGAAAACTTGGGTTCTACACACCACTCCCTATTCCAAGTCATCCATGGGAAACTATATCAATGGATTTTGTAGGAGGTTTGCCTTTGTCTCAGAAAAGTCACGACTATTTGTAAGTCACTATTGACCATTTTAGTAAGATGTGGATTTTAGTGCCTTGTAAAAAGTAGATCACTATAGAGCAGACTGCATATCTTTTATTTCAGCATGTCTGGATCCATTTTGGGTTTCCCACATCGATTGTGTCAGATTGGGACTCTCACTTTCTTGGAGAGTTTTGGACCAACTTGTGGAAGATGATGGACACCAAGTTGAAAAGAAGCACGACATTTCATCCATAGACTGATGGAAAGACAGAGGTTCTCAACAACATCGTGGTACACTTGTTGCGAGGCTATTGTGAGAAACATCCTAAGTTTTGGGACAAGCATCTTCCATATGTGCAACATTCCTACAACCGAGCAATGCACTCATCTATGCATCGTTCACCGTTTGAGACATGTTTTCGCTACCTGCCAAAAGACCCTTTTGATATGGTCTTTAGAAGGGAAGATGATTCTCGTGGATGTGATGAGAGGGACAAAGCACAACGGTTCATTCACAAGAACCATTTAATTCACCAAGCAGTACAGGAGCAAGGCTCGACATTAAAAACACCGAGTCGACCATCAATTTCAAGTGGCCGAGAAAGTGTGGCTCCATATCAGCAAGGACATAATGAAGGAAGAAGGGAAGAAGTTGCAACCAATCTGGTATGTTCCATTCACCATCTTGGAGAAGATTGGAAATAATGCCTTCCTTCTCGAGTTGTTGATGTATATGCAAATGTACTCCATAGTGAATGTGGAAAACTTAAAGCTATATGAGCCACCATTGATTATGGACATCGAAGAGGTGGATGCAGTTCCTACATTTGATGACTTTGCACCAGAGTATCTCGATGAGTTAACTGAAGACATCATCCTTGATATAAGAACTAGGACTTCATAACGAGGAGATGTGGAATACCTTCATGTTGGTTTCAAGGGGTTTCACCCTAGCAAGGAAAAATGGCTGGAAAAAGAAAGAGTGAGGGAGCAATTCCCTCACATGCCAATTGACTGATAAAGCTTTTGGTGGTCCAGAAGCTCTTCAATGGATAGGATTGATCCAGGTGGATCTATAGACACTAGTGGCATGGAAAAGGCTAAAAATTAAAAGTGGCTGAATTTTGATTAAGTTGACATGAGATTGAAGTGCTCATCGCCCTGATTCCAATGGTGTGAACGACACTCCAATCCGAGTCCAGATGAGGAAGATAGAGGCAGTCAAAGTTTTGGTTGACTTTTGTTGACTGGGTGGGCTTAATGAAGACACAATTTGGAAGTTTTATGGTGAATGGAATCCGACCAACTCTAGCTGGATTCTGGGCGAAGTTGTTGCCTCGTTAAAGAGTCTCCTTCGGTCCAAATTACGGATTTTCAAAAGTGGCCATCTTGTTTAAAAAAAAAAATTAGTAAAAAAAATAGGTGGCAGGCCACCAACACTGCCACCCCAATCCTTATCAACACATGTAATATTGGAGGGGCAAGCCACTACCCCCGGCCCTTCCAACCATACTTGCTAGACCCGTGATTTTAGGCGGGCCATTACCATTGCACACGCAGAGGTGGGCCGGCCCTTGGGGCACGGACCCAACCACAAATAAATCTGCCCATATTGATAAGGTATGGGCCACCATTGGAGTGAAGGTGAGGTGGGCGGGCCACCCAAGGCTGGCCCAACCCAACCTCCCTTCCAATTTAATATTTTTTGATGTAAAAAAAGGGAGGGGGTAGGGTTTGACCACCTGACCTCCTCCAAAACAAATAGATCTATAACCGCTCTGCCCAACAAACATTTTGTAAACTCCACCCACCTTTTTTATATTTAAAATCAGTCATCAGTGAACCCAGGCAATGGAGGAGTGTGCATGCAATTCAAGGCAGGTTCATTTGCAGGTGGCGGAACCATGAGCAGTGAAGGGAGAGGTGGTGGAACCATGACCTGAGAAATTTCTCCAGGGGGCCAGATTTTCACCATGGGGATGTCACTGGGGGGGCAATACCATATCACATGGGTTCATATTAGGGGATATAAATTGAGGAAAAAATGGCATAATATATTGGTGTATATATAGGGGGTAAAGGGTTTTTGTACTGGCAGGTATAAAAAATGGAGCTCAAAGTTAATGAAAAAATATAAAAGGGTATAAAAAATGTTAAGGAAAAAATGGATACCTACAATATCTAGTGGAAGTAGGGGTTTTTAAATAGGGAAGTTGTATTGGGTTTGTATTGGTAGGAGGTTAAACAATGTGATTTTTAGGTGTATTTTTCAATATGCATTCAAATTAAGGGTATTGTTTAATGTGCCACGAACACATGCGATAGGTTAGAGATTCATTAAGTGAAACCCCCATGATTTTCTCTTTGTCAGATTTTGATAAATTTTATATGGTTTCAACATTTCTTGTCGCCACAAACACAATGGTACTATCAATTTCTCCAATAAAGTTATGTATTTTTTGGCCATTTTCTAGAATGGAGGTATAAGACTCATTTTTTGTAAATGATGATTGTACTCTTCTTTCTCATGCCACTTAATGAATGAAGGCCTCCCCATTGATCGAGTAGGGCCTAGAGACATAGTCCAAATCAGATGAACTCCATTATCACATTTCTTTTTTTCTTTCATGCTTTATGTGTCTCTCCTCTTCTCTCATGTGCACATTAAATTTTATATGTTTAAGCTACAATTTATGCATGTAATTCTTTAATACATCTATTAGCAAAAGATCTTGGATCACCTGTGTCTGGATGAAAAACCATTTACTCCACCACATCATAGCCATTCCTTTCATCACCATGTCACCCCTGCATCCATCAAAGAAATCAATTAAAAAAAATATAGATTACAAAAATAAAAATAAAAAACAGAATAAAAACATAAGAGAGGGAGAAGAGGGAAGAGGAACAATACATAGAGACAACATCTCTCACCTACCATTACCTATCACCCTTACCCACTCATTTCAACCTCCCTTATGCTTAAGAGTTGAGAAAAGGTATGAAAGTTTAGGGGAGAGGCAGCTACAAGACATCCTATAGCTATCTTGTAGGAAATCTTGTAGCAGGCTATTCCATAAAGGAAACCACACAGTTTGCAACCATATTTAGAATAAGAACTCCAAGGATGAAGAAACTCCTCCAAAGCTCATCAGAAACAGAGGAAGCCATCACCTGCACATCAACAAGAAAACAACCCATCAACAAAACAAGATAAAAAAAAAAGAAAAATGTAGTCAAGAATATGTACCTGAGTCATGAGAAGCACAACAACATCAACTCAATAGCATCATGCATGTCTCTCCAAAAACCATTAGGTAGTTACAAGTATGCAATATTCTTGAGCTCTTCTCTTGAGCATATTATAATTAGAAATTTGTTGTCAATGCATGAGAGATGAAGTTTTATAAGCTAAGGATGCATCAGCAGTCTCATCTGCCTTCAACTAGTTAACTGCAACTGACTCCTTCACTCATCAAATGTTGAAAAGTCAAATTATGAAGGGTGATGATTTCATGGAATAATGAAAACAGTTAAAAGAAGAAATTTTTTCAAAGTCCAAGTTACCATAGCACTCCAAGCCCTCCATCCACTTCATATTAACTATCTATCCATAATTCGTCCATCCAATTTCATAATTTCAAGAACAAGCCCTATCTCGCCCTGAAAATTTCTTGCAAAAGAAAACAGAGAACCCTCTCTATTTTCATAAACCTATGTCATTTCTCATCACTCCCATACAGTTAGAAGACTCTAAAGGAAGAACGAATGACTACTATAGGAAGGAAGAATGTTGCTACAAGAAGGAAGCAAGGAACAAATGGTGCTAAAACTAAGAAAAGACATTTCCTGAGATAGACCTAATCAAAACAAAAAACTCCAAGTCCATTAGGCAATCATCTAGGCCACAAGAGAGAAGAAGAAGGCAACAAAAGAAAATGAGGCATCCACCATCAAAATAGAACTCAAACTACAACGATGAAAAGAGACTTTCCAAGAGGTCTCTAATCTCTTTCTAGATTTTGTCCAAGACATAAAAGATGTTGTAGAAATGAGAGAAAGGCATGGGAGTCAAGTTGAGGGTCTCTCCTAGGCTCAGACTATCATTTATGCTGAAAAAGGGTTTCCTATAGGCTTCCTGTAGTTTTGACATGAATTACTACATGATGTCCTAGTTCTCATCTAAAGGCGTTTTGAAGGTGTTAGAGGTGTCCAAATGGTGGAACAAGGTAGCAGAAGGTTGATAAGGGTGTGGAAGACCTTTCCAAACTGAAAAATATTCAAGAACCCATCTTGAATAAGGGGAAGAAGGCAAGTTAATGGTTTCAAGAAATAATGATTTTTCTTTGCACAAAAATGTTTTTAGGCTTGTCCTTGCAGAACTTACAACCAATATTCTTAATTCTCAAGAGAGAGGCCATCGGGGCCATGAATGAGGCACAATGAGGTCACTAATTTTCTTAGAGGATGAGAAACGCATATTAAACATCTCTTATTGCATTAGGTAATGTATTTTTAGCTTTGATATATTCATTAGGAAGGTTTATGAATAATTTCATATTTGTGTCTAATATTATTTATTCTTATGGAATATTATGAGAATATAGGGAAGATTATGAAGATTTTGAGGAGGAGATAATTTAGGGACTTGCTCCCTACTATACAAGGATCAATAATAAATAATAAAGAAACAAGATACTATGGAATTATGGAACAAATTGTGGAACTCCAATGATTGAGAAAATCTAGGAATGTGTTCCTTGCCATTTAATGTAGATTCCTAGTATTGGAGACCAGATCCACTAATCAAGGGATTTCGGTGGGGAAAGCTTCGTCCTTTCATGGGGAATTATTTCTAATAATTTTATATAAGTACCAAGTCGAATTTTCTTCTCGGGATATTTTCATTAGTGTTCTTGTGGAGAGAACTCATATTTCTGCAGCTCCATTGTATTTTCTTGCAGGGACGTAATTGTATTGATGAAAATAATGAAGATTGGTGTCATGTCCAGCTTCTAAATCTTGTTCTCCTCCATAGGTCTCTGAGGTTCCTTGGGCTTGTCCATCCAAAGAGCCTCATATCCCTTTTGTATCATTTTATTTCCTTCTTTTCACTTCTTATTCACATGGATCTCTTGTTTTTATTTCTTTCTATTTCTGCATTTAGTATTAATGATTTCTTGTTGTAGGATTGGGTTAAATGGTCTATGTAATTTATTTTTTAGGGTCACAAGTATCATTTAATCCTTGGAAAATATTTGGAAGGTCATAGTAATCATTTAGCTACTTGTATTAGCTTTCTTATTCCCAAATCTAGATTTCTGGAACTCCTTTGTGGCAAAGAACAATAAATTTCTGCTATTTTTTAGAGCATGCTAATAAGCTTCAATCAAGTTGTTTCCACTTGCATTAGATCAAAAAAACATTATAGTTCATAACAAAAACTACCCCACTACATTTTCACTTTATTGGGTTGGGCATTTTATAAATTTACTAGCTCACTAGTTCTCGAATTTCTAGATTTTCAACTAGTAATTTTGTGCTAGTTTTTAGCATGGGTTAACAAAGGTCTTTTTGAGTGATTCCACTTGGAATGGGGACCTAAGACATCCTATTCAATAAAAAAAATTGTCCCATCCAATTTGGATTTGATTTTCTTGGTAATTCGATGAATTATAATTTCATATAGTAAGTTTGTAACATCCTGTAGTAAATCAGGGGATCCTATAGGAGAACTACGAGATCTTGTAGGAGAACTAGTACATCCTATAGGAAATCCTGTAGCAGCCTGTTTTGAGCCTAAATTGAGAAAAGTCATCATTGAAGCTAGGATTAGGCTGCTAATTGACCTCCATGCTATCAAGACCATTTTAACCCTCTTCCTCCATAGCTGTCTCCCCTGCCAAAGAACAAGTGAGGATTAGCATTTGCATTTATAAAAAAAAAGATTAAAAAAAGTTTTTTTATATTCACACATGGACATAATAGTTTATTCTCCCTACATCAGACTCCATTCTTATATTAGTTAAAACACCACATGTGTCACATAAGGTTAAAATAGGATTCTTTTGCAAGCAAAGTGTATTAATAAGTAGATAGAGGATTTCATGTTACTTTACAAGCATTTTTTTAAATTCAATATTTCATTCCTGCAAATAGGAAAAATTTATTTTCTCTCATGAGAGGGAAGGAAGGATGCATTGTATGCTTCACATATAGTGCCAATACCTCTTAAGTTTGTACGAACCCCGTGTTGATAATTAAAGTCGGTATCCTTGGGGGTTGCAACATTCTTGTTGAAATATTGAGGCTCATCACGAGTCACAAAGAAATGGCAAGTCACCGTCACTAGAAATTGAGGAGGACGAACTCTCAAAGCAAGGTCACAGAGGAGATTGTTGGGTGTGGAGCCTGATTATCTTCTATATTCAAAGGTATCGCCACATTGGACCCCAGTTCGAAATGGGGGCGGCATCGCAGCCCATAAAATATTTTCTGCAGGAGGGGTCCAGCGAAGGGCGGCTGCGACCTTTGGGAGCCCCCCCCGGCGGGGAGTTTTGGGGGCAGTGCCTCGGAAGCTAAAAACAGTTGTAAAATTGCCTTGTAAAAGTATCGTAATTTCTAGTCAATCTGGGTCGTTCATTAGGCGGATGATCTGACGGTAGAACTTATGTTTAGTTTAGGGTTTTTTTTGCCCTAGAAGGCAACCCCTCTCTTTGTATGAGGGCATTGTATTTGAGGCTGTGTGATAGATGAGTATTCGGTGAGCAGGAAATAGAGAGGTGAGACTGTGAGAGAAAACATAGGATATTACAGCGGATCTGTTGTAGGTTGTGTCTCTTCATTTTGTTGGATAATAGAAAGGAAGGACTAGATGTTCAGGGTGGACGTAGCCCAAATTGGGTGAACCAGGTACATCTGTGTCTCTCTTGTTTTATGCGTTTTCTGTGTTTATATTTCTGCAATATTTTATGTGTTCCATTGCTCCATAATATATAATTTCTAACAGAGATGAGGGGCAGATCACCCCATTTATTCTGAAGAGATGCAATAAGGAATAGTAGGGAGATTCGAGAAAGAAGCAGAAATCAAACAAGTCACAGGGTGATCCCATGGTCTTGACGGAGGTGATCTCAATGATATCGGGGATAAGATCAGGGATACCATGACTTAAGTGCTACAATAGTTTTAGCAGCAATATATGCAGATGTTGGGGAGAATCCAAAAGGATCTGTGGTAGTTGTAGATCCAATAAAATAGAATACAGGTGAGCACTAGACAAGCAATCACAGAGTAAGAAAACCTGGAAGCTTGGACAAGCCAAGCAGCCGAGTTGGTAAGGACCTTTGACCTTAAGACTGTTGCATCGCTAGATGGGTCCCTTCACGTAGAGTCAACCAATCATCGCATCATCTTGAACACACTCTAGAACATCGGGCTGAACATAGTAGCACTCCCCAACAAGATCCTTCATGTGTTGCTTGCAGGTGTGACAGAGGAATTGAGAGCTCGGGAGTTGCACGCTCTCAACCTCATTAACGAGTACAGAGTGAAAAACAATCAGATGTTCACGGAGAATATGCAAGCTTTAAAGGATAAAGAGGCATTGAAGGTGCAAAGTTCACAACTAGACTCAGCAGTGATAGAGGCATGTAGGACAGTTCCTGAGCTTCATATCCCTAAAGATGAACAACTAGAAGTGAAGATCATAAAATTAGCCACTAGTGTACGGAAATCCAAAGTAAAGGTTGGTCGAGTTAAATTTGAAATCAATAACAAGATCATAGAGCTGTAGTTAAATTTATAGCTCACGACTCCACCTAAGGTCCAAGAGCAGCGTGGAGCCGCCATAAAAGAAGCAATAGCCACCCTGGGTGCCACAGTCGTTGAATGTTCGACATTATTTGAGAAAGAAATGGATTTGGTGACCAATCTACAGGAAGATCCAAACTTGCAGACACTAAATATAGAGGTCAAGGAGCTGCAGCGGTAGTATGACAAATTTAGGGCAATGACACACTCCATTTCACTAACGCAGCGCCTAGCCAAACTACAAGAGGGAAAGTAGCCGCTCACGCAAGTAGAGGAAGCACAGA